>OX031058.1:12026500-12626500 GCA_943736015.1 Tridacna crocea
ATGTCGAATTGGGACAAGCCAATTCTGAAAAGTTTGCCCCCCCCCCCATCCAAAATTGCTTCCTACGTCCCTGGACGTGCATCACTTGTGAAATCATTGTGACAAAAGGAGAAATCGCCAGTCAATTTTTTGCCATGATCTTTTGCCCTGATCTTTTCATTATCGTTATATTGACCCATACCTGCAAAATAAATGAAGTGAAATTTTGAAGCCGAAAGTAATAACCAAAATTCTTCAATTGCAAATGTAGTTCTTTTTTACAAAAAAGATCTCCAACTCGGGCAGTGTAGATCTAAGATCAGACTGCACGTTCTGTGCAGTCTGATCTTGATCTACACTGTCCGCTAAAAGATTTTGGGATTCTGCGTTACAGCCTAAGGGCTAAATATAATGATACTCATTTTGACTTGTATGTCTATACAAAGTCTTTCCTAGCGAAATCTTAATCAGAAGGTAATGATTTAAAAAAAAAATGGAAAATACAAGTATCGTTTTCAGCAACAGAGAGATTGATCGTTGAATTTCGTGCTAAACCTGGTGTAATAAAGTTATCTCGTAACGAGGTAATTCCGATCGGAGAGAAAGATTTTGATAACACGTATCTAGAAAGCTGAGCATGCTGTTGATTCATCTCTCGAACCCTTTTTAGCCCCCTAGTACCCCTATCACACCAAAAACTCGTTCTCACTCCGTTCCGAAATTTTTTGCCAAACGCACTTAGACTGTGTTCAGACGGAGTGGACGTACTAGCCACTTTTTACGATCTGTTTACGAACCCAATAGACGGGATGGGACGGGAAGGATGCTACAGAAATTTGAGCCTGTGTAATGCAGAGAAATGATCCTCCGCTACAAAATGATCCATGGGTTATTTCTCTATGTAGAATAATATAATAACCCAGGTCATTCCTCTACGTAGTGAAATGATCTGACCCATTGGTCAGTAATACGGAGGATCGTTTCTCTGCATTACACTTGCTCAAAAGTTTTTGCCTTCCAACCCGTCCTGAAGTTAGATGGAGCTTTTGTAGACGGCACAGACTTACTCATGCCATCCCAGTAGCTCAATGAGTGATTGTTTGGTATCTAAAGCCGTTTTCAACATTATTTCAGTCATATTGCGACGGCCAGTGCACCTATCTATGCTTTCCTGGAATCTCTTTTACCAGAACTCAGCACAGTTCTTCCTTTCAAGCCACTACCTGCTTTCCTACATAACCCCCAGTCGAGACAATGAGCAGCGGTACGAGAGGAATGAATCATGTTGCAATGACAATAATCAATCCTCGGATCGAACCCACGACCCCCTGCTTTCAAGTCCGGTATGCTGCCCACTGCGCTACCTGGGCTCGGCCCCTTTGGCTTAGAGCTAAGTCCATCTGACTCGTGATCTGGTGGTTGGGAGCTCGATATCTAATTGAGGCAGTCTTTTTTTCGCCGATTTTTTCCCCTCTTACCTCTAATCCATGTGAGGAAAAACACTCAGAACTGAACAGAACCGAACACTTCTTTATTACACTCAGGAAGTACATTAAGTACAAGTACAGACTCAATAGCTTGGCTGCATGGGAAGAAAGTTAATTGTTTCAGTACTGGTGACAAAAATCCAGGAAGCGCAGGAAACTCCAGGAAACACATGCGTAAGTGCACTGTTCTCCGTAATATGACCTAAGCTGTTAACCCTTATGTTGCTATGTGCGACTCAATGATATTTTGCGGACAGTGTAGATCAATATGAGACTGCCTGGAACGTGCTGTCTGATCCCCGATCTATACAGTCCGATACGGATATTGTCATTCCTTAAAACATAACTTTGAAATACTAGTTCATGTCCTGCCTGGTTCTGTGTTAAACCCATTACCACACAATCCCTACCTTTGACGACCCTGAAAAAGAAGCATTTAGAAAACATTGTGAGAAAAGGAGAAAATGCTGGTAACCAGCATTTTCTCCTCATCCCACAATGTTTTCTACCCAATCTAAGAAAATTTGCATCATTTAAGTCACATTGAAATTGTCGTCTGCAAATGCCTTCAATTTGGACAAGGCTAAATTTTGCCGTCTGCTAAAGGGTTAAGACGCAGTATTCGAAACCCAGAGGGCCTCACAGCCCTGGCAGTCGAAGGACACGCGTACATGAATAAGTTATTTGTCAGACATTGCTCTACTTTCTCAGTGTACGACTAGAATAGATTGCAATGTAAAGTGGTCGGTGAACACCCGTGGGCGCTCAGCACACTTTGCCTTTTTCATTAAAATATATTTTATTGTTCATGTCTTTCTCGTATAAAAGATACGTATATAATGCAAGTGAAACTCAAGACCAGACTGATCGTTTCTTGCAATCTGATCTTGATCCATGTTGTTTGTAGAGTCCGTTTGCCTACCGCAGTGAAATTTTACCAAGAACGATTGAGGGGAAAAAAGTAAAATTTAAAGTGAAAAACTGTAAACCATTGAGGGCGTCGGTGCGCAAGTGCGGTTTTCTAAATTTATACTACAAAGTCTAGTCCATTTCGCTATGAAAGGAATGTGAAGGGAGATCGCGTTATATAGCCGTGTGACATATTTGTCAAAGTCGGACGCACATGCCCTGAGTCCATATTTATCTTAAGTGTAGACGCGGCCTGTAATCAACTCATGACGTCACGAGGCAGTTGGCAAGTTGACAAGAGGCGGGTCAAACTGTCGTCTGCTGAAATTATTAGCTGTGCACGATTGGTATTCAGTATTGGATTGTAGTTCGACTCGAATGGTTCGGTATGTGTATTCAGTTGTAAGAGGACTAGATTGAATGAGTTCACTCGTTTTACTATGTGATTTACGCGGTTACTTTGTTACATGGATTTAATCGTCGGCGATATGTACGTGGACTTTTGATTTAACCAGGACGATCTGCAGTTGCACTGGATTTTATATGTGGAATATTATCTATAGACAGTACACGTGACTGTTAAAAACTGCGACAATGGCACTTGCACATAGGTCACAAAGACAGCATTGTTATTTGTGTGACTTGCCCCGTATGCCATGGGCTATGATACAAGACTTCACCGAGCCCGTGTGTCGGGGTTGCGTCAACTATGAAGGTGCAGACAGGATTGAAATGGTTTTAGATTTGGCGAGACAAATGAAGCGGGCCACGGGTTTTCAAGAATCTCGAGGCCCTATTAAACCTACCCCACAGGGACCGCTGCCGCCCCACCAAAGGTCACATCACGAGCATCCGAATTCAATGGACCCTCCAAGAAACCCAGTAGTGGGTCCAGGGGAAAGATTTGAGCGCCCGCGCGGTATGGGCCCGGACTTCACCTCTGTACCACAAAATTTGGTGCAGAATGGAGGCCCGATGCCAAGTCACATGGGACGTGACGACTCAAAAGGTGATCTGCACAGGGGTGCGCATGGCGTACCCATCAGTCGGGTTCCATTTCCTCCAGGTTACCACCCGTCTCTACACGGACCGGTGCTGAACGGACCGGTACACCCACACCACGGTATACACCCAGGCAGGCCAGGAGTGAAGGACGAGGATGAAAATGTAAATAATTCCAGCGGGGATGAGTTATGGAAGCGTCGATCTCCAGATGATAAACGACCACCAAACGTGCGAGAAAATTTAGCAATACTAGCGACAGTAGTTCCCTTTGAAACGCGGTTTAAAAAGGATCCAAGTGTATGTGGAAGAGTGATTGGGTTTGATGTTCAGTCAAAGCCAGGAAATGAGTATGAACTGAAAATATTTACAGAATATCCCATGGGCTCTGGTAACGTATTTCCAAATATTTCCGCTCTGTCAAAGCAAATGACGCAAGATGCCCTTAAAGACAATGCCCCGCGACAAAGCCCATCCCCGGGCCTGAAAAATCTGGAGTATGAAATGAAACACGGGTCAGGCGATTGGAGAGCGCTTGGTGATCTTTTGACTGATAATGTTAGGAATTTTAAGGAACCTTTGAAAAAGGAGCTCTTGCCTACATTGTACATAAATACGAGCCTGCCACCTGTTCCCAGTGCTAGTATGTACCGTATTCCAATGGGCCGATCGGCTCTCTCATCCCACAGGGGATACCAGGACTCGAGCCGGAAAAGAAAGGGGACCCCTGACCCCGACAGTGATCTCAGTGAACAGTCAAAAAGACAGTGGTATGCTACACATCCAGTAAATTCTGTTGGCTACAGTAATTCAACACCGCCGATGGGCAGTCATGCCCCGAGTCCACCATCTGGCCCGAACCCAGGACCCTCGGGACAAAATGGACCATCGCCAATGGCGGCGCTTATGAACGTTACGGACAATTTACCAGGTGGATCGCCGCCAGGTCGGGAAGTAAACGGGAATAGACATCATAGTGCTCGTCACAACATTCACTCTCCGCCGGGCCTGTCACGTGGTCGGCATATCGGAGAAACGGGAATCGGAGGTCACGGTGAAGGAGGACCAACCAATGCGGAATCTCTCAAATGTACTATATGCCAGGAACGGCTGGAAGACACGCATTTCGTACAGTGTCCGTCTGTGTCTGACCATAAATTTTGTTTCCCTTGTTCCAGAAACAGTATAAAAATGCAAGGTGCTGGCAACGAAGTGTACTGTCCGAGTGGGAAAAAGTGTCCCCTTGTCGGGTCAAACGTGCCCTGGGCATTTATGCAGGGCGAAATAGCGACGATTTTGGGCGAGGATTACAAGGAGCCTAAAATAAAGAAGGAACGGGACTCATAGATTTCAATTTTCATACGTTTTGATGAGTACTTTTGTTTTCAATTTTTGTACTGCCCACATGTTTCACAAGAATACTAGGATATCTTCCCGTAAAGAAGATTTACTGATTTGACCCTTAGACTGCCAAGATCGAATCACTGACCTTCTGCGGACAGTGTAGATCAAGATCAGACTGCACAGAATGTGCAGTCTGATCTTGGATCTACAATGTCCGATAAGGAGATATATTTCTCGAAAAAGTACGTTTGAATCCGAAATATTTGGGTATTTAGCACTGGCTTGACTTGAAAGTTTAATTTAGCTTATTTACCTGGAAAATGGGTTAAGACAGGGCAGTAGACTTAGGTTTTATTATTCAGATACATTTTGTTAACGTTGTAACAATGGTCCGTAGGCGTTAAGTCGATAATCCGATGCATGGAGTCTGCATTTTCTGTTTAGTTTTTGTTTTTTCATACAATTAGGGTGAACTTAGTTCCTTGCTTGGTAAGTTGCCTCTGATGGATGCTGTAGAGGGTTAAAGATGATGATCAGTCGCACAGAGCGTACAGTCTGATCATTGATCTGCACTATGATATCTCTTTCTTCGTATTATCCGATAGCTTCCTTCTTTTCTAAAGTACAGCTGATACAAATACTTTCCTCTCACACTCTACCCCCCCCCCCACACCACCACCAAAGTACTGAAATTACTGTGAGTCAGAAATTTCTTAGTTTTTAATGCTTCAAAAAAACGTGCCATTGATCATTGATAATAACCGAAAATAAAATATTTTACATAAATCTATCAGTACAAAGGGGCAAATTTTATGCCATCTTCAAACCAGTGCATGTAACAGTTAAACGGCAGACTTGAAAGAAAGGAAAATGTTACGTTTGAATGATGTAAAAAACAAGGTTGGCAAGGGATAATTGCTTCTAACAAAACGATCGCCGCCTTTCATTTGCCTGAATAGTGAATACGGTTTCAAAAAATGACTTTTAGAAAAACTTAAACCCTATACCAAACAATCTCAGGTGTTAACGACCGCGAGGAAGCCCTGAAAACAATGTGGGAAATGGAGAAAATGCTGGTTACCGGCATTTTCTCCTTTTCCCACAATGTCTCTGCTCTTCCAAAGCTAAGTTTCAATTTTTGAGACAAATGTCGATATCCATAACTGGCATTTCATTTATCATCACAAAGTTTAAACAAAACATTTTATGCTGAAATCAATACTGTTTGTACTCATTAGAGGTGTTTCGATTTTAGTAACTACCACCAAGTTTCCTTGGCCACTTATCCCGAGCTCTGAGCGTAAATTAAGATTTTTTTCAAATTATCAGGGCCTGTATTAACCAGCCATTCTGAAGGACTTTCTTTGTCATAATCTTCAAGATTTTCTGATTGTGAAATTAACAGAACTTCTGATTGGCTAAACCAATCGGTTTAGCCAGTCAGAAGCTCTGTTACTTTCACACTGTCAGAATTCTGAAGAATAAGCCTAAGAATGTTCTTTAGAATGGTTGGTGAATACGGATCCAGGTTAAACGTATGAGATCTACTGTGTTGCGATAGTATATTGTTAATGCAATCCGACCTGCATTTCCGGTAAAATGTAACAATATTAAGCTAGATCCTTCAGTTTTTACTGGATAAGTCGGGAATGATCCCCTTTCTTACAGATGACAAAGACAAACCTTTTTAAACCTTTTTTTAGTTCTCTGCGTGCTGAATGTGTGGAAGGCATAGCGTGGAAGCACCAGGATCGATCCTCTCGATGTATTGAATTTATTCGAAGGCGTGTCCTTTGGCAAAGCACTTCAATCATAGTCCAAGTTCCGTTGATACCTTGGATACGCATGTACAAGGGAGCTGTCGTCCCGATACGATTAAAACAATGTTGACGGCGACGTAAACGCCATACAAAATCAATAGCAAGAATCTCTTGAGGTCATCATATAGGAAAGGTTTCATTAGGACAACACCAGTGAGTACCCACTGCATAGGTTCTTGCGGAAAGCTAGAGATGTTACTTGTTGACCCCTTTACTCCTTAACACCAAATTTTTAGACATGTCCAAATTAAAAGCACATGCAGACGACAAATTGAACAGAGCGCAAAAGATTTTTTTTTTTCCTCCAAAAGGATAGAAAACATTGTGGGAAAAGAAGAAAATGCTGGTAACTAGTATTTGCTTCTTTTCCCAGTGTTTTCAAAAGCATTTTGTTCTCAGGTTCGTAAGAACTCGCAATTGTGTTGTAAAGGGTTAACCGTTTACTCAATAGATACTAATTTCTACACATTGCTTGTAGGAGCCTTTGGAAAACATTGTGGCAAAAGGTGAAATTGCTCGTGACGAGCAATTTCACCTTTTGCCACAGTGTTTTCTATGCTATCAAAAGGTGTCATATACACATAAGAAACAGCTTCATCCTTGCTGTTATTTAGGGTCAGTTAGAGATACCATAGATATGCCTTATGGGGTAAAGGGTTAAGGTAGACCAGCAGTTGCACCTGTGAAAAATCTTGTTGCAGATTGTGTAATTCAGTCATGGTATTCATAAATTGTTAACAAAAAAAAATGAACGGATAATTTACATGCCTGTACCGCGTAATAAAATACTTCACCACCATGTGATAGCCTCGAAATGAAGAATTGCAAACATTGTGACGCATGAATAATTTATAACCTGATAGCCTTGCGACATTTCATCTTCGAAAAGACCCTTTCCTTCAAACAGCCGGTGTTACATTCTTTAACAAACAGTCACGAGTTTTTTGACGAATCTTCCGTAGGTAAAGACCTTTAGAAACATCGTAGATAAAAGAAAATTTTTGAAATTGTCATTCTCTCATTTGACATAGCGTTTTTAGCCTTCCAATTACCATCATTTGATTTTCATTTGATTTGTCGTCTGCAACTGCTTTCAGTATAATAACGGAGAGATCCAGATAGAGATCGAGATAAAGAGTGATTTTGATATCATAATTGAGAATATTAATAATTCTCCAGTAAACACTATGTTATAGGTATTCATTAGAATCGTCTCATCGAGACGATTCTAATGAGTACCCACAACATAGGTTTTTGGAAAGAAATAACGGATTTAGAATACCATCACTCCATCTTATCTGGAGGTCTGATAACTTGCAATGTCGACGTCTGTTAGGTTTAATAATAATAAGCCATCATCTTGTAAAAGGGGGATTAATGCTTATCAGTGATGTGTGATACCAAGCAATTCATCACAAAAGGCCTAAAAGAAATCTGTGTGTTGGATTTCCCTACCCTACCCAGAAAATGCAGAGAAATGATCCTCCCCTACAAAATGACCAATGGGTCATTATTCTACGTAGAGAAATGACCCCAGAAGTCATTTCACGACGTCTAGGAATGATCCGGGTCATTCCTCTACGTAGAGAAATGGCCCATGTGTCAATTTGTAAGGGAGCGTCATTTCTCTGCATTACACTTGCAATACGCGAAAAGTGACATTTGGGTATTTGCACTCACGCGGCAGATATATCTTGCAAATATCCTTTGTCACGATGTTTACCTAGCTCTACCTAGACCTGAAAAATGGACAGTTTCATTCCATTGATTCGGTGTTCAGCCGGAAGAGCAAGGTCAATGGCTTTTGCTACAAAGATTTTATAAACGTAAAGAAAGGTAAATCGATATATTTACACGACTTCTCTAACGTTATCTGTACGTCAGTCACAGGAACTTAGCCGGAACAAGAAAGATTTACCACTTCTAAGAACTAACCCTTAACCCTTTACTAAACAATCCCTGGTTTTTACGTTCCAGAGATACAAGCCTTTTGAAAACATTGTGGAAAAAGGAAAAAATGCTGGCAACCAGCATTTTCTCCCTTTCATGCAATGTTTTCTGCCCTGCTGAAAACAAATTTCAATTTTTCAGTAACGTACATTTCTTTGTCTGCAAATGCTTTCAATCTGGACAGGTCCAAAATTTTGTTGTTTGCTAAAGGGTTAAGCTGCTAAGCGCGGCTCGAGGACCTTCAGCGAACAGCGTCGATCCAAGATCAGAGTGCTCAGAAAGTGCAGCTGATCTTGGGTCTACATTGTCGGATAATGAAATATGTGCTCCAAATAAAATGAAGCAAAACCAAAATGGTTTTCGTCATCGGCTTTAAAGTTTCATTTCCTTTATTAAGCATGATCAGGGTTAACGTTGGGTCACGTTGTCTGGGCTGCACAGAGTTTCTGCTCACAGCTCTCTTAGTACTTGGTTTTCATTTTGAAATATTCTTGAGGTTTGGAAAGCGAAGGAATCAAAATTGTCTATTTCTGTTGACACGTGTTGAAATAAACCAGAGAAATAAATAACACATGCTGGGTTTTATGACAGGAGACGAAAAATAATGTTTATAAATAGGACTGAGTCATCCGTCTCTGACACTGGATATCTTAATTCGACGTCGATAATTTATTCGTATTTTACTTTATTTTGCTTAGATATTTGGTGTATCAAATTATTTGATAATGTGAAAGGTTTATTGACCCGTACGAAGTCACATAAAAGTGCTGATATTAATTTTACCCGTCATACCGATAAGATGGATGCTGATTAGTGTTCTTACGTTTAACCTGCTTGAAATGTCATCAACAAAAATTACGTATGGAGATGACTCTGAATGTCTCAACCGTGTCGGACAGAAAATATCCAAGATCGGTCTGCATGTTGTATGCAGTTTCCCTTGGACACATGTCCGTGGGAAGATTTTACCCTTACCCAAACAATCCCTGGTTTTTACGGTTCTGGAATAGTAGCCTCTTTGAAAACATTGTGGGAAAAGGAGAAAATGCTGGTAACCAGCATTTTCTCCTTTTCCCACAATATTTCCTACCCTATCATAGACAGAAATCATCTTTTCAGCAAGAGTTGAATTGTCGTCTGCAAATGCTTTCAATTTGGTCTAGTCCAAAAGTATGTCGTTTTGGAAAGGGTTAAAATTGTATTCGGCATCACAAGAGTTGAATATTTTTTATTTTTAAAGGGTGCGCTATATTTTGTTCTGACACAGGCTCTTTTTTGCCTTTAACTTTTTTCTTTCATATAATCTTTTTTTCCCTCTCCTTTGTTTTTTCTCTCTCTTTATACAAATTATTACTGGTGCAATCTCTTTTATCATACTTGGATTTCTTTGAAGGCAATTTCAAAGTGAAGGCAACCGACCATGGTTACAAGAATAACGAAATAATATTGATACAAATGATACGACTGTAGTGACGTAAGAAAGCATTGTGACCAGACCTCCAGTTAAGAGGGAGTTATGGCATTCTATATACATTATTTTTTACCATACCGTATGTTGTGGGTACTCATTAAAATCGTCTCGATGGGATGATTCTATTGAATACCCGGCCACAACATAAGGTTTAGTGGAAAAATGATATTTTGAATTTTAAAATCAAAATAGCACCTTCTATCAGGAACTCTGATCGTGACAAAAAGTATGATAAAGTGTTATGAGCAATCTCTCCAATATTCTCCGGCATGCTCTGTAATGTTATCTAACGCTGACCATTTGATGAGAAGACTTAGCTCTGTTTCTCACACAACTCACCTTGTTTTCAATGCGATACAGCCATCACGGAGAAGACTAAGCTCTGTTTATCACATAACTCACCTTGTTTTCGATGTGATACAGCCATCACGTGTGAGATATGAAAATAGTGCTGTATTTGGTCAACACCTTGTAATTATACGCTTCATTTCTAAAACATTGCTGACCTAGGTTTCTGAAGGAAATTACCCATCAAAGTTCTGGTCATGATAAAGTTGTTAATTTAATCACTTTTAGACTCTTAACAAAAATCAATATTATACAAGTTTCTTCGGAACTTTTTTCGTTCGTAATGTACCTGTCAAAGTAAGCACACAGGCTTCATGTAAATTTCATTACACACGATATATGTATGCTTCTGGTTTAACACATTTATGGACTATAATTTTTGTGATGTGATAAAAAGAATCTGACTCTTGTTGGTTTTGAGGTAAGAATTTATTAAACTCGTCCGCGAAAGGCTTGCTTAATAACATTTTTGTCGTTTGATAGATTTTAATTTCAAAAACCAACTTATGTCAGATCCTATATATCTCACAAAATATGTTTAATTTTGACATGAAGCTTATATTCCATAACTCTTTACCCAACGACAAATTTATAGAGTGGACCAAATTCAAAGCATTCGGAGATGACATAACAGATTTGACTGAAAAGTCGAAATTTGATCTGGGAAAGGTAGAAACCATTGTGGGAAAAAAAGAAAATGGTTACCAGTATTTTCTCCCTCTCCGACAATGTTTTCAAACGGCTTCTCCCTCGGGGTCGTCCAAAGTAGTCATTGTGTGGTAAAGGGTTAAACGAGTTAAAATCTTCAAACGCTCTGATGCATTTTTTTTGTATCCGAATAGTTGTTGCAAATAGTAATAGACCTTTTAATGGTCTCTTTTTTTTTTACGCAAAGAGAGGATGTTGTGGGTTTATCGTTTGTTTGTGTTCGCCCGTCATTAGTGTAAAAGATCAGTAGTGCTAAATGATGCTTTTGTTTTTTTCCTATTTTCCTAACCTTTTGATAATGGTTTTGGAGGTACTGATCAGATAGGATTGTCGTCAGGTCGATCTGCAGTCTAAAACGTTGTTACTTAGCAAAACCTATGACATGAGTACTCACTTAACCCGTAGGCTGCAAAGCACGACTCACTGACCTTTTGCGGACAGCGTAGAGCAAGATCAGACTGCACAGAACGTGCAGTCTGATCTTGGATCTACACTGTCCAACAAGGAGATATATCATTCCCTAGAACATAACTTTTTAATATCAATATCTGGGTTTTTGATATCGAATTGAAAATTTCATTTTAGTTATTTAGCAGAATAAGGGTTAAAAATTAGAAATTGTTAGTTATGATCGATTTAAGCTTCGAACACAATGTTATCAAAATGAGGCTGATACAATTCTGGACGTGACGTATGTTTTACGTTTTCAATTTTCTCGATGTTTTGTTGGATGATTCCATGATGGAAAATCGACCAATACTTGTATACTCGTTCGAAAACAAACATGAATCAATCCTGCTTCAAAAACTTCTTCCAGGCGACGAAGTTTTAGACGGATCCAAATTATAAGCATTTACAGTGAACAATTCAGTATGGCTAAAATAAAAGTCTAAAATGGTCTAAAACATTTTGGAAAAGGGGGGACAGGCTGTTTACCCGCATATTTTCGTTTTTCCGTAATGTTTTTCAAAGTCTCTTTTCCGTGGGAGTGTTAAAATTCAAGTTTTTAAACTTCCGCAAAGCAAAATTAATAAATCGTGACTCTACTATATTTAGACGCCATTGTCAAAAAAAAATGATTTGCAAAACAATTGATGTGCAAGCTACAGCTATCACTGATATCTGAAATGCCATTTATAAGGAATTTATTTGAATTTCTGATGTACCTTTACTATTTGTTTTAGTTTGTTATTTGAGTCGTGATATTTTGTGATTCTGTTACTTTTTGTGTCTTTTTTATGTATATATCATATATATATATAAAATGTTATTCGTGGAAAAATATCTTGATTTGTCTTTTCTGTAAGGCTAATTTTTGTCACCTTCATAGTGTCAGCGATCTGAGTACGAAAAGATGCACAAACACATGTGACCCATAACTGGGAACTGCGAAAAATGTCAACTCTGGTCTGACTGCGCGAATGGCGCAGGCTGACCAGGGTTGACAGTTTTCGCTGTAATGACATTTTTTGTATGAAAAGTGGTCATTGTACCTTGTTATACAAGCATTTTTGAAATACGAACTTGCATTGACATGCACTGTCGTTAAATCTGTCCTCATCTAATTGATGTCCAGAATTCCAAGATGGGCCCGTTTTGCGTTACAGAATTCCAAGATGGCCCCTTTTTGCGTGATGGGTCCAAATGTTTAGGACAGCGGCGATAACCCTTGCTAACCTGCCCATAAAACAACTAAAAAAGTTTATCATTCATCAACATATAATCTGTATAGTAATTCGCTACGGCTTTGAAATGTTTATCCTAAGGACGCTCCAACAAAAAAATCAAAGTGTTGAGAGCGCTGAACGGTAAAATTTTATTTTGGAAAAAAAAAAGAAAATTATGTGGGAAACGGGGAAAATGCTCAGGAACAGAATTTTGCCTTTTACCCAAAACATTTTAGCCCTGCTGTTCCAAAAGGGGGCTTAATGCATCTCCCGTTATGCACGATACTAGCCCAAATCATCACATAATCATCATATATTTTTTTTCAATAACCGACTTAATCATGAGGTAGCTTGTTCCTTTGACAAACAAAAAATTGACCAATAGCGAAAAGTTTCGGCCCAGGTCAGCCTGCGCGGAGTGCGCAGGCTGACCTGGGTCGATACTTTTCGCATATGCATTAAGCCCCATTTTCACAGAGCACGGTTCATTTTCAAAGGCCTCCTTCCCTAGGATCGTTTCGACATGGGATTGTTTGAGAACGGATGAACGCTTACCCGCCTTAATACTTAATAAGTGTACAGAAGCTGTCAAGCCGATGGGAAAATCCCAAATTTTGTGATTTTAAAGCTCTTTTCTTTTTTTGGAAGGGGGGGTATCTCGTTTCCGGACATTGTAGATTCAAGATCATACTGCATGTTATTTACAGTCTGATCTTAATCTACATTGCCCGCAAAAGTTCCCTGAGTCGCTCTTAGCAGCCTAAGGGTTAAATTTTCGAGCGCTCACTATCGTCCATTCCGTGCTTGACGGCTTGCTGTACATGAATCAAGTGAACGGTTGCGAGTTAATAGCCTTGTAACATTTTTTTTTTCCGACCTTTAATGCATGCGACAATCTACGCTTTGCCACCTACCGGACTATTAAATTTTGTAAATGCACATCGATCTCATACATAAAGCTAAAACTGAGTTCGATCTATGGATATCTTTTCGACAAGCTTAAAGTTTCATGCAGCCTATTGGAGACTTTTTTGGGTATATGAAGGAAGGGGTCTATGTTTGACTTGATATTTATAAAGTTGAAATTCGATAAACGCAGCCATGCGTTGCAGCGAGTTATGAATGGAGAAATATAATAAAGAAGATCTTGGTGTTTAAATTTAGTTTTACATAAGGAAATAAAAAACCCGCGCTCAATGAAATAAAAATGTCGCAGTGTAAATTTCTCCTCCATTGTTTGTTCTAAGTCGGTGAATCATGAGAATCGTAAATCTGTGAGAAAACCCTTGAACTCCCTTACTATATATAATGGTGGATAAGTTGGGAGTGGTTTTTGTAGACCGTGACGAGCAATCTATACACTCTATCTACAATCTATATCCTGCTCATCTAAAATAACTGAAATTTATATACCAAGCTTGCCAGAAGTATCCAAATGATCTTTTTTTCAAGAAAAAAGTTCATTTGGATACTTCCTGCAAGCTTGGTATATAAATATCAGTTATTTTAGATGAGAAGGAGCTTGAAAAAAGATCATTTGGATATTTCTTGCAAGCTTAGTATATAAATATCAGTTAGAAGGAGATATATAAAAAAACGCGTGCCGTTCTGTTTTATATTCAGTTTTATCACATCTTGGAAATTATATTTATCACGTGTGATAGATTCCACTGAAGTTGAAAGAATGGCTTTCTGCATGACGGAAGGTTATGTTTCCCAAACTGCGATTAGTCATGTATGAAAATAGGCAATCAATCAATCAATCAATCAATCAAATATAAAGGTCACGGCCCAAACTGCTCATGCTCGTGTAATAGATATGGGTAAAAATCATACTTCATATCAGAAGCTTGAAATATGGAAGTACCGATGTATCTGCCCTTCAACGTGGTCAGGTTTGTCGGTTGTAGCATATAAGGGCTGCGCGCTATCTTGATACGATTTGTTAGAACAGGATTACACGTTACATAGATTTATAAAGTCTTTTTTTTTTCAAATATTTTACCAATATACATGTTCTCAATTTGATGCATTTTTCGAATGATCAAAAATAAGTTGAAGTCAGCATGATAGTTATATAAATCACTCTTTTTGCTTAGAAACACGCGCGCGTGGGTAGAGGAACTGATTTAGTCGCGCATTTTCCATGAACGTGACTCTTTTGTAGCATTAGTCATATCATATCACGATAGACAATTGTAAAGCATGTATAGAAAGTAGAAAGTCGGTGTGATGTTGATTGTTGAACTCAATACCAAACGACAAAATTTTTGGCTTGTCCAAATCGAAAGCATTTGCAGACGACAAAATAAAAGTGACTGAAATTTTGAAATTTGTTTTGTGACGGGTAGAAAACATTGTGGGAAAAGGAGAAAGTGCTGGTTACGTAACCAACATTTTCTTCTTTTCTGGCAATTTTTTCTAAAGGCGACTTTCTCGGGGTCGTCAAAGGTAGGGATTGTATGGTGATGGGTTAACACTCTATCAGACATCGACGTGTTGGAACCAGTCTTGAAGAACTGGTTACCAGCATTTTCTCCTTTTTCCTACAATGATTTCTCTTCTATATAAATGACAGATCCTTTGATTTCAGCTATATTTTATCTGTTGGCTTCAAATGCGTTTAATTTTAAGTCTAAAATTTTATGAGTAGGTTAAGGTTCGATAACCTCTTTTGCAGACGAAAGAAAATTTAGAACCGTCTAAATTTCAAGTAATTGCAGACGGCACGACGATGTAAATGTGGCTAATTGGATTAGAATAGATCAACATTTTGTCTTTCTCACAAAATGTCATTCGAAAGCCCTAAATTTAGCAACGTATGTTAACAAATTATGTTTAGTGCTATCATTCCGTTTTCAAGCGGTCTTCACTGGCGAAGATCATAGATTTATTATCTAGAGTTCATGGTGCGATTCGAGAAGCCGTCCCTGGTCACCTATTGTTGTCCTTCAATAATGTTTGTTTGTGTGAACGGTGTTTTACGTCCCTTTCAACATAATTTCAGTCATAAAACGGCGACAGCTCACATATTCATGTATTTCCTGAGTTTCATCAGTATCAGGCTGGGGCTCTGAAGTGTCTTGCCCAAGGATTCTTCTGTGAAAAAAAACAGGCTCGAATCCGAGTTCTCTTGTTACGAGTCCTACAATTTATCACTTATCTATACATACAGGACTCCCGTTTGATAATGTACTGAAACACGACAGCCAACTGTTGTTGAATTCCCAGTTTTAGAACTGGTGATACCAGGAAAAATATCAAGGAACGAACTCCCATAGTATGATTATGACTGAAATACTATCTAATCTTTTTTTATCACACAACCCCGACTTTTAACGACCTTAACCTTTAAAGTGCTGAATTAACCCATTACCACACAGTCCCTACTTTTAATGACCCTGAGAAACAAGCCGTTGGAAAAGGAGAAAATGCTGGTAACCAGCATTTTCTCCTTTTTCCACAATGTTTTCTATTCCTTACAAAACAAATTTCAAATTTTCAGTCACTTTTATTTTTTCGGCTGCAAATTCTTTCAATTTGGACAAGCCCAAAATATTGTCGTTTGGTAATGAGTTAATACAAGAGACATTTTTAAATAGGAAAAACATCTGAAATATTGCTGTACCAAGGGTTTTTTTTTTTTTCGCCAGAGTATGAAACAAAATAGTGGACAGTGTAGATCCAAGATCAGACTGCACGTTCTGTGCAGTCTGATCTTGATCTACACTGTCCACAAAAAACAAGCTATGTTGGTTCCAGTGCTTTAAGGGTGAAGAAAGAAGCCTTTAAAAACACTGCTGGAAAAAGTAACCAGTATTTTCTCCGTTTCTCACGACGTTTTCTACCGTTCTCGAAACAGATTTCAACTTTTCAATCTCATTTTTTTGTCATCTGCAATTGTCATCGTTTTGGACAAATCGGAGCTCCGATAGCTAAGTCGGGGTAATATGCTGGACTTGAGAACAAGGGGTATTGGGTTCAATCCCTGGCTCTGCAGATTTCTTTTCGAGGATTGATGATAGTCACTGCGACGACAGGATTCATTCTTTTACCACCGCAGCCTATTGTTTTAATTATGGTATTATGGAAAGCAGCCAGTGGCTTGGAAAGAAAATTGTGTGGAGTACTGATAAAAGAGACTCCATGAAAGCATAGATAGGTGCAATGGCCGCCGAGATGTAACTGAAATAATGATGAAAACGGCGTTTAACACCATACAGTCAGTCAATCAATCAATATGAACTAATCTAAAAGTTTGTGTTGTGGTAGAGAGTTAAAACAACGTTAGTTCTCATTCAGGAAGTCCTTGTTTAAATCAGCTAACCAAAAAAAAAAACCAGAACCGTCCAGTATTATATTATCATGCATCGCCTATGGTTGGTTATTTATTTATTTCCGTTTATTTATCGTCGCTACCGGTTGCCCATCTGAGCGACGCCCCCAGAAGACGGTTAGTTGTTACGGGGGATAGTGCAAGGATACAGGACTACATAGTCGAAACTGCTGAGAGCTTCGCCTGTTTCTTTAACGTGCTCGGCGTATAGCACCGTCACACCGGACCTTGGTTTAATATCTCATCCGAAAGACTATGAGTAATTTTAGTTGGCTGTGTCTTTCTTAGATCAACCCTTATGCTGCTAAGCGCGACTCGCTTGCAGTTTGCGGACAGTGTAGATCAAGATCAGACTGCACAGAATGTGCAGTCTGATCTTGGATCTACACTGTCCGATAAGGAGATGTTTTTACCCCGAAAAATACATTTGAAATAACAAAAAGGTTGGGTTGTTTCTATCGGCTTGAAAGTGTCATATCACTATTTTAGCAGAAAAAGGGTTATATCTCGTTATCTCTAGCATTCAATAAGGACAACCATCGTAAAGCTGACGTACATAGTTGATCTTTAACCCCCTACCCCATCCCCAGAACAAAATCCATGTGTTTCGAAGACCCAGAAGAAAATGGCCTTTGAAAACATTGTGCGAAAAGGAATGGTTTCTGCTATTTTTTTTTACTTTTGCCCAAAAATGTTTTATGATACCATTGACATTTATATAACAGTGATGCAAGAGCCTTGACCTTTCTGTAAACGCGAGTTTCGCACGACCCCCTTATTAACGCGCTATATTGATTGTCAAGCTAACCAGAAATCGTGTCAGACTTTTTGTTTACATGACGCCCATTCCTGCGTTTTCATTGGCCGATAAGACATTGGTAGACCTGTCAATCAAAATCGGCAGAAAGGTCAATTTGGGTAAAGAAACAATTTTGGACGTCTGGTAAAGGGTTAGAGAGAGAGATAGAGAGAGATAGAGAGAGAGAGGGGTTTACATACTGTAATCTTTTTTTCAAAAACTGTGTCAATAATTTTAATAAAAGAATATTGGAAACTCTAACAGTTTAAATAACGGCATTTTGGATCTATGGCAAACACCACACAAATTAGAGAGACACAGAGTGAATACGTGTAGGAGAGAGAGAGAGGGATATGCCACCCTTTGCAAAACAGCTCTGAGTTTAAAAGACCCTGAAGAAAAAGGATTTTGAAAACATTGTAGAAAAGGTATAAAATGCTTTGACTAAAATTATCTCCTTTTGCAACGTTTTCTATCCTATCAAAAGCAAATTCCGTTGTTTTATCCACGTTTCATTTTGCTGTCTGCAAATGCTTTTACTTTGGACAAGTCTATATTATTTTCCGACAGTTGAAGGGGTAATTGAGAAAACTAGGGCATGTGTTAACCTTTTGTCTACTAATCGCGACTAGCTGACGTTTTGCGGACAATGCAGATCAAGACCAGACTGCACAGAACGTGCAGTCTGATCTTGATCTACATTGTCCGATAAGGAGATAAATATTATTCCCCAAACCGTAACTTTAAAACAGCAATATTTGGGTTATTAAAGGTGGGTATTTAGAATTTTCACATTACACCAAATCAAAAAATATATATATCAATAAAATTTGTATGAAAAAATAATACAAATCATCAATAATTAAGAACCATAAAATTACAAAAAGAATTTTTTTGGACGGTATTCCCTTAAAAGGCTACGTAGCCTCTTAAGCTATTTTTAGATTTCGCGCCAAAAATCAATAAAGCATTGTGGGAATGTCAAGTGACTGGCACATGACTAATAATGCTTAAATTCCATTACATAACAAACATTATAATATTTATTTTCCATAATGTCTTCTTTGGACGGATGTTTGAAACTTTGTCTGTGTTTTCCTGTATTTAAATGAGAGAATTGATAATCTAAAAATAGAACGTGTCTCCCGTTGGTGTCAGCCTAATCCGTAATGAATCTCTAATTTCTCATGTTATCGGATGGTTTTCGACTACCGGGGTTTTATGTACGCAAATTAAAAGGCTATGGGAGTATCAGGATGATTTTTTTGCATTTTTGTAAAATTTTCGTCCCAAAATCTGAAGGGCCACCTTTAATAGCAAATTGAAGATTTGATTTTAGTTATTTAACGGGATTAGGGTTAAAAAGCTCTGGTATGAGAAAAATTGTTCAAGTTTATCCTGCAATTCCCGGCGATGGGAGCAATCTTGTGGGAAGTGTAGACTCAGCTCAGAATGCACATACACACTCCTCGTCGCTGTTAATGTATTCAGTCACAATATCACTGTTATTTGCTAAATTAGAAAAAAATGGTTTAATCCTTTACCAAACAGTATAATTTTATACTGGTCCAAATTGAAATCACTTGCACATGAAAAAAAAATAAACGTATCTCAAAAAAATGAAATTCGTTTCCAGCAGTGTAGAAAACATTGTGGGAAAAGGAGAAAATGCTGGTAACCAGCATTTTCTCCTTTTCCCACAATGTTTTCAAAAGGCTTCCTTCTCGGGGTCGTGAAAACCAGGGATTGTTTGGTAAAGGGTTAAAAATAAAAATGGTGACAGTTGACTCGTCAACCTGAGTTGAGCGAGATAAAGGTTTCAGTTTTGCACGAAAACCTTAATAAATTCGAGCTTTTAACGTTAAATAGTACGTTTCCACTGAAGCTGAAAACTATACTGGTCAAATATTTACAACAGGTAAAAGGACAGTATAGACCGAAGATCAGACTACATGTTCTGTGCAGTCTGATCTTGATCTGTGCTGTACGTAAAAGTTTTCTATTTTGTCAAATGCAGTGAAAGAGTTACTGTAAAAACGGACGGATATGGCTTGGGTGTATGCCCACTCGAAAGTTTCAAAAACCTCTTGAGAATGACGGGGATTTATTTGGCTGTCCTTATCAATACGTCATCGGAAGTCACGTGATCCAGAAAAAAGAGTCCTTGAACTTTAATCTGATACAAATAAAACATTTTACTGTCGCCGAAGAATGTGAAAGTTAAAATTTGACATCTTAAACACATAACAAATGCGCTATGTTTGTTTGTTAACAGCTTTTTAACTTGGAGGTGGAGGAGGGACAATGACTTAAAGCATGGTTAGAAAAGAAGCCATTTCACGTAAAACAAGAAATTTGCTACTTGTTTTCGAGCGAATTTTCTTTCTGAAAAGACGGTATTCTTTACTATAAAAGTGTTTGTCGTTGCCCTACTTCTGTACTGGACTAGTGTTTATCGAATGTTTTGAAGAACACGGCGTGACAAACGATTGGAAAATCTATCGCTAGATTGTGTCTAGTGATTTCCTGGATTTGTTCAAAGATTAGTAATGTCACATGATTTTAATCCTGCCTGACTTTGCAGCTTGATTATACAATGCGACATTTAAGGTAAAACATGTGTAATGCACTTCCGGTGAACATGGGGGAAAAACTCTAATAATTGGTTGATAATTAAGGATAAATAAGAATTTATGCATAAATAATATTTTTGCACATTTCTAATGGGTCAGGAATTCCGTTTATGTCTATATTGAAATTAGTTTTTTGATACCTTTGTTGGTTTTCTGAAAAGGGAGGTAATTATTATCTCTTTAAATTGAGAATTATAGTGGTTTTTGATTTATAAATGATAATTCAAAGAAGGAAAAATGGAAAAAATTGGTAGGTGAAAGTAGTTCAAAAATATTCATTTTTAATTATAGCTGATTTTGCAGGATGATATTTTTATGGAAATAGCTATTTTCCATTGCACAAGTCTTACCTTAACCCCTATTTCTGCTTCCATTGTACATACGAGCTGTGACAAAAGTAGGTGTAATAATAAATCGCACTGCATTATATACCCAGTATGCCGTCACAATTAACCCATTACCGCACAATCCCTACTTTTGACGCCCCTGACAAAGAAGCCTTTAGAAAACGCTGTGGGAAAATGAGAAAATGCTGGTAACCAGCATTTTCTCCTTTTCCCAATGTTTTCTACCCTCCCCAGAACAAATTTCACTTTTTCAGTCACCTTTATTTTGTTGTCTGCAAATGCTTTCAATTTGAACCAGTCTAAAATATTGTTATATGGTAATGAGTTAAGGATCCATAAATTCAGTTTTGTCTTACAACCGATAAACGAGCCGCGCTCTTGGAAAAGGGTGCTTTAACTCTTTACCAAACAACAAATTTGTAGACCAGTCCAAAGTGAATGCATTTGCAGTCGACATCGGAAGTATGGTGTAAAAATTGAAATTTGTCTTGGGAAGAAGTCGTTTGAAAACAATATTGGAGAAAATGTTAATAAACCACTATGTTTTCCACCCGTTCAAAAATAAATCTCACTATTTTACCTATATTAACCCTTATTCTGCTAAATAAATGAGTTAAACTTTAGAGCCGATGATACAAATAAATTCTTTTGCTATTTCTAAAGTTTTTATTTGGGGAAAGATATCTCTTTGACATAGTGCAGATCCAAGATCAGACTGCAAGTTTTGTGCAGTCTGATCTTAATCTGCACTATCCACAAAAAGTCCTTGAGTCGCGTTTAGCATCAGAAGGGTTAAATGTTTCGTCTGCAAACACTTTCAGGATGATCAATTGTAAAATTTAGTCACATGGTAAAAAGTTGAGCAAAAAACGGACGGAAACATTCCTTTCAGTGCTTTGATTCGCTGCCAGGTTGAAGAGGACTTTTTTTCCCGGATTTGCTAAAAATAAACATCGGTTATTCTAGCCCAGGAGGAAACCTGTTAATTGTTACAATCGATCTTAGACCTAGTTTGGTCTCTATGCATATGTAAAATTCCGATCTAATATTGCTTAGCCGAGTCACGAAATACACATTAAAAATCTAATCATTGGAATCTTCGAGGACCTTATAATTGGCTTGCCTCACGCGAAAAGGAGCATTCGAACATTTGCGAAAAGTGTCGTCTCGGATCAGCCTGCGCAGTCCGCCGGCTGATCCGTGACAGCACTTTACGAGTTCAGTAGATTTTGTTCTTTAGTAGACTTGCGCAAAAAAGAAAACAACATAGAAACGGAAAGTGGTATTTCGGGTTAGCCTGCGCGGACTGCGCAAGCTTATCCTAGACGACTCTTTACGCAAATGTCTCTGCGTGTTGCAAGTCATATAGAAGTTTGTTACAACCTGTTTTAGACCCAGATTTGTCTAAACTGTCGGCGGTGCATTCGTAAAGGTAATAAAGTCTAACCGTGCATACCCAAGTAACAAAAATACGCTGTAAATCTCAAAGATACTTGAGCCACGCTTAACGAAAAGTGGGATTCGGAGCAGCTGTGAAATGGTTCTACCAGGTTAGCCTGCGCAGCCCCTGCAGACTGACCATAATCAAAACTTTCTGTTAAGGGCCAATTTTTTGCATGTCAAAGGACCAGGTGACCTTATTACTCGGTTGTTTATTTGACAAAATCAGTTTTATGGATCTATGATGATTTGTTTGATATAATGCATGACAGAGATGTATATTATTCCCTTTTTGCCCAGAGCTCACCTCATACGTACCTCAAAAGGTTTTTGTCATCAAGGACCCGCTGGTTTGAGAGAGAGAGGGCAAAGAGAGGAGGAGAGAGGATAGAGAGGGAGAGAGGGTCAAAGTTGAAGAAGTGTTGTTATGAAAATTCCTGTTTGTGAAAACAAAAAAAGTGTTTGGGTTTAATTGAATTTTTCAGCTGCCAAGAAATTCCCCCATTGTGGGAACAGGTTATCAGCATTTTCTCCTTTTCCCACAAGGTTTTCAAAAGGCTACTGTAATTCCTTAGGGTCGTTTAGATTAAAAAATATTCTAAAACGTTAAGTTATTATCATGGCCGACTGGGAGCGATTTTAAGTTACGCGATCTAGTAATTTTTTTGCGTGGGATATTATTTCAACGAAATTGCTTGTTATCATTAAAGCATAACTTCTTTTTGTAAAATGGGAAAAAAAGGACCTGACCTTTTACGCCACTTCAGTAAAAGATTTTACAAGTTTTCATTGTCATTAAGTGGTGTTTTAAGCCGCTTTCAGTATCATTTCATTCCTTTTACGGCGAGAACTCCCTTATTTATGTATGCCATGGATTTCTAAGAGTAGTAGGCGAGGAGTCTGAAGTGTCTTTCCCCATGACAATCCAACGAAAACTAGACGCTTGAAAGTGTGGATCGAACTCTGGAACTCCAGGTTATGAATCCTGTTTTGCATCGCTGAGCCTGGCAGAACCCCAGATTCTGAACGTATTTTTGTGACGAAGAGCAACACGTTGTAAAGATTAGCTTGTTCCATACCTTAGACGACACCAGAAGCTTTTGTGGACAATGTAGATCAAGATCAGACTGTACAGAACGTGCAGTCTGATCTCTGATCTGCACTGTCCACTGCTTCATTCTAGAATATGAACAAACGATATCTTGATCCTGTCGCGAAACTGTATATGAAGCCTTTTAGAAAATTCGATTTTTAGCTCCACTGGCCGAAGGCCAGCGAGCTATTGTCATGGCGTTGTGTCCGTCGTGCGTCCGTCCGTCCGTGCGTGCGTCCGTAAACTTTTTCTTTAAAAAACTTCTCCTCAGAAACTATCGACTGGATTTTCACCAAATTTCACAGGAATGTTCCTTAGGTGGTCCTCTTTCAAATTCCTTCAAATAATTGTGTTCCATGAATAATTCTGGTTGCCATGGCAACCAAAGTAAAAAACCTTTAAAAATCTTCTCCTCCCAAACCGCTAATTGGATAGCATTATTTCTTTGTAGGAATGTTCCTTAGATATAGGTCTACAGAATTCCTTTAAAAAAAAAGATCTGTCAAAAAACATGGCTTTTATGGGAGACTCATTTTCCTTTTATGGTATAAAGTAAAATCTTTGAAAAATTTCTTCTCTCAAACTACTTGTTTTGATTTCATTGTTGTATTGCAGGTTAGTTCCTATGGTGGTAAGTCTTTACCATACAATCCTGACTTTTAACCACCCTAAAGAAGAAGGTTTTGGAAAACACTCTTGGAAAAGGAGAAAATGCTGGTAATCAGCATTTTCTCCTTTTCCCTCATTGTTTTCTTCTCTATCAAAGAGAGAAATCATAATTTCATCAATGTTTAATTTGTTGTCTGCAAATGCTTTCAGTTTGGTCACATCCCAAATTTTTGTCGTTTGGTAAAGAGTTAAAGATGGTTGCTTTACGTAATCTATAATCCTTTTCATATAAAACAAGAGAACCTCTGCACTTTGATTAGTTCTGGTAAAGGTTTGTTGACCTACTGGTGACCTGGTACAAAGAAGGACAGGGCTTTACTGTTGTGATAAGGTATTTTGTTATCCAATCAAACTGATCCCTGACAAAGAAGACTTTGGAAAACATTGTGGGAAAAGGAGAAAATGCTAGTAATCTTTTCCCACAATGTTATCTACCCTTCACCAATCAACTTTCAAATTTTCAGTCACTTATTTTTTCATCTACAAATGTTTTCCGTTTGGACAACCCTAAAATGTTGTCGTTTGGTAATGAGTTAACTATAACCAGAAGACAATTTTTTTATAACTAGCCATAATTGAAAGATGTTGCAGACAACATAATAAATCTTCAAATGTATCAAAAAGGGTAGAAATTATTGTGTAAAACTAAGAGAATGCAGGTTACTTTTATTTTCTTCTTTTCTCAATTTTTTTTTCATAGCTTTTTTTTTCTTTAGTGACCTAAAATGCTGGAATGAATGGTAATTGTTAAAAACTTCTCTTCACCGTTACAGAAAAATCAGGCCTGTGGAGCGATACAGGCGCTCAAGCGCCTCTAGTTTTATTCAGCATTGAAAGAGTTAATAGTTCCTTTACCCACATTTGGGTTTTTTTAAATTAATCATAATGAAAACATATAGTCCAATCTCTGTAGGCATTGTTTGTCCTACTTGGAGCCATAGTCTGTCTGTCACACCAGTACTTATGTTTGCAGACAATGCAGATCAAGATCAGATTGCAGCATGACAAAACATGCTATCTGCATTTGATCCACAATACTACTATCTTTCAGCTTCGATATTGCATTTTTTATGTCTTTTTTACTGACATGTAACTTTCAGTTTCTTTGTCAAATTCTTTTTTTTTTCAGACATAGCATGTACAGTTAGTGGTCTTAAAATAACTTAAAAAATTGTAACTTTATCATTTAACATTTAACAGAAAAGTGGGTTATTTATCGGTATTACGGGCATTCAAAATACAAAGATTCTCACCAAAAAAGCACTCGCCGATTGCTGCCAAATGACCCTAAGTGAGGCATTCAAATAAGCACGTACCACATGCACGAGTGTGGAACGCACGTGTTCTTTTCAAGTCGCTGTGATCTCGTTTTATCTCGCGTTATTATCGAGCGCGTGCCATCCTTCGTTTTCTGCAACAATTACACCAGGGTGTTTCGGCTGATAGATGAAATAACATTTTTATGTGTCACGTAGAATCTTTATTTGAACGCGAGGGCATCCTTTCACCTGTGACCCTGCGATACAAATGCTATTTTTAACTTATTACTCCCTTAACTCACTAACAGGCAACAATACCTTTAGACTCGTCCAAAATCAAAGCATTTGCTGACAACAAATTAAATCACGTTGAATCTTTATTTAGTTGGACCGATGGGACTTCTTTAGACGGCACAAACGCTATGACCATTTTTGCCATGCAAACGAGAACATCATGTTTGAGTAGGTCCTACCTTGGATTTTTTTTTTTGAGGAAATAAAGCAGCAGGTACCGCCACAAAACATCCTGTATTACAATGTTTTCACGCTGAGTATTGTAAAAGTGATTAAACGGATTTCTTTCTGTTTTGGATTTTATTTCTGTATATAAGAGTTACATAGTGCAATTTCTCTTTTCAGACAGAATTTAGGCCCGTCCTTATTAGAGCCTCTTGCAACATTGAGTCCACTTAACTCTTTACCACGCAATCCCTACTTTTAACGACCCTTAGAAAGAAGCCTTTTGAAAACATTTTAGGAAAAGGAGAAAATGCTAGTAACCAGCATTTTCTCCTTTTCCTACAATGTTTTCTACTCTACTAAAGTCAAGTTTCAGTATTTGAGTCACGTTTATTTTGTCGTCTGCAAATGCTTTCAAATTGGACAAGTCTAAAACTTTTGTGCTTGGTATAGAGTTAGATAGTGGGACTTGTCTTTGAAAGAATAGGAGACAGTGATAGTGAAACTAAAATAAATAGATGTTGATTTTCCTGATTTTTTTCGGGTGCCAACATTGTTTTCAAGCACAGTCCACCCAAGAGGCATATGATCGTTTTCTAAAAAGATAATATTTCGAGAATGACAAGAAGTAAGACACTCCGTTAGTTATTAACTTCATAAATTGGAGTTCTCGTTGTTTGTAATAGTATTTTGAACATCTCACAGAGCAGATTTACTTATTCACGTCTTTTCAAGTTTTTATCAGTCCAAGGTTACAAATTTACTGACTCGTCTCAATTTTGGTTATGATCAGTGCAAGGTTACAAAGTTAAATATTCTTGTCTTTTCCAGTTTTGATCAGTACAAGGTTACAAATTTACTGACTCATGTCTTTTCTGGTTTTGATCTGTACAAGATTACAAATTTACTGACTCATGTCTTTTCTGGTTTTGATCTGTACAAGGTAACAAAGGTACTTATTCTTGTCTTTTCTGGCTTTCTTATTCTTGCCTTTTCTGGCTTTGATCTGTTCAAGGTTACAAAGTTACTTATTCTTGCCTTTTCTGGCTTTGATCTGTTCAAGGTTACAAAGTTACTTATTCTTGCCTTTTCTGGCTTTGATCGGTACAAGGTTACAAAGGTACTTAAGCGTGTCTTTTCTTGTTTTGATCTGTACAAGGTTACAAAGTAACTTTTTTGTGTATTTTCTGGTTTTGATCTCCACAAGGTTACAAAGGTACTTATTCTTATCTTTTCTGGTTATGATCTATAGAAGGCAGCGAATTTTCTATGCCTTGCCCCGTTCTAAGCAAGATAACATCATGGGATTGCCTTATTTAAAACTTTATAATTTATTAATTAATTTCTAGCCATGCAATTTTCAAAGTAAAAATCTGATATATTATGATTAGATAATAGTTGTTTTGCATGCGGGCATACGTCCAGGCGCCTACGGTATTTATTGCACGAGGGGATGCAGCCTCACTGAATGAACTGTTGCATTCGCCAGAACAATTCACACGCTCTCTGGTTTGATGCATCATTGATAGCAAGTTGCTAAATCTTGATGGAATTGCTCAGACAATATTATTGTTTTTAACCCGTAGGCTGCCAAGCGCGACTCACTGGTCTTTTGCGGAAAGCGTAAATCAAGATCAGTTTGCATCGAATGTGCAGTCTGATCGTGGATCTACATAGCCCGGCAAGGAGGTATATTCCTCAAAAATGCCTGTGAAATAGAAATATTTTGGTTTTTACTATCGAATTGAAAAAAAATCCACATGAGTTATTTAGCATGACAAGGGTTAATTCCCAGACCAAAGGCACTTTAGGGATTTGTTACATGACACAATCCATCCACAGCTACCTGCACAAATAACTTTCCCAAACAAACCCTGGTTTTTACGTGTCTGCAGTAAAAGTCTTTTAAAAACACTGTGGGAAAAGGAGAAATTGCTCGTAACGAGCAATTTCTTCTTTTTCCACAGTGTTTTCTACCCTTTTTGAGAACTTTCTGCCATTTTCTCCAAGTCTAAAATTGTCGTCTGCAAACTCTTTTGGTTTGGAAGAGTCCAAAATTCGTTGTTTGGGAAAGAGTTAAGGAAGCGAGAAATACCGTCATAGCGTCTCCTACCCTTGCTTATTTTCGGACCATCAATCAACTTCGGGATATTTTTCGCTACGAAATCTCATCAAATAAAAGATGAGTCTTGTTACCTATATAGTACCGCTTTTTTCGTTTTGTTTACAGAAAACAAGGTAGTATTTTTTTCTTTTTCTAAGGAAACAACGAAAAAAAAAAAAGCAAAAAGGTATGAACGAGGCTTTACGCATTGAACGACAGAGGACTTTTACTTATGCTACCTTCACTATCTCGGGCAACATGTGGTCTGTTATTTTAGTATCTTAGATCATTTTGTTCACTTAAAACGAATCGGCAGCTGAAGTGTGAAGTTGACTGACAGTTGGCGATTCGCTTTTACAGCATATTAGATTCGAATTGGCAGCCAGCTGACCGTTGACAGTTGACAATTCGCTTCAAACACGGTATTTTTACTTTAAGCGAATCGGCAGCTGAAGTGTGAAGTTGGCTGACAGTTGACAGTTGACTATTCGCTGTTTTAGCATATTAAATTCGGATTGGTAGCAAGCTGACAGTTGACAGTTGAAAATTCGGTTCAGACACAGTTTTTTTTGCTTAAAACGAATTGGCAGCTGAAGTGTGAAGTTGGCTAACGGTTGACAGTTGACATTTCCCTTCAGACACAGTATTTCTACTTTAAACAAATTGGCAGCTGAAGTGTGAAGCTGGCCGACGGTTGACAGTTGACGATGCGCTGTTGTTAAACTCGAATTGGTAGCCAGCTGACAGTTGACAATTCGGTTCAGACACAGTATTTTTACTTAAAACGAATTGGCAGCTGAAGTATGAAGTAGGCTGACTGTTGACAGTTGAAAATTCGCTTTTATAACGTACTAATTTCGAATTGGCAGCCAGCTGACAGGTGACAGTTGACAATTCAGTTCAAAAACGGTATTTTTTTTACTAAAAGCGAATTGGCAGCTGAAGTGTGAAGTTGGCTAACGGTTGACAGTGTACAAAGACGCTATTTTTACTAAAAACGAATTGGCGGCTGAAGTGTGAAGTTGGCTGACGGTTTACAGCTGACAATTCGCTTCAGTTACAGCAGTTTTACTTAAAAGGAATTGGCAGCTGAAGTGTGAAGTTGGCTGACGGTTGACATTAAACGATTTGCTTTTTCATATTAAATTCCAGTTGGCAGCCAGCTGACAGTTTACGGTCGACATTTCGCTTCAGACACCTTATTTACGCTTAAAACGAATCGGCAGCTAAATTGTGAAGTTGGCAGTTGACATTTTGCTTTTTAACACATTAAATTTGAATTGGCAGACAGCTGACAGTTGATAATTCGGTTCGGTTCACACACAGTATTTTTACTTAAAACAAATTTGCAGCTAAAGTATGAAGTAGGCTGACTGTTGACAGTTGACAATTCGCTTTTATAGCATACTAATTTCGAATCGGCAGCCAGGTGACAGTTGACAATTCGGTTCAAAAACGGTATTTTTTTTTTTTACTAAAAGCGAATTGGCAGCTGAAGTGTGAAGTTGGCTTACGGTTGACAGTTGACGATTCGCTTTTTCATATCAAATTCCATTCGGCAGCCAGCTGACAGTTTACGGTCGACATTTCGCTTCAGACACTGTATTTACATGTAAAATGAAACGGCAGCTGTAGTGTAAAGTTGGCAGTTGACAATTCGCTTTTTAACACATTAAATCTAAATTGGCAGCCAGCTGACAATTGACAGTTGATAATTCGGTTCAGACACAGTATTTTTACTTAAAACAAATTTGCAGCTGAAGTATGAAGTAGGCTGACTGTTGACAGTTGACAATTCGCTTTTATAGCATACTAATTACGAATTGGCAGCCAGCTGACAGGTGACAGTTGACAATTCGGTTCAAAAACGGTAATTTTTACTAAAAGCGAATTGGCAGCTGAAGTGTGAAGTTGGCTAACCGTTGACAGTTGACAATTTGCTGTTATAGGACATTAAATTCAAATTGGCAGCCTGCTGACAGTTGACAATTCGCTTCAGATACAGCAATTTTACTTAAAATGAATCGGTAGCTGAAGTGTGAAGTTGGCTGACGGTTGACAGTTGAAGATTCGCTGTTTTTTCATAGTAAATTCCAATTGGCAGCCAGCTGACAGTTTACGGTTGACATTTCGCTTCAGACACCGTATTTTTCACTTAAAACGAATCGGCAGCTGTAGTGTGAAGTTGGCTTACAGTTGACAGTTGACCATTCGCTTTTTAACACATTAAATTTGAATTGGCTGACAGTTGACAGGTGAAAATTCGGTTCAGACACAGTATTTTGCTTAAAACGAAATGGCAGCTGAAGTGTGAAGCTGGCCGACGCTTGACATATTGCGATTCATTGTTGTAGCATATTAAATTCGAATTGACAGCCAGCTGACAGTTGACAATTCGGTTCAAAGACGCATTTTTTAACCAAAAACGAATTGGAAGCTGAACTCTGAAGTTCGCTGACAATTGACAGTTGATGATTCGCTTTAACAGCATGTTAAATTCAAATTGACAGCCAACTGTCAGTCGACGGTTGATATTTCGCTTCAGACACAGTATTTTTACTTAAAACGGATCGGCAGCTGAAGTGTGAGGTTGGCTGACAGTTGACAATTCGCTTTTTTTACACATTAAATTCGAATTGGCAGCCAGCTGACAGTTGACAATTGACAATTTGATTCAAAGACGGTGGTTTTGCTAAAGACGAATTTGCAGCTGAAGTGTGAAGTTTGCTGATGGTTGACAGTTGCCCATTCGCTTTTATAGCACATTAAATTCGAATTGGCAGCCAGCTGACAGTTGACTGTTCGGTTCAAAGACGGTTTTTCACTAAAAACGAATTGGCAGCTGAAATGTCAAGTTGGCTGACGGTTGCCAGTTGACGGTTCGCAGTTATAGCATGTTAAATTCGAATTGGCAGCCAGCTGACAGTTGACAATTCGGTTCAGACACAGTATTTTTACTTAAAATAAATTGGCAACTGAAGTTTGAAGTAGGCTGACGGTTGCCAATTCGCTGTTATAGCATACTAAATTCAAATTGGCAGCCAGCTGACAGTTGACAGTGAACAATTCGGTTCAAAGACGCTATTTTTACTAAAAACGAATTTGCGGCTGAAGTGTGAAGTTGGCTGACGGTTGACAGTTGACAATTCGCTGTTGTTGCATATTAAATTCGAATTGGCAGCTAGCTGACGTTTGACAGTTTGCTTTAAGCATTTTGAAAAATTTAACTAGCAGCTGGATGAAAAATTGAAAAGGCAGCCACATGTGAAGTTAGCTGAAAGTTGCCAGTTGACAATTGAATTGTCAACTGTCAACTGTCCACTGGCAGCTAACTTCACGAACTTTTCAATTGTATTAGTTTCACAAAATAAGCTGCCTTGATAGAGTATCTTCTCTTTTTTCTTATCAAGTATTACAAAGCCGTTTAAAAGGGCTTTTTAGATTTTAATAATTATACCAAACTTAACATGGCATGGAGATAGTTTTCAAACGAACAATAGATAAAGAAAGAGAAGTGTAAAAGAACTTCGTGATATTTTCTAACGGTGGTACATAGCTGTTTATGGTAAGTTGGAACATTGTCTGATAGATAAGCATTTTCTCCTTTGACAACAAATTTTTCTGCTCTTCTAATGCCAAGTTTCAATTTTTGGGTCAAGTTAATTTTGTTCTCTGCAAATGCTTTCAATTTGGACAAGTCTAAAATTTTGTCGTATGGTAATGAGTTAAAGCATGACTGACCTATAAGTGATTGGTTTGAAGCATTTAAAAGTTAAAAGGTATCCCTGCTGTTTGATAAAATGGGTGGAATATTATTTCGAAATTCTCGTTCGATCCAAGCAGGTTATATTGGTGAAGTAGAAAGCACCGAGATTTCTAAGCCTTGTGCCGTTAAAACCAAAAGAAGCAATGGAAGTAAGCTGTCGCCATGACACCACTGAACTGTGTTGAAATGGGGGAGGGAGTACTATAGAACTTAAACAAGCAAACAAAAAGTTACAAAACTGTTAAAAATTTCCAAAACGGGAAGAAAAAAGGGACAGCGTGCTGTCCACTCGGAAACATTCAGATGTGTTACGCAGATTAAGACGAAATGAGGGAAAGCTTTCTTGTCTCGTCGAATCGGATATTGCACACTTCCGGTAATCTAAATTTCACATGAAATAACACTTTCCCTTGTGAAATCAAACGCCTTTTTCGGATTGAAAAAAAAAGGGATGAGAAAAGAAATATATCTTAAGTATCACACTTCTTCAAAAATGTGATTGGTTGATTTTCTATTTGACATTGGTTTTTTTATCGGTTCCTATGTATATACAATCAAAAAGTGTAACTGATTTACTAGTACTTGGTTGAGAAAGAGCTAAAGTACGCCTTCATTGGGAGATAGATATGTGCACTTCCGGGCCGGTGTGTGGTTAGATGATATGGAGTGTTTGAAATTGATCAACATGGCATCTTAGGTATTACGAAGAGTTGCCAGTTGACTTTACCGTAATGACAAGAAAATGGTTTAACCCTTTCCCAAACAATCCCTGGTTTTCACGACCCTGGAAAAGAAGCTTTTTGAAAACATTGTGGGAAAAGAAGAAAATGCTGGTAACCAGCATTTTCTCCTTTTCCCAACAATGTTTTCTATCCTTCCCAAGAAAAATTTCAACTTTTGAGCCATGTTAATATTGCTGTCTACAAATACTTTTAATTTGGACCAGTCTAAAATTTTGTCGTTTGGTAAAGGGTTAAATATCAAACACTTGTTAAACATGTGCATGCAGTTTATTTGCCAGCCATCATTATTGTTTAGCACTGAACACGGAACAGAACAGAATTATGCATGGCTAAATGGTAGTAGACCTTGACGTGTAAATGAATGTTTTAACTCTTTACCACACGATAAAATTTTAGACTGGTTCAAATTGAAAGCATTTGCAGACGACAAAAAAATAAAGGTGACTGAAAATTGAAATTTGTTCTGGGAAGGGTAGAAAACACTGTGGGAAAAGGATAAAATGCTGGTTACCAGCATTTTCTCCTTTTCCTACAGTGTTTTCAAAAGGCTACTTTCTCAGGGACGTCAAAAGTAGGGATTATGTGGTAATGGGTTAATGAAAAAGCCATACGAGTTGTTTCAGATATTTCTCCGGACATACTTTTCGTCCTGTTTTTGCTAATTATCTTTCAAGTTCATTTGTCTTGCACCCATTTTACACTCCATCTTGTTTGACACGAAGTGCTTTCTTTCTCAACTCGACTTAGGTTTTGTATAATTTGAGCCATGCTCTGTGAAAAGGGAGCTTAATGCATTTGCGAAAAGTATCCATTCTGGTCAGCTTGACCTGGGCCGAAAATTTTCGCTACTTAGTCAATTTGCATTATATCAAAGGACCAGTGTACCTTAGGACTTAGTAGATTGTTATATAAAACGGATTTTCGGGACGTATGATACTGTGATGACTTGGTTGGTATCACGCATTAAAACCCATTTACACATAATCCCTACTTTTGACGCCCCCGAGAAAGAACCTGTAGAAAACATTGAGGGAAAAGGAAAAAATGCTGGTGACCAGCATTTTCTGCTTTTCCCACAATGTTTTCTACCCTTCACAAAACAGATTTCAAATTTTTAGTCACTTTTGTTTTGTCGTCTGCAAATGCTTTCGATTTGGACAAGACTAAAATTTTTTCGTTTGGTAATGAGTTAACCCTCCTTTTGTGAGATCATGACTCATATATATTTGGTACTTTCAACCTCCCCCACCCACCCACCTCACACACACACGTTTTCCTCTTTGAACTACGATAGTACTAGTGCATTTCATATACATACATACCAATACAAAGAAAATGACTTTTGGCTAAAAGTAAACATTGGTGGTATTATAATACATTTAAATTAGAATCATACAATTTAACATCATTCTAAATATGACAATCAGTCATTTTACGGTCGGTCGAAGTGGTAGTTGCTTGCAGAAAAGGGAATTCTAAAACCAGGTAGACAGGAAACAAAAGATACTAGTATATAGAGCGGGTTAGGATCTTTTTATGTAGTTTTAAAGGTGGCCCTTCAGATTTTGGGACGAAATTTTTACAAAAATACAAAAAATTCATCCTTATACTCCCAAGGCCTTTTAATTTTCATTCATAAAACCCCAGTAGTCAAAAACCATCCGACAACAAGAAAAATTAGAGATGTACTACGGCCCAGGTCGACACCGACGGGAACCATAGTCTGTTTTTAGATGAGCAACTTGCTTATTTACATACCGGAAATACACAAATGACGCTTCAAACATAGTGTCCGAAGAAGAAATTATGGAATATAATTACATGTTTGTTATGTTATGGAATTTAAGCGCCATTAGTCACGTGCCAGTCACCTTACATTCCCACAATGCTTCTTTTGATTTTTGGCGCGAAATCTAAAATACCTTAAGAGGCTACGTAGCCTTTTAAGGGAATACCACCAAAAATTTTATTTTGGTAATTTCATGATTCTTAATTATTGATATTTGTATCGTTTTTTTCATATAAATTTCAGTGGTATATATATATATATATATTTTAATTTGGTGAGAGGTGAAAACTCTAAATACCCACCTTTAATATTCATTTTTTCCTGTCAGCGACAAATAGTGGGACCGAATGTACAATAACAGATTGTCATCTTCACAATAATACCCACATGTTTAACTTTTTTTTTCCACATGTTTAAATTTTGGGGTTTAGATGCGTTTTAACACCCGCACTCTTTCCTTTTGGTGGCCAGTTGGTCTTTAACTTGTTACTGCCAACTGTGTCATTAGAATGTGAAAATTGTAGGAATGCTATAGCCTACGCATCTTTAAAGGTGACCCTCCAGATTTTGGGACGAAAATTTCACAAAGATAAAAAAAAAAATCCTTGTACTCCTAAATCCTTTTAATTTTCATTAAATTAAATTGGAAAACCATCCGACAACAAGAGAAATTAAAGACTTACACCTACGGGAAATACGGCCTATTTTTAGATGAGCAGCTCGCTCATTTACATACCGGAAATACACACACGAAGCTTCAAATAAAGCGTCCGAAGAAGACACCATGGAAAATAATTACATGTTTGTTGTTATGGAATTTAAGCGTCATTAGTCAAGTGCCAGTCACTTGACATTTCCACAATGCTTTTTTGACATTAGGCGAGAAATCTAAAAATACCTTAAGAGGCAGTTTCTTTTCTTTTGTAATATTATGATTCTTAGTTATTGATGATTTGTATTGTCTTTTTCATATGAATTTACGTGATACATAATTTTTTTAAATTGGTGAGATGTGAAACATCCACCTTTAATTGACGGTTGGTTAGTGCCACTTTCGTATTGTTCTATCAAATCATCTAGAAAACTGGTTTTACGGTATTAAACTAAAAGTTCACGTGTGATTTGAATATTTTCTGAAAATATTCATGTATGCACGTTTCCGGTATAAACACCATTTGGTATACAAGTACTTTAGAGTGAGACGTACTTTAACATAGAAAATGTCATCCTTTGTTTAGTTATCATGATTTTTTTGTTTCTAGGTTTTCACTTTCATCTAGGAAGTATTTGCCAAGAATTCTTCCCAAATATCTTGTTTCGGGTACTGGTAATGATGGACAGTCTGAAGGGGAAATCTATACATGAGTTCACTTTAACTCTTTACCATACGATAGAGTTTTAGGCCGGTCCAAATTAAGAGCATTTTGCAGACGACAAAATTATTGTGACTCAAAAGTTGAAATTATGTCTGGGAGAGTAGAAAACAGTGTGGGAAAAGGAGAAAATGCTGGTTACCAGCATTTTCTCCTTTTCCCACAATGTTTTCAAATGACTGTGTTCTTAGAGACGTGAGAACCAGGGAGTGAACGGCACCTTTTGGTGGAGAACGTGAAAATCCGAGAACGTGAATTTGACCCTGTTTTCAACGTCAGTTCAGTTATATGGCAGCAGCCGGTATGTCTATCCAGGGTCTTTGTGAGCTTCTTTTACCAGCCACTGGCTGCTTTTCTTCATGAACAGCATCCAAACAATGTTAAGCGGTGAGAGAAGAATGAATGGAAATCCCTAAATTTTATCCCAATCCCATTGTACTACATGTAATTCAGGCATTCTTCTTGAACATTTTCCAAAAGATATAAAGCACTGAATGCTTAAAAAAAAAACTCCACCGTCATTCATAAATCAAGTAACAATGGCATACCCCCTCTGCAGTGTGTCGTTCGATGGTCCAATTTTCGGGAGGTGTGGCGAAATATAGAACAGAACATGTATTTTTTTTTTTATACATGGCCACACGCCAAGTGCTACGTCACTAAGGTACGAGTGTTCATAAATCCGTCTGTTAGAAAAGAACTGGCACGGGCCCATGCTTGTCTTGACTAGTAATTCGATGTCGGAATAATAGCGATTTGTCTTGCGTTGTAAAGTTTCAGGATACTGGTTGTCAAGGAAAATTTCGGTTGCCGTAACCCTTCTTAAAAAGTTATATGTATATATACCACAAATGAAAAAAAAATACGCGTAAGCGCCCCTTTTGTTTTTCTTCTATACTTTCTTTCTCGTCGTTTGACTCTACCCTTTTTCGCTTACCAAATTTTCATTGCAGTGCAAAACCAGCGATTAAGACATTCGAGGTCCTTTTCACCAAACTACATAATTTTAGACTTGTGCCAATTCAAACCATTCGCAGACGACAGAATAAGTGAGACTCCAAAAATGAAAGATCTTTTTTTGAAGGATAGAAAAGGGAGAAAATGCTGGTCACCTGCATTTCTCCCCTTTTTCGACAATGTTTTTTAAAGCCGTCTTTCCCGGGGTAGTTCAGACTTGTTTTTTGTGTGTGTGTGTGGTAAAGGGTTAACCCTTAACGTGTATATTATTTACAATACCCTAGCAGTCATAGGGCTATTAAAAAAATCTTCCTCCTACATTTTTACACGGTTGCCCTTTTAAGACGTTAACAACATTGTGACAAGTAAAAAGAAATACCCAGAATCTCAATCTTCTCTGTGTTGAAATAGTTGTAGTTAAAAAAATTTAATCCGTCATCAAATGACACATTTCAGACCTTTCCGTACTAAAAGCACCTACAGATGACAATTCAAATACATTTTCTTATGAGTTGCATTTGCCTGATAGGGTTGAAAACATTGTGGAAAAAGGAGAAATTGCTCGTTACGAGCAATTTCTCCTTTTTCCACAATGTTTTCAAAAGCCTTTTCCCCCTCAAGGTCGTAAAGTCAAGGGATTTTTTGGTAAAGGGTTATCTTTTTTTTCCCCTAACATAAATTAGACTTCTGACTATCAAAAAAAAAAAGAAATGCGTGCAAAGTTTATAGACATAGACATAGACATAGACATACTTTATTACGTATACATATACATGTATCTTGTAACATTATATATGATTTTACCATACCTGTGGTCATGTGATGTGTACAATAACAACCCCATAGAATATAACAAAAGCCAATTTCTTCCGTTTAACAAAAATACTGAGGAAAAAAAGGAGATAGTACTTATACGATAATTAATGAGTAACCCAAACTTGTATAGTACATAGAGATCACACCTTGAGGGGGTGGTCGCTGAGCGTGAAATGGACACTACAATTTGTCATTTTGAACTTTACCTTAGAAAATATCTGAAATAATGGAACAGAATAAGGATAGGATGGAGAACGAGACATAGAATTGCTCGAAAATAGCGCTGAGCAAGACAAATACAATACATAATATAAAACGACTTACAAACCCACAGATGAACTTGATGTCAGATATCAAACAGACAAAACCCTAATAAAGAATCTTTCGATGACATTAGAAGACAAAAATAGTCCTAAGTTTTAAATTACAGCTTTTTATCAGCCTGTACAAGCCCTTTTCTCGTCTCCATAGACTTTATGACGAAAATGAGGTCTTGTAACATTTTGTGAGTAATGAAAAATGTACTTAGGATGTGTATTTCCCAATTTGCCGCATCGTATATAGAATTGCTTGTACCTCTCTACTTTCATTTTTTTTTTCTAAAAATAATTGTGGATTTGATTTTTAACCCCCCACCCCTCCTGCTTTCAACTTTAGTCTTGGTTGTAGAGACAACAATCATTTTCTTACACGTATATTTTAGCCAATGTTTACTGTTACATTATGACAATTCAAAAAAAATATTTAGAAGAAAAAAAAAAACGCAAAAAATGTGTTTTGTAATGGGAAATTTGTGGGAATAGGGCAACTGCTTTCTTTAGATTTAACTCGAATGTGACAAAAATTATTGGATTTACTAGCATTTCCCCTATTTCCTACGATGTTTTCTTTCTCAGCTTCACTACCAGGATGTTTCCCAAGATGTTTTCAAAAGGTTTCTTTATCAGGACCCACAGGACCGATAAAAAGTCTGCCCTGTGTGATAAAGGGTTTATAACAACAACAATAATAATAATTATATCTTTATTTAACGAAGGAAACTTATTAAGACACCAAATACACATTATAAAAACAGCATAATGAATTACTTATTTACAATAAGGCCTTCGATAACACGTCCATGCACGCAACATTCTTGTCCGCACACATTCACTCACACCCACGCCCACCCCCCACCCCCCCCCCACACACACACACATGGACATACATATTGATTAAACTTAGAAAAATGGTGGTTTAAACACGCATATGTAGCAACATCAAGAAAAATCATTAACAGACATCAAATAACTTTTTAAATTTCTTTTGAAGGATTTGATGTTAGCAATTGACTTGATATGCAGTGGAATCGAATTCCAATACGTCATGCCACGCATAGAAAAAAGTTAGCCAGTGAGTAAACAGTATCACACCCACGATCTAGGGGGTAGTTACGTCTATATGTGTTTGAAATAAACATTAACTTTTTCTTTAAACTGTTTAAGAAATAAAATTCCCACACGTCCTTTTTTCATAGTTCATATTACATTTAAAGAGCATTATAGCTCCGTTAGTAACGCTGAAATAAACATTACCTTTTTCTTTAAACTGTTTAAGAAATAAAATTCCCACACGTTTTCTTTAAACTGTTTAAGAAATAAAATCCCCACGCGTACTTTTTTCATAGTTCATATTACATTTAAAGAGCATTATAGCTCCCTCAGTGACGCACTAGGCTGTAAACATAGCGTAGCGGTTTGCAGATTCTGCAAGAGTTAGTTATTTGGGAAAGCAGCCAGTGGCTTGGAAAGAATTACTTGTGCATTGCTGGTAAAAAAAAAACAGCACACCATGTAAGCTTTGACTTGTGCGCTGGCCACCATATAGCTGAACCAAACAAACAAGCAGACAAGTCGTTATATATTTTTCTAAGAACAAGTGAAGAGTTGGAATCGAAAAATAAGTTTTATGGTGACATAGTCACATAATTATTTTAACCCTTTACTCCATAGATACTTATTTCTACACACTGCTTGTTGGAGCCTTTGGAAAACATTGTTGCAAAAGGTGAAATTGCTCGTGACAAGCAATTTCACCTTTTGTCACACTGTTTTCTATGCTATCAAAAGGTGTTATATACATATACGAAACGGCTTCATCCTTGTTGTTATTTAGGGTCATTTAGAGATACCATAGAAAGGCCTTGTGGGGTAAAGGGTTGAACTCTGTACATCTACAATGAATTATAAATACATTTAGAGCTCCAGATTGAGGGAGTGATTTTGATTTCAAAATTGGAAATAAAACCTTTTTTTTTTCCTCCACTAAACCCTATGTTGTGGGCTTATTGAGACGATTCTAATGAGTACCCGCAACATAGGATTTGGAAGAGAAGTAATGGATTTGGAATGCCACCACTCCCTCTTATCTGAGGCTCTGATTATCATTCATTACTACAGTACTAAATATCTTTTTTCACTGGCAATACTTATATTTAAAATTTTCTTTTTAATTTTTCATAGACTGAAATCCCTTTTCGATTATAATTATGACTTAAAAATTTTGTCTGTCAGAGAGGGAGAGAGAGAGAGAGTACAGTTTCTAAAGAGATGAGCACATCATATAAAATTTCTGTTTTATCTTCTAGGTACACATTTCTAAAGTCTATAACAATAACCTTTCTTCTTGCTCCTTGGCACTCTGGAAGAATCGTTTCGTCATAATATTTCGGTAGATTTTTAATTTCAAACACTGAAGAGCGAACGAGTCGGTATCAAATTTCTATCACCTTCCGACGTCATGTTTACATTGTTCCGGTTCACTATGTATCGCATAAACTGTGACCTATTTAACCCTCTTGACTTTGTTAAACCACATGAATGTTACAACAGAAAGGAGTGCATTAGCAAGTCACGTCCTTGGTCCATATGCTCTGCAACGCGCAAGAAGGGGCTTTTGGACAATTGCGTAAAGTGTCGTCTCTGATCAGCCTGCGCAGTCCGCGCAGGCTGATCCGAGACGGCACTTTACGTCAACATCAGATTTTGTCATACAGTAGACGTGCTTGAACTATGTAGACTGCACCGGCTGATCCGGGACGACATCAGGTTCATGCAAATGTCACAAAGCCCCTTTTCGTGTGTTGCATCATTGCATGTCCATATGGACACTGTTTGTTTTACTCTGTACCATCAGGATGGTTTGCATGCATTTTCCCCCTTTTTGTCGCACTTTAAAGGTTTTGGGGTCAGAATAATTCGGTCACTAACACTGCAACCTTTTCCGGGCCTGCCGGGATGGTTCAGTGGTGAGCGTGTCGGGCTCATGACCTGGTGGTTGGAAGTTCGATACCCGGTTGAGGCTGACTTTCTTTCTGGAATATTTGCACCTCTCACATCTGCTGAAGCATGTGAGAAAGGTAATTGGTGGCTTTGGAAACAAAGTTATGTTAGTACTGGTGTAAGAAAGCCAGAAAACACATGTGCGTCACCGACCGCCATGATATGACCTTCGCTGTTAAAGTGGCTGTTAAACCCCAATACAACCAACCAACCTAAGCCTTTTTCCAGCACATGCAACACGAGTTTTGTCGAGCCCCGGCAGCGCAGTTGGTAGCGCACAGGACTTGACAGCAGGGAGTTGTTGGTTCGAAACTCTAGGTCGACGAATTTGTTTCCGAGTATTGTTGATGGTCATGGCAACAGGGTTTATCAATCTCCCATCGCTGATCATTGTTTTTACGATGGTTAAATGGGAAAGCAACCATGGCTGTGACTTGGAAAGAATATTTTGCAAAGTACTGGTTAAAAGTACTCAAGGAAAGCATGAATAGGTGTACTGGCCGCCGCAATATAACTGAAATAATAATTAAAATGACGTTAAACGCCTTACAATCAACTATTGAGCTTTGTTTTGCTGTTTGTTTGGAGGGTTTTCGTCTAAGAGAGCCATATATGTTTTATAACGAGGAATTGAGGATTTACGCACTTTTAGCATTATTTTGGGAGATTCTTCACAAAAACGCGCAAGCAGTATTTGTATGGGCATATGACATCTAGAAGTATATTACACATAAACATGACTGGTGCCTCTCTTTGGACCTCTTTCCACCATTCTGGTAATTCTTCACGATTAATACAAGAACTGATTGGCCTTTCCACTTGGTATAGCCATACATAAACGACAATTTGTTCTCCTTTGAAAAGCTGAAAGCGTTTCAGAATTAGGCAGAAAACACAGAAAAAAATAAGCCTTTTGAAAACAGTGTGGGAGAAAATGCTCGTAACCAGCATGATCTCCTTTTCCCACAATGTTTTCTACTCAGCAGGAATCAAATTTCAGATTTTTGAGTTTCATTTATTTTGCCGTCTGCAAATGCTTTCAATCTGGACCAGTCTAAAATTTTGCCGTTTGGTAAAGGGTTAAGAGACTTTGACTCTGTATCACGACACATGACCGAGGTGTGATGTCACCATTATCTTATGTCGTGTCAAACAGTTCACGCCGGGATCCAAAGCGCAGTCTACTGATAACGGACTCGCTGCTTGACCTAGAAACGGTATCTATGTAAATTGTGAATGGAAACAAATACGGCGCTATTTTAGAGTTGGAGTTTAACCTCACTCTGATAAAGATGCACGGATTGTTAGCAGGATCATTGGCCCTTTTCCGAATAATCCTATTTCTCAACGCCCCTTAGAAAAGATTTTTTAAAACATGGTAGGAAAAGGAGAAAATGCTGGCAACCATCATTTTTTTCTCCTTTTACCACAATAGTTTCTGCTGCTTTAAGGACATTTCTCATTATTTGCAGCAGATATAGTTTGTCGTCTGCTAAATGCAAATGCTTCCGAACGCACATCTTTGCAAGCCAAGGGTGAGATCCACTACGCTACTCTTGGCGGATCGAGTTTAATTTCGACATCCCCCCCTTACGCATTTTCATTGGTTGCAGCTAGCTCTAACAGCACTAATCAAATCGCTTTAGCATTCCATCTTTAATAAAGATAGAACAAGGTCGCAACCTTTCGGATAAAAATAGACCGTAAAAATGAATACCTCCGTGGATGTGTGCAGGATCTGTAATGATTTATTGCTGAAAAAGAACATAGACTAACAATATTTACAGATAGTTTCAGTGTGACCAATCAGAGGTTTTATGCTACATCCCAGCACCTGACCATGGAATGTCGAAGTACGTTTGTGGTTATTGCTTCATGTTGAATTATTGTGTTCGTAAGCGGTTTGTAAAACGATATTTCATTGGCTATAAGAAATATGATGTGATGGGAGATAATAAGCAGCATCCAATAGGGGGCGTATCGCGAGAATCTCGAAATCGGGCTCGATCCGCCAAGGTAAGATCCACGTAGTGATCGTAACCTTGGCCCGCGAAGATGCCAAACGCGCAAATGGTACACTTATATCAAGATGGCCAATCACTTATAGTCTGCGGAAGCTTCCCTTGACGTTAAACCTTTACCTGCTAAAGAATATGAAATAGCACTTTTTAGTCGGGAGTAAAAATCCAAATTTTGCTATTACAATTATTTTTTTTTGGGGGGGGGGGGGGCGCTAAATTTGTAATCTCGACATCTCCGATTGCTAAAACTTCAATGAATGCACTGGAATCCAGACAGGTTACTGTCATATTTTATCATATTTTATTAGTTTGACTTCAATAGCGGACAGCGTAAATCCAAGATCAGACTGCACAATCTTTGCAGTCTGATCTGGGATTTACACTGTCCGTGGAAGAAAAAATTGTATTCGCTCTATCGTTCTTAAAGGATTTATGTTTTTTTTAGATTAATAATCGAAAATAAGTTTGAATTTGGGTATAATTTTGGAAAATTAGTCATCTTTAGGGCAAACATTAACTCTTTGTGAAATGAATTGAGCTTTTTGTGATTTTTTCCAAAAGTGTAGGTCACGATCAGACAGCAAAAGGCGTACTGAGTATGACAATTCTTTTTCCCCTTTGTGACATGAAAGGGAGGAAATACCTTGTGTTGATTGTTACCAATATACTCGAATTCTTTTTATGTTTTGCTCAAAGTATTTGACAATTGTAGTGTTTCACTCTACAATGTTATAAATAAGAATAATCTCTATACCGAATTTGGCCTTCGTATATATCTTTTTAAACCTTAACTCTTTAGCAAATATCAAAACCGAAGATTTGTCCAAATTGAAAGCACTTGCAGACGACAAATCAATGTGGCTCAAAAATTGGTTTTGGGAATGGTAGAAAACGTTGTGGAAAAAGGAGAAAATGCAGCTTCCCAGCATTATCTCCTTTTTCCACAATGTTTTCTAAAGGCTTCTTTCTCACGGTCGCTAAAAGTCGGGACTGTGTGGTAAAGAGTTAAACTGCTTGATGAACTGCATAAGAAAATACCAACAAGTCGTAAGAACCGAAATACTGCGATTTCAAAGTTCTTTCCGCCGTAAAAAATCACATATTTTCTGTCATTGTAGATTCTAGATCAGACTGCACGTTCTTTGCAGTCAAATCTCGAATCTACATTGTCCACAAAAAAAGTGCAGTTAGTCGCGCTTAGAAGCCCTGGGGTTAAAGAATGTCTTTGAAAAAGTCGGTTAAGATAGATTTGGTATAGATTTCAATCAGTTCAATACTGTACAAACAATCTATTGTAAAGGATATATTAGTATACTTTGTAATGATGACCAGCTATTTTGTTAATTGTTTGTGCTCACGCGATTAAAGATGGGGCTTTAGATCAGCTAGCGAATGTTGTTTATAATCCGAAAATAATAATAATAATAATAATCAACGAAACCTGTGTCGTGAGTGCTCATATGAATTTAGTGCACAGCGTGGCTTAGATGAAAAGATGTAACATTCGAAACACTGAAGTCTTCGGTTCGATCCTCTCTCTAGGTGCTCGGCCTTTCACGGGAAAGTCATTGGGTGAGACGCTTCAGAACAATGGCTATACTTACTGACAAAACACAGGATATAATTTTGAATCGGCTAACTGGCTCTGTGATATGACCTAAATAATGTTTAAACAGCATCCAAATAATTAATCATTCAATTCATGCATCAGTGTCTATATTCATAAACCATTTTTGTGGCATTTTTGTGGCATTTGTCGAAGACAATGCCACTGTGAGTTCAATAAATGAATGTTCAAAATTAAATTTTGAAGACCATGTATCGTACTTTGTGCAAAACCGAAGGAAATAAAATTTTGGAGACCATGTCTCGTACTTTGTGCAAAACCGATGGAAATAAACCCAATCAAACTCAAATTTTTCTCAGACATACATGAGTTTTTCGATAGCACTCAGATATATAATTGGAAATGACGTATTACAATAAACTGTATTAGGCCATCGATCGTTGAAATACTTCTCTTTGATAGAAAATAGCTTCACCCTCTCATAGCTTTCTATGATATACACAAAATTTGTCTACTACCCGCTTTGGTCCGGGCTGGTTCGTTTCTGGGGTTGTTCGTCCAATGATTGCACGTACTCCATGTGATTGCGCATGAATATTTACAGGTCGAAAAATCAACTGTAATATTAGGAATTACATCCTGACGGCAAGAGATATCTTTAAATCATAGTTTTCAGGTATAAACTTAAGTTAATTTATTTACATGTTGTTTTTTTTTTTCCCCTCTCTCTATGCATCATGCATCCTACCGTCAAGGGACATTACTGAAAGATCAAAGGGATACCACCAATAAACATATCGTGCAAACTGTGGCACCAGTACTGTCCCTTTAAGGTAAGACCTGTGTAATGCACTTCCGGTGAACATTTGGCAAAAATTCTAATTGGTTGTTTAATAAGGATAGATAAGGATTTATGCAGAAATAATATTTTTGCACATTTCTGACGGATCAGAAATTCCGTTTATGTCTATCTTGAAACTATTTTTTGATATTTTTGTTTGTTTTCTAAAAAGGGAGGAAATTATTATCTCTTTTTCAATTGAGAATATAGCGGTTTTAGATTTATAAATGATAATTCAAAGAAGGAAAAAATGGAAAAAATGAAAGGGTGAAAGTAATCCAATAATACTCATTTTTAATTATAGCTAATTTTGCATGATGATATTTTAGTGGAAATAGCTGTTTTCCATTACACAGGTCTTACCTTAACAAAAGAAATACATGCATGTATTAATTTGGTTAGGAGGTTGATTTTCAAGTTAATGTTTGTAAAATGTTTCTCTTTTCTTTTCAAAATTTTAATTCCCACAATATAGCTTCCTTAACAAATGCTACATCAGCGTTTTCAACGCTTTGAGTCAGAACGTTTTCAGTGTTATACCCCATATATTATCTAAATTTGAAAACAGTACACCTTCTGATTGGTTAGACCAACTATTCTATCCAATCAGAAGATGCTACTTTCAAATTTAGGAAATTCTATAGAATAAGACAAAGAATGTTCTGAATACGGATCAAGAATTAAAAAGTGGACTCTAGAAATCGCTGCAGAAACAGACACTGATTTCTACCTATGTTTGTCTGTTTTTGTTGCAGAAGACCGCCTACATAAAAGTATACTATGTGAAAAGGGGGAAACTTTTCGACCTTGGTCAATTTTCTACATGTTAAAGTACCTGTGTACCTCATAATTCAGTCTGTTGTTTTACCAAATGGATTTTTATTGAACCATAATTACATGCCGACTTGTTAGGTTATCGTCTATCACAGAGATGCATTAAGCCCCTGTTTGCCAGAGCATATAGCTCATATAATTGGGAGAATAACAGTGAAATCAATCAATACTCACAAAAATAGCTCGATAAGTCTTGATTTTTTTGTACGTCAGTTGTATTGAATTCGTGATTGATAAGTAATCCAGTAAATGAGGAATCGTCCATTCTTTGGTATTATAAACCGAAATATTCAGGCAGCGTTCCAGGGCACGAGAAATCAATTGCGAGTCACGTGACACTTTTAAATGTTTAATACCTAAGCCTTTTCGCAAAATTATAGCCTTTGGGGCACAAAACAGGAATTTGATACTAAATAATCTTGTTTTTTAATGATCTGTGGGAAGACGCCATTGCAAGACGCAATTCGGAAACATTGTGAGAAATTGCGAGACTTATAGCAATATCAAAATGGATTGATCCCCTTGCAGTAAAGAACACCGTTTATTTGTGTGATACCAGATATGTATCACGTATTTGAATACGATATTATAACGCTTCTAATGAGCATATGTCATTGACCAACAAAGCCAAAAATCGGTCACGAAATCTGAACATACTATATACAAAAGGCTACGTATCACTGTAAGGGGGAGGGGCTAATGCATATCCGTGGTCCATGATACTAAGCAAGTCATGATATAATTCTAGATCCATAAAATCTATTTTTTCTACTGACCGACTGAATTATAATGTACACTGGTCCTTTAGCATGCCGAGAATAGACCAAAAGCAAAAAGTTTCGACTAGGCCAGTCTGCGCAGCTCCGCGCAGGCTGACCTAGGCCGAAATTTCTCTGCAGATCTATTAAGCCCCTTTTTACAGCTCAGATGCCCTTCTTGCTTTGAATGTTCTTTTTTTCTGATAGGTTGCAAATTATTGTCTAACTAATGCAGTGATAGAACAATTTTCAGGTTGTTAATGAATACAAAAACAAACAAACAAGATGTTAGTAAACCCCCCCCCCCTTTAAATTGGTCAACTATCACATATACCTTTGGAGATGTCATACAAATGAGATGAGTGCTCTATCATTGTTTTATATTCGTGCTGTATCGATAATTAGAAAGATACCCCGGTCGAAGAAGCGACCTCGGTCCCTTTAATCTCTAACCCTGTACCAAATAATCTTGTACATGTGTAGTTCAACGACCTAGATGGAGATATTGAAAACACTTCGAGAAAAGGAGAAAATGCAGATTACCAGAATTTTCTTCTATTCCCACAATTTTTTCTACCTTTTCGAAAAAAAAGTTCGTAATTTTAGACACGTTTTTAATCTTCAGTTGCTCTCGAATTTGACAAGTCTAAACCATTTTATAAAGAGAGGAATATAGAACTTGGATGTGTTCAATATGGTTTGTTTTTGAAATATTGCTGAAAGAGGCGTTCGATTTATAGATTATTCTTTCTGCATTCGCGAACAAAAAAAAAAACGTTATTAGCTCAGCTGTGAGAGAAGGTCAAGTTATTGTTGTTGCCTTTGGGTCGTCTATGTTGTCTATCTGCTTAGTGGTCTGCCCCGTGCAAAGATTGATATTTTCAAAAACTGACATTTTACAATATCGCTATCATTACTGATGAAATCTACTTCAATATTGGACTGCTTCTTCACTCTGTACCAAACAATAAGATTTTAGACTGGTACAAATTCAAAGCACTAGCAGACGACAAACTATATGTAACTCAAGAACTGAAATTGTTTTCCAGCAGGGTAGTAAACATTGTGGGAAAAGGAGCATTTTCTCCTATTCCCACAATGTTTTCTAACACTCACGAAACAAATTTTCAACTTTTCAGTCACTTTTATTTTGTCGTCTGCAGATGCTTTCGATTTGGACAACCCTAAATTTTTGTCGTTTGGTAATGAGTTAAATACCAGCCTATTAAAAAGACTTGCATTCGTTTATATAAATATTTCGCGCATATGATTAGGCAGGGTTTTTATAGAATATTTAGCGGTTTTTTTTATGTCAAGAAATCAAAATAAACTGTCGCGTGAATCATAAATGTAAAATTACGACGTGAAGTTTTAATTTTCGTGTGCAGTTATGTGTGAAATATTTACTTGAATTACTTGCTAATGTTGTATAGCTCTTTTGCGACAAATGGAGACTTCCATAGCTTTTGTAGATAGTGTAGATTTAGATCAGGCCACATGGAACATGCAGACTAATTTTAATTCTTCATTATCCGCTACCTTTGATTAAAATGTGACCAAAAATAATATCATCTTCCAGTGGAAATCTAGTTTTCGGACTTGCAAAAGAGTTGGATTTACCTAGTTGCAATCGAAAGAGATTATCGCACAATATGATCTCAGTCTGAATTTGCTGAATGCAGGTGCTTTTTGCTATTTTAGACTGAGATCAGACTGCACAGAATTCGTAGTCTTTATCTACGGTGTTTGGTCGGAGAAGATAATCTTACCTTACATCTATTTTGCGCTTTAGTGCTTGGAAGGTCAAGGTCACAGCGATACGACAGATATATTCAATGTTTTTATTTGATTGGCGATAAATATACTCATATTCTAGTTTTATTTATAGATAATTTCCATCATTTTTTATTTTATACAAACTTAGGAGCGCCATTGCATGATCTTTTTCCACAACTTTTAGGAGTTAATTAAAAGCGTACATTAAGATGTTATATCTGTAATTAGGTAGACATTTTATGGTCAGGAGGATGTACTATTTACGACATTGTTGGAGCCAGCAAACGGTTTTCATGTTTTTTCATCAATCTTGATAGTTGCTTTTTTATTACGACATCGCCTCGTTGAGTATTTTCTACTATATATAACGTCTTCACGTAACGTCATGATTGATAAACACTGTAGATCTACAGTGAAACCATCTTCGCGAGCCAAGGTTACGATTACTACATGGATCTTACCTTGGCTGATTGAGCCGATTTCGAGATTCCTACGATGCGCCCTCTTTTGGATGATGGTTATTAACTCCCTTTACATAATGTTTCTAAAAGCCAATGAAATATCGTTTAACAAACCGCTTACGAATACACATGAAGCGATAAGCAGACATCCACGTGGGTTTTCATGTTTACCTTCTATTCGAAAGGTAGCGACCTTGTTCTATTTTTATCAAAGATGAAATGATACGAGCGATTTCATTCGTTGCAGTTGGAGCTGGCTGCATCCAATGAAAAAGCGTATCGGGCGAATGTTAAAATCAAGCTCGATCCGCCAAGGGTAGAGTAGCGTAGTAAATCGTCAGCCTTGGCTTGCGAAGATGCACTGAATAGGCGACATTTTCCAACATGCAGCGGTCACTTTGTACGTTTTCAGCGCTTAATTATAATGAGCTATGCGTTGTGAAAATATTATTTAATGCATCTGCAAAAAGTTTCGACTCAGGTCAGCATGCGCAATCCGCGCATGCTGACCAGAGTCGATACTTTCTGCTTTTCGTAAATATTTGTGCATGTCAAAGGACCAGTGAACCTCATGATTCAGTCGGTTGTCATACAAAATCGATTTTATGGATCAACAATTATGTGATGACTTGCTTTGTATCATTAATCACAGAGATAAGTTACACCCAAATGATATGGCTAATTGCAGCATGTAAAAAAGGGGGCATTCGGACTGCGCGTCTGCACAGGCTGATCCCAGATGACACTTTCCGATCGAGTGTGATTTTCTATTTCAGAAGCCTGGGTGGCTCAGTGGTGGGCATGTCGGAAGAGAAAAGTGAGCATGTGAGAAAAGTAGTCGGTAGCTTTGGAAAGAAAGTTGTGTTAGGACTCGATTACGGCACGCGTCACATCTCGGCCGATTCCGTACCTACATCTAACATCGTCTGTATAACGGTTGTTTCCATTTGAACTGCCAATCACGTATGTTATACATTGCGACGCCACTGTAAGTCGTTTAGCAACGACATAAACAACCTCAATGAAGTTGTTCACATCTGTCTATTGGTCGGTGAAAACTTCAATCGGAATTACAAACTGTTTGTCAACTGAAATATAGTTAGAAAGATTTGGATAGAAAATTGAATCTCAAGTGTTCTTTTTTAAGAGGGGCTTTACATTTTTCAAAACGGTAAACCGGCGAACTTCCGGCGATGAAATATACCAATCTAGTGCATATTAATCCACCAGATACAGCCGAGGGATTTGATGGCACCTATCACTCGAGGTATGCCAAATACGATTACGGATTACCCGAGACTTAGCCGAATCCTTACGATTTTTGCGATGAAAGACGATTATGTACGAATCGCATTAGGGTGCCCTATTCTTAACCTTTTACCACATGACAAAATTTTAGACTGGTCCAAATTCAAAGCATTTGCAGACGACAAAATAAAGGTGACTGAAAAATTGAAATTTGTTCTGGAAAGGGTAGAAAACACTGTGGGAAAAGGAGAAAATGCTGGTTACCAGCATTTTCTCCTTTTCCTACAGTGTTTTCAAAAGGCTTCTTTCTCAGGGGCGTCAAAAGTAGGGATTGTGTGGTAATGGGTTAAGACTTCAAGAAACAAGGGTATGGAATAGATTCTAGATCAGCCTGCGTATTCACTTTATTCCCCGATCTGAGCGAGTTTTCCTACCAACTTTTGTTGCGTGGTTGAAAGCGGGCGAAATGTGCTTGCTTTCAACGTACCGCCCGATCTTTGACCTACATTGGTTTTTTTTGTGAGTCTCTCTATACGTGTTTTATAAACTGAAAAAAAATCTCGTCCAATATCACGAGTATTTTTCACACGACAAATAAACTGTAGTTTAAAAACTAATGACGAAACCTTTCTTTGAAAAAACACAATTAAAAAATTAGAACTTAAGAGGGCGTAGATTTTAAGAGAGACTCATACAAATTGTTAGTGATTTTTTTCTTCATTTGAAAAGATAGGAAATATTGCGAAAAAACGCTTCTTTCCAACACGTTCTCCTTATTTCCATAATGCTTCTTGAAATCCATTTCCCTTTGGCTTTTTTTTTAAAGTGTAGATTTGCGTGGTATAAAGGGTTGGATCCTAATCTTAACATGCAACAGACATTTTTAGGTTCATCTGAAATTTGAACCTAGTTTGCAGTCAATCCTAAGGTCATGTGACTATTTTCGTTGTAAAACAGAAACGAACGTCATCTTTGTGTTTTGGGTGACGCATGATTTCTTTTTTACAAAACAGTTAATTCTGTTAATCCCTGATTTTACTGTAATGTCGACGATCAGACCACCAATGTTTATAACATGAATACCTTTACTTCCTGAATACCCAGACCGACATTAATTACACGAGGTTAAAATATTGCCTCTGAATATGTAGAATAAAACATTGTAGGAAAAAGAGAAAATTCTGGTAATCACCATTTTCCCTTTTCCCACGATGATTTTAAAACCCTTCTCGCTCAGGGTCAGGGATTGTGTGGTAATGGGTCAAAGTCAATACGCGTAATTGCACAATGAGGAAATGTCAACACAGTGCATACGAAGTGAGGTACAGATAGTAAAAAAAAGGTCTTAACGCTACATGGTCACCAATTGTTTGTTGTGGCGCTCTGCACAGTACATAGTGCGGTTATCATGTACGGAAGTGCTATTTTGGACACGTAAGGAAAATCAAAGGACTGAAAGTTCTGACAAGTGGGTTTTGTGCTTCAGTATTTTGGGACTGATACGAGAGAACTTATAAACAAGTGCACCAGTCTTCAGCGTTTTCTGCTTGTGTTACATTTAGCTATTGGACTGTATATATAAGTGAGCATTGCTTTGTGAAAGGGGGGCTTTATGCATGCGCAGAAAGTATCGACTATAAGGTCAGCCTGCACATTCCACGCAGGCTGACATGAGTCGAAGCTTTTTGCTTACAGTAAATTATCTGCATGTATAAAATCCATTCTACCCCATGATTCAGTTAGATGTTGAACAAACCCTATTTTTTTTGGATCCATAATTTTATAATGACCTCCTCTGTATAACGCAATACGGAGATGCTTTAGCTCTTTTTTGCGAGAGCGCGGCTCATAATACATGACATGTTTCTGTATTGAAGCCACTTTATAGCGAGGTTTGGCGGTATTAGCTAATCTGAAAGAAGAAAGCATAGAATACGTGAGCAATTCTTGGTTTTTGGTTCTAGTCAGAAAAAAAAAAATAAGTGTAAGCGGACTTGTACGAGCACAGATTTAGTATAAAGAGATAATCCCCACAGAAGACACCTCTACAATGCTGTAGTTATGAGTAAAATCAGTCAGAATGTTTACGATGATGTGAGATCAATTAGCAGATTTTTGTCAACAACATGATTTATTACCCGGATACGAGTGGGAAATTACAGATGAAGGTGAAAAAAACAACAACCGTAAAGACGATGTTATCACCGCAGTGGTCAGTGTAAATCCAAGATCAGACTGCATGTTCTGTGCACTCTGATCTTGATTTACACAGTCCGCCAACACAGTCCACGCGATGAGTGACGCGCGCTTAGCAGCCTCAGGGTTGAAGGCGAGGCAAGGAAAAACTTACGAGATAGTAAAACTTATCAGTCAGTTTTATCTTTGTGTAGGGCGGAAATGTGATTGGCTTTTCCCATGATGCAATAACCTAACTCCTACCATAAGTGAATACAATTTCAATTAAGTCTGCCTTATTTTTCTGTCAGTGCCGATGGGAAAAGAAGCGTTTGAACTTTATAGGCCTGAATTATCTAGTAATGCACTTTTAAACCTTATCCTGCTAAATAACTAAAATGAAATTTTCAATTCGACAGTAAAAACCAAAAAATTGTTATTTCAAAGGTATTTTTTAGGGAATAAAATCTCCAGATCGGACAGCGTAGATCCAAGATCAGACTGCACGTTCTGTGCAGTCTGATCTTGATCTACGTTGTCCGCGAAACGTCTGTGAGTCGAAAGGGTTAAAAAAAAAAAGGAATGGAAACACTCTGCTGCACATTCTAAGTAGTCTGATCTGAATCTCAGATAGCTTTTGAACTTTAAGCCTGACTATCATGCGGACGGCATACACCCAAGATCAGACTGCACCTTATTTGCAGTCTGATCTTAGTCTTTGTCGTCCGCAAAATCTGATGTTTTCACCTGTTGAGCATAAAGGGTAAGAATAATTTATTGATCGAAGCAGTACAATGAAACACAAATCATTTATATTTATTTGGAAATCCAGAAACTGCTACTTGCTCTCGGTAGACTATCTCAACATATCATACAGTGTGAGTAGATTTGTACCTCAATGGTCTGCAAAATACATCTTAATGCCTGTCTGGGTATCCAGAAAGTAAAGGTTTTCATGTTATAAACATTGGTGGTCTGATCGTCGACATTACACTAAAAGTTTTAGAAAAAAATTAACTAAAATGATATTTAAATTTCTAATGAACTGATCTTTCCCTTTTTACTTCCGAAATGTCCATATTACGTACACGATAAAGCTTTGTTGGACTACTGTTGTCTCGGCCAATTTCTAGCTCGCACAAAACCTCTTGTGTTTGTCAGGAATAAATCCCAAGGTATTAGACGTTTAGAATTTCAGAGCCTTATTGCGTTAGTTCATGATCGTTTTATAAACGACGGCAACGGTTTTTGGTATTGAAAGCACCTAACAAGACGTGTCGCGTAGCTAAAGGCACTATACCAAAGTAGGACAAACACTATAAGGTCTATAACGCGTTACTAGATAAAAAAATATTTGGATTCTTTAACATTCCAAACTGTATGTGAAATGGTAGGAAATAATGTTGGAAAAGGAGAATTTACTGGTTTGCAATTTCTTTGATACTTTTACTACAATGAGTGTATCAAGACCCCCCCCCCCCCCCTTTTAACTTCAGAGTCATCAAAACACGATATTGTATGGGATACAGCTTTACCGTTTAACCCATTACCACACAATCCCTACTTTTGACACCCCTGAGAACGACGCCTTTTGAAAACACTGTGGGAAAAGGAGAAAATGCTGGTAACCAGCATTTTCTCCTTTTCCCACAGTGTTTTCTACCCTTCCCAGAACAAATTTATATTTTTCAGTCACCTTTATTTTGTCGTCTGTAAATGCTTTCAATTTGGACCAGTCCAAAATTTTCTCGTGTGGTAATGAGTTAAGCGCCTTAGGCGCTATCGGGCCTACGCGGACGTCACAGAGATTAAAAGATCAGACTGCACATTACATGCAAAGTGAAGTCTGACTTTTGATCTGTACTGTCGTTTTGGTCAGTCAAACCTAAAGGACGAAAAAAATGCTTTCTGAGTTTCAGTGGATTTGCATTTTTAACCGTCGAAAGAGCTCGGATTTGCATCTTGGCGCTAAAAGAGAGCACGTGTGAAGAAAATGGTAGCACTTTATCAAAAAGCTTGCAAACGTCGAAAAGGGGCATATGGACATTTGCGTAAAGTCTCGTCTCGGATCAGCCTGCGCAGTCCGCGAAGGCTAATCCGAGACGGCACTTCACGCGCGCATTAGATTTTGTGCTACAGTGGACTTGCGCAAAACAGAAAATTACATAAAAACGGAAAGTTTCGTCTGGGATCAGCATGTGCGGACTGCGCAGGCTGATCCAACACGGCACTTTACGCAAATGTCTGACTGCCCCTTTTCGCGTGTTGCAGACCATATAATGCGCACAAGGCGTACATCCGGTTTCGACTTCTGACATCATAGCTATTGATGCGTTTGTCATTCTTGCTTGGTAATCTGTTAATCAATCTTTATAAAGCATTCAACATTATATATATTTTTAAAATGATTTACTCATATTATAAAGAAAGTAATGGGTTTTTATGCTTTATTTAATATCGAAACTTTATTTAATGGGAAAACCCACACGCTTTACTTATATAGGAGCCCGAAAAGTACTCATGTACTTTCTGGTCAGGAAGATCGAGGACTCCATATCATATGAAACTTTTTGCGTTCTTTGAAAGGTAACGGTTGATCTATATGATTGTTATCCTGCGTTGTTCATCTTGAACTTTTAGCTCACATTTCGAAATATGTATTTTTTAATGTAACGGCTATGGTGTGTACGTACGTGTCTCCAAAAAGTATGAACGAATTGGCGATTAAATGGCCTTATAGTGAGACATATGGGATCTGACAGGAGTTGGAGTTTGAGATAAGATTTCAGTAAACGAGCCGAGAGAAAATTTTAGAAAGCAAGCCTTAGACGTCTCCTTTTCTCACAATGTTTTCTAAAGGCTTCTTTCTCAGGATCGTCAAAAGTAGGGATTATATGGTAATGTGTTAAGCTCTTGGACTGATGGTTTTTTTTTTTCAGATTTCTTTTTTTCAGATTTATTCGCATAATGATTGGTGAATTTTATTCATACATATGGCTCTTGACCAAGATCTGACTTATTCCTCTTTCTTGCCCAGAAAATCTATATACCCTTGAAACAAGAGAGACAGACAAAGTAAGATAAATAGGAATTCAATGCCAAACTGTCAATATGCATCGATAAGTCGACAAAGATAGAGCTTCCTCTTGTCTCGAACGCGTTTCTATATATACTAATTATGCGAAACCTACCCTGTTGTAGGGTTCTTTTACAACCGATTAATAACGTTATAGAGAAAAGCGAAATATGGAAATGTCTTTGAAAAATATTGAACAGATGGAAAAGGAACACTTGCTTGAATCGCAACATCTGTAAACTTGTACATAGGCACTGGTTTCCCCTGTCTTTTACTTTTGTGACCTTACTTCTTCTATTTCTGCATATCATAATTACTTGAAGGTTTCGCGGCGGCCATGTTTTAATGCAACGGAAGTTCTTAATCAGATTTCGATTTACGCTGGCTCCCGAATTGTCATTAACACGCTGGCCAATACGGGTACCGGCATGATTACTATCCTGGCACCCGTATTGGCCAGCGCCTTAGAGATGCTTCGGGAGCCAGTTTAACCCTGTACCAAACAATCCCTGGTTTTTACGTCCCTGAGATAGAAGCCTTTCGAAACCATTGTGGGAAAAGGAGAAAATGCTGGCTACCAGCATTTTCTCCTTTTTCCACGATGTATTCTACCTTGCTGAAAACAAATTTCAATTTTTGAGTTACGTTTATTTTGTCCTCTGCCAGTGCTTTCAATTCAGGCCAGTCTAAAATTTTGTCGTTTGGGAAAGAGTTAAATGACAACTTGACCAATGACTTCCATTGCTTTAAAACATGGCCGCTGCGAAATCTCCTAGTGAGTAATATATAGGTGAACAGAAATAAATATTAAGTCATGAAAGTCATCGAAACCTCGACCGAGTGCCTATGAACATGTTTTTGAGGCACACTGTGGCAAAGGCATGTTTAATGCAACTCCGTGATACACTGTACCACAGAAGCCATCACCTAATTGTGGATCCAGTAAATCGATTTTGTACCACAACTGAATTACGGCGTAGACTGGCCCTAAGGCATACAGTAAATTGACCAATCGCAAAAGGTTTTGGCCCACGTGACCTTGGTTGATACTTTTTGTAGATGCATCAAGCGTGCTTTTCATGAAGCATGGCTCATACTGTGATTACTTGCATATAGTTTTACTGTAGGTTTTGATTTATTTCAGTTCAACACTCAGGCGACAAATTTCTAGACTTTTTTACTTTGGCATAATTAGAAAAAAAGCTGCTTAGATACTGGCGTTATATATGAAGGGTATGAAGGGTTAGTAAACATTTTGGGAAAAGGAGGAACTTCTGGGTACCAGCATTTTAAAGCCTTTAAAACTCGGGATTTTCTGTTGGAGTGTTGTTTTTTTTTTTAAAGGGACATAATGCGATGGAGCGATTTTGGACTAGCAATGAAGTCAATTTTTTTTTTTGCAATTAACTGCCACTACTTTTAATCAAATTAATGCTTATTTATCAATGGTTTTGGGGTTATAATTTCAGCTTGCTTAAATCTTTACCAAACGGCAAAAATTCTGGACTAGACCAAATTCAAAGCACTTTACGCAAATGTCCGAATACCATTTTTCGTGTGTTGCTAGCCATATACAGAACTGACAGGCTGACATGTGTCAACATTTTTTGCGGATGCTTCAAACCTCCTTTCCACAGAGCATAGCTCAAATGTTATTTTCCTCTATAAAAAAAAAATCAAAGGAAGTTAATTTCTATTTAGCTAAAACCATTGGTAAAGAAAGATTTAAAAAAAAAATAGGTCAAAGGACTAATAGAAAGTCAGAAACTTTGTTGATTTCTAAATTTAGAATTAGACTAAGAATGTTACTACATGTTCAAAATGGTTGAAAATGTATTTTATTTCGATCGGTTATGAAAGAAAAAATAAGGTGGGTGTCAAAAAGTGCATTTTGTGTAATATTTCAATGAAAGACGCCTACGTGGGTTTGCTCACATCCGCTCTAACTGGAATGCGTCACTCTATTGTATAGTAGGAGTAAGTCACATACAGTCGATAATTATACACTTACTTGGAAAAACCCTGAAAGGGATAGTTTAAAACACTTTACCACACAATCCCGACGACCCTGAGCACGAAGGCCTTTGAAAACATTGTTGTGAAATGAGAAAATGCTGGTAACCAGCATTTTCTCCTTTCACCACAATGGTTTCTATCCAATCATGAAATTTAAACTGTTTTATGTCATTTCTTAATTTATTATCTGCACTACATGTTTTGAACTTGGAAGCCTGAAATTTGTCGTTTGGGAAAGGTTTATCAGACGACAAAAGTTCAAGTTTTCTTGTCCAAATTGGAGACGACAGACGACGACAAATCATATGCAGACCAGATAATAGCATTTCTCCGTCTAGCTGAAAGGGTAGAGAATGTTGTGGGAAAAAGAGGAAATGCCAGCTACTGCATTTATCATAGATAATATGATCATTATTAATAGGATAAATAGAAGATATTTGTTTTTTTTTCGGTGAAAGATCGAAATTTATTTCATCGAGTGGACACCATCGGTAATATTGTCACGAGTGAAAATATTACCGATGGTGTTCACGAGATGAAATAAATTTCGATCTTTCACCGAAAAAAACAAATATTCTATTTATTTCATGCTTTTATCCCTTTCTGGGAGGATCTTTGACAAAATTCAGTACAGCTCTTTTCCCTTATTCCCCGTGGCGTACCCCTCCCGCATAGCAACGTTATGTCAAACGCGAGAAATGTAAGGTATATGATGTCATATTTCCCATCTGGTTGTTAAGCACGCGCAATTTATCTAGGCAACAAGAACGTGAAAATCGGTATTTTCACTGGTGGTACCAGTGTACGATCGAAAAATATTTTCACTGCTATTTCTCGATATCCTACCGGAAAGCATGAAATAATGACTGATCATTCATTGCGATGATGCATATCTGCCATATCGTCGTTTTACTATAAAAACCTCGTAACTACATCATGGACCAAGCTGTAGTTACGAGATTTTGGAAGTAAACCGACGATTTTGATTTTTTTATGAGAATGACAGCCTCGCGTGATTTGATCATTTGAGGATGAAAAAAAAAATCAAACAGAAACAACTTGAGATTATTTACACTTGGCTATTTTTAGATCTTTCGATCTTTCAACAAGTGGTGCAAAATACAAAGGAAAAATATTGCATGAGAAGTAAAATATAAACCCTGCAAAGCCCGAGTCAAAGACCTTTTGCGGACAGTATAGATCAAGATCAGACTGCACAGAACGTGCAGTCTGATCTTGGATCTACACTGTCCGATCATAAGAAGATGACTTTCTCTCAAAAATACTCTTGAAATAGCAACATTTGGAATTTCAGTGTCGGTTTGCAGGTTAAGTGTTAGTTGTTTAGTAGGATAAGGGTTAAGATTTAATTCATCATCCTTGCAAGGGAACTGTAAAATACTCGACTTCAAACTTTAGACTTTTAACTCGTTAGTAATTAATTACTGTTTTTGATAAGTAGGACATAAAACCTAACTATGAATTGCAAATACATCGTCCATTTACTTCAAAAACCTCGTAACTACAGCTTGTAACAAGCTGTAGTTACGAGGTTTTCGGAGTAAACCGACATGTCTGTTATAAGCAGGATACATCGAATAAATGGATTTGTGACGGTGTAAATGTAAGGTTAGACTGCACGTTCTTTGTAAACAGATCTTAGTCTATACTGTCCTGGAGCGCACCTGAAATTATGCTTATTGTGTTAAGAGTAAAAACCGCGAACAGGCAGCCCAGAAAAAAGTTGGGCTATATTTCGTTGAATCAGCAAGAAAAAAACTAGGAGAGTGTTGTTATCGACTCATGATCTGTGACGTCATGCAGCTATTTGATACAAACATGAAAATGAGACACAGTTTCACAAGGAAAATGAGTAGGGGAGTTGCGTAATGACCTGGAATTTTTCTGTTCTCCTGCACTTCCTACCCTTGACAATGCCCCATACCTGTTTTCTTCTGCTTTATGAATTTATTTATCTCCATGTGTGTTTCTGTCCGTCTGTTTTTCCTTCTATCTTTTCGCATTTGTTTCTCACTCTCCTTCACGCACTGTCTCTGTCTCTGTCTGTCTGTCAGTCTGTCTCTCTCTCATACTGATCTATGCTGGATGCCAGATGCTTGCAGTAAAAAAAATTAAAAATAGCGAAGCGTTTTATGGAGACTTAAATTTAATTTAAACTCGCGGTACAACAACGGAACAGTTAGCTTTATCTTGTATTTCGTAAACCACCAACCCCACCCCAGGCCGACCCACCTACTGCCTGACCACCCCCACCTGAAACACAACAGTGAACAAGCACATACCAAAGCTACTTTGATCTCCCTTTCGCTTTGACCACCTGAAAGAGGTTGTAAAAGTAGAAGACATCAAAAGAAAGATTTTAGGCACGTAATGTTATTGAAGTGCTTTAAATTAAAGCTTACCAGGTATTGTATAAACCTTACCCTCTGTTCCTACAAGATACACGGTCGACTTTATTCCGATGTCAAAGAAACGATAAATAAATACGCATGTTGCAAACGAATTGAGTTTTTGATAACGATGTAGAAATGAACGGACGGTGTAGAGCAAAGATCAGATTGCACGTTCTGTGCAGTCTGATCATAATCTACGCCGTATGTATGAGCTTCTTTGTCGACGATCGCAGTGAAAATATCAAATCAAGTTTTCCTGGCGATTTGGTTTCACTAGGTTACGGCACGTTCAGGTACTTCAAGCTGTTTGAATACTTAAATGACGCTCTTAAAACCTTTGCATACTAAAATGAAATCAACTTTAAAATATTCCTTGGAAAGCCTTAAATACTGCACAGTCAAGGTTGCTTTTGCTGAAATATTTATCGAAAAATCTAACAGTGTAGATCGAAGATCAGACTGCAAAGTTCTGTACAGTCATGATCTTTGTTTTACACCGTCCGTAAACGAATGTAATGATGGCCATAGCGTGTAAAGAGTTGAACATTTACGGGACAATCCCTCGTTCTTTGCCGAGTCACGGGACGTTAGCTTCTTCTGAAAACATCGTGGAAATAGGAGAAAATGCTGGTCACCAGCATTTCTCCTTTTCCCGCAATGTTTTCTATCCGTTCAAAGACGGATCCATAATCGTGTCCTGTTTAAATCTATCCTCGCCAAATGCTTTCAAAATGGACGAATCTAAAATGTTTTCACCACGGTCAAGAGTTTACCCTTACGTCGCTACGCGCGACTCACTTATCATTTGCGGACAGCGGCGGTCAAGATCAGACAACACAGAAGTTGCAGTCTGATCCTGGATCCACACTGTCGGATAAAAAAAGTTTTTTCTACCAAAGAATCCCTTGAAAAATGAAAATTTGAGATTTTACTACCGACTCGAAAGTTTCATTCGGCTTACTCAGTAGGAAAAGCGTTAAGACGTTTTCAAGTTGCAACGTCACTTTTCAATCATGTAAATTTCATTTTTGTTGCACACCTGTTCTTTATCCGTGCTCAAGTTTTATTTGTTCTCGGGTTTTTGTAGTGTAACATTACCGACATGGTTTCCCCCTTTGCCACGATGATTTCACCACGGAATGCGTCTTCATTCCTTACTATCCTGAGTTTTAACGACCCTTAGGAAAAGAAAAAAGAACTTACAAACATTGTTGAAAAAGGAGAAAATATAGGTGACCAGCATTTTCTCCCTTTTCCCACAATGTTTTTCAAATGAAAATCTCAAACTTTGATTTCCAGTTGTCTAATGCTTTAAACTCGGACAGTCGATAATAATTACGTAAGTTTTGTCACTAAAGTAATTCATTCGTTCATACTATTATTACAGAGCACCAGATAAGAGGGAGTGATGACATTCTAAATCCATTATTTCTCCACTAAACCCTATGTTGTTGGTACTCATTAGAATCGTCTCGATAAGACGATTCTAATTAGTACCTACAACATAGGGTTTAATGGAGTATAACTTCTATTTTCAATTTCGAAATCAAAATCACTCCCTCTATCTGGAGCTCTGCATTAAATAACATCGAGAAAAATTGTTAATCGAGTATGTTTTCAAACTTCAGTTTGCAAAGCTGTCTGTTGCAGACCTTATTCCAAGATCGGCCACTGAAATGTCTAACCATTAACCCTTAACCAAACAATCTCTGGCTTTTACGACCCTGAGATAGAAGCCTTATTGAAAACATTGAGGGAAAAGGAGAAAATGCTGGTAATCAGCATTTTCTCGTTTTCTACCCTGCAGAACTGTTTCCAGAGATCGACCACCGAAATGTCTAACTATTAAGGATAAAAGGGAGTGATGGCATTTTAATTCCGTCATTTCTCTCCCAAACCCATTAGAATCGTCTTGACGAGACGATTCTAATGAGTACCCATAACATAGGGTTTAGTGGAAAATAATTAATATTTTCAGTTATGAAATAAAAATCACTCACTCTATCTGGGAGCTCTGCAATAAGGGTAAAATTTTGTCCTCTCCTGGAGTATTTTGAAATTTCTTAACCCTTTCAATTATCTACTTTTATTCCTGCTTAAGTCGAACGTTAAACTGTCATTTGCGGTAAATGACCTTAGCCATTGATGTGTCATTTACTCATTTACCAAACGACGTAATTTTTTTCGAATCCAAATCTTAAAACCTGAAATTTCTTTTGGGAAGGGAAGAAAGCATAGCGGGAAAAAAGGAGAAAATGCTGGTTACCAGCATTTTCTTCTTTTACCACAATATTTTCAGAAGGCCTCTTTCTTGGGGTCGTGAAAACCATGGACTGTTTGGGAAAGGGTTGAATACAATATTAATGATTCGTTCTGAACATAACAGTGTGGGAGCAGGGTTCATCGGCCGAAGGAATTGAGTAAACATAGAGGTGTTTTTTTGCCAGCGATATTTGGTTTTTGTTGTTGATGATGTTACTTAAGGTTTTGATGTTTTTTTTTTTCATAAATGCTACGTGACTGACCGGACATGTGAAGGAGATCATGATTCTTGTAAAATGAAATCATTTGATATTTATAAATGTATAATCTTTATTTCCTCCATGAATGAAGATTGCAAAAGAATACATATGAACAAACAAACATTAAACAAACAAACAAAATATACATAGTGCAGTGTAAATGAACAATAATGCGATAGTTTGGCCACATCGTCTGTATGTATGACATATAGCCAATAACAACTGTATATACAATTACAATCAATGCCATGTCGAATTAAACCGTGCAATTCCCCTTAAAGATCAGAGAAAGGGATTTTGAAAACATTTACCTGACCTGTTCTTTATAAGTATATTAATTTTCTCTTACGATTCTGTTCTGTTCTGCACCGTAGACTGAGGCATGAGGTACTTTCGAGTGTTAATTAGTTCACATTGACTGGGGCTCGCGTGAGCCTGGTCCTTGATCGTGTTACAGGCCAGTAACGCTGTTCTATTAATAAACCTGTCAAACAGCTAATGTATGCCAGTCATGTTCGACAAATACTCATTAACATACAATATCTGTTAACACGAAAACCCATTAGAAATTCGAATTTGGAGGACCCTGCGTCTCTTCGTAAGAATAAATAGCATGATGAAGTAAAACGACCCGGAAGCAGCTGTCTATTTGTCCTTCAGAAACCTCGTATGAAAGAAAATCTCGATCGACCAACTTGCGATAAGGGTTTAACTCATTACCAAACAACAAACTTTTTGGCTTGTCCAAATCGAAAGCATTTGCATACGACAAAATATAAGTGACTGAAAATTTTAAATTTGTTTGTGAAGGATAGAAAACATTGTGATAAAACGAGAAATGCTGGTAATCAGCATTTTCTCCTTTTCCCACTATGTTTCCTAAAGGCTTCTTTCTCAGGGTCGTCAAAATTAGGGATTGTGTGGTAATGAGGTAATATTTCTTCGGAACGGAAGATTTCAGACTTAATATGACCACAAAAGACTGACGATATCCCGTAAGTACAGTGTGTCCAGAAAGTAAGGTAACACTTTCGTACATTTATGTTTTGGCTTAAAATACAAGATAACGAGATGAAATATATATATATACATGTAAATAAAACGTGTAAGTTTTTTTTGCGATGATTTAATTCAATTTTCTTAACACTTTATGTTTTTATACAGATCTCAATTCAAAAGTCCTTTTTCTGTCATTGGCGTCATTTTACAATTAATGACGTTTGCAGCGAGACGGCAGATTATGCTCTTACCATGCCCATCATGCCGGATGATATTGTGAATCACTTGAGTGCACATTTCAATATCAATCTATTTCAGTGTAAGTGGTCTTTAACAGTATGGCTGTGCTGTCTTGGATGAGACTGTCAACCTTTGACCTTTTAAACTAGCAGAAAGAAGTCGCACATGTTGAAATCAGAATAAAGTCGCCCTCATTCCTCATTGCTAAGCAATTGGTTCATGCAGGAAAGTGCTACGCCACACACATCTAAATCTGTGGCAGACTTTTTACATAATAGGTATATGTTCAGTGACATAGAGTAATGTCTAAACAATATCCGGAGGTTAGACATGGCCTGCACACAGTCCAAAACTCAACCTTAACCTGCATGACTTCCTCTTTGCAGTGTGTTGAAGTCAAAGGTCTACGATCCCAACCTAAACAACCCAGACCTGTCGTTAAAAAAAAAATCCTTCTAGTGAAATCAGTATGATTGATGTTTGAATGCATTTCAAAGTGAGTGAAAAATTCATTGTGCGTGTTCGGAAAGGAAAGAGTGTAAAAGACAGTCACATTGAAAACGTCTTTAATAACTAAAATGACGTCAATGACCGAAAAAGGGCTTTTGAAGTGAAATCTGTATAAAAGCGCAAAGTGTTATGAAAATTCAATTAAATTATCACACACACAAAAAAAAACTACTCGTTTTATTTACATGTATATATATTTTTCATCTCGTTATCCTATATTTTAAGCCAAAATATAAAAGTACGAAAGTGTTACCTTACTTTCCGGACACCCTGTAGTATAGTAAACGCTAATCTACAATTTAACCCTTACCCTGCCAAACAACTAAAAATAAATTTTGAATTCAATATTAAAAACCCAAACAATGCCTTTTCAAAGTTATATTTTTCGAAATAATAACTCATTGTTGGACAGTGTAGATCCAAGATCACTGCACGTTCTGTGCAGCCTGATCTTGATCTTCATTGTCTGCAAAAGGTCAGTGAGTCGCTCTCAGCAGCATATGAGTTAAGCAGGAAAAATAAAATATTTACAACACATCACGATATAGTCTAAAACAGGAGTACGTGCATGGTATTGTACAATTTATGCTTTTCCGCTCAGTATAAATCAAAAAACACATTTTGTCGTAAATTCGATACATCAATATTATCTTGATCTATATTTAGAATTAAAATAAGAAAAATACAATCGCTTTGTGTTTGTCATCGTGATAAAGTATTTAATACCTATCGTGGGACAAAATTACAGAGTTGGGAAGTTGAAAGCATGTGCAGACGAAAATTTAAATTGAATGACAAGATTTACTTGTGAAAGGGGTAGAAAACAATTCGATTAAAAGGAGAAGATGAATTTAACAAGCATTTTGTTACTTTTCCTACAGTGCTGTCAAAAGCCTTCTTCGTCAGTAAAACTGGGGTTTGTCTGGCAGAGAGTTGAAAGAGTGTTGATTTCAATGCCTGTTTGCGTGTTTATTTCAATGTTTTGTGTTGGTATTTTTGTCAATATAAATTGGACTCTTTCTCCTATAAATCCAGTTTTTAAGGTGATGCATTTTGTTTATAAGTCACACCGGAGAAGCGGGCAGTGAAGATCTAAGATCAGACTGCACGTTCTGTGCAGTCTGATCTTAGTCTTTGCCGTCCGCAATGGTCCTTACGTCTATGATGAAAGCGCAATTAACCCTTTCCCAAACAACCAATTTTGGACCCTTCCAAACCGAAAGAGTTTGCAGAAGACAATTTTTGATTTGGGAAAAATGGCAGAAAGTTCTCAAGAAGGGTAGAAAACACTGTGGGAAAAGGAGAAATTGCTTGTAACGAGCAATTTCTCCTTTTCCCACAGTGTTTTCAAAAGACTTTCACTGCAGACACGTAAATACCAGGGCTTGTTTGGGAAAGAGTTAAAGGTTTAATACTGCGATGGGACAGTTGTTTGCTTCTCTATGGTCCGTTTTCTTAAGTACTTCATTTATTCGCCGTTTGGGTAATCACGTTACCTCACCCTTCTATTAACCGATTTCTTTTTTAGCTCCACTGGCCGAAGGCCAGCGAGCTATTGTCATGGCGTTGTGTCCGTCGTGCGTCCGTCCGTCTGTCCGTCCGTTCGTTCGTTCGTCCGTGCGTGCGTCCGTAAACTTTTTCTTTAAAAAACTTCTCCTGAGAAATTATTGACTGGATTTTTACCAAATTTCACAGGAATGTTCCTTAGGTGGTCCTCTTTCAAATTCCTTCAAATAATTGTGTTCCATGAATAATTCTGGTTGCCATGGCAACCAAAGTAAAAACCTTTAAAAATCTTCTCCTCCCAAACCGCTAATTAAATAGCATTATTTTTTTTGCAGGAATGTTCCTTAGATAGAGGTCTACAGAATTCCTTAAAAAAAATAAAAGATCTGTCAAAAAACATGGCTTTTATGGGAGACTCATTTTCCTATTATGGTATAAAGTAAAATCTTTGAAAAATTTCTTCTCTCAAACTATTCGTTTTGATTTCATTGTTGTATTGGAGGTTAGTTCCTATATGGTGGTAAGTCTTTACCATACAATCCTGACTTTTAGCGACCCTAAAGAAGAAGTCTTTGGAAAACACTCATGGAAAAGGAGAAAATGCTGCATTTTCTCCTTTTCCCTCAGTGTTTTCTACTCTTTCAAAGAGAGAAATCATCATTTCATCAATGTTTAATTTGTTGTCTGCAAATGCTTTCAGTTTGGTCACATCCCAAATTTTGTCGTTTGGTAAAGAGTTAAAGATGGTTGCTTTACATAATCTATAATCCTTTTCATATAAAACAAGAGAACCTCTGCACTTTGATTAGTTTTGGTAAAGGTTTGTTGACCTACTAGTGACCTAATACAAAGAGGAACAGGGCTTTACTGTTGTGATAAGGCATTATGTTATCCAATCAAACTGAACCTGCAGCTTCAATAAAACAATTGTCACAATACATATTTTCTATATTTTGATGTTTCCCCACCCAAAATGGTTTGTAACAAGACCCTTTTTAACCCATTACCACACATTCCCTACTTTTGACGTCCCTGACAAAGAAGACTTTAGAAAACATTGTGGGAAAAGGAGAAAATGCTGGTAACCAGTATTTTCTCCTTTTCCCACAATGTTATCTACCCTTCACAAAACTTTCAAATTTTCAGTCACTTTTATTTTTTCATCTGCAGATGCTTTCCATTTGGACAACCCTTAAATGTTGTCATTTGGTAATTAGTTAACTATAACCAGAAGACAAAATTTTATAACTGGTCATAATTGAAAGATGTTGCAGACAGCATGATAAATCTTCAAATTAGTAAAACTTGTATCAAAAAGGGTAAAAATTAATGTGTTAAACTCGGAAAATGCAGGTTACTATTATTTTCTTCTTTTCTCACAATGTTTTTCATAGCTTTTTTTCTTTAGTGACCTAAAATGCAGGAATGAATGGTAACTGTTAAAAACTTCTCTTCACCGTTACAGAAAAATCAGGCCTATGGAGCGATACAGGCGCTAAAGCGCCTCTAGTTTCCCCGACATACCAGGAAGACTGCTTCTAAACAACATTGTTAGATAACAAGCCATGTTCCGGAAAAAGGGGTTAAATGCATCTCTTTGATGCATTATACGGGACAAGTCATCAGCGATAGATCCGAAAAAATTAAATTCCATTTAATCCAACAACTGACTAGTTCTGGATCATTCGAGCCAGTAGCTCAGTGTGTAACGTATAGGACTTGTAAATGTAGAGTTGCGGATTCGAGTTCCCTGTTCACCCACAGCCTTTCCATGCGACATGAATTAACTCTTTACCGAACAACAAAATTTTAGATTGGTCTAGATTGAAAGCACTTGCAGACGAAAAAATAACCGTAACACAAAAATTGAAGTTTGAATCCGTCAGGGTAGAAAACATTGCGGGAAAAGGAGAAAATGCTGGTTACCAGCATTTTCTCCTTTTTCCACAATGTTTTCAGCTTCTGTCTAAGGGTCGTAAAATCCAGGGATTGTTTGGTAAAGGGTTGATTCCTTTCTCACTTCTAAACATTTATTCAACGATCTATACTAGGACGAAAAAGAAACGCAGGGTACCATACGAGATACTGAACAAGCTTTGAATCTGCATATGAAGTTAGTCACTGCTTTTTCTTTTTCACTGAGGAGGGGGTACTGTCAATAAAAAGCCATTCTCTCATTTCCTTTTGGCCACACTTAAATGTAATTTCGTCAAAATATTCAAAACTGATTAGTGGTAAACATATAGTCATAATTTAGAATTCTCTATCAAATTATTCACCTCTTAACTACCCTGAAAGGTACCCTGCGTTTCTTTTTCCTTCTAATATATATATACGTTGGAAAGCGGCCGAATGCTCGGAGAAAATTCTAAAGCGAAGTACTGATGAAATTCACGCTAGAAGGATTGTATGGTTGCACTAGCAGCCGCCATATCACTAAATTAATGTTGACAACGGCTTAAACGCCACGCAAACGTATTTATAAATCTAACAGGGACTCAGGATCTGCATATTCACCATCGATCATGTACAGTTTATGAGTACGACCGTACTGGCATGTAGGTACCTTTTCCCCAGTCTAAATACTGTATGCCTTATCTCAAAGAAAAACTTTAATCATAAACTGTAGAATCTAACCCTTAGACTGCCAAGCGCGACTCAAGGGCGTCTTGTGGAAAGTGTAGATCAAGATCAGACTGCACGGAACGTGCAGTCTGATCTTGAATCCACACTGTCCGATGACATGATGATCTTGTCCTTATCTTTAAAAGTATATGAAATTGCGAAATTCGGCTGTTTCTATCGGCCTGAAATTTTCATTTCATTAATACTGCCGGCTAAGGGTAAACTATAAGACTGTACGAGACGGACCTCCAGGGAAACCCAAATGTTACAATTGCAAGGCTGTATTTTTTTTTTTCAGGACTGGGCGTCTTATACATGTATATTGGACTATGTAGATCACTGATCAGGCTGCAGTGCTGCAGTCTGATCTTTTGTCTACATTGTCCATTGATATCTGACGTTGTCCCCTGTATATTATAAAGGGTTGAAATAAAAAAATTATCTCCAATAATTTCCTCTGAACACGTGTGCAGTCAAGAACACGTATACAAACTGCAGACCTGCTATAAATATTTAGTAGATGTAGGTAAAATGCCATAATGATATAATTACTGTCTTGTTTAATGGTGGTCTGATCAGGTGTGTTCAAATGATTGTGAGTATCAATCCTTACGCTGCTAAGTGCGACTTACTGACCTCTTGCGGACTGTGTGGATCAAGATTAGACTGCACATTACTGTCCAATAAGAATACATTTTTTTTAGCTCACCTGAGCACAACGTGCTCAAGGGGAGCTTTTAGGATCACCCAGTGTCCGTCGTCCGTCGTCCGTCGTGCGTCGTCAACAATTCTTTAAACAACAACTCCTCCTAAACCGCTGTGCCATTTTGGACCAAACTTGGCTGGAATGTTCCTTGGGAGGTCCTCTTTAAAAATTGTTCACAGAATTTGATTCCGTCAAAAAACTCTGGTTGCCATGGCAATGAAATGGATTTTTTTAGGAAATTCTTTAAAAATCTTCTTCTCTGAAACCGCTGGCCAGATTTTAAAATAATTTCACAGAGATGTTCCTTGGGTGACCCTTTTAAAAAAGTGTTCGTGAAATTTTGATCCGTCAAGAAACATGGCTCTGGTGAATGGGGGCTTCTTGCACTATACAGAAATGAAGGAATTCTTAAAAATTCTTCTTCTCTGAAACCGCTGGCCAGATTTTAAAATAATTTTACAGAGATGTTCCTTGGGTGACCCTTTTCAAAAATTGCTCGCGAAATTTTGATCCATCAAGAAACTTGGCTCTGGTGAAAGGGGGCTTCGTGCACTATACAGAAATGAAGAAATTCTTTAAAATTCTTCTTCTCTGAAACCGCTGTTTAGATTTTGAAATAATTTTACAGAGATATTCTTTGGGTGACCCTTTTCAAAAATTGTTCGTGAAATTTTCATCCGTCAAGAAACATGGCTCTGGTGAATGGGGCTACTTGCGCAATAGGGAAATGAAGAAATTCTTAAAAATTCTTCTTCTCTGAAATGGCTGGTCAGATTTTTGCAAAATTTTCAGAGATGTTCTTTGGTTGACCCTTTTCAAAAATTGTTCGTGAAATTTTGATCCGTCAAGAAACATGGCTCTGGTGAATGGGGGCTACTTGCTGTCAACGATTGGCTTCAGTTGCTTTTTCAGCAAAAATCCATAGTAGAAAGAAAAGGATCAACGCTGTCAACGCTGTCAAAAATATTTTGAGAGTTACCGCCCCTGCTGGTGTATATAAGTTTTAAAAAAGTCTTTCATCGGATCTTTAAAACATGTGCTTGTTTGTAAAGGATTAAAATTGTTGTTGTTAAAATAAGCATAAATATATGCAATTACATATCCTTTATATCACCAACATGGCATGTTTTATCTTTACAACATGCAGTGAACTGTTATAACCTTAAGTAATTTACATCCATCACTTCAGTACTTTGAAAAATTAACTAAGCTTTGATTGATCACACAGAACAACAACAAAGACCGATTGTTCCCCATTAAAATATCGATAGTAACTTTACAAGATGTGATGTGCTAACGGATTTTGTCGTTAATTGAATACGTGAACCGAGAAAGATAAATTGTTCGTGTCACCTTCGTGATTTTTAAACGACATTAAACATCGGCGGAAATGATTCGATAAAGTTGAATGCGCATGCTCAGGCGATATTGACGTAACGGTTCTCTTTCTCGTGCCTGTACATTTAAGAAAAATGCCTGTTGTGCGAAATCTGGAGAATTTATTATTAAATCCAGTTAGCATGACGTATGAAAAATACTCTTTTGACACTCTTGTGACATTTAAACAAATAATACTTTTGCATGACAAGTTAATCTTAAATCATGTGACAAAATAGTGAAAATGTTGACCGCTTTGCCACGCTACTTTTTGCACTTTAACTGGTTTTCAGAAGAAATGGTTCGACTTTTAACGTCCTTTAATTTTTTTTTTTCTTATTTCAAGATGGAGTTTTTAAAGAATTAAAAAAAAAAACTCGTTTAATTCAATACTGTAGATAATCGTGAAACCGAACCTGTGTGAAACCGTTATGTGTTTTTTTGAAAGGGTAAAAAATAATTAAGAGTGCATGAGAGTCATATGCTTAACATAACAAAGTGAAGGTCAGATCCACAAAGTACTGACTGTTTACTGATGCAAACTAATTATGAGGCTTAAGTGACAATAGTGTTATTTTATTTCAGTTTTTAATTGTGAATGTTTTTGTTAGTCTTTTAGACATGTTGAGGGCAACAGTGCACATATCCATGCTTCTGGATGCATTTCGATCAGGGCTCGAAAACTAGAGGTGTACTTCACATTTTTTTTCTATTTTTAAGCATAAAGATATGTATAAATATTGTACCAGAAGACCCATAGGTTTCTAGACTCATTTATCTGTTTTAGAGGGAAAAAATTGATTGCAAATTTTCTGAGATAAATGGCATCATTGCATAAAAGCTTTTTGTACCAAATCTATAATCTTTATAGAGAGAAACTTGTCAGATTTCTGCGGTAGATCAAGGGTACCACGACCGCTGCGGGAAGGCAGCCATTGGCTCGAAAAAAAATGTTATTCGAAGAATTGATATAAGAAACCCAGCAAAGCACGGATTGGTGAACTTATGTTGGAAACAGCGTTTATCGCCAAACAAAGCAATGCATCCCATACAAAATGTTATTTTATCGCTTGGACTTCATCGTTTGTACCATTCCGTGCTTAACCTATTACTGCACAGATTCCATGTGCTTGACAGCGTTGGAAAAAATTGTGAGGCAAAGTGCACTTGCATATATCAATCACTTGTTGCTTTTTTTTCCAAAATATTTTCTGTGTATTTCATAAACAATGTTCTCTTATACATGCTGTATTAATAGAACGCGATAACCGTGGCCTTTGTTTACAATAATTCAGAGCATTCTATTTTCGTATACGGGAAGGACCGGTAAATTATCCGATAATTTTAGTTAAAATGTAAATTGAAAAGGCTTAAAATTTTTACAAGTTCGCTCTTGTATTAAGCGAGCGGTGGTGTAGTGGATAACATCACTGCCTTTAAAGCCGGCAATCCTCGTTCGAGCCGTCAGACTTACATTTTTTTTTTTAAGGAAGCGTGTTGCATTTTGTTTTTCGGTTTTCGCTTTACTTTTCTTTTTTTTTCCTCTACATTCTTTTCCTTGTATGAATGTCTTTTATGTTTCTTTTCTTTATCCTTTCTTCTTCCTTTTTTAACGTATACATCTTTTTTTTTTTTTGTCATTTATAAGTATTTTTTTTTGTTACTATTACATTTTATTCTTATTCATTTTATTCTTCTTTTTTATAAAGCATATTTCTATATGACTGACTCAACAATAAAATGGTAAGTGTGCAACTCTCATCCCGTGCTCTGGCAGTAACGGAACTTGCTTCATTTTCACTGGCCTTATCGGTACCCTAACCCTCTTAACATTCAGTATTTGTTGCTTCCTCGTCGCTGAACTGCTCACAGGTTTCTTGAACTGCAATGTCTGCTTTTTGAAAAAAATATTTATTCTGCTAAGACCGCATATCTATAGTAACTTTTCCACTCGGGTTGCTTTAGTTCAAAAGTGGTTCCGTTCCATTGGTGTTTCAATTTAAATCCTTGTGCAGTCAAGCTTCCGATATGCGTAAGTTCCCAACTGTAGTGAGTATATAGACATGTCTCTTCTGTCAAAGCCATTAAACAGGAAGAAAACTAGTAGCCAGAAATTTGTGGCTTTAGTCATCTTAGAAGGCTAAAACACGAGGCTATTTCTAGCATCAATTCCTGTACAAGAAATGTCTTTGCTCATTTTTCCTAAATTTCGAAGGATCAATGTGCAATCTCGTGTGATGTCAATTAAATATGAATGAAACTACAAAGTAAAAGTAAAAATATTCATTATGATGTCATAAAAAATAATGTAACCATTGACTTAGCTTAAAAAAAAAACAGTTGCTTTACTGAAAAAAAAAAAAAATTCTGTGACTCGAACTCGATCCGTTTGGGCCGTAGGAGAGTCCCTTTGACCACTGCACCACAGCATTACTTGCACCTCTTTGTTGAAATTTACCAGTAAGTAACGGCTTCGTCCCTGGTATTCCCAATTTGAATGTTTTGAACTGATCCAGTGTTTGTAAACAAAGGCCACTAAAAAACCATTACCATGCAAAAAAGGACAATTTAGTTCTTGCGATAACCAGTCAAGCCTTTAAACCCCCCCCCCGCCAAAAAAAAAATGAAAAGGCCAAGATTTCACGAAAATGCATCTGAAGATTACATATGGCTTGCAACACGCGAGAAGGGGCATTCGGATATCTGCGTAAAGTGTCGTCTCGGATCAGCCTGCGCAGTCCGCGCAGGCTAATCCGAGACGGTACTTTCCGTTTATATGATTTTTCCTGTTTTGCAGAAGTCCACTGAGGGACAAAATCTAATGAAGACGTGAAGTGACGTCTCGGATTAGCTTGCGCAGACTGCGCAATCTGATCCGAGACGACACATTACGCAAATGTCCGAATGCCCCTTTTCGCGTTTTGCAAACCAATTATCATATATGGCTAAAGTGCTAGAATTTGTTCCTGAAATAGCAGAAATCGTTGATGGTAAAATGAGAAATGCTTATTACAAGCATTTTCTCATTTTTCCAACGAGTTTACCAAAGCCTTCTCTATCGTGTTCGTTAAATCTTGATATTATGTGGTGCAGGGTAACAGTACCCTGTGGTGCCCCCTCCTCTGACCAAAACCGGACCGGTGGAAGGGGCTTACACATTTGTGTCCCCTTTCCAATTTGTATTTTTGGAAGATTGAAAACAGCGTGTACAACAATGGGTCAACTGCTTACTAAAAAAGTCACTCATCCAATTTGAAGGCATTTGCAGATAACAAAGTCCTTGCAGCACAAACGACGTGATGTTTCTATGAACTGGCGGAAAACATTGTGGGAAAAGAAGAAAATGCTGGTTACCAGCATTTTCTTCTTTTTCCATAATGTTTTCAAAAGACTTCTACCACAGGATCAATAAAACTCGGGATTGTTTGATGAAGGTTTAAAGAAAACTTGTGTGGCCAGAATCATTATCAAGGCACATCTGGCCTTGTTAGACAGTGTCGGAGCTGACATTGCCACACAAAGCCACAACGACAATAGGAATGGCTGACTGCGTTGGCGGGAAAAGGTCATTGGTTCACATAAAAAGAATCTCAGTATAGCGGTATGTGTTCAAAGGCACGTGCTTTAAATTTGTTTCGGGAGAAAATGAGTTCAGGATAGTGCACTTTAACTGGTATTCGTGTAACATCGCCTTTCATCGTCAAAATACGCACAGATACGGCTAAGACTCCGGTAATCCGTAATCGATCGGTCGATAGACGCTGGCATTATCTCCCGCTAGATGGCATATAAATACTCATCTATCTAATTTGGGCATCCTTGGTACAGAACCGAACCACTTTCCTACGCGACAGCCGTTACTTTGAATTTCAGACTAAAATAAACGTGACTCAATAAAATGCTACTTCGTGCGATTCACTCAGCTATGATCCGCAGTATAGAGAAATCTGGGGCTAAAACAGGGCTGATTTTTCCTCAAACGTATGGATAAAAACCATTTTCTGCATTGCTACTTTATAGCGCGTATTATTACAGTCTGCCCGCTATCGGGATAGTGATGCGTCATATAAGACAGGTCGAATCTTCGAAGAATATGACATGCGCAGACAAGTTCACGTAGACGCTGGTTTCCTGCATCGATCACGAATTATACGAGATTTAGCGGAATCCTCACGATCTTCGACAATAAAAGGCGATGTAACACGAATCTCATTATGGTGTCTTCTCAATGTCATTTATCAATTCTTGCAAAAGGGACCCGGACACATCTGTGGGTTACAAGTTTATTTCATTACAATGGAAATGTCAAGGATAGCTTGTTTTTTTTTTTAATAAATTCTCGACAGAAAATGCATAGAACTTGACTGATATAAATAATTCATGATGCGGTTACGGCGATAAGAAATGAAGAGCAAATAACAAATGAAATGTTTTAGAACTGCATGTCAAAATAGCTTGAAACCTACGGAGTGAAAAGCTATAAATAAACTTGTCAAAATGTTCCTTTCTATTAGATCTGCCACCACCTGCTAAGTGTTTGTAATCACGAACAGGTGCACGAATATTGATGACTATTACGTCACACTTCCTGTATTTTACAATAAAAAAGATGCTGTATTCAATGTATGTCAGTTATGGTATGTATAAAGGTGGTTTAACCCTTTACTCCATAGATACGCATTTCCACACATTGCTTGTAGGAGCCTTTGGAAAACATTGTGGCAATTTCACCTTTTGTCACAATGTTTTCTATGCAATCAAAAGGTGTCATTTACACATAAGAAACGGCTTCATCCTTGCTGTTATTTAGGGTCAATTAGAGATGCCAAAGAAATGCCTTATGGGGTAAAGGGTTAATGCATTTGCAAGTTATTTTGCCGACACAGTTCTTTTCCCGTTGTTCTATACTACTCAATCATGGACCATACTCTGGAAAAAGGGAATTAGATGTATATCCGTCATTATACCAAACAAGTCGTCACTTAATTCTAGATCCATGAAATTTAACAACAAATTGTATTATATGAATTAAATTTGTCCTTTAACCCATTACATTAAACTTGTCCTTTAACCCATTACCACACAATCCCTACTTTTGACGCCCCTGTGAAAGAAGCCTTTTGAAAACGCTATGGGAAAAGGAGAAAACGCTGGTAACGAGCATTTTCTCCTTTTCCCACTGTGTTTTCTAGCCTTCCCAGAACAAATTTCTATTTTTAGTCACCTTTATTTCGTCGTCTGCAAATGCTTTCAATTTGGACCAGGCTAGAATTTTCTCGTGTGGTAAAGAACTAACCCTTTACGGCAAATAAAGCGACTTGTTCATATTCCAAGCAATTGCCAACATCAAATTAAATGTTATCCAAAACATGAGACTGGTCTTTTACAGGATAGAAAAAATTGTTGGAAAAGGAGAAAATGCTGGTTACCAGCACTTTCTTCTTTTCCGACAATGTTTTCAAAATTCTTCTTTCTCAGGGTCGTGACAATCCATGATTGAGTAGTACAGAACTACAAAAAGGTATGACCAACGGGAAAAAAACTTTTTGACTTTTGATTTTTTTCAACCGCACCCCTTTTTCATCACACCCCTTTTGAGTGATGATTTTTAATATCACACTCAAACATTTGATTATACTCTATTGTTTTCATTGCAGTAACTGTAACCGGAAATAAAGTTGTCTCTTTTCGGACAGGGTAGGTCCAACATCAGACAACACCTTCTGTGCTAAATGGTGTAGCCAATCACAAGTTCTGTTACTTTCTAAATTTAGGACTAACAGCTATGAATAGTTTATAGCAGACACAGCCAGACTGAATTATCTTTTGCATCTTTTCATTTTTTTACATGTCTCTATGAGACTGTTACATAATGTTGAAATTAATTTCTGTGTACAAACTTGTGGCAGACAACTGTAACATTTAGCATTGCTAAATACATGTAGATTAAGCTATGATGAGACTGTATTTTCTACACAATATAACCTTGATCTTATATGTATATTTGTACAAGCACTTTTAGACTCGCTTAACTCTTTACCAAACGACAACATTTTAGACTGGTCCAAATTGAAAGCATTTGCAGACGACAAAATAAATGTTAATAAAGGCATTATTATTTTTTAAGGAAGGGAAGAAAACATTGTGAGAAAAGGAGAAAATGCTGGTTACCAGCATTTTCTCCTTTACCCACAGTGTTTTCGAACGTTTCTTTCACAGGGGTGTTAAAAGTCGCATTGTGTGGTAAAGGGTTAATAGACAAGAGGCTCAGGCAGACAAACAGGCAGGAAGACGGACAGACAGACAGATAGTGAGCGAGCGAGCGCAGTATTCCATAGAAATATTTTGTGCAATCACACTTGTCTTTTCCAGATATTGTTGCTTTTCACAGACCTCGTGGTTTTACAGACTGGAAAATGACAAAAAAATACGTTCATGAAGGATATGCTAAAACTTTACATAAAACTTCGTAAAAGTCCTTCGCTAGAATGAAGCACGTTTATTTAGATATGGAAACGACGTAAGCGCAAAATTACATTCTGCAACACGTTATGTCAGATCCGCATACATAGTAATTCATTGCCCTCTCCAACTCTTTACCAAACGACAAACCTGAAGACTGGTCCAAATTGAAGGAGATTTGCGACGAAAAATCAAATGCATCTCAAATAATGGGAGGTGTCTTTGAAAACGTAGAAAACATTAAGTGAAAAGGAGAAAATGCTGGTTACCAGCATTTTCTCCTTTTTCCTTAATGTTTTCAAAAGCCGTTTTCCCCAGGATAGTTAAAACATTGGACTTGATTGTATGGTAAAGTGCTGAACCCCTTACCACACAATGACGACTTTTGACGACTTAGAGGTAGAAGCCTTTCGAAAACATTGTGGGAAAAGGAGAAAATGCTGGTAACCAGCATTTTCTCCTTTTCCCACAACGTTTTCTGCCCTTCCCAAAACAAATTTCGATTTTTCAGTCACATTTATTTTGTCGTCTGCAAATGCTTTCAATTTGGACCAGTCTATCATTTTGTCGTTTGGTAAAGAGTTAAACAAATTTGCATGAGACTTAGAAAACATAACCGCAAAATGTGGATTATTAATTTAAGTTTATGTTCATTGGCATAAACATGGAAAAGATTATGGTCATTCATATGAGCAGTTTATCCTTCTTCCACATTGTTTTCTAATAATCATATGGATGTGTTGGAAAAACTGTTTGAACGTGGTTTATTTGTTAATTGTCTTTCTTTTGGGCAACATGTTTGAAAACCTCGAAATTAATTACATCAGCAATCGATAGTAGAAAAAGTGAAATGTTCAGGAAGGAAATAAAGAAAAACACGCCATATTAAATATCATTATGAAAATGAAAGGTTTGCTCTGCCAGAGCAATTTCTCCATGCGTCATCTTGTTTTGAAAGTCGTCTGCATTCGGATTGGTCTTCTCGTCTACATCTCGTCTGATAAGTGTCTATTAGCCACTTCACCCAGCTGCGCCGCTTAAAATGCACTTTCCGTTTTAAATAAGTCCGTATCTTAGCTCGAAAAACTTGCAGTTAACATCAAAGAAAATGGCGAGACGTTTTGCATGTCGTAAAAATGCATTGTATGCATTGAATTAATTATAATTTTACGTAACCACTCGGCGATTTGACCTACTTTCGTTGCCTTGAAGGTGCGGAGGTTTTTTTCGTCACGTGATCTCTGCGGCCTTTTGCGCATTCATTATCATCATGGTTGTGAAGGACTCTTGAAAGTTTTTTGGGTTTTTTTTTTTCCACTGAGTTTTTTCTTGTTTGTATTCTTTCACCATCTTTCAGCTGAGAGTTTTTCTTTTAATTTTTGGCTTAACTCAGTACCAAATGACAATATTGTAGGCTTGTCCAAATCGAAAGCATTCGCAGACGAAATAATAAAAGTGACTGAAATTTGTTTTGTGACGATTAGAAAACATTGTGGGAAAAAGAGAAATTGCTGGTTACCAGCATTTTCTCCTTTTCTCACAATGTTTTCTAAAGGCTTCTTTCTCAGGGTCGTTGAAAAAAGGGATTGTTGGGTAATGGGTTAACCCTATACCAAACAATATCCCTGGTTTTTACGACCCTGAGATAGAAGCCTTTTGAAAACATCGTTGGAAAAGGAGAAATTGCTGGTTACCAGCATTTTCCCCTATTTCCACAATGTTTTCTACTCTGCTGGAATTAAATATTTTGAATTACGTTTATTTTGTCATCTGCAAGTGCTTTCAATTTGGACCATTCTAAAATTTTGTCGTTTGGTAAAGAGTTAACCTTTTACTACACTACATGTGTTGGACTTTTCCAAACTTATTGCCTATTTAGACAGAAATGTGACTCGGACGATGCTCTTTATCTATGAGAGCTAGAAAACATTGCGGGGATAGGAAAAAATTCTGGTAACCAGCATTTTCCCCCTTTGCCAAAATGTTTTCAAAGGCTTTCTTTGTCAGGGTCTTCAGAACCTGGAATTGTGTGGTAAAGGATTAAATGTACCAGACGACAAAGTCATATGTATGCTAGACTAGGCATTATTGAAAGCATTTGCAAACGGCAATTTAAGTCATTACCAAACGACAATATTTTAGACTGGTCCAAATTGAAAGCATTTGCAGCAGACAAAATAAAACTGAAAATTTGAAATTTGTTTTGTGAAAGGTAGAAAACATTGTGGGAAAATGAGAAAATGCTGGTTATCAGCATTTTCTCCTTTTCCCACATTGTTTTTCTAAAGGCTTCTTTTTCAGGGGCGTCAAAAGTGGGGATTGTGTGGTAATGGATTAAAGGGGGCTCAAATCGATGCACAGAGTATTTGTATTTGATGGTTGAAATAGATCCTTTGAAACAAGATTACACGCTAGTTTCCAACAAATTCTACTTTTCCATCGATATTTTCAAAAACTGTACTCCTTGTTAATATTCGGGATTGTCTGGGAAAGGGTTTTCCAGAATTCTCAGGATTCTGATCGATTTTGAAGCCAACGACCTTTTAAAATATTCAGCGGCGGTAAAGTTGTTAATTATTCGCGACTGGCACTTCCTCTTTTTATAGCTATGTTTTCAAATATTATTATGTATAAAACATTAATTCACAACGATTATTCGTGTTTCAAAATGCTATTTTTAGAGTCGTCTGTATCAGATTCACTTATGCAGGAAGAGTGTTAATGAAATTATGTAAAATCGGTTGATGGCGCGATGAATGTTGTTTATTTCCATGGTAAAATGTGACTCAGACGTCATTCCCGCTCGCCTGTGAAATATTATGATCGTCTGGTTACGTTTCAATGTCATCTCCGCGTTCTTTTGTTCCCAGAATACCAGAGTAATCTTCCGCGGTTCTGGTATCCCGGTTACGATAATCCGGGGTATATCGTTATCAGAAAGCATTGAACGATACCGGATCGAGCAGTTCATTGGCTAATGATTCATTCAATTATATTATTTGGCCTGCTCTTACGTCTCTGTTAAAGGTGTCTGAAACATTATGAGAAAAAGAGAAATTCTTAGCATCCAGCATGTTCTGTCTTTCATGTCTTGCTATCAGTCCTAAAACTACAACGAAGTTGGAGATTGCAGATGCTTTCGATATTGATTTAAGTACTTTATCATTTGTTGATAAAGAAATGAACAATTCCTTGGAAGTCAAAACGCAATGTCTATCGCCCTTTTGAATCAGTGAAGTAATTGTTTCGTATTCTGATTCGTATTGGTTCGACGACTCTAAAGATACTTCTAAAGACAAAGACTAAATATCTTATTCATGCAGATAATTTTGTGGTAGCCAATCTGATGGCTACAGTTGTACCATGTCTATCGACAGAATTTAACGAAACGTGAAGGGCAAAGCAGCATTGAACTTTGAACGTCGCAGGCAATAATTAATGTTCGTCTGAGTATGAAAAGAATTTCTTGCGCCATCCTTTTAAATCTCTCTCTCTCTCTCTCTCTCTCTCTCTCTCTCTCTCTCTCTCTCATACCAATTGTATGGTATTGGTATGGAAAAAAAGGACATATTTCAAAGGTCACAATTAAGCAGACAATTATGAATTCTTTTTATTCTTAGTGCAATTATGTTTTTAGTCTGTTTGAAAATTAAGTCGGTCAGGTCAACGTGTACTTCTTTACGAGAAAACAAAATCTTGGAGAACTGTCTGTATTTTCAATAATTAGTAGTAAGACAAATTGCACACGGTAGAAATATTCAAATCATGTATTGCCAGTTACTGTCAAATCTATCCTCTAAACGCAAAGTTCCTATGCAAGTATGGCAATGTTGGTCAGGCTGCGGGCAGCTAACAGATTCAAACTCAGACTGCACCATATGTAGAGTCTGATCTTGATCTACACCGTCCACAACATCTACTGGAGTCGTCATCGGTAGTGAACGAATTTGACCCTTTACCCCCTAAGGCATTTCTATGGTATCTCTAATTGACCCTAAATATTAGCAAGGATGAAGCCGTTTGTTATGTGTATATGACACCTTTTGAAAGCATAGAAAATATTGTGACAAAAGGTGAAATTGCTCGTCACGAGCAATTTCATCTTTTGCCACAATGTTTTCCAAAGGCTCCTACAAGCAAATGCGTGGAAATGAGTATCTATGGAGTAAAGGATTAAGATGGCTCAAATGAATCGATTTCTCTTTGAAGCTGGTCGTATCGACATTTTCACCAAAGTTTGGAGAGAATTTGGCCCCGATGAGATTCGAGCTCACATTCCTTCGATTTCAACCTTCGGGCTGCTAAGCATGACTTATTGACCTTTCGCGGACAATGTAGATCAAGATCAGACTGCACAGAACGTGCAGTCTGATCTTGGATCTACACTGTCCGATAATGAGATATCTTTCCCTAAAGAATACCTTGAAATAGCGAAATTTGGGATTTTACTTTCAGTTTGAAAATGGGTAAAGCACGGTTCATTTTTCGTCAGAGCTTCATATGGTTAGTGTACCAAGTGCAAAGCTCCAGACAGAGGGAGTAATTTTGATTTCAAAATCGAAAATCCATACCATTATCTACTTAATTCTGTTTTGTGGGTTCCTTATTACAATCGTCTCACCAAGACGATTATGATGCATACCCACAAGATATGGTTTCGAAGAAAAGTAATAGATTTAGAATACCTTCACTATCTCTTACATGGAGCTCTGCAAGCGTAAACAAAATTATGGCTTAGACGAACATTCGAGCACGACAGGAATGTCGTTTGAAAGGGACAAACATTATAGTGGCAGATTTGTGGATTATAATTATGTCAAAATATGATAATTTATTTTTAAATCATCTTGTCGTGGACAGATAACGGTTATAATAGCAGGTGTTTGGATTACTTTGCTAATCCTTGGGAGCCTGAAAAGGCCAACAGTTGGTGTAGTGGACAGTGTAAATCAAGATCAGACTTCATATATAGGCAGTATCAGGGCCCGTATTCACCTACCACTCTTAAGAATATTCTTAGTCCTGTACTTCAGAAGTTCGTCAATGTGAAAGTAAGAGAACATCTGATTGGCTAAACCATTTGGTTTAGCCAATCAGAAGTTCTGTTACTTTCACAGTAAGAAAACCTTGATGAATAAGACAAAGTACGTTCTTAAGAATAATTGGTGAATACGGATACAGGTCTTGGTGTTGTTATGTCTAATGTTGCTTAATTGTAACTAAGACAAAATATTATCATTTACTTCATCTTGTCTGAGATTAATCACATCTGTATGAATTACTGTCTAACCCTTCACCACACAGCAAAACCTTAGACCTATCAAAATTGAAAGCATTTTCAGACGATAATTTCACGGTGGTTCAAATGACAAAATTTATCTGTGATAGGGTAGAAAACATTGTGGGAAAAAGGAGAAAATGCTGGATACCAGCATTTTCTCCTTTTCCCACAATGTTTTCCAAAGGATTCTCTCACAGGGTAGTAAAAGCCAGGAATTGTTTGGCTAGGACTTTAGAACAAGGGATCCAGGGTACGATCCCTGGCTGCGACCCCTGGCTCGGCCAGTTTCTTTCCGAGGATCGCGACAGGTCCCGATAGTCACTGCGACAGGATTCAGTCCTCTCCCACCGCTCAGCATTGTTTCGACGGTGATCATGGGGGAAAGCAGCCAGTGGCTTGGGAAGAAAATTCTGCGAAGGATTGGTTAAAGAAACTCCTTGATTGCATGGATAGGTGCTCTGGCCGCCGAAATATGGCTGAAATAATGTTGAAAACGGCGTTAAACACCATACAATCAATCAATCAGGGATTGTTTGGTAAAGGTTTAAACCCTTTGAAAGCTACTGGCTGACGTAAATACCTTCAGAGGCGTACAATATATATCAAGTTCATGCTGCATCGACCGTAGAATTTTACCCCGGCTTTCCACGAAGACAGTGTTTATTTGGCTTGTAATTCTCAATCGAAAAGGGAACCGCTACAAGCAAGCCAGGTAACCATGAAATAAGTCTTGACACACTCATTCCCCTTCGACATGGAATTTTCACTGCAGCAGAGCCTTGCAAAACAGCACGCAGTGATCCTGTCTTTCCGACTATAATCACCTTAGATATAGTACATATAACCGATTTCCGACTCACCCTGTCTAACGGTTATACGTGTTAGAATTATTCTAACGTGAACGTGTTATTTTATTTAACGTGCAGTCTGATAGCAGATCTGCACTGTCTGATATTGTGCGAGATATTGCTACCCAAAGCCCCAAAAGAACCATACTTTTGATTTTTTTCTTACTAAAAAAATCTCAATTCTATCTACCAAGCGTACTTGTATCTAGAGATCATAAATTCTTATCTGCCTTGATAAACCTATTCATGACACATAGACAATTCCAACCCTAATTATTTGTCTTCTCTCTCTCTCTCTCTCTCTCTCTCTTACGCTTGCTCGCTCGCTCATTCGCATCTTTTGGAGAACACCTCTAGCCGAAAAGCATATCACCTCACTCTTTGATAAGCATTGACCTCTTTGGGAGCCATGGAACAAAGCCTCGAAGAGTCTGCCTCAATCCTTATTTACCCTTGACCCCATAAGGCATTTCTATGGTATCTCTAATTTACCCTAAATAGCAGCAAGGATGAAGCCGTTTCTTATGTGTAAATGACACCTTTTGATAGCATAAAAAACATTGGGACAAAAGGTGAAATTGCTCGTCACGAGCAATTTCACCTTTTGCCACAATGTTTTCCAAAGGCTCATACAAGCAATGTGTAGAAATGAGTATCTATGGAGTATTACATCTACTATTTTACCTCCTCTTAACAATGTAATCCAAAAACACGTTCTCTTGTTTTGTTTACAAACATAATTGCTTGGTAAAGGGTTGATAAGGAATCAAGACATCTCAGCTATTTACATAATGAGCTATTTATAGACACCAATCTAAAACTGACATCTTTATGTGAATAAAGTGATTATATTAAGGAAAGTACAAATATTATAATACGAGTAGGAAAAGAAATAGATCAAGTATGTTACAAAATTGTCCGCGTGACTAAGCGTTCCTGAGTTCTCTCGTTCGAATATTGCGAATATTGTATCGAAAAGATACAAGTCATGGGCGGATCCAGAAGGGGGGGTGGGGGGGGTCCGGAAACCCCCCCCCCCCCTGGAATTTTGGCAAAAATGTGGTTATCGGATTCCTGAAATGGTACTGGTTTGATATTGCACAGCATTTATGAAAAAAAAAAGGTTCTAAATGTGGAGACCTGCTCATGGTTAGAACTGGAAACGTTGACTTTTCTTGTAAACGGCTTACATCCACTGAAATCCGGAAACCAAAGTATCATATAATACGACGAGTGTGTTTTCGGTGGGACCCCCCCCCCATTAGAAAGATATCTGGATCTGCGCATGCAATTGTATAAATTATGATTGCATGATGTCATAAAATTAAGTCTACTTGCTTGAGACTGACTTTTCGGGTTTTTTTTCGAGACTGTATAGACAATGATTAGGCTGCATCTTAGCTTTGTTCAATCTAATCGCTTTCGTGAAGAACGCTTTTTTTAACCCTTTGCCCCCATAGGGTATTTCTATGGCATCTCTAATTGCCACAATGTTTTCCAAAGGCTCCTACAAGCAATGCGTAGAAATGAGTATCTATGAAGTAAAGGGTTAATGATGGACCCACGAAATCCATTTTGAATTACAACTGACAGGATCATGAGTTAGCACGGTCCTTTGATATGCATAAATAAAGTTAAAAGTAGTAAAAAGTTTCGGGCAATGTCATTGCTGATAGGAGTCGATACTTTTTTTTTGGCAGATGCATTAAGCTTCTTTTTCACAGCGCATGACTCGGATATTTCACACAGTTAGGTTTTGTCCAAGAATAGACTTGAAAACATTGTGGCTAAAGTAGAAACGGCTGGTTACTAGCACAGTTTTCAAAAGCGTTCTGTTGCAACAAGTGAAAAGTTGTTTGCTGGTGATAAAGTTAGAAGATCTCCGTAACCAGTAAGGCGCCTTGTTCGACATCTCGTCCGTCATGTTGCGGTTTGTTATGGCCACTTGATTAATGGTAATAATACGTTCTTTTTCCTCCCTATTTTATTGTAGACAGGGTTAAAAACATTTTTGAAAATGCATTCTACTATAGACGCATCTTAAAAAGGAAACTTCTTTACCATTAGACAAAATATTTAGGCCTTATGAGACATACACGAATGGGAGCTTTTGAATTAAAGATGCCTGGAATTATAAGGCGAAAATGGGGACTTTGCAGTCGCATACATCAAGTTCAGACTGCACAGTATTAGTTGTACGGCCAGGTGGCAGGGGATTTTGAAATTTGTTCACGGCTGTGAGAAATCATGTCGCTACCTCGCCGATCCGTCACAGTCGCTAACACGTTTCCAAGTACCCTGCCACCTGACCGACCAATGAATTTATTATACTGCAAAATTTTACTTTTCCAATGTATATTAGAGCGAAATTACATATATAATGGTCTCACGAATTGAGTGCGCAGACAACGTAGAATTTCGCTTCTGAGTATCCCAGTTCAATTAAATCTGAGGTCAATGAGAATTGACGTCACTGAAACCTTAACACTTAAAGCGCTGAATAAATTGAGTTAAACCTTTTCAAGTATTTCAAGATTATTTCAGCCATGACATGAATAAGGTAGCGGACAGTGTAGATCTAAGATCAGACTGCACGTTCTGTGCAGTCTGATCTTGATCTGCACTTTCCGCAAAACCAAGTTAACTTGATTCCAGCACTTTAAGGGCTAATAAACCGTGCAGTATGGTGCATAATCTCAATGCCACTGCGTTACGATACTTCGTTAGGATCCTTTTCCTTTAATGTTTTTCCCCCAAGATGTTTATGTAAGTAGTCTTCCCCATGGACGTGAAAACACGTTGTTCTGTTAAAGGTTAATTAGAATTCTGTTATATCATAATTCACGACAATGAAATATATTTTTTCATGGCCTTCAGGCTTATGAAATATTGCGGAAGTTATTTTGGCCGGTTCTTTTTTTTTTCTTATCCTTTCTCGTCGTGTTTCAATGTACTAGGTTTGGTCTCAAAAATGCCACGCCCAAGGAAATCTCCACGAATGAATATCGGTGCTTCGAGTCCGGCTGGACCCAAGGATAAGTCTGAACGGGAAAAAACAATGTATGGCCCAGATCACGGAGGTCAGCATTGTGCGTTACAATTACCTCTGTACATATCACGTCTGACCCATCACGCAAAAAGGGACCATCTGGGAATGCTGTACATCAGTTAGATGAAAACAGATCAACGATGTTTAAGTTGTCAGTTTAAGTTGATAATTCGTAAATGATTGTATAACAACGTACAATGATCACTTTTCATACAGAAAATGTCATTGAAAAGAAAAGTGTCAACCATGGTCAGCCTGCGCAATTCCCGCAGTCTGACCAGGTGTAACACTTTTCGCAGTTCCCTGAAGATCCCTTTTGGGGGATGGGTCACATACTTCTATACGAGCCATGCTGTTCTCTGCTTCCAAGTCTATCCCCTACGGCCGTGATTATTATAGTTGGAAATCTGATGAAAGTAGGACGAACAACTATTCAAAAATAAAAAAAAACGGCGTTCGTATGTACAAAGTTTAAGCTGACAAGCTATAACAGTAAACAGCGCTATTAAAACAAATAGAACTTTGCAAACTAGGATGAATAATTCACAAGAACTAGATTATTCATGTAACATGCTGAAAGAGTTGTGGTTTTAAAGTCATTCAGTACAGATTAGATTTGGATTTTGTTTTATTGCAATTGTATAAAGATTTTTTACAAATTATTTTTTCTTCATGTCCGGGGCATAGACTTTTGTTTTTTTTTCCTGGTACAAAATTCATTGAACAAGTTTCGTGCCTGTGTGTGTTTTTTTTTTGCTATGATATATTTTGTGTAACTAACTGGAACTATACGTTGAAATTTTGTTTAAAACCAGAGACTCAGTTATTTTGCCATAAGCTATATTCTTTTCTGATGCATGGCGACACAAATGCCTCACTGTCCGTACTTCCAGTCCTTTGATTCTGTAACCACACGTTTATTATACCGACTTCGGGCTACAGTCCATGCCTAGATTACCCTATTTTATGCATAGTTTAATACGGGATCATGATTTGTTCAACTAGTACGAAGAGTAAGAGCATATAGCTAGCTGTATGTGACATAGTTGCATGGACGCACAAACGCAGTTGCGTACACATTGCAAAGAGAAAAAGAAAAGAAAGACAACTTTGCCAGAACTCGATATCAGACACTACCACATATCTTCTACAACTCAAACATTTCCCGGAAAGGGCCTTTCACACCCTCCTAGACCGTTTCCTCCTCCCTCTCCGAACTTCACGCCTCGGATAATACCCTATGTATTATTTTTGAGAATACGTTATTTTTTGCTAGTACACTATGCTGTGTTAAATAAAGCTGAGGTATCTTGAACTGTTTCGAAAGATCGGCGCTCTTAACGTAGTAGACCTCCAATAGAAAACAGCTATTTGCACAATAATATTATCCTAAAAATTTGCAATGATTAAAAAAAGAGTATTACTGTAGTGCTTTAAACAAGCCAGTTTCCCCTTTTTGTCTTTTCTAGAATTATCATTTATAAATCTAAAACCACTATATTTTCATTACAAAGAGAGATAGTAATTACCTCCCTTTTCTGGAAACTAACAAAAGTATCTACAAATAATTTCGAGATAGGCATAAAGAAATTTCTGGTCCGTTAAAAATGTGCAAAAATGCCATACCTGTATAAATCCATATATATCAACTATCAAGAAAACTTTGTGCAATGCAGCACTAGAGGTATTAGGGACTTCTACCTTAAAGGTGGCCCTTCAGATTTTGCGACTAAAAATACAAAAAAAAAATCATCCTTATACTTCTAAAATCTTACAATTTTCATCCGTAAAACCCAGTAAACGAAAACCATCCGTCAACAAGGATAATTAGAGATTTACTACGGCCCAGGTCGACACCGGCGGGAAACACGTTCTATTTTTACATGAGCAACTCACTCATTCACATACCGGAAATACACAGAAGCTTCAAAAATAGGGTCCGAAGAAGATATTTTGAAAAATTACATGTTTGATATGTTATGGAATTTAAGCGTCATTAGTCACTTGCCAGTCACTTAACATTCCCACAATGCTTTTTTCTATTTTTGGTGCGAAATCTAAAAATAGCTTAAGAGGCTACGTAGCCTTTTACGGGAATACCGTCGAAATATTTTTTTTTTGGTAATTTTATGATTCTTAGTTATTGATGATTGGCATTGTTTTTTCATATAAGTTTCAGTGATATATAAAATTTTCGATTTGGTGTGATGTGAAAATTCTAAATACCTACCTTTTAGTCTTTTTTTGTTGTCTGATTTTGAGCCACTAATATCAGCAAAAGCTTACAAAAATACACCTGTGCGTCGAAGCGTTAAATCAAAAGTATTTTAAAAAAGTAAAATATTTTCATTCATATCTGATATTGACGCCTATTTTTAGCAACCGTTAAAAGTCAACATACACCTATATCTCCTGATAAAGATATGAATATTAATAAGCAACAGGTAATTATAGCACCACGTTTTTAACTGCCGACGGAAACGGCAAATTATGATGTTTTATTACATGACGGTTCTTTGTGTGGTCAAACAGGTGCCAATACTTTAATTTATGCAAATGCACTTATGTAAATTAACCCTTTTCCAAACGGCAAATTTTGGATCAGTTCAAATTAACAGTTGCTAAAAAGATGATTTTTCTATATGATGGGTAGAAAATATTGCGGGAAAAGGAGAAAATGCTGGTTACCAGCATTTTCTCCTTTTCCCACAAAGTTTTCAAAGGTCTTTTATTCCTAACCTATAAAAACCAGGGATTGTTTGGGAAAGGGTTAAGTGCAAATAACCTTTTCCCAAATAATCCCTGGTTTTTATAGGTTAGGAATAAAAGACTTTTGAAAACTTTGTGGGAAAAGGAGAAAATACTGCATGCCTTTTTTCATTTTGTTTCGTAAAGCGTCTTTTACAAATATAGTTGCGTTTGAGACCAGTGAAGGTCACGACCAGGCTGCACAAAACGTGCAGCCTAATCTTTGATGTACATTGTCCGCTTTACAGAAAACATGTATAGACTATAGCAACTTTATTATTATTTTTCATTCCTAAAATATTAGGCATGCTCTGTCAAAAGGGGGCTTAATCCATCCGCAAGAAGTATCGACTCAGGTCAGCCTGCGCAATTCGTGCAGGCTGACCTGGGCCGAAACTTTTCGGTATCAGTAAATTTTCTGTATGTCAAAGGGCCACTATTCCGCAAAATCCAATCAATCAACAGACTATAGATCCTTGACCCTTTACGGCATATAAGGGATTTCTATGGTATTTCTAATTGACCCTAAATAACAGCAAAGATGAAGCTGTTTCTTATGTGTGTATGACACATTTTGACAGTGTAAAAACATTGTGGCAAAAGAAGAAATTGCTCGTCACGAGCAATTTCACCTTTTGCCACAATGTTTTCCAAACGCTCCTACAAGCAATGCGTAGAAATGAGCATCTATGGAGTAAGCGTTAATAATGAGGTAACTAGCTTTGCATAATGAATCACGAATATGCATTAAGACCCCAGTTGCCAGAGCATGGCTCATATGTTTTGGGTGTAATCGGGGTTTTAAAGGAGACCCTTCAGATTTTGGGACGAAAATTTTACAGCAATACAAAAAAATCATCCTTACACTCCCAAAGCCTTTTAATTTTCATTTATAACACCCCAGTAGTCGAAAAACATCCGACAACAAGAGAAATTAAAGATTTACTATATACAGCCCAGGTCGACACCAACGGGAAACACGGTGTATTTTTACATGAGCAGCTCGCTCATTTACATACCGGAAATATACAGACAAAGCTTCAAACATAGCTCCCGAAATTCTAGAAATTATGGAAAATAATTACATAATTGTTATCATGGAATTTAACAGCCATTAGTCACGTGCTAGTCACTAAACATTCCCACAATGCTTTTTTTGAATTTTGGCGGGAAATCTAGAATTAGCTTAAGAGGCTACAAAACCTTTTTAGGGAATACCACCATTTTTTTTTTGTAATTTTATGATTCTTAATTATTGATTATTTGTATTGTTTTTCATTATTTATTTTTTTTTTTTGTAATTTCATGATTCTTAATTATTGATTATTTGTATTGTTTTTCATGTTAATTTCAGCGATATATATTTTTTTTTTATTTGGTGTGATGCAGTGTTTCAGCCAGGATGCGCCCTTGCGGGATTCCCGCAAATAAATTAGGATTCCCGCACATTTCCAAACATGGCACGCCAAATCTGGCCCCTAAAAAATCATATTAGGCCCCCAAAAATCGATTTGTTCGTATACGACCGCGCCAAGGTGCAAAAGTGTATGGGACGAAACTGCATTGCGTACGAAAATTAATGGAACGAAATCGTGACTGGCTTAGTGTTTTTAACCCTGTAGTACTACATAAACTATAGAATGCGCAAAACCAGTCATAATTTTTTGGTACCGGTTCCTCGCCTCTAACATCAAACATTTGTAAATTGAGAAAAAGCTACAAAGAGCGGGTAATCTGTCTATAGTAACGTTTTCATGACGAACTACGAAACAACCGGCGGAAAAATTAAAAGGAAGAATAACCGACTTTTTCACACGTCCAAATGAAAGTGAAGAGGCAGGGCCATCAAATTCGGGAAAAATAGCAAAAGTAACAACATCACAAACTTTCGGTGGTTGAAGCCTGACTAATCTGGCGATGTATCAAAGGGACTAAAAAAAAATAAAATTTTGAGTTGTTTGACTTCGGCACAGCTCCACAGAAATGGACAAACTTGAACGGAAGGAAAATCTTTATTTCTTAAGGTATTTAAAAAATGTTATAGACATGTATTCAGTCTAATATTGAAAGAATACAACCCCCCAACCTACTCCCCCCCTGCTCAAGGTGATTGGCCCCTGTTTAGGATTTCAGGGGGCCAGCTGGCCCCTTTTTTGTCAAAGCTGGCTGAAACACTGGTGATGTAAAAAATCCAAATGTTCACCTTTAAGGTTTAATTTTAAATCATTTATATAAATGACAAGTTACACGCCGCACAAGTCAAGGAGCATCATTGATTCTTCAGTATGACCACCATCTTTTTATTTCCTTCCTTTATTATTATTATTATTATTATTATTATTATTCCAGCTTAGACTACAAGTATGGCTCTACAAATACCTCATAAAACACCTTTTTTTCGGCTGGCAACTTCGATAACACCGTTGTAAAATAAGGGTAATCGACATAAATCGAGTTTGACACATGTAGGCTTGTGTAAAGACATTCGCAAAGTGGGAGATTACTCGTTGCATTTTTTCCTTTTGCTCAAAACTGTTTTAAATATGTCTCTGCTCTATTTCTTTGACAATGTGACTATATTAAAATGGTTTGAAAACGTAATAGAAAGAACAAAGGGTGCGATAAACTATTTAACAGCGCTGAAATCTAAGCCAAAGTACTCCCAAAACATCCCGCCATGTTTATTTCGGGCTCACGCTTCCGGGCAACGTTGCAATGCTGCAAAAGTAAAATTTTCAGATAGCAGTAAATTCCGAGTTGATGAATTACTCGTGCTTATCTGTGGCCGCATAACAGCCCTATCAAGGATTTACCTATAATGTCGTTGTTATGCTGAAAGCAAATGTATTAATCAAGTTTTACGACACCTCCAAGCCGGCTGGCTGAGCGCCTGTTGTTGATAGGGGGTGTTCTCTGTCGAGACCAAAGTACGGTGTAAATTCCGTGACGGATGGAATAGAAAGTGAACGTTCTTGGCAACGGAAGAATTCAGATCCCCGTGACGTTTTCAGATAAATGGGCGAATTCGTTGTTTGTTTACCCTTTTGTTCCTAAATCGGTCTTAAATCTTGGGGAAACAAGGGCAGCATGCCCCTAAAAAAAAAGACCGTTCAACGCGCTTATATGACGTCTAACAGCATATGAAAACATTATGAGAAAATTAGGAGCCACTTGTTACAAGCAATGGATACTTTTCCCACATTATTTTCTACATCGCTGAAGAGGCACATTTCATTTTCCGTCAAGTTCATTGTATTTCATCATTAAGATTGATACTAGTTAAAGGTTACCTTTGCATTTTGATACATCTTTCTCGGAGAAATCTCAAATTGAAATTGGTGGATGATGCCTGTAGTTGTACTAAAAAGCCTTCTCTGTCTCACATTGCCTACTTTAACCCTTTACTCCATAGATACTCATTTTGACACATTGCTTGTAGGAGCCTTTGGAAAACATTGTGGCAAAAGGTGAAATTGCTCATAACGAGCAATTTCACCTTTTGTCACAATGTTTTCTATGCTACCAAAAGGTGTCATATACACATAAAAAACAGTTTCATCCTTGCTGTTATTAAGGGTCATTTAGAGATGCCATAGAAATGCCTTATGGGGTAAAGGGTTATACAACAGATAAGTTCCTAACGTTTGAAAAGGTTGTCGGGAAAGGAGCCGGTTTAAGTGAAAAACAACTGCTCATTTTCTAACGATATTCTCCTCACCGTTAAAATAAAGCACATTACCTTCTTATTTCTCTAGTCTAGTCATGTATTTAGTTGGTTTTAATGTTGGGTGTATGTGACATGAAGAGTGAAGAACTGTTTGAGCCATTCCTTGGCAAAAGGTCATTGAATGCATCTCCGTGATAAATTACACCAAGCAAACCATCACATAGCTATGGATCCATTAAATCTGCTTTGACTAAAACAATGTGGAATAGACAGTGAACGTTCTTGACAATTGTGGTGTCTGTGATCGTGAGGTAGAGCGTCGGCCTCGTGACCAAAAGGTCCTGAGTTCGATTCCCGGGAGCGGGTGTCAACTTCGGGATTTTTCATCGGCCCACACATTCGGCGCGAGTACTGGTGTAGTTCCCAGGAAGCAGAATCGAGAGAGATTAGTATAAGTTGTCAGAACTTGTTTCTCAATCGATGTAAAATAAATATGTTTAAACTAAAACAGTCTGAATCATGAGGCACACCGGTCCTTTGATATGCAGAAAATTGACCAGTAGCAAAAAAGTTACTTTAAACATATTTATTGTATTTCGTGTGTCTATTTTTAGAAATGTTATGGGTAAAGAAATGACGTCATTTAAGGGGGGGGGGTTATTTCTTCGTCACAGTGAATATTTTCCTCCTGCCGAAAATCTGGTTTATTGACTTGAGATCACTTCTTTTTAAAAGTGACATTCTTTGACAAAATATTCAGAGGAAATATAATATATAATTTATTTTGTCAGCTTGTGGTTAATATGGGGAAATATTTACCTCAAAAGGGAAAGGTCCGCGAAAATAACTCGTGCCTTACGGCACTCGTTATTTTCGCACCCCTTTCCCTTTTTCGGCAAATATTTCCCCATATTAACCACAAGCTGATGAAATAAGCTCTATCTATTTTCCCTCAAGTTTACATGGAAATGGGGTTTGATCACAAGTTATAACACCTTAGAGATCGACCCTCCCCCTACAATGTAAATAAATACACAAGTGTTCACACAACTAATTATAATACACAAGACAGACAGACAAAGGTTTTGTCCATTTACTCAGCATAATAAAAGGGAGACATCAGAACATTCCAAAGTATGCTTATATCGAGTAAATCGGCCAGTTTGTTGAATGTACTGCTGGACTGATACAAATAATTCTGAATTTTCTCCTTGTGTCAGGGATGGTTTGCCAAAAAGTAGATCATTTACGTTTAATGGATTAAGGTGCTGAATAGAATTAAAGAAGTGTAATCTTTGTATAACCAAAAAAAAAGTATTAACATAGGTTAGCCTGTGCAGACTGAGCAGGCTCACCTGAGTTGATACTTTTTATTAGATGCATAAAACGCCCTATTCACAGAGCATTCCTTATGTTAAAAAGACCCCACTTTGGTTTGATATGCGGAAAGACTCTGACTGTTCAGCAGAAATGGTATTTAGACTGGTTACGTTTTGAGATAGATTTGTTTGACATTCCTTTGTAGCCTAGCAGAGGACCCGTCAAATCTGACAGGTAATTGAAATCAAATGTTTATTTCATCAGAACCGCATATACACTATATTTTTGCAGAAAAGGAATGCTATTTTCGAAAAATAACGTAGGCATAGTCTGATCAAGAAGAACGCATACTCACCCGGTTCCGTAGAAAACACCACTTTCTCTGTGTTCCGAGTCTTTTTTTTTTTTCTTTGTCCCATTGAACTACAAGTAAAAATGTGGAAATAATTTTCGAGAACTTGAGTGCTTTCGTGTCTGTGTCGTTGTCATTGCATCATTACGTTACATCGATGTGCCTTGTGAAAGAATATTCCGATCAAAATCTGTATAGAAGAAATCAAAAACTAGTCCACAAATCACAGAGCCAGCATCGTCATCGCTTGTCCATGGCGTATTATTTCAAATACCTTCTTCTTCGGAAACTGCCGAATCATGCAGTTTTGCCCTACCGTGACACTCTTTAGAAATGTTTGAAAGTATTTGATTCTCTAAATTTGAAAAACTGATTGTCATGGCAATAAAGTGAAAATTAATGTAAATATTGGAAAATTCTGTTGTGCAAAACCATAAGGGCTACAAAATTTGGCATATATTATAGCCCTAAGGTCAAAAGCTCACCCTTCCCCAATGACACGTCATGAGTTTCTATACATGTAGTTAAAACTTTAAAAATTTTCTCGTTCCTGACCACAAGGTAACCAAAATAAGGTTACTCATTTGGCGTGTAGCTTCATGTAGTAGACTTTTGACAAGATTTTTTTTAAAATTTTAGCCTTGGAGTCAAAATACACCTTGTGCATAAGGGATCACAAGTTTTACTTGGTCAAAATAGCGAAACTTTAAAAAATATTATCTTTCATTCTTTCACAGCCATATGGCTCAGGGCTACCAAGTTTTCCATGTAGCTTCATCTAGTAGAATCTACTAAGATTGTTCACATTTTAACCTCCGAGTTAAATTTGGTTCTTCCAATGGAACCCCTACGGTTTAGGTACACCAAATTTTGCATATTTATCTTATGGTCTTCTTCCGTGCAAGTTCGTTCAAATTATAACCTTGGGTTTAAAATTAGCCCTGCCCAGAGGGTCACAATGAATTCATGGGCTTACACAGAGAAAACTTCAAAAACCCTTCCTGTTTCTGATCGTGAGGTGCAGCTGTGATGTTCTATCAGTGTTATTGTCAAGAAAGCTTCTGGCAAGATTATTCCATTTCAGCCCCGACTTCGGAATTTACCCCTTTCTATGGGCCATAAATGTTTTACCTGTACTTGCCTATAGAGTGAAAGTCTTAAAAATCGTCTTTCTCCTACCCTTGGATCCTAAAGATATCAGCCCGGCCTCGAAGGCTCTCATTCTTGACGGAGCTTAATATTTAAGAAACTGAACATCTTGTTTGTAACTGCACAGCCTAGACCTTCATTATTGGATATGTCGCTTTATCTTATGGACCTCAAGTAATTATAGCTCTATGGTCAAAAATGCCTCGCTCTGGGGTCGCAACTTTAAACCTACGAGATAAAAATCTTTCTAAGTATCAGATATTTGTATATTTGACACTGAAAGGGTCAAACCCCCCAAAAAAGACCGTTCTTCTTGATTTTGATTACGATAAATCAACGTGAGCAATCGTTGTTCCTTTCTATGTGAGTCTAAAAAGTTGGCTCATCAGACTGCTCAGATCATAAGTTTAGGCCAGGATTTATTCAAAGCGGTTTCACTGAGGAGGTCGTGAAACACCGGATGTAATTAACCTTTATCCTCCTAAGTAAGTGCAATGTGACTTTCAAGCCGAATTTGACAACCAAGCAATGGCTATTTCTGGGGTATTATTAGTGGGAAAGATATCTCCTTATCGGGCAGCGTAGATCAAGATCAGACTGCACGTAATGTGCAGTCTGATCTTGATCTACGCTGCCCGCTAAAGGTCAGCGAGTTGTGCATGGTAGCCTATAGAGGGGCTTATTCCTTTAGCGAAACCTCGAACTTTTTAAATCGCTAAATTGTAGGTCTCTGACGGTATATTGCAAGATCAGACTGCACGTTTTTCGCAGCCTGATCTTGAGCCATGCCAAACGGAAAGGCCTCTGTTTTTGCCTGTAATGCTAAGGGGCTTCGAGTAATGTTACGGTGATAAAAACTATTAAGGTTCATGTAAAGTGTTTATTTTGCTTAATTTCATACGTCAATAATTCTGTAATTATTAAAATTTGTCCAGGAAAACCATATATCAAATTAAAGCTCTGGATGAGTACAAGCTGTTTTACATAATTATACCTACTGGCCTTGCATAATAAAACTAAAACATTGCAGAAAAAGATGACATCGTTTAAAACCTACAAAATAATAATGACATAACAAAATTGCTTACGTTTTGGAGAAAACATAGGCTATGGTACATACCAGGTACTGCTACTACCAAAAATCCTATAGTTTCTTTAAAAAGGCACATATTTAAGTCAGAAAGTTTGACATTTTTCCCTTATTGAATTGTCAACCATGTTTGACCTACTTTGTTTTAGTAACAGGTATGGTGTCTCCACAGGATCAAAATGTACAAGTGGTTGTGTGTAATAAACTTTCATTAGTATTACCTGAACAAATTGACGTGAAATAAATGACCTCAATTACCATATATTACACGCTTGATTTATTGTTCTAACTTGGCTCCGGCTAATGTCGTCTGCATGCGGAACTATGTGCATGTTTCTAAACTCTTTATGCTGCTAATAGATTTATAGCGTTTTCAAAGAATACTTGAAATACCTGAAATAACCATTATATTGTTGGTTTAAATTGGTAATACATGGTCGGTGACTTAGATCTATGATGCACTTTCTATGCAGCCTGATCTTAATCTTAAAACCGTTTTATTTTGACTAAGGCGCAGTAAGGGTCAAACCCGACATTTACCGATAACAGTTTCCGTACAGTCCGATTATACCAGATGGTTTAAATATTCACGTTTTAATTACTCTTTGCATAAAGGTCAATTTCAGGTCAATTTATTCCAGTAATAATTTTAGAATAAAAATGACCTGTACAAGTGAAATTTCCATGTCCACTTACAAACCCTTTCTCAAAAACAGCACCCCACTACCCCATCACACACACAAAAAGAACAATGAAAAAAATGCTTATGTCAAAAATTGATTCTAAATCCTATCTGCCAGACTGGTGACACCTTTTGTAACTGCTGTTTTTGAGAAAGGGTTTGGACGTAGACATGGACATTTCACTTGTACAGGTTATTTTTATTTGTTTTATTATCTAAAATTACTAATGAAAGTTTATCATGCACAACCACTTGTACATTTTGATCCTGTGGAGACACCATACCTGTTACTAAAACAAAGTAGGTCAAACATGGTTGACAATTCAATAAGGGAAAAATGTCAAACTTTCTGACTTAAATATGTGCCTTTTTAAAGAAACTATAGGATTTTTGGTAGTAGCAGTACCTGGTATGTACCATAGCCTATGTTTTCTCCAAAACTTAAGCAATTTTGTTATGTCATTATTATTTTGTAGGTTTTAAACGATGTCATCTTTTTCTGCAATGTTTTAGTTTTATTATGTAAGGCCAGTAGGTATAATTATGTAAAACAGCTTGTACTCATCCAGAGCTTTAATTTGATATATGGTTTTCCCGGACAAATTTTAATAATTGCAGAATTATTGACGTATGAAATTAAGCAAAATAAACACTTTACATGAACCTTAAAGCCCCGGTCACATATTCACGGAAGACCGCCACGGAAGAGCTACGGTCTAATCGCTCACGGATGACTACGGAAATGACAAATTCCGTAGTCCGCTACGGTTCCAATACGGATACACAACGGTGTGAGTACGGAGTTCGACGGATCTACGGTCAAAATGTAGGTCACAGTTCCAGGAGTGATACGGATTGTTACGGTTCGACACGGTTTAATACGGAGCGACACGAATCAGGACGATTTTAGTACGGATGCACTACGATTTGCTACGGTACAGATACGGATTAGTACGAATAAGAACGATCCGATACGTAGTAGTACGAATCGTCACGGATCGATACGGACCTACCACGATTTAGCATTCCGTCCAAATGCTCTAGCCCGCTCACTTTCAAAATGCAACAAGTTCGGCCATGAGAGCCTCATACTGGCCATGGACGGGTCTTCGTAAAAGCCAATCTCTAGTCCACATATTCTCTGTCTTTTATTACCTGATTATTATAACCAATCACCCATCACAAGTGACAAAATTTGGCCTCCACGAAATTGAAAGCATCTGCAGACAACAACTGTAAATTTGTTACAAATGAGCTTCAGTTCTACAATAAGGTAGAAAGCATTGTGGGAAATGGAGAAATTGCCCACTTTGAGCATCTTTTTCGATTTCCTAGAATCAGAATGTTTTCTTGACTTGTCTGTTGCAGACCCATAAAAAGAAGGGATTGAATGGCAAAGGGTTCAATGAAAATATTGATCAATATGACGTTTCTCTTATGTTCATAAAATCTGCTGTTTATTTCACAATTACACTGATTATCGTGAATGTTTATGTTTTAAAAGTAAAGTGCTTGTCTATTATAGTTAGTATCACCCATTTCGAAAGGACCAGCCTGGCACCAGGCAGGCACCCAGTAACCATACATTTAACCAGCTGGCGGTTCACCAACCAGCCGTATCAGAACAAGCTCCTGGCGGGGTTCGAACCTTTGACCTCCTGTTTCGTTGGCGGTTGTTAGAACCACCAGAAACGGTGACAGTTTTATGTACTCGTACTATCTGATCGTTTTACTTGCATGTTTAGCATCGTTGTTTGGATAAAATGTCACATTATAATACTGATGTTTATTCATTTTCGTACAATGTTTTATAAAATATGTAACCTTAAATTAAAGGTATTATTAGTAGTACGATAAAAATATAATTATTACATCTATGTATGTCATCAAGCTGCTGGACCAGTGCCTTGACATTTTGTGTAATACCAATACCCAGTTACCGCCAATTTATTGCAAACATCGTTGTTGATTGTTCATCATTGTGAACTCAACAACAAAGCGCAATTGCGTTGTATTCTACAAAGATAGAGTAAAAATACCCTTGTTGAAGTACATGATTTTGAATTTATCCTACCAAACAATAGTGGTCCTTACAGTTCCGTACTGTGTCGTGTTGCAGCGTAGTAAACCGTAAAAGACCGTGCGAATCCCTGCCTCTCCGTAGTACAACGTATTAAGGTCGTAACTTTCCGTGACAAATCCGTATCATAACGTAACTAAAACGTAGCGTAACCGTGCTAATACGTAGTTCTCCGTATCAAATCCTGAAAAAAATTTGGGCCTACGGATAAGTACGGACTGATACGGTTTTAATACGGACCAGAACGTATCAGTACGGTCTAATACGGACTAGTAAGGATACGCTAGGGTCGTTTGATCCGTAGCGAATTTTTGTGCATGTTCAAAAATTGTCAAGGACCGCTACGGATATACAAGGACTACTACGAATGCCTACGGTTACAATACGGAGAGCTACAGACTAGTACGAGTTGTCACGGACAATGCCGGAACGAATCCGTAGCTCTTCCGTGGCGGCCTTCCGTGAATATGTGACCGGGGTATAACAGGCCTTCAACTTGCTTGTAACCTGTCCATCACCGGTGTTTGACATGTGACGTCATCCAGGTAATGTTACTAGCGCTGTCAGCGGACGACATAATCATCGTCTTGTTGCCTTGGGGCGTCACTAAGTACACCTAGCAACTATAAATAATGTTCATTTTCTGTTTTCTGCACACGTGCGTCATCACTCTTCAAATATACCAGACGACAAAATTAGACTTGGCCAAATTGAAAGCATTCTGTAAATATCAAATTGAATGCGACTAAATTTTGGATGTGTCTATTTTTAAAGGTAGAAAACCTATTGGGGGAAAAGCAAAAATACTCGCTGGCAGTATGTCTTTCCTTTTCCCACAATCTTTTTAAGAGTTCTCTTCTACAGGGTTGCAGCCCGCCCGGTAAGCGTGTCGGACTCATGACCTGGTGGTTGTGAGTTCGATACCCGGTTGAGGCGAACTTTCTTTCCGGAGTATTTTCTCCTCTCACCTCTGCTGAAGCATGTGAGAAAAGTAGTAGGTGGCTGTGGAAAGAAAGTAGTGTAAGTATCGGTGTGAGAAAGCCAGGAAACACATGTGCGTCACCGACCTTAGCTGTTAAAGTGGCGTTAATTCCCAATACAACCAACCAACCAATCTACAGGGCTGCAAATACTCGGTGAAGGTTGATACTTATGTGTCATTGGCCGGGAAATCATGACTGCTCCTAATTCGAAACCGGTCTTCTATCTTTGATCTAAAGCGTAATATCTATTATTCAAAACATGCTGTAATCGATTTTGATACATATTATTTGTAATCCTGTGGTTTTGAGTTTGAATTGCGGCTGAAGTTAAATTCACTCCAAGGGTTGAACAGATTCAACCGGATTTATACATCTGTCATAGCAAAAAACTATTTCGGCTTTGTTAATACATGGTAGAACTATGGTAATGCATAGACTGATCAAAACTAGCGGATATGACGTCAAAATCACGTAGAAAATGGTGTCAAATAAGCGCTGGGCAAAACTTTGGTTTGAACCCTTTATAGCAAACAAGCCCTAGTTTTCGCGACTCTGGAAAGAAAGCTTTTGAAAACCTCGGGGGAAAAGCAGAAAATGCTGGTAACCAGTATTTCCTCCTTTACCGACAAAGATTTTCTATCCTTTCAGAGACAATTTTCATAAATCGAGGCACTTTTGATTTGTCGTCTGCAAATGGTTTCAATATGGACCAGTCTGACATTTTGTCGTTTGGTGAAGAGTTAAAGACACAAAAATAGATTGTAATCTAAATCTTAGACCAACTATTCTATCTAGTCACAAATTACTCGGATCGGATCTACTTCCGTAACGCCAGTAGATTGTGAGGGGTTTAATGCGCACAACACACACGTATTGCATTCGGTATACCTCGGATGATTGGAGCCATCAAATCCCTTGGCTGTATCTGGTAGATTGATATGCACCGAAACGGTTCATTTCATCGCCGGAAATACGACGTTTTACCGTTCTGAAATTTGTAAGGCTCCCCTGCTTAAACAAGAAAACGTAAGCATCAATTGTCTATCGAAATCTTTCTAACTTTATTTCAAATTGACATAATTATAGTTCATACATTTTTTGTGGTTTATCTATTCCAATTGAAGTTTTCACCGACAGATAGATAGATCTAAGTTGTTTATGTCCTTGCGAAACGACCTACTTGGCGCCGCCATGTATAAGATCCTGTGATTGGCAGTTCAGGTGGAAACGATCGTTGTACGGACGAGATTAGATTTAGGTACGGAAACGGCCGAGTTTTGACGAGTGATACGTGTTCGTCCTAAAAATCCGGTTGCACACCGGAAAAATTGATGGACCATGCCGAATTATTCAACGGTCACACAGGTGGAATTATTGCCCTTCCTTTTGCGTGAGTCTTGATCCTACTTTGACAAGTCGACTTACTAGGTTTACTGTAGTAAAACTTTAATCAAAATCGTCGTTGATGTAGGCATCATGTAGCTTGCATCACACAAAAAGTTGCATTTCGACATTCCGTAAAGTGTCGTCTCGGATCAACCTGCGCAGGGTACTCCGAGACGGCACTTGACGACTACATAAGATATTGTGCTACAGTAGACTTGTACAAAGCAGAAAATTACATAAAAAACAGACAGAAAGTGTGATTTCGGATTAGTTTACGCGGCCTGCGTAGTGCGCAGACTTTTCCGAGACGACACTTCACGCAAAAGTTCGAATGCCCCTTTTAGCGTGTTGCAAGCCATAATTGGCTTGCAACACGCTACAAGGGGCATTCGGACATTTGCGTAAAGTGTCGTCTCGCATCAGGCTGCGCAGTCCGCGCAGGCTTATCCGTGACGGCACTTTCCGTTTTCGGGTAATCAAGTTTCTGTTTAACGGAAGTCTACCGTATCACAAAATCTAATGTAATCGTACAATGCCGTCACGGATTAGCCTGCGCGGACTGCGCAGCCTGATGCGAGACGACACTTTACGCAAATGTCCGAATGCCCCTTTTAGCCACTCTCTTGCACTCCGGATCATTCACATCCACATGTATGGTGAGAGTAGCGAACGACAACTCTGTTCGAAGATTGCCTTTTAGCGTGTTACAAGACATATCATGTCGCACGAGCTTGTCGCTAATGACGCTTGCATAGCCGATAAAGGCATGTCGTCCCAAAGCTGTAGACTTTGCGGTTCGAATTTATTAAATGCTCAAAACCTGCGGACTAATCTGTCAGAAGCTGAATGTTTTTCTGAGAAATCTGACTATTTAAGTATAAGAAAATTTCTTTCATGGGTTTCTCAAAACTGATTCTCAAATTAACACATGAATTGACTAGTTTGACTTTTTAGTTTAAATATAGTATAAGTATCGTCTATCATAACAGATTTGTATTTTCTTCTCGAATTTTCTAGGACTAGGTAAGATGTAGCAAACCATTGCATGTCTACCGATCGTGCGTTTAGAAAACTTACAAGCTTTCCATCAGCCCGTTCAATAAAAGATAAAGTAAGTAACAATTACAACATCGCCGATTTTCGTGACTACCTAGATTAAATTGTCCAAATTTGGCGTGCTGGCAGATTGCCAAATGCGGTAAAGCATTTCTTTACTTAGAAATTTGGGGAAAGCTCGCGTGCGTCGCGTCATTTATCGCGTGGTGGTAGGGAAACAAGGTAGCTCGGGCGCCGTGAAGGCGGAATTCGCCCTGTGATGATTTGGGAGAAAGTGCCACATTAGCTTGATATGTAGAGTGATATAGAAGTATTTAGCACGGATCGTCTGGGATGTGAGGCCAGTCCGATAATCACCCAAGATCTAATAGATGGCTACAGGTCACAAACTAAAGCTGGAGGCATTTCCGTCAATTCTTTAACACTTTGATGTTGCTTCTTTGCAACACGTGAACTCACTTCCGGTTTCAGATGCACGGTAACGCGCCTGCTTTCTACGCTACATGATTATATAAATATTGTTAGAAAACTGATAGAAATATTGCTAAATATCAGCCATTTGTTCCTTTTCAGTTTTTGTGAGCTTATGTAGTGTTCTTCAGTAAACCCTTTACAAAAGTTGTCGCGTTTTAACAAGCCAGAGGAAGAAGTGTTTTGAAAATAATGTAGCAAAAACGAAAATGCCGGTGACCAGCATTTTCTCATCTATCTCACAATGATTTTATCTTCCTTGAAAAACAACTTTCATCAGGTGAGCAGCATTTGAGTTGTAGCAAAAGTTTTCAAAATAGTAGAGTCTAAAATAGGTTTTAGTTTCATTTTAAAGTTTATGTCTTCTATGATAAGCAATATCATTGAGTTGTAACTGTTTAAGCATTTAAGTAAGATGTCGTTTTCTCATTCCATTTCTATCTCTCTCTTTCTCTCTGTCGCTGGCTCTCGCTCCCTCCCCTCTCCTCTCCCTGTTCCCACCATATTATCGTATACTTGAATTACAGATTTTTTTTTCATGTGTATCCTACCATTATTTCAAACCATTGTGAGCTGAAATCAAAGCACTGACAGTCCAAGACTTGATAGATAACATACTGTCAAGATTTGCTATACACATCGAGGAGAGTTTCCCCAATGCTTTTTACTTAAGTTTTGCTGTACATAAAACAAGCTTAAGCTTAAATTGTCTCCTAAAAAAATTAAGATATTTAGCCTTAATGAGAGTTAAAATCAAAGTGCTGACAGTCCGAGTAATTGATCGCACCTGTAAACTGGTCCCCCATGTGCATTTACAGATATGTACAACTGGTACATGCTTCTGTTTCAAAAATTTTCATTGGATAGGGAAGATTGACTCAATTAGCCAATCTGAATAGCTTTTATATATCACATTTAATTGTAATTGTAGTAGATTTGTATCCACTATTGATGCAGGTAATTATCTATTATACTTATGCAGTAGGAAATGGCTTCAGTGTTCTACTGCGAAAGACAAATATAGCTGATTTGAAATCAATAAGTGTTAAAAGGTACCTGTTGCTGAGCACTGATCCTATTGGAAAAGTGTAAACATTTGAGGAAAGAAGCCGTTGCTTGTAATTGGCTTACATTAGTCTCATAATAAAACTCTGACAGGAACAGTTTGCAAGTAAGAAATTGTTCAAATTATGCACTGTGTCAATGAAATAATAGCAAATATTATTGGAAATGGAAAGAAATGCTTGTTACAAGCATTGTTTCCTTTCCAAAATTGTTTTCTAAAGCCTTCTGTTAGGAATAACTGAGAATTGTTTTATAAAGAATTAGGAACACACTATTGATGGCAAAGAAAATTTTTCTGTTTGATACAAATTTTAAATTTTCAGCCACTTTTATTTTGTTTTCTTCAAATACTTTCGATTTGAACAAGCCTAAAAGTTTGCTATTTGGTAAAGAGTGGAGGTAGCTTAAACTTAGGATTTTATGATAAAGAGTTAAATGATATAACTTAGCCTGTTTAGAAAATATATTCCACTTCTCAAGAATATCCTACATTTCAAAGTAACACAATTTCTAGTTGGCTAAATTGAATGGTTAAGCAATCACAAATTTTGTATTTTGGATCACTGGGTACTTTCTTAACCTGAAAAACACAGAGAAAAACACAGAGACTAGGCATTTTTAGTCTAGAAATAAGATCCAAGTGGTTGCACTTTCAAGGTTGCTTCTATCTGGACTGTCTCAACAAAGTGGGTAATGTAGATTAGAGATCAAACTCTTTTCTATGTGCAGTCTGATCTTAATTTACATTAGGCACATAGGGTCATTTAAGTTCTGAAAAAAGCTATGAAGGTTGAATTTATCTGCTTTTTGATTCACAACAATAAAACAAAACCTACTGATTAACTCTTTACCAAACAACAAAATTTTAGACTGGTCCAAATTGAAAGCATTTGCAGACAAAATAAACATGACTGAAAAATTGAAATTGGGTTTAGGGAGGGTAGAAAACATTGTAGGATAGAGAAAATGCTGGCATTTTTCTCCTTTTCCCACAATGTTTTCAAAAGGCTTCTTTCCTTAGGGTCGTCAAAAGTTGGGATTGCATAATAAGTAGTTAAGGAGCAGAGAGAGTAGGCAAAAATTTGACTTAATCAAATGCATAGTTTGGCTGCATGGCTGATCTTTGCCTATCCCTTCCACAAAATATATCCATACTCATTTTCAGCAGGATAAAGGGTAAAAGATAATTTCACATTAGGCTTATTTCTCAATCTATTGTAATTATATAGTTTCCTTGATATATAATGTTTGTATTGCATGTCTAGGACCATAGAGCATGACAGGATTGCATGCAGAGGTGTATTTGAAATAGACAATATGGGAAGTCCTTTGAAAGAAACAATTTACAATATCGTAATTACAGGGTACGTCCACGGATCTCAGTGCGTGCAAGTTCGAGGAAATAAAGTATTTTTGTGCATGAAATAAGACAGATTAAAAGAAAAGTTGAAAGTTTAAGATCTTTTTTCTGTATTTTTTTTTTCTTTTTTAATCCTTCTTACCCCTTTATCAAACAATCCCAAGTTTTCACAACACTTGAAAGAAGATTTTTTTGAAAACATTTTGTAAAAAAAAAAGAAAATGATGGTAACCAGCATTTTCTTCTTTTCCCACAATGTTTTCTGTCCTTTAAAAGACAAATTTTATATTTTGATACAATATTTAACTTGTTGCCTACAAATGCTGTCAATTTGGATATTAGCCTTCTACATGTATTTTATAATGCACTAAAGGGTTGAAGTGGAGGTTACAGCCATTTTCAGAAATATTTTGTATGTTCAAAGGAGGTACCCACATAAAAAAGTCAGAAAAATGTCCATTGTTTAGAAAGGTGTAAAAGCTGACATGATGTCTGAAAACTGCAAAAGAACTCATGCTGCCGGCGGTGTACATGTTTTACTCCTTTTAACTGAACTATGAAGTCTCCATAATATTCATACAAATATTGGGGTCCTGCGTTGCTCAGTGGTAACGTGTAGGACTTGCCACCTGGAGGACTCAGGATTGAGCCACACTGGAAGCATTGGGTTTTCTATGAGATTGACCTTATGCAAAACACTTCAGAGCCCTTGCTTACTTTTGGTGTAATCCAGGATACAATTACGGTGTGTGAATAAGCACACTGTTCACATGATATTTATTTTTTCATGACTGAAATAGTGTTGTATATATAAACAGCATAAATCCTTTACTGAGGAATTCTTGGTTTTTACTACCCTGAGATAGAAGCCTTTTGAAAAGATTGTGGGAAAAGAAGAAAATGCTGGTAACCAGCATTTTCTCCTTTTCCCATAATGTTTTCTACCCTGCTGGAAAGAAATTTCAATGAGATAAGTTTATTTTGTCCTCTGTAAATACTTTCAGTTTGGATCAGTCTAAGATTTTGTTGTTTGGTAAAAAGTTAATCCATTATTGTTCATAGAAATTAGCCAAAGACTTGATCATTGCATTACAGGCAGCAGTAAACTGAGTCTCCTCAGCTGCTTGATTGTAACAATGTTTTATTTTCTGCAATTTGACTTCTTTCATCTTCCATTATACTAATTTTAGAAATAATGGAAATCAGAAAGTTGCTCAAAATGAGAGATGTTGGAAATGAAATAATTGAGCGGTTTTTTTTTTTCCAATTTGACTAATTTTGTGCATTAAAATTTTATTCATGTTGATCTATGTTCCACTCCTATACTAGAAGAATTTTAGTCTAGTCCAGATCGAAAGCTTTTGCAGACAGCAAATAATTGTGGCTCAAATAAAATGGTATTTTGTCCTAGAACAAATAGAAAAAACATTGTAGAGAAAGGAGAAAATGCTGGTTACCAGCATTTTCTACTATTCCCATAATGTTTATCATCAGGTTTGTGAAAACTCAGGTTTGTGTGGGGCAGGGTTAAAATAATATTTCAGAGTCATGAGCCACCCTTAATGTTTATAAGAAAAATTGTTCATCAGGATTGTTTAACCCTTTCCCAAACGGCCAAATTTTAGACTAGTCCAAATTGAAAGGACTTGCAGTTGACATAATAAATGTAACTGAAAAATTGAAATTTGTTTCCAGCAGGGTAGAAAATATTGTGAGAAAAGGAGAAAATGCTGGTAACCAGCATTTTCTCCTTTTCCCGCAAGGTTTTCAAAAGGCTTCTTTCTCAGGGTCATTTAAAGTGGGGAGTGTGTGGTAAAGAGTTAAACTAGGAATTGTGTGGTAGAGGGTTGAGACCACTGGCTTTCTTAGTCATCTGCTGCCATGTTTTTTCAGGGGAGGTGATACTTTATGAAAGGAAAATGGTCATGCTGTCTTTATAACATCTATCTAGTTATGTCATCCTTTACATTTCAGGAACTACAGAACTGCAGATTCACCAAATGTGAAAAAGGCTAAAGGTTTGATTGAAGACTTATCATCCATCAAAGATCAAGTGAAAACACTGGCTGAGGTGAGTTTATTATTCCTTTACCAAATTATCTAAGGTTTTTAAGGTAACCCTGTGGAAGACTGCCCATTTGAAAACATCCAGGCAAAAAGGAGAAAAATTGGTAACCAGCATTTTCTCTTTTTTCCCCACTGTGTTTTCTACCTTGCAAAGATAATTTCGTTCATTTGTGACACCTGTAATTTGTCGTCTGCATGTGCTTTTAACTCTTTACCAAGGACAAAATTTTAGACTTGTCCTAATTGAAAGCGTTTGCAGATGACAAATTAGATGTACTGGTTATTCAAAATATGAAAATGTTTCTGTCATAGGATAGAAAACGAGGAAAGGAGAAAATGCTGGTTACCACCGTTTCCTTCTTTTTCTACGGTGTTTTTGTCGTAGGAATTTGTCCATAATTGTTATCATATTATTGTTTCATTGAGTTCTGTGTGGCTTCTTGCATATCTACTGAACGAATAAATTGTAATTTATCAAAAGCTGCAGATACATTTCTTCTACTAGATCAAGAGACAGTTTGTTATTAATTTATTAATTATTAATTTAGAACAAGGCAGAGGACAGTGTAGATCAGAGGTCAGACTGCATGTTCTCTGCAGCCTAAACTTGATCTACATTGTCCACAAAAATTGCTGGTGTAGACATCGTGTGTAAAGAGTTAACCCATTACCACACAATCCCTACTTTCGACGACCTTGAGAAAGAAGCCTTTAGAAAACATTGTGGGAAAAGGAGAAAATGCTGGTAACCAATTTTTGAGTTACATGCACATTTATATTTTCGTTTGCAAGTGCTTTCAATTTGGACAAGTTTAAAATTTTGTTGTTTGGTAAAGGGTTAATCTATTTTTTGCTTAGGATAAAGAGAGATGGTCACAAGCTTCACATACAGAACCACAAGGAAAGGTTAGTATTTGTTACTCTTTGTTTTTTTTAACTCTTTCATTTATGCCATTCTCATTGGTGAAATACGAATGAAATACTGTGGAAAACTAAATTTGAATGCAGGGAGTTTCGCTCTTTAACCACACAGTCCTGAGTTTTAATGATCCTGAGGAAGAAGCCTATTAGAAATATTGTGGGAAAAAGGAGAAAATGCTGGTAACTAGCATGTTCTCCTATTCCAACTATGTTTCTACCCTATCAAAGACGACATCAATCATTTGAACCACATTTAAAGTGCCGTCTGCAAATTGTTTCAATTTCTACAAATCTATGATGTTGTGATGTGGTAAGGCATTAACTGTTAAAAAGACAACAAAAAATTCAAATTGGCAGCATTTACAGACCACAAGATTGCAGTCACTGAAAATAGAAATATGGTTTGGGAAGGGTATAGACAACATTCAGGGAAGAAGAGAAAATGCTGCTTACCACTGTACACCGTTATTCTGTAAATTCAACAGATAAGATACTTTCATTATAGAAATGATACTGAAGGAATTTCACTGTCAATTTAAGTCTATATATTTCAGCAAAGCAGAAAGTGCAGATTAACAATTATTAGGTTTCACTTAAAATCCAATCTGATCTTGACCCACACTGGCAGCAAAGGCTACAGTAGTTGTGAAATGCCCTTAAATGGTTTACAAATTTCTTTTACACACACAAAATGGCCTTCAATTATGATAAATTTTGTTAGTTTTTACAAGTTTTACATTTTATCAATGAATTCTACAAGCTCTCTTATTAACCCATTACCACACAATCCCTACTTTTGACAACCCTGAGAAAGAAGCCTTTTGAAAACAATATGGGAAAAGGAGAAAATGCTGGTAACAGCATTTTCTCCTTTTCCCACAGTGTTTTCTTCCCTTCTTAGAAGAAATTTCTATTTTTTAGTCACCTTTATTTTGTCGTCTGCAACTGCTTTCAATTTGGACAAGTCTAAAATTTTGTTGTGTGGTAAAGAGTTAATGAAGGGTGTAATAATTTGTTTTGGATCATGTTTGTTACTGAAAATTAATTGTATTTTTACTGCAATCTAAGATTAAGCCTTTACCACACAATTTCGACTTTTAAAGACCCAGAAAGAGAAGCCTTTGGAAAACATTGTGGGAAAGGAGAAAATGCTGGTAACCAGCCTTTTCTCCTTTTTCCACAAGGTTTTCTACTCTATCAAAGTCAAATTGCATCATTTGAGCCACAATGAAGTTGTCGTCTGCAAATGCTTTCAGTTTGGCCAAGTCAGAACCTTTGTTGTTTGGTAAAGGGTGAAACAAACAAAACAGACAGTCGGTTTATTTCTATATCTTTGCTTCGGAAAGATTTTCAATGGATGGATGGTATGGCGCACTATAAATGTCCAAATATGAAAAAGTCACAGTAGGGTCTCATTATTGAGACTACATCACCCTGTTATTTCCATGTTGTTTATTCTGTAGACAAAGAACAATAACCTCTCTTTTTCACAAAATGACATTTGCAGCAGCACAGCTTGTCATAACACTGAATTGTCCTAACCATTCTTACGCCCACAATGAGTTGTGTGACAAATGAACTCTTTACCAAACGACAAAATTGTATACTGGTCCAAATTGAAAGCATTTGCAGATGACAAAATTAAAGTGGCTGAAAACTCGAAATTCGTTTTATGAAGGGTAGAAAAAATTGTGGGAAAAGGAGGAAATGCTGGTTACCAGCATTTTCTCCTATTCGCACAATGTTTTCAAAAGGCTTTATTCCCAGGGTGGTTAAAAGTTGGAATTGTTTGGTAAAAGGTTAATGTGCCCAAGTCTGAGAATAAGGGGTTTAACTCATTACCAAACGACAAAATTTTAGACTTGTCCAAATTGAAAGCATTTGCAGACGACAAAATAAATGTGACTGTAAATTTGAAATTTGTTTTGTGAAGAGTAGAAAACATTGTGGGAAAAGGAGAAAATGCTGGTTACCAGCATTTTCTTCTTTTCCCACAATGTTTTCTAAAGGCGTCTTTCTCAGGGGCGTCAAAAGTAGGGATTGTGTGGTAATGGGTTAATGCATCTACATTATGCTCAATATCAAGCATGTAGTCACATAAACAGGGGTCCTCAAAATCCATTTTGTCTGAAAGCTGACTGCATGGAGAGGTAAAAAGAAAAGGCTATTTTTCAGATTCACAGTAAAACTAGGTTTCCATAATTATTGAAAGAAATTTCAAGATTATGATACATTTTTTGAGCAGGTTGATCTTCATTCTTATATTAACTCTAACCACACTACTGCAAGCTCGAATGAAGGTTTTTTGAAAACATTGTGGAAAAAGAAGAAAATGCTTGTAGCCAGCACAATGCTTTCTATGCTATCAAACAGCAGAAATTATCATTGAGCAATATTCAGCTTTCATCCGCAATGATGACCAGTATTTTTTCCTTTTCCCACTATGTTTTCTATGCTATGAAGGACAAATTCCAGCAGTTTAGCCATTTTTCAGGTGTCATCTGAAAATGCTTTGAATTTGGTCCAGTCTAAATTTTTGTCCTTTGGTAAAGAATTAAAAGCTTCAAAAATAAGGTGATCAAATGCACTACAAGTTCTCTATTGTCTTCAACTTTGATTTTCCAGGAACCAACAACAAAAGATGACACAGCACACACAAGTAATATCAACTTGAGTCACACAGGACCATCGCCTCTGGACAGCTACCTGGTAAGTTAACTCTTAACCTAATGATTCCAAGTTTGAATGAAATTTACAGCAACCCTAGGGAATTTTAATGTCAGATATATTCTTGTACTATTTCTAAAAAAAATATTTTTCTATAAAAATTCGTCATTTAACTGTCTACCACACAACAAAATTGTAGACTTGCCCAAACCAAGAAAGTCTGCAGACTACAATTTAAGTGTGGCTCATGTGATGTTAATTTGTCTTCAACTGGGTAAAAAAAAAATTGTAGGAAAAGGAAAAAATGCTGGTTACCAGCATTTTTTTCCTTTTTCCACAATGTTTTCAAAAGGCTTCTTTTTTTTTGGTCGATAAAAGGCTTCTTTTTCAGGGTCATTGTGTGGCAAAGGGTTAACATGTTGTTTTGAATACTTTGCAGCAAACCGAGAAATTTTCTATAGTTACAATTTTTGGCAATCTGTTGTTTTCTTTCCTTTTTTCTTTAGTATCCCATCTTATGTAAGAATAACTTCAATTTCACCATCATAAGTTTTCTGTTTTTCGTTCATCTTTCATGATTGTATTTAGCGCTATTCTTATGTTACCAGATTACTTTTGAAACAAGCAATGACTTTGACCAAATCTTAATCACTTTTTGTCATACAATTCTGAGTTAGCAACCTAAGCGAAGAAGCTTTAAAAAAACTTTATGGGAAAAGGAGAACTTGCCGGTAACCAGTATTTTCTCTTTTCTCCACAATACTGTCTACCCTATCAAAGACAAGTCAGGTTATGGTTAATTATAAAATTGGGAATGAAATTTGGAAAAGAAGTCAAAACAATGTGCTAAAATGAGTCATTGCCGATTTTGAGCATTTTCTTGCAACTTTCCCTTCAAAATGGTCTATTACAAGACAAAAACAAATCTGTATGTAATAACATATTTTATCTCTTTACCAAATGACAAAATTTTAGACTGATCAGAATTGAAGGCATTCTCAGATGACAAAAGTGTAGGTGGTCCAAAAGAGGACATTTATCCTTGATAGTGTAGAAAACATTGGGGGAAAAAGAGAAAATGCTGTTTATCAGCATTTTCGCCTTTTCCCACAATTTTTCCCAAAGCCTTCTTCCTCAGGGTTGTTAAAATTTTGTATGTTTGGATCAAAACTTTACTCTTTACCATACAATCCTGACTTTTAACGACCCTGAGAAAGAAAGCCTTTGAAAACATTGTGAGAAAAGGAGAAAATGCTGGTAACCAGCATTTTCTTCTTTTCCCACAATGTTTTCTACCCTTTCCAAATCAAATTTCATTTATTGATTTACATTTATTTTATCGTCTGCAAGTGCTTTCAATTTAGACTGGTCCAAAATTATGTTGTTTGGTAGACTTAAGCCATCAGGCAAAGGGTAAATCCCAAAAAACAAAAATCTTAGACTTGTCCAAACTGAAATTATATGCAGAGAACGAATTCTATGTGGTTCAAGTACAATTTTTTTTTTTCATTGATACAGTAAAAGAAAGGATGGAGAAAGAAAAGAGCTGGTTACCAGCATTTTATCCCTTTTTGACAATGTTTTCAAAGCCTTTTCATTCATGGTCTTTGAATTACGACTTTCATTGTTTGGTAAAGGGTTAACACTCTCTCTTACGCTTAAATTATTATTCAAGTCACAGTCTGAAAATAGCAGGGAAGGCCAGTCTGTCGTTACAATGCAAATAACAGAACCAGTCTTGTGATTAATTGCACCCCATTGAAATTCTCGTCACTGTTGCGAGACATACTTATTTGAGTTTTAATGGTATTTTTTGGCCGATTTGTATTCAGGGGCATGCACACTCTTGCTTTCGACAGATTACGAAAATCTGTAGGCTCTTTGAAGACTAGAAAGATTTTTATTTGATAATGGTGATAAAAAGACGGAAAACACAATTTACTAATTCGTGACTTTCCCCTCTTCTAAATGATAACCTTTCAGATTTGTCCATGTCGGAAAGTATTTGCAGATGAAATATCAGTTTTAAGCTGAAATGATTGGATTTGTTTTTTTAAAGGGTAGAAAATATTGTGATAAAAGGAGAAAAAGCTAGTCACCAGCATTTTCTTCTTTTTCCACAATCTTTTTTTAAGCATTCCTCTTTTGCAGGGTTGTTTGCTAAAGGGTTAACAAAGTCTGCTCAGAGTAATTTTTACTTGAATGGGACTCATTCCTTCACTCATTTATTTTGACATTTACATGACTTATTCTGGACTTATTCAGCCAGCTTGAAACCAAGGAAAATAGGCAAAAATATATCGGTTATCGGAATGAGAGGAGAATATATTAGCTCTGTTCTGTGAATAAAGGGCTAAAACATTTGTTAAAAGTATTGACCCAAGTCAGCCTGAACATTCTGCATAGGCTAACACTCGAGACATGGGTTGAAACTTTTTGTTATTTGTAAATTTGCTTGTCAAAGAACTATACTACCTCATAATTCAGTGGTTTTTTAATGATTTTATGGATCCAAAATTATGTGATGACTTGCTTAGTATAATGCATAGAGGCAATGTGTTAACTCTTTATCATGAAACCAAAATTTCATGATGATCCAAATTTAAAGCATTTGCAGACAACAAAATAAACATTGCTCAATAAATAAAACTTGTTTTGGGAAGGGTAGAAAAAATTGCGGGAGAAGGAGAAAATGCTGGTTACCAGCATTTTATCCTTTTCCCACACTGGTTTTTTAAAAGTCTTTTTCTTTGAAGGTATCAAAACTCGGGATTGTGTGATTATGAGGTAAAACCCTCTTTTCCAAGAGCAGGGCTCGTCTGTTTCGAAATGGAACACTTTTCAAAAAATTCAAAAATCTTAAGCTCTTAATGAGATTTATTTTATCATCTGCAAATGCTCTTAATTTGGGCAGGTCTAAAAACTTGTTATGTGGTACCAGTAAATAGTTCGCATAGAACTTTGTTAGCTAGTTACAGAATCAGCCAAAACTGTTAAATTTCACACAAAGCAGAAACTTTTTACCCCCCCCCCCCCCACACACACACACATCTTTGGTATTGAAACAAATTAATTTTGAAAACATTGTGTGTCAAAAGATGGCTTTTGTTTCAAACCCTAACTGGTGTTCAGCATCATTTTGTACCTAACTCTTCACCACTCAATCCCGACTTTAACGACTCTGAGAAAAAGCCTTTTGAAAACATTGTCGGAAAAGCTGGTAACCAGCATTTTCTCCTTTTCCCAGAATGTTTTCTACCTTTCCTAAATCAAATTTCATTTTTTTCAGGCACATTCATTTTGTATTATGCAAATGCTTTCAAGTTGGACCAGCCTATAAATTTGTCGTTTGGTAAATAGTTAATATATCAAAATATTAGACACGTCCAAATTGAAAGTATTTGCAGACTGTAAACTAAATGCAAAAGCTGAGATTATGTGATGAAGGGTTAAAGTCTGTATCAGACTGCATGCTTTCCGAAAACATTTTTAAAACAATTAACCCTTTACCACCCAGTGACGAGTTTTGATGCCCCAAGGAAAGGAGCCTTATGAAAACTTTATGGGAAAAGGAGAAAATGCTGGTAAACCAGCATTTTCTCCTTTTCTCACAGTATTTACAATTCTCTCACAAAGAACATTTGCAGTATTTGATCCAGATTGAAATTTTCGTCTGCAACCGCTTACAATTTGGACAAGGCTAGAATCTTGTCGTCTGGTAAAGGGTTAATTTAACTTGGCTCAAATGATGAGCTATAAGAAAAAGATGAATTTGCTGGTTACCAGCAACTTCTTCATCCACAAAATATTTTCTCAACTTACCACATTGTTTTCGAAGGATTTAATTTTGAAGGATTTCTTTCTAAGGGTTGTTAAAACTTGAGATTGTGTTGTAAAGAATAAAAGCACTGACTGTGAATACAACTGATGACAAAATTGTTTTATTTACAGAAAATGCCAGAAAAAGAGCCATGCTCTCCATACAAAACAGTTCCGGATTTGTCATTCAGTCACTTCAATGCCCCACTGTTGCCTGGGTTCAGGGATGCAGAAAGCATATTGAAACAGGTTCAAAAGAACCGTGGCATACTGGAATCAAACTTGGAGACAGTATTCAAGGGACGAAGAGAGGTTGAGGTGTATAGTGTACTGGAAACTTTATACAATGACAGGTGAGCAGTGTGGGTCTTTTATCTGACCTCTTGTGCATTTCTGATTAACAGATCAGATCACCACATTACCCTGAACTGCGACCAACCAGGGAAAGTAGACTAGTAAAAACCTTTTGGGAGGAGGAGAAAATGCTAATAAACAGCATTTTCTCCTTTTCCCACTATGTTTTCTAACCTTGCAGAAAAAAAAAATCCAATCATTTGGGCCACTTTTGATAAGTAGTCTGAAAAGCTTTCAATTTGGACCAGTCTAAAATGTTGCTGTTTGGTAAAGATATAACTTCTTACCATATAATAATCCCAACTTTTAAGAACCTTGAGGAAGAAGCATGGGAAAAGGAGAAAATGCTTGTTACAAGGAATTTTTTTCCTTTTCCCACAGTGTTTTCTACCCTATCAAATTCAGAAATCATCATATAAACAAGATTTAATTTGTTGTTTGTAGATGCTTTGAATTTGGTCCAGTTAAAAAATTAGTCATTTAGTGAAGACTTAAAAGCAAATAGTTCAAATAGAAGTGACACAAGTGTGAGGAAGGAAATTGTTTGAATAGGGCATACACCCATGTAACAGTCGGAAATATCAGCTTGAATAATGGCTAATAAGGTTAAATAGGGGCATTGACATAATATACTGGAAACTTAACACTATGACAGGTGAGCAGTGCTGTCTTTTATCTGATCTCTTGTGCATATCTGATTCAATGCAAATAATCCAAATACAAGTCATCTTCACGAGCTATGGGTATGATCACTACGTGGATCTTACCTTTGCGGAATGAGCCCAATTTCCGTGATATGGCCCCTACTGGATGCTAGTTATTATCCCCCTTTACATAATATTTCTTATAGCTAATGAAATATTGTTTTACAAACCATTTACGAATACAACAATTCAACATGAAACAATAACCACAAACGTACTTCGACATTCCATGGTCAGGTGCTTGGATATAGCCTAAGACCTCTAATAATTGATTGGTCACACTGAAACTTTCTGTAAATATTGTTTGTCAATTTTTTTTTTCTGTAATAAATCATTACAGATCCTGCACACATCCACAGAGGTATTCATGTTTACCTTCTATTTTGTATCCGAAACGTCCCGACCTTGTTCTATTTTTATCAAAGATGAAATGCTACGAGCGATTTGATTCAAGCAGTTAGAGCTAGCTGCAACCAATGAAAATGCTTATTTGGGGAATGTCAAAGTCAAGCTCTATTCGCCAAGGGTAGTGTAGCATAGTGGGTCGTCACCCTTGGCTTGGGAAGATGCATACCAGTATGAAGGAAGAAATTGTTTGAATTGACTATAATTATAATAATAATTTTGGACCAATTCAACATATCAGGTTTATTTGAATACTGGTTTATAAGAATTACCCCTGAAAGTGCTGAATTACTACAAGAGACATTTTTGAATATAAAAAACATCTGAAATATTACTGTACCAAGGCTTTATTGGCCAGAATATGTAACAAAACAGTGGACAGTGTAGATCCAAGATCAGACTGCACAGAACGTGCAGTCTGATCTTGATCTACACTGTCCACAACAACCAGTTAAGTTGGTTTCAGCACTTTAGAGTTAATAAGGGCATGAACATGAAATACTGAAAACTTTACACTATGACCGTCTTCGCAAGCCAAGGGTGACAATCCACTATGCTATTCTACCCTTGGCGAATCGAGCTTGATTTGGACATTCCCATGATACGCATTTTCATTGGTTGCAGCTATGGAACAATTCAAAATATCAGTTGTACCTGAATAATAGATTAGGATAAATGCCTACTTGAACAAGACCAAATTTCTTTTAACCCTTTACCGAACATTTCTTGGTTTTTACGAGCCAGAGGAAGATTACCTTCTGGAAACATTGTTGGGGAAAAGGAGAAAATGCTGGTATCCATCATTTTCTCTTTTTCCCACAATGTTTTCCACCCTTCCCAGAACAAATTTTGAAGTTTTATGTTGCATTGATTTTATCGTCTGCAAATGCTTTCAATTTGGACCAGTCTTAACCCTTTTCCAAACAAGCCCTGGTTTTTATGTGTCTGAAGTACAAGTCTTTAGAAAACACTGTGGGAAAAGGAGAAATTGCTCGTAATTGCTCGTAACGAGCAATTTCTCCTTTTCCTACAGTGTTTTCTAGCCTTTCAGAAAACTTTCTGCTGTTCTCATCAAACACAAAATTGTCATCTGCAAACACTTCGAGTTTGGGACAGTCAAAATTTGTCATTTTTGAAAGGGTTAAATGATTTTCCTTTTGGTAAAGAGTTAAGGAGAGACAGAGACACAGTAATGCTAATTTCTTACAGGAATATTGTTCTGAATACAAACACCCTTTTAGGCATACAAAATTAAGTTAATGTGTTATCATTATTAAAAAAAAAAACACACACACCCCCACCCCCCCACTTCGAACCTTAGGAATGTTGTAGTTCCTTTAATATGTAACAGGATCAATATTTTTTATCTATTACAGTAATAATAAAGAACTTGGTCACATCCAGAAAATGGTGGATAACGCCATAACAAAGCTGCGGCGTGAAGTCGAGGTAAGTTTCTCAAGAAAAATAGAATGTGTAGGCAGCTGTACAAGGTTTTTTGCCTATTTTCCCTGTAACACAATGGATTACAGACTTATTTTTATAGAAACAATTAACTCTTTACTAGACAACAAATTTCAGTCTAGTCTAAATTGAAATTGTTCACAGAGGAAAAATTGAATTTGTCTCAAATAATGATTGATTAATTTTTTTTCATTTTTTAACCCATTACCACTCAATCCCTACTTTTGACGCCCCTGAGAAAGAAGCCTTTTGAAAACACTGTGGGAAAAGGAGAAAATGCTGGTAACCAGCATTTTCTCCTTTTCCCACAGTGCTTTCTACCCTTCCCAGAACAAATTTCTATTTTTCAGTCACCTTTATTTTGTCGTCTGCAAATGCTTTCAGTTTGGACCAGTCCAAAATTGTCTCGTGTGGTAATGAGTTAAGTGTTTCCCCTGGTTGTCCATATGGGTGATGCCCACTGAAGGCTGTTAGCTTTTGATATGGGGGATAGGGCTGGATACACGACAAAACCCACCCTAAGTTACACCTGGTTCTTCTACATGCTGGGTGTGGAGCACCGTCACATGGGACCTGGGTTTACCAAAAAAATTCTAAAACATTTTAAAAAAAAGACATCAGCATTGTCTTGCTTAACAAAATGGCTGCGGTATGTACACATAAAAGCTTGGGCAAAAACTGGCCAATCTGTCACTTGTTATGACAGCAGGAAACACAAAAAACAGGATATACAAAGGCAAAAAATAACTACATTTGTTAGGACTTCTTTCATAATTAATTACTCATTTTTTTTCTGATTTCGGTCCAAACTTTCGAAGACAGAAGACTGAATACAAGCCCAAAGCTCATGTACCGTATTTCTCCTAATAAAAGTTAGGGCTGAAAAACAGTGAATATAGCTTAAAAATAGTGACTTACCGGTAAATAAGATTATATGATAGCGTCCAAAGACAGCCAGCTTATGGAAAACTTTCGAAGTAGATCTAGTTCACTTTTTCAAGAAGATTGTCCTAAACAAGCAGACCTGTATTTTCAGTAGGAAGATTATTCTAAATTCAAGTCATATCTGAATTTATTTTCGAGCATCAGACTTTTTACATGAAGACTGAACAAGTCCGACCTCCATTTTGACAGGTTCATGGGATCCTCACCTTCTTTTTTTCCGCAAGTCCAATCTCCTCTTCATTAGGTCCTGAAGCTCAGACCAGCACCATTTTCAGCCCTGAAAGTGCGCTTTCCCCCCCGAAAAACCCTTAAAACCCTTAAATACTGATAACCTACCTTAAATAGTGATAACCTAATTTACATCAATTAATTGAAATGGCAATATTTTGAAGTGTTTGATTTGTATTTTTTTATAATTTTATTAATATTTCCTCTCAAAAATCACTAAGACTTACAAAATTGGACGGACTCCTAACTTTGCAAATTAAGTACGAAATAAAGCCCCCCACCCCCCATCCCCCCATCCATGCTTTGCATAGCTCCAGAGAGCTTTTATTAGGAGAATCATGGTATTTCAATTTTTTTTTAAACATATATGGAAAGTAAACATCTGATCATAATGAATTTCAATTCGACTAATCAGAGCTTTTCTGACACAAGATAAAAATTGGTAGTGATCAGACAAAGAAATGCCCCTAAGTTTATTTCAAGAAATAAAAATACAGGACACAGTTACGTAAAAATGATGACAAGCACTAAAATGTGCACTTTAATTTTTATTAACCATTTACCAGACGACAAAATTTTAGCCCTGTCCAAATTGAAAGCATTGGCAGACCACAATTTCAGTGTGACTCAAATGGTACCATTGTTTATTGATAGGGTAGGAAACATTGTGGGAAAAGGAGAAAATGCTGGTTACCAGCATTTTCTCCTTTTCCCACAATGTTTTTAGAAAGGCTTCTTTTCCAGGGTGTTCAAAAGTCGTTATTGTGTGGTAAAGGGTTAACTAGAGAATAAATTCATTTATTCTGCCCACTAATAATCCCAATGAAAAGTGTGACAAAAGAAAAAACATTTTATGTTTTAACAACCCAGACTTTTGAAAACATGATACTTGGTTATATAAAGTAGAACAGCAAACAATTACAGGGAAAAAAACAGCATACAGGAAAAATTGTTCTTTGTTTTTATCCCCCGCCGTAGGCGGAGGGATATAGTTTTAGCGTTGTCCGTCCGTCCGTTTTTATCCCCCGCCATAGGCGGAGGGATATAGTTTTAGCGTTGTCCGTCCTTCCGTCCGTGTGTCCGTCCCGGCAAATATCTCCAATACCATTGGACGGAATTTCGTGAAACTTTATATACATATACAATGACCCATTCTCCCGAGACACTTTTTTTGTTTTTTTGATTCGATGCAAAATGGCCGACTGAGAGCGATTTTAAGTTTCACTTAAGTTACACTTAAGTTCACTTTTAATGTTTGGAGTCTTCTCTTCAAAACTCGATTTCTCCACAACCCCTGGACCAAATTGGATAAAACTTCATATATGAACTCCTTGGGGTAAGGCGCAGACGTATCTTTCCCAGATTTTCAATTTGACCCCGTGTCATGGAAAAAAGGGGCTTAATGCAAAATTGCAATTTTTACCAATATCTCATTCAGTTTTTGTCAGAATATCATGAAACTTCATGGTTATATTGTTTATGGAAAGTTTTAGCATGTGCCCTTGCTATTTTTAATCTGGGCATTTTTAAGTTGACGTTCTGTCATGGAAAAAGGGGGTTTCTTGCAAAATTCCAATTTTTACTAATATTTCATTCAGTTTTGGTCAAAATTTCATTAAAGTTCATGGTTATATTGTTTTTTCAAAGTTTCACCATGTGCTCTTGTTTCTTTATCTATGTGTTTTTCAATTTGACCCTCTGTCTTGGAAAAAGGGGGTTTCTTGTATAATGACAAGGAAAAAGGGGCCCTAATGCAAAATTGCAATTTTTACTTATATCTTGTTGAGTTTTTGTCAAAATTTCATGAAATTTCATGGTTCCATCTTTTTCTTCAAGTTTCAACATGTGCCCTTTGTTTTTTTCAATCTATTAATTATTAATGCGCAAATATGTCTTTCCTGCTTTCTCAAATTGAGGCTGCATCACGGAAAAAGGCGACTTCATGGAAAAAATTGTTTTTCACTAATATCTCCTTTATCGGTGCTCAAAACTTTGTTAAATTTCAAATCTGAACTTGTTGGAACGTTGCCCAGGTACCTCTCTTCCTGTTTCTCAATTTCAGGCTGCGTCTCGGGAAAAGGGGGCTTCATGTAAAAAATTGTTTTATGTAATATTTACTACATGACTGCTCAAAATTTTATCAAATTTCGAATTTTGAATTATTATTTAAAAATGCCACAAATCACACACCCGTTGTTTTTATTTCAATGATCCAATATTGTCTTATGGGAAAAGGGGGCTTAAAGGGGGCTTATTGTCCTCTACAAGTTTGTGTTGGCTATCTCTAAGATAGTAATTGCCTTTTCACTTCAAATTTTGGGGGGCATGAACAGGTTCTTTTAGGATAAACAAAGTGAATTTTTATCAATTTCATATATTTTATGACAAGCACTCATTCGGGGAGCATAACCTGTCTCTGACGGCTCTTGTTTTATCTAATGAAATCCTGTGCCATGGAACAAGGGAGCTTAATGTATAATTTCTTCATGGACCAATAACAAAAAGGCCACATGTACATGCAAAACAGAATACCTCCTATACGTTTGTATCAAAAAAGGTCTTTTTCGGCGGGGGATATCATTTCAACGAAATTGCTTGTTTTTTTTATTTTAAGGAAACAGTTCAATTGTTTTGGTGACAAGTGATCCAAAATAAAACACAGAAATGAAAGATCTTGGGTTTAACTCTTTACCTTATGACAGAATTTTAAACTTGCCCAAATTGAAAGCATTTGCAGACGACAAAATAAATGTGCCTCAAGATTTGAAATTTGTTTCTGGAAGAGAAGAAAACATGGTGAAGAAAAGGAGGTTACCAGCATTTTCTCCTTTTCCCACAATGTTTTCAAAAACCTTCTTCCTGAGGGTGGTTAAAACTTGGGATTGTGTGTCAAATTAATTATCCTAACTTTTAGTGACCTTGAGGAAAATACATGTAAAATCTTACGGGAAAAGTAGATAATGCTAGCAATAATCTGCATTTTCTCCTATTTTTGCAATTTTTTCTAGCCTTTTCCAGCACATTTCCATACTTGGAGTCACATTAAATTTGTCGTCTGCAAATGCTTTCATTTTAGAAAAGTTAAAAGATTTTTCATTTGGTAAATGGTTAAACAGCCCTGAAGAAAAAAGAAGACCATTGAAAAACATCATGGAAAAAGAAGAACATATTGATAAGCAAAAACTAATTCAAGTTGGACAGGCTCAAACCTTTACCGAAAAATTCCTGAGATAGAAGCCTTTTGAAAACAGTGTAGAAAAGGAGATAATGCTGGTAACCAGCATTTTCTCTTTTTCCCACAAGGACTCTACTCTGCTTGAAACATTTCAATTTTTTTAGTTTTGTTTATTTTGTTGTCTGCAAGTGCTTTCAATTTCGACCTGGCTAAATATTTTTTGTTTTGTTTCTATGATTTGATTAATATTTCCTCAAAGTTTTAGACTGGTCCAGTTTGAAAGTATTTGCAGACCAAGAATTAAACGTTGCACTAATTATGAAATTTGTGTTTAAAATGGAAGGAAACATTGTGGGAAAAGGAGAAAATGCTACTTATCAGCATTTTCTCCTTTTCTCACAATGATTTCAAAAGTCTTTTTCTTAGGGCTCATTAAAACTCAGGATTGTATGGAAAAGAATTAGATATCTGGCCTCTGTTGTTGAGTTCAATATAAGCTTCCAAAATAGAACTCAATGTTTTTCTGTCTGGAATGCTATAAGGTCACACAGACCACTAGGATTTATTTTAGGAATATCTAATAATACTGTTTTTTTAATTTTCATACTATTTAACCCATTACCACACAATCCCTACTTTTGACGCCCCTGAGAAAGAAGCCTTCAGAAGCATTCAGAAAATATTCTGGGAAAAGGAGAAAATGCTGGTAACCAGCATTTTCTCCTTTTCCCAAATATTTCTACCCTTCACAAAACACATTTCAAATTTTCAACCACTTTTATTTTGTCGTCTGCAAATGCTTTCAATTTGGACCAGTCTAAAATATTGTTGTTTGGTAATGGGTTAAAGAACAGTTCAAAATGTCAACAATTGTTTTAATTCCTTAGCAAACGACAAAATTTTAGACTGGTCCAAATTGAAAGCATTATTCAGTGAAATGTTATACAAAAAAGATTTTATGAATCCATAATTATGTGATGACTTGTTTGGTTTCTTGCATCACATAAATGTATTAAATGCTTTTTTACCAGAGTACTGCTCATATACTTGTAAAAGTTGCTGAAAATTCCTTTTTTGTAATGTCATTATAAGGCATAAACTTTTTTGCTCCCAATTTAGATAGCTTATTAACCCATTACCACACAATCCCTACTTTTGACGACCCTGAGAAAGAAGCCTTTAGAAAACATTGTGAGAAAAGGAGGAAATGCTGATAATCAGCATTTTCTCCTTTTCCCACAATGTTTTCTATCCTTCACAAAACAAGTTTCAAATTTTCAGTCACTTTTATTTTGTCTTCTGCAAATGCTTTCAATTTGGACAAATCTAAAATTTTGTCATTTGGTATTGAGTTAAAACATCACTGAAAATATGAGTAATACCTTGGTACATGCACATTGAAACTATAGCTTCATATCTCGCTATGTTTTATGTATGACCAAAAGTTGACATTTTCTTTTCTGTAAAGATTTTTTTTAATATTTGTCCTTTCTCCTTTCTATTTCTTTTTCTTTTTTCTCTTGTCCTTCAGAAGACCACTCTAAAGAAATTTGAGATAAAATTTCATAACAAACAATTTTCTCTGTTGGCTTCAATATTTTTTGGTAGCACATCAACTAGACCCTTCCTTGTGTTAATCCTTAGAGCCCTGAATACATTCAACAGGAATGTTCATCCAAAACATATGACTGGAATTTCATGGTTGCTTTGTCTGCAAAGGCAACTATAGCCACAGTTGGCAGTTTAAAGGTTATCCCTTTCCAGAAAAGCAGACTCTAGGCTCTTCCAAAATTGATGCAGATGAATTGAAGTCTTTTTTCAGGGTAGAAAACATATTGGAAAAAGGAGAAAATGCTGGTTACCAGCATTTTCTCCTTTTCCCAATATGTTTACAAAAGGCCTCATCCTCAAAGCCATGAAAACACAGTCTTAATTGCTAATGGGTTAGAAAACCATATTTCATTGTAACAGTGTCTTTGTCACATGGTGCAAACATTTCAAAGATGAATTTGGTAAGGTTTTCTTGCTTATTTTTGCATAAAAAAATTGTTTCTCTGGCCCCCAGCTTTGAACTCCTTTATCTTTTTTGTTTTCATCTAATCTAATTAACGTAGCATTTAAACAGTCAAAGAATTTAGGTTACAGTAAATAGGATTAAGGGTGGATGGAGACTTGACATTTTACTTTTTTTGACCTGTCTTGTTGTTGAAAACAAACCATATAAGTACATATATATGTTTAACCTGACATTTAAAACCTGTCAACTGTTGGAAACTAGTTGACGTGTCAAAAAATAAATATTATTCTTGTCTGTAAACTTGAGTATGGTAGAAAAAAGAGATCAAACTCAAAAAGGCTAGGTTTTTCAGTTGTCATGATCTTATCCATTTACCACAAGAGAAAATTTAAAATTGGTCCAAATGGAAAGCATTTGCAGACAACAAAATAAAGATGACTGAAAATTTGAAATTTGTTTCGTAATGGGTAGAAAATATTGTGGGAAAAGGAGAAAATGCTGGTTACCAGCATTTTCTCCTTTCCCCACAATATTTTCTGTAGGCTTCTTTCTCAGGGTCGCCAAAAGTAGGGATTGTGTGGTAATGGGTTAAGGGACCGTTGCTTATATAATGCATTCCAATTAATGTGCAATTTTATGATTTTTGTTTACATGGTATAGATAAACTCTTGCCTCATCTTTCTTTGTTTACAAATTAGCCATCTTCGCGAGCAAAGTTTACGATCACTACATGGATCTTACCTTGGTTGATTGAGCCTGATTTCGAGATTCCTGCGATTCGCCCTCTATTGGATGCTGGTTATTACCCCCCTTTACATCATATTTCTAAAAGCAAATGAAATATCGTTTAGCAAACCGCTTACGAATACACATGAAGCGATAAGCAGACATCCACATGGGCTTCCATGTTTACCTTCTATTCGAAAGGTAGCACCTTGTTCTATTTTTATCAAAGATGAAATGCTATGAGCGATTTCATTCGTTGCAGCTAGAGCTGGCTGCATCCAATGAAAAAGCATATCAGGTGAATGTAAAAATCAAGCTTGATCCGCCAAGGGTAGAGTAACGTAGTGAATTGTCGGCCTTGGCTTGCAAAGATGCAAATTAGCCAGTACAGTACAATGTTAAGCACTGTTCCATTCCTGTGATTTACAACACCACAGAAGAAGGCTATTCTTCTTTTCCCACAGTTTTTTCTAACATTTCCATTACTTCTATTTCAAATACAGAAAAGCGTCTCTTCATAAATATACTGTGGGTATTTAATATTGTCTGCAAATATGTTTAATTTGGTTAAAAAGTAATAACCCTTTACCAAACAATCCCTGGTTTTTACGACCCTGAAGTATAAGCCTTTTGAAAACATTGTGGGAAAAGGAGAAAATGCTTTTTTTCCTTTCCTTTTCTCACAATGTTTTCTACCCTGCTGGAAATGAATTTCAATTTTTGAGTAACTTTTTTTTGTCGTCTGCAAATGCTTTCAGGTTGGAGCAGTCTAAAATTTTGTTGTTTGGTAAAGAGTTAAATAAAAGAAAATTATCTTTTAAAAGATTAAAAAGAAAAGCAGCAAGTCTAAAAATCAAACAATGTTTATTTTGACTTCCAGAGAGAGGTAACAGATGATGTAGTTATTGCAGCTTTGAAAAAGAAACAACAAACGTCGGTTCCCGGTGCAGCAAAGATGCCAGAACCAGCACCTACAAAACCTGCTGGGAGATATGGTATCAGATCTAGACTGCAAGAACAGAAAAAGGAACCGAAAGTGGAGCCAAAGAAACAGCCTGGAAAGAAGCCTGGGACCAGTGTCATAAGCAGACCACAGTTCAGGGTTAGTAAACCACATTCTTGTAAAAAATAGGAAATGTTATGATGTAAGCTGATCTCAGGTAGCTATGCAGTGATGTCCAAAATTGAAAGCATTTGCAGACGACAAATCAAACATGACTCAAAAATAAAATTTGTTTTGGGAAGGGTAGAAAACATGGTAGGTAAAGGAGAAAATGCTGGTTACCAGTCTGCAAATGCTTCAATTTTGGACAGGTCTAGAATTTTGTCATTCGGTAATGAGTAAAAAGAGTTATGCAAAGTATTTGTTAACGGAACACCCAATATTGTTATAGACACTTTCAAAAGCTAAGAAACATTATGTTACAGTAGTTTAGGTTGCTTGAGGGTCACATAGAAATTTGAATAAAAAATGTAGGGTTTTTCCTGAAAATGCCTTTTAATGGATTAGAGCTTTCTTTCCATATGTCTCTTTTAATATCGTCTCTTTTTATACCAAATTGTGTGAAGAGCAATCGGCAGTGCCCATCAGCAGTGTGCTACCTATGTCCCAAATGGGTACCTCTTTCACAGAATCATCATCAAACCTACAACATACAGGAATGTGTAGTTTGTAGCAGTATTATCACAAAATAGTGCTATGAGCTGCATGAAATACCATACAAATGAGCCATACTCTGTGAAAGGGGGGCTTGTTGCATATGCAGAGGGTATATACCCAGGTCAGCCTGTGCAGGCTTACCTGGGTAGATACTTTTTGCTATTGGTCTATATTTGCATGTCAATGAACCATTCTACCTTATGGTACAGGCGATTGTTGGACTGAATGAATTATATATATCCAAACTTTTATGATGACCTGCATGTCATTATATATCACGGAGATGCAATAAGCCCCCTTTTCACAGGGCACAGCTCTAATGTTTTTGACATGCAACGAATGCATGATCAATTGTAGCAATTCTAGGTTTGTAAAACATACATTTTCCTATTGAAGGGATAAAACACCTTTTGAATAATGATTTCATGGTTCACAATTAAGATAATAAGAGTTGTCTCCCTGACAAGTATATAAATTGGGGTACAGGTGAGCTGCTTTCATTGTGATTTAAAGTAATGCAGCATAAACTGCCATTTAACCCATTACCACACAATCCCTGCTTTTGACGACCCTGAAAAAGAAGCCTATAGAAAACATTTCGGGAAAAGGAGAAAATGCTGGCAACCAGCATAGACAACAATTTTAGAGTTGGTGAAAATTGCAGAAATTTCTCAAAAAGGGTAGAAAACAGTGTGTGAAAAGGAGAAATTGCTCATTACAAGCAATTTCTCTTTTTCCCACTGTTTTCAAAAGACTTTTACTGCCCACACATAAAAACCAGGGCTCGATTGGGAAAGGGTTAAACAGACTTCTGCAGTATCATGAAATAATAATGTTGTCCATGGTAATAATTCAATCAGATATGAAGATGTTAAAGGCCCAAAAGCTGCCAGAAAGAAAACACTTCAGTGTTTAAGATACAGGCATATTTCACTCATACCATACAACTGTGGTATTTGTTGTACATCTGATGGGCAGTTAACCTTTTTCCAGGTAATGCCTACATTCAATAACCCTGAGAAAGAGGCCTTTTGGAAACATTGTGGGAAAGAGAAAATGCTGGTAATGAGCATTTTCTCTTTATCCCACAATGTTTCTATCCTATCAAAGACAGAAATTACCATTAGAGCTAGACTTAAATTTTTGTCTGCTATCAATGAATGGTTGGTCTAAACTTCACTTATAGCCCACTTTAAATAATATGTTAAAATTTTCCAAAGGAACTTGCTCTGCCTTCGCCAGATAATAACATTATCATTATACCTCCGCAAAACGAATGTTTTCGGGATTATACTGGAATCAGTCTGTCTGTCCGTGTGTCTGTCCATCCGTGTGTCCCTCTGTGTACAAAATACTAGTAATTTTTATGATGCAAATTCCTCCTACAGTTTTCCTTCAATTGTGTTGAAATTTTGCACATATACTAAACATATATTGAAAATTTGCAAGACACAATTTTCAAGTGTCAACTCTTCCTGGTTGAAGAATTATCTCCCCTTGAACTTGACACTTTTTTCTGTCAAAGTTCTGGCGGGGATATTAAGTCACATTCACATACAGCTATAGCTATATCTACTATTACTCCTATCAGTTTAGTTGTCCATTTTTTTACTTCCAGAAGCCTGCCAGGTCAGTGTTTGAAGATGAGGCCTATATGACACAGGTTTATGGGAAAGCATCATACCAGAAAGGTAGAACAACAGTCAAAGACCCTTATCTACACTTCCAAAACACGGCTAAACCAAAACCTGCACGACCTGCTGCTGTCAAGGAGGTCAAAGGTCAGTGAAAAGTGTTAATAGTTCTTTTTTTAGCATATAACTTAATTTTCATTGTAAGTTTATTTTACACTTGTGTAACCTTTTAAACCCTTTACCACACACTGACGACTATTGATGACCCTGAGGTAGAAGCCTTTTGAAAATATTGTGGGAAAAGGAGAAAATGCTGGTTACCAGCATTTTCTCCTTTTCCCACAATGTTTTCTACCCTTCCAAAATCAAATTTCGATTCTTCATTCACATTTATTTTGTCATCTATAAATGCTTTCAATTTGGACCAGTATATTAATTTGTCGTTTGGTAAAAAGTTAAACTATTGTGCCCTGCAAACAGTTTACAACTACCTGCAACACATTGTGGTTTTATTGCATACGGCACCTACTTGGTGTCTTTTGTGGTACTACATGTATTCTCAAGCAGGTAGATCCAGATACAGACTTTGGATCATAAGGTAATTCAGCCAGGTCATATTTACAATAGCATATATAATTTGCAGTGCTTTGCTGTCACCAGACCAGATTGGCATATTCACTCTTCTTGAAAATTATTTTAGGTTGTTCAAATAATTGACTGGTGGTTGTAAATCATCTAGTTATTAAATCATCTTTACACAGGCACTGAGGTCATGTCATCCAAGACACAGACAGCACCCACTGGTGTGAGACAGTTTTACTTCAACCCTAATACAGGCACCTATATACCCATAGCTTCAATGCCTAATACAGGTGAGTGATCACTTTTGCAATAGTAATTATGAACATTTTAACTTACTGTCCTATTTGCTGTATTTAGGACAGCAAAAAAACCCACATTTTTTATATATTACACAAAGGGCAATAGTATGAAAGAGAGGGTAGTAAATGATTGTATTGTTTTAAAAGTAAGGAAAATTTTGTTGGAAAAGGAGCTGTTGTGTCCTAGAAACTTTAAAAATGGTTCAAATTTTGAATTAAGTAAAATGATAACTAGCAAAATGAAGAAAGACAATACACACACAAAATTCTTAAAAGGTTTTGTAGCCTTTTCATTTTGTAGATTTTGCACTAAAACTTTGCAAGGTCTATGAAAGAATCACACAATCAATTATATGTCTTGATTATTTTGGATTATATTCCAATAATATGATCATATCATATTTGATCTCATAAAAGTACCGGTAGATGGTTTTTCATATTTCAAAGCAACAAATCTGTTACTTGAACCTCAAATATGCACCTTGTTACTGCATGTAGCCATTCAGTTTCTTTATACTTACATTGAGGTATATTTAGTTTGTATTATTCATCAGTCTTTAGCTGAAAACTTTAATTTCAAGCTTAAAAACAGGAAAATCCCTTTTAACATGATAAATGTTAAAAAAACTGACTCAGTCTTACATTTCCGTCTTTCGTTATCAGACAAGGTACATGTATATACTGAAGAATCAATAAAGCTTAAGTCTTTAATACAAGTTAATACTTTCATTGCAGAAAATGCTAATTGAGGATAGTTTAACTCTATACTAAACAACAAAATTTTAGACTTGTCCAAATTGAAAGCTCTTGCAGGCAACAAAATAAAGGTAACTCAGAAATGGAAATTTTATTCCAGCAGGGTAGAAAACATTGTGGGAAAAGGAGAAAATGCTGGTTACCAGCATTTTCTCCTTTTCTCACTATGTTTTCAAAAGGCTTCTGTCTCAGGGTCGTAAAAACCAGGGATGGTTTGGGAAAGGATTAACTAACAAGCATTTGTCTTTCTACTCTTACAGCACCTATACCAGGTCAACTGATTCCTATGGCTGTTCCCCTTGGTGGACCCAGAATAGATTCAGGATTGGCCATACCAACAGAGTCTGCTGGTCCAGTGACCTTTGATCAAGGTCAAATTCCTCAAGTCACTGCAGCTGGTAATGTTGCCATGGTTTCAATAGGAACCGATGGAGTAAGGGATAGAAATGAGCATATCCCTGAACTTGGAAAACAGGTATTTTAACTTACGCTGCATGGATTTATTCTTGTTTTTATTCTTCCTCCAAACAATAATTTTCAGATAGAAATCTTTTCAGAAAAGAAACTAGCAAAAGCTCAGTTTTTGTCATTGTTACAAATGCTATCATTTCAGTGATTTGAAAAGCGGTAATTTCTTGGTATTGAATTATACATTCATTTTTTCTTGTCTCAAACCCTTGCTTTTGTGATCTATAAAAAGAATGTTTATAGTTGTCTGAATTAACACCTCCATCGATCTAATTTATTAATAGTTGACTTTCAAAACATTCTCATAAGATATGGATGCTTGACATGAATAAATGTTCTCTACCCTTCCATTTAAAAAAATTTTTTTTTGAATCACATGTTTTGACGTCTGCATATGTTTTCACTTTAGACAGGTGTTGAAATTTTTCATTTGGTAGAGATAAAAGATGCTGGCACAAAACATGGGGAAAAGGAGCAATTTGCCCTTCTTTTTTATGATTTCATGTGGCGTCTTGTAAAGAATCAAAGTGTTCAGAATGCTGAAGTGGTATTTGCCAAGGAAGCCGTAGTTTGGAATTAATAATTTGAAAGAAAAGAGAAATATTAATCAAATATTGGCTTGAAAATCAACCATTTAATCACTTGAATACCTTTTTGGCTGAAGGGAGAGTTATAATGGCAAAGTTGGGATTATTTGTGTATTGGTGGTCACCCTTTGATCATTAGGAGGAGTCAGGAGCCTTGACAGTATGATACATGATGGATAGAGAAAGGAACTATGTGAATATTTCAAATGAAATTAATTTTGTACCTGCAAACTATGGTTTTGAAATATCTTTGGCAGTTAACAATTAACTCTTTACCAAACGATGAAATTTTGCAGATGACAAAATATATGTGACTCAAAATCTAAAATTTGTTTTCAGAAGCATAGAAAACATTTTGAGAAGAGGAGAAAATGCTGGTTTCCACCATTTTCTTCTTTCCCCCCCCCCAAAAAAAAAACAAAACAAAAAAAGAAACATCATTTCCATCAGTATTTTTTAATATGTCCTGATGAAGGCTTCAGTGCCAAAACTTTGACCAAAGGATATTAAAAAATATATATACATAACAACAGCATTGTTGTTAGTATTTCTATATTGTATATAATCTCCTTTTCCCAAAATGTTTTCTGAAGGCTTCTTTCTCAGGGTCGTAAAAACTAGGGAATATTTGGTAAAGGGTTAATGCCCAACATTAAAATAAATTATTTCGATCAATGAATATTCATGTGTAATCAAATGGAGTAGTGCAAACAAGCCATGGGACAAACTTGTTTTGGAACGAAAAAGGCCAGGACCAAATTTTGTGTCATTGCGCCAATAGAAGGCTATGAGAGTGTAAAAAATTAGTATTTCTACAATCGATGGCCTCACCCCAGTATATTGTAACATGCCATTTTCCATTACATATCTGAGTGCTACTGAACAACTCATTTGCCTGAGAAAAAATGAGTTTAATTGGTTTTATTTCCACTGCTTTTGCACAAAATATAATACATGGTCTTCAAAATTCAATATCGAACTCATAGTGGTATTGTCTTCGATAATTACCGCAAAAAAAACCAACAATGAGATTGATGATTTATGCTGTCTGATCTTGACTGACACTGTTCACAAAGGTAACTTAACTCTTTACCACACAATCCCGACTTTTAAAGACCCTGAGAAAGAAGCCTTTTGAAAACATTGTGGGAAAAGGAGAAAATGCTGGTAACCAGCATTTTCTCCTTTTCCCACAACGTTTTCTACCCTCCCCAAACCAAATTTCAATTTTTCAGTCACATTTTTTTTGTTGTCTGCAAATGCTTTCAATTTAGACCAGTCTGAAATTTGTCATTTGATAAGAAGTTAAGCTATTTAAAGTGCTTCAAGGTTTATAACTGACAATGTTTCAGGTTCTCCCAGCTGTGGACATTGACACAGACATGTCAGAAATGTCAGAGGTTGTAGAGGAGAGACAGTCACAACAACTGAGTCACATGACCCCAGACAAGCCCAAAAAGAGTGTACAGATCATATCCCCAAAGTCAAGCCCAGATAAAACCCCAGGACAAGGGCGATTTGATGTTGTCTATCATGAGGTGACTGTTTGTTTATCTTTGTCTAAATCATAGCTTTATATCTTTTGACCCTGTATTAGTTCTCTTTGCAACTCTTTGCTCCCTTGTTTAACGTTTTAAGAAAATGGTGATTACCTCTTTTCAATAATATTTTCAAAAGGACTTTTTCTGAGGGTCGTAAAACATGGAAATTTTTTTGGATAGGTCTAATCCTTTACTACACAATCCCAACTTTCCAAGACCCTGAGAAAGAAGCTTTCTGAAAACATTATGGGAAAAAGAGAAAATGCTAGTTACCAGCATTTTCTCTTTTTCCCACAATGTTTTCTACCCTTCTCAAAACAAATTTCAAATTTTCAGTCACATTTTATTTTGTCATTTGCAAGTCTAAAATTTTGTTGTTTGTTAAACAGCTAAAGCAAGTAGAAAAGGTATATTAATCTTACCTTGGTTGGCTTTCTGACACCTTTTTTGAATTCTCTGTTTTTCTTATCCTGTTTGAAGCCTCTTCTTTTGCAGTGATCCTGTGCTGTTCTCATGCATTTTTTCATTACCTTTTGCAGATCTTGATCTGTTGTGCCTCATGTTTGAATTTCTTTATTTCCTAGTGTTCAGGTGAACCAAATTGTTTTGCTGGAGGAAAAAATCTCAAACACATCATAGTTAAATATACCTAAAGCTCATAACTTAACCCTAAAGTGCTGAATAAGCTAAGCTGACAAATCCAGTCTAGATCAAAACCCAGATAAATGCAATTTCATGGTTGCTTTTGTCTATGATGTATAAGCAAAGTGGACAAGATAAATCAAAGATCAGACTTCATGTTTTGTGCAGTCTGATATTGATCTGCACTGGCTGCAAAGGCAACCATGATCATGACAGTTTACAGGTTAAGAAATACCTCTTAACCGTTTACCCCATAAGGTATTTCTATGGTATCTCTAATTGACCCTAAATAACAGCAAGGATGAAGCTGTTTCTTATATGTATTTGACACCTTTTGATAGCATTGAAAACATTGTGGCAAAAGGTGAAATTGCTCGTCATGAGCAATTTTACCTTTTGTTTCAATGTTTTCCAAAGGCACCTACAAGCAATGCGTAGAAATTAGTATCTATGGAGTAAAGGGTTAACTATTTGACAAAATTGTGGATTTGTCTGTATCAAAAGCATTTACAAATGACAAATCAAATGTGCCTCAAATTGTGCTATTTTTTCTTTGAGAAAGTAGAAAATATTGTTGAAAATGGAGAAGGGAAACTTCTGGTTACAAGCATTTTCTCCTTTTCCCACCACATTTTCAAAGGCCTTCTCTCTTGAGGTCATTAAAAACCATGATTTTTTGGTAAAGTGTTAAAGCATAGCAGTTGTATAATTGTGAACACTGGTGTTTCATGCATGCAGTTTCTGCTTATGCCACTGTTTCAAAAGTGGTTGTCTGAAAACAAACTATCTGTATACAGTCAGTAGGAATTTCCATAAATGTAAAGATATGCCTTTGAACTTTTTTCACAATATTTCTTACAGTAGCAAACAGAGGAAAATATTTTGCTCAGATAGTGTGTTTAGCTCTAAAATCAGTTGTTTTTGCTTCATATATTACCAAATGTTTGAATATCTCTTGGTCACAGGACAGCAAACCTGAAATGCAGACTGAAGAAGTGAAAGATGAAGACAGTAGTAATACAAATACACATCTGTCTTTCACTCAGTCCATCCAAAATCATGATCATGATCAACAACTTAGTGTAAGACTGAACTAAATGATTCAGGGTGTTCACTGTGTTCACATGGAGTTGTATAGTTAATTCATTCTTCCATGGATATTTTTTCATATTTCTGAAAATTGCAAAGAAAATATACATGTATAGAAAACTGAATAAGAATTACATTTTATTTTTAAAGTAACTTTTTGCTTTTTTTTTTTGGTAAATTTCAATAAACAGGATGTGAAACAAGTTAACCTTCTACCAAACAATCCCTGGTTTTCACAAATATGGGAAAGAAGGCTTTTGAAAACAGTGTGGGAAAAGGAGAAAAATGCTGGTAACCAGCATTTTCTCCTCTTCCCACAATATTTTCAACCCTATTAGACATCTATATCTGTGGATACTCTCAGTATTGAAAGAGTCAAAAATTTTTTGTTTGGGATTTGACAAATTCCATTATTTAAACCAGAGTGATTCCTCACGTGCAAATGCTTTGAATTTGGTCAAGCCTAAAATTCTGTTGTTTGGTAAATGTTAGAGTTTTCTTCATATTTCTAATAGAACAGCATTTAATTTTTGGTTAAGAATAGGATTTGACAAATATTGTAGGTCTTGAAAGCTAAACTGTAAAAATGCATGAGTCCAAAATGCAATGCTGTAATGCGAGCATATGACAGAATGACCAGAGAAGGAAAAGTTAAAAATATCCATGGAAGAAGTACATTGTATTATTGATTAATTTGCTGTGTAATGCTTTAAACATTTGAATATTTAAAATCACTCTTTTTATATATCTTCACATCAAATTTCAAACCAACTGAATGTCAGCATTTTTTTTTTTCTAAATACTTGGAAAAATTTGACCTCTCCCAAGAAAAGGTAGTTACTTGAAAATCATATTTTGCAGATCGTGAATACTTTGTTGTTTTCAGTTTATAAGAAAAGAAGAAACAAGTAAAACTCCAGAGAAATGCCTTTTTTTTTTACATGTTTTTTTTTACATACTTGATACCAAAAATTTGATTCAGGAGTGTTAAACACGGTCTTTAGATACATGCTCAATACAATTTTGATTTTGTAAGTTATGTGTGGGGAACTGTATAAACTATTAGATTCTATAGAACACACTTTAAAATCATTGCTGTCATTTAGTTAACCCTTTACCACACAAGAAAAATTTATACTTGTCAAAATTGAAATTGTTTGCAGCCGACAATTTAAATTTTGCTCATTATGATAGAAACTGTCTTTGCTAGGGTAGAAAACTTTGTGGGAAAGGGAGAAAATGCTGGTTACCAGCATTTTCTCCTTTTTCACAATGTTTTCAGATGGTTTCTTCATTACAGTCTTTGAAAGTTAAAATTGTTTGGTAAAGGGTTAAGAGAAAAAAAGGACAACACACACACAAACCTGAATATTGCAATACAGCTTTTATTGTTTGTTCTCTGTTAACATATCCTTAACTCATTACCAGACGACAACATTTTTTGCTTGTCCAAACTGAAAGCATTTGCAGAAGACAAAATGAAAGTGACTGAAAATTTGAAATTTGTTTTGTAAAGAGTAGAAAACATTGTGAGAAAAGGAGAAAATGCTGGTTACCAGCATTTTTTCCTTTTCCCACAATGTTTTCGAAAGGCTTCTTTCTCGGGAGTCGTCAAAAGTAGGGATTGCATAGTAATGGGTTAGTTCAGAAAACTGTTATTCAGGTGATTTAGACTGGGTCATAGATGGTCTCTTGTGAATTTTTCCAATGATGATGATTGTTGAAAATTAGTTAGAAGTTTGTTTTGTTTGTTTACTTTTAGTCATGGGGTTACAATATGTGTATGTTGCTTTTTTTTTGTGTTAACTGATACAAAGAATTACCTCTGTCTACATACCTGTAATGGTTGTTTCAGTGCATAAACGAGGAACATGTTAAAAATCACCTTACGATAATTTTTGTGATATTTTTGTATTTACTCACCAATTTCAGTACGTAAGGTTTAATGAAATATATCTAAATTTATAAAAAAAAAATGTTGCTTAAAAAATTGCTGAATTTGATAAATGACAGAGAAGTGACCTTGTTTGTAGGAAAAAAGTCTTATTTATTTCCTTCAGTGAACAGAAATAATGGCTAGATGTTGACAGCATAAAATAAGATTTTTGATTTTCCATTGCTATAGTTTTTCTATGGAGCAAACAGAAATTGAAAGTTCTACTGGTATCTTTTAGACCATCCTGAGATAGAAGCCTTTTAAACACATTGTGGGAAAAGGAGAAAATACTGGTAACCAGCATTTTCTCCTTTTCTCACAATGTTTTCTACCCAACTGGAAACAAATTTCAATTTTTGAGGTACATGTAGGTTTATTTTGTTGTCTTCAAGTGCATTCATCTTGGACCTGTCTAAAACTTTGTTGTTTGGTTAAGGGTTAAACGTTAAGTCATACATGTAATTGCTGGTAAAAATAAACCAGTTCCAACAGATGGCTGCTGAAAACAGATTTAACTGTTTTTTTCAAATTTTCAGGATGACACTTTGGTTGAGGATGAAGATGATGTTGAAACAGCTACTGGTATGGAGTTACCAGGATACCAGCCAGTGGAAATCCCTGAAGTACAATATAATGGCCCTGTTTTCCCGCCAAAACAGCCCTCTACTGACAGACAGCTGACCTCTGAACTGATTGCAGAAGACATCAGAAGAAAGGATATGCTTCAAAATCAAGCAAATGACTGGTACTCTATTTTATTCATTATTTTTCTTACTCTACACATCTCAGAGAGCCTCTCAAATTATTACGTGAAGATTTGTAAATTTCTTTTGCCAGTTCTATCTGTCTGTTGGTCAGATTTTTTGTTCATCTGTAAACAAAATGCTTTTGATTGCAATAAGTCATTGAGATTGAACAACTGGCACTGAGAGGGAAAGCTTGTTGGTGTTAACCCTACATGGGTCATGCAAGACACAACACAGCTATAAGACAGTTGGAGCATTAGGTCCTCTCTCAGACTCTGTAGCATTTCTGATTGAGAGGACGGCAGAATGATTCATCTGGCAGTTTTTATTAGATAAAAAGAGTGGCTGACTCTTTTAGAGAGTGCTCCTTGTCCCACAACATTTTCAAAAACTTTTCTCCTTCTGTTTTTGAAAGGACCTGGGTTGTGGCTAGTTAGAAGTACTTGAAAAAAGGCTCAAAATGTTCTGCAAGAACTGGCTATTTTCATTTTTATCAATTGCCATTAGAATAAACAACAGTGATACATATTAGACATAGATTTTGAAATTTATTTCTTTAACTCTTTACTACACGACAAAATTTTAGACTGGTTCAGATTGAAAGCATTTGCAGACAACAAAATAAAGGTGACTGAAAAATTGAAATTTGTTCTGGGAATGGTAGAAAACACTGTGGGAAAAGGAGAAAATGCTGGTTTCCAGCATTTTCTCCTTTTCCTACAGTGTTTTCAAAAGGCCTCTTTCTCAGGGACGTCAAAAGTAGGGATTGTGTGGTAATGGGTTAAAGAGTTGATGCTTTTTCATTCCTAAGACGTCTGTCTATTTATAGGCTTGAACAGGAACTGATGGCTAGAATTATAACAGAGTTATACCCACTGAAGGATAAAGAAGAACCTGCAGAACTGAGCCATGTTGTATCAGAAGGATCAGAAGACAGTATGACAGAGGAAAAGGAGCAGTCCATGTTTATCATGGACAGTATAGGCCACAGAGGCATGCAGCTGTTTATAGATGCCGGCTATCCTGTGGATAACAACCTGGTCAATAAACTTGTGAAGGAAGTGTTACAAGAGAAGATCAGAACTATGCTGGGACAGCGACCTGACAGTGAGGATCAAACCAGGATGGATCAACAGAGGGCAGAGGACCAGTATGATCAGGATTGGGAAGAACCTGTGTCGGAGGATATTGATGAGGTGTGAACTTATTTCTTTACATTGTTATGTGGCAGATTGTATCGCAGCCTGGGAAAAGGAGCCATTGTTTCAAAATCATTTTCACGCCGCATAGAGAAAAGTTTGTGTGTCAATGTTAGAGCCTGAAAAATTATATCAACTTGCTTTTACCCAAAATAAGATGCAGCATACATCTTGAATGAGTTGATCCCTTTCTACTCGGTCCTGAATTTTAGCAATTTAGAGCAAGAATCCTTCTTGAAAGCATTCAGGGAAGGGGAGAAAATGCTGCCAGAGAAAAATCTCATGATTTGAGTCACACAGATATATTTGGTCTGCTAAGTTAGTGCTTTCAGCTTGAACAAGTATAATTTTTTGTCCTGTGGTAAAGAGTTTAGATTGAAATATATGAAAGCATGTCAAAACATTGTGACAAGAACAGAAGTGAATTTCATGAAACAGCATATTTATTATTGTCAGTTTTGATACTTGAAAGCTATCATCAATAGTGATTGATATTAATTTGTGAGAACTTGTTTCACAATCAGTGGGGTGCTCTGTGGCTCAGTGGTAGAGTTTAGGACTTTGGACCATTGAGTTTTTTGTGGGAGTCCAGCCCTGGCAAATTCTCTGCATATTACTCCACTCACCTTCATTCCCATTCACTATGTACCACCAGTCAATCTTGAACTAATAGCTGATCATAAAAAGACACCTGATTTATTTAGTTTACTTTTAACGTTTCAAACATTGTTTTCAATTCTTATAAAAGTCTGCATCCTTCATCTTTATGCAAGTATCAGAAAATGATGATTTCTTTACATCAAAGAGCAGAGAAATGGAATAGCCACAGGCGGCTTACTTTACATAGAATGAGGGTAGATTTTACCACACTTGCTTTGCGCTGTGCTTATAGAGCCAAATTCATGTGTCATGTTAGAATGTATATTTATTACTTACTTTTTTTATTTTCTTCTTAGCCTGTACAGACAGCCCAGCAAGTCCAAACCCCAGAACCTACCCCCAAAACAAGTCCCACCTCTTCTCCTCCTCCAAGGCGTGCAACAATACCTCAAACTCCACCTGCCTCACCTCGTGTCCAGCCCACTTCACCAAGAGTCCAAGAAACAATTGAACCAGAGGTACTTCTGCCCCCAGCTCATCCTGTACAACCACCACAACCTTTGTATGAACCAGAGTCTGAACCAGAGAGCTCAGCCTCTTATGACATCAAGGAAGAGATGAACAGACTGGCAGGTAAAGTTGAATTTACTTACTTGTTTTGTTCATGTGTGATCATTGGTGGGCCTAGTTGCTCTTATATGATCTGTGATTGGCTGACTCACTTGTTCCTAGCATGAATGCTCTTCTTGTCATATCCTTAACTGTTTACCACACAACAAAAATGTAGACTTGTTCAAATTGAAAGCATTTGCAGACTGTAAGATAATTGTTGCCCAAAATGAGGGACTTTGTCCTTGATAGGGTAGGGAAACATTGTGGGAAAAGGAGAAAATGCTGGTTACCACCATTTTCTCCTAAAACTGGAACAGTGTGGTAAAGGCTTAAGTGCAATGAATAAAAGTCTTAGCTCATTTCAAATGGTTGTTTCTTAGAGAAATTGTGCATAACTGTAATGAGAATAGACATCATTTGTCTCGTAATATTTGCTTTCAACAAGTTCATAATAATGTTAAACATTTAACTCTGGTTTCTAGATCAACTCCGACCACATGTAGACACAAGTGCCAGTTTCCAGTCTAGACATGATGTAGCCACACCCCCAGAATCTCCCAAGCCAGAGCCTCAACCAATAGCAATGAGACCTTTGACTCCACCTGAACTTTCTCCTAGACCAGTTGAAGAAGGGTTTACTGTAAGTATGATTGAGGTGCTATGATAGACAAATTCTGCAGTAGATAGCTTTGGCCTAGTGACCAAAAGGCCTTGAGTTTGATAGACAGGAGTAGATATCACTTTGGGACTTTGTAATGGCCAATGAATTTTGTATGAATATAAGTGTAGTTTCCAGGATGAAGAATCTAGTGGGATTAGAATAAATTGTAAGAACTTGTTGAGCAATTTATGTTATAAAAAAAGTATGCCTAAATTAAACTAAGAAAGATTAGTTGTAAGAACTCGTTTCTCAACAGATGGAAAAAAGTACTTTTGAATTAAGCTTTCAGCAGTTTCTCCCAAACAAGATTCTGATTTCCCTATGTCCTTCTATCACTTGCTCTGCCCTTTAACTCTTTACCAAACATCCAGTTTGAAGTTAGACTGATGCATACGACAAAATAAATGTGACTGAAAGATTGAAATTTGCTTGTGGAAAGCTGAGAACATGGTTGGAAAAGGATAAAATGCTGGTTACCACCATTTTGATCCTTTTCACACAATGTTTTCCAAAGGCCTCTTTCTGACGGTCACTAAAAGCAAGGATTGTGTAGACCTTGAGTCTATACTTTTGCCTTAATTTTAATTAACCCTTTACTCCATAGATTTTTATTTTGATATATCAACAACAGACAGCTTTTGAAAACATTGAGGGAAAAGGAGAAATTGCTCATAATGAACAATTTCTCCTTTTCTCACAATGTTTTCCACTCAATCAGATATTTGTATCCTCATTTGTCCATATTTTTGTCCATATTTTTGACATCATATCTTTATTTGCTGCTGAAATGATATTTCATTCTGACATGAGGGATGAAGTTTGTCATCACTGAGTCAAAGTAGACTACTGTGTCATATCTGCTAATCAATATTTTCTCCTTTTCCTACCATGTTTTCCAGCGTATCAAAGACTTCAATTATTAATTGTGCCATTGTTGTTTGTACATGCTTTGAATTTGTTCTAGTTCAAAATTTTGACATTTGGTACATGTTTGATTAAACCATGCAAGACTGTTGTGGTCTGCCTTTTTGGATTAAAAGAGTTACCAAGTATGCATCCCAACTTGATTTAACCCTTTACCAAATGACAAATTGAAAGCATTCGTAAACAAAAATGCAATGTTATTCAAAACTTGAAAATTATCATTCAGAGTGTAGAAAACATTGTCGGGGAAAAAGAGAAAATGCTGGTTACCAGTCTTCTCCCTCAGGGTCATTAACCCATTACCACACAATCCCTACTTTTGACGCCCCTGGAAAAGACGCCTTTTGAAAACATTGTGGGAATAGGAGAAAATGCTGGTAACCAGCATTTTCTCCTTTTCCCACAATGTTTTCTACCCTTCACACAACAAATTTCAAATTTTCAGTCACTTTCATTTTGTCGTCTGCAAATGCTTTCAATTTGAACAAGCCAAATATTGTCGTTTGGTAATGAGTTAAAAGTTGGTTTTGTGTGGTGCAGAGTTAAATGATTTCAAGTGAGTAATGGAGGGTACTTGTTTTCATCTTTGTTTTCAAAAGCAAGAAGTTTATAAGTTTGTTAACAGAGGCAAGCAATTACATGTATATCTTGACTTATTCAGATAAGCCAGAAGTTTATGCCTGCCGGAATGTCAGCAATGCCAGGGAAGGCTTCGCCTCATGTCTCAAAATCAGACACTCCAAAATCACCAACGTCTGCTCAGATCTCCGAGGAAATGCCAGAGGAAATCATGGAAGATCAGCCTAAACCTGTGTATGTTCTGATGTTCATTGGTTCATTGCTATACCCTGACTAGTTTGACACATAAGGTCTGGGTCTGTATTCACCAACCATTCTTAAGAATGTTCTTTGTCTTATTCGTCAGCATTTTCTAAATTTGAAAATAACACAACTTCTCATTGGCTAAACCAAATGGTTTAGCCAATCAGAAGTTGTCTTATTCTTCAAGATTTAGACAATTATGGAGACTGAGACCAAGAACGTTCTTAAAAATGGTTGTTGAATACAGGCCCTGGTCAGTCATGTTTTCCATTATAAACATGTCTTCAATCCACAAGTCCTGCCTGTGTATTGGTTGATTCTCCTGGTTCTTTATTATACAACTAAGTTTTTGTCATGTCCATGTTGAAAAATACTTGCATGTGATAAATTTATCTTAATTGAATGATGAGATTTTTCTGAACAGGATAAAGATCATGGAGGGAAAAGGAGGAAATGCTGGAAACCAGCATTTACTCCTTTTCCCACAATTTTGTCATAATCCTTCACAGTCAGGTTAATTGTCAGATTGTGCCATGAAGTCTTTACCCCTTCCTACTTATTTTCAAATTTTCTAACAATTTTTCTGCCCTGTCCAAGACAGATCTTCAAATTTGAGCCATGTTTAAGTTGTCCTCCACAAAATCAATGCATCCAATGCAGGAAAGGCTAGAATTTGTGTTATAATAAGGACTTGACTCTTAACCCTGTACCACTCTATCCAGAGATGCAACCATTCATCTGAAAATGGCTTTTGAAAACAATGTGAGAACAGGAGAATTTGCTGGTAACTAGCATTTTCTTGACCCTACTGCGATTTCTTCAACTCTTGTACTAAACCATTCTTCAGTCTGTGCCAAAGACCTGTTTTTGTGACAAGGAGCTGGTTGGCTGGTTATTTCCGTTTATCTACCGTCACTACCCGTTGCCCATCTGTGCGACGCCCCCAGAAGACGATTAGTTGTTACGGGGGATAGTGCAAGGATACAGGTCGAAACTACTGAGAGCTTTGCCTGGTTCTTTAACATGCTCGGAGTATAGCACCGTCACATGGGACCTCAGTTAATATCTCATCCGAAAGATCATTATTAATTTTAGTTGGCCAGCGGGTGATTCGAAACCACAACCTGTAGTTACCCGAAACATTGTGTTCACGAGTCCTGCACTCTACCTACTGAGCTGTATCGGCTGGTACACACAAGGAGCTGGTGGGGGATGTAATCATGTTAAGTGATAGCTCCAGTAATTGGTTGTATTTCCTACGTGATGAAAATCCAGTTCATTTTAACACAGATACAAAGTTTTATGCACTAATACATGCAAGACATTGTTGCAAAAGGAGAAATCTGTCATTATGAACAATCTGTTTGCTTATCACAATGATTTTTACTAAGGTCCGCTGCACAACAAAAAACGTGGCTGCAAAAGATTTTGTTTGTATCATGTTTGCTTTGATTTGTCTACTTTCAGCATGTTTACTGTTGCTGAGACTCAAACAGAGATTGCAGAAGAGCCCAGGAAGGCCCGTAGCCCATCTCCAACCAGGGAGAGGCCTTTGAGTCGATCACCCTCTGAGTCGAGTATCACAGAGTCATCGTCAATTTCTGACACGTACAATGAAAATATCTCTGAAGGTCAATGGTTGATAAACAAGAGTGATGGAGAAATGGCTGATTTCCCAGTTGATCCTAGTGAGTATCTTAAGCCTTTGCCACATGGTGATGACTTTTTACAACCTTTAGGAAGAAGCTTTTTGAAAACATAGTGGGAAAAGGAGAAAATGCTGGTAACCAGCATTTTCTCCTTTTCCCACAATGTTTTCTACCCTATCAAAGAAATATTACGGCATTTGAGCTATGAGTAGCAAATGCGCTCAATTTTGTTAGGTCTAAACTTTTGCCATTCAGGGTTAACTCTCTACCAAACAAAATTTTAGACACAACAAAATTGTAAGAATTAATTGGCAACAAATGTTTTGGAGCTCAAAGGTGATCGATATTTGTCAGTAAAATGGTAGAAAACAAATTGGCAAAAAAAAGTGATGGTCACTAGAACTTTCTTCTTACTCAATGTCTTCTAAGTATTCCCCTTTTGATGCATAAAAACATTGAATTATTGAGTAAAGAGAATCATTTAACTACATGTATATGGTGAAGCTTAACAGAAATAAAGTAGATACAGGCAAGATAACTCTAGACTTTTGCACAGAAAACTTACTTCTTTGATTGTTATCTTTTGACTGGTGAAATCTATGCCCACATTTGCTCATATAAACATAATAACAATTTTTTGCACAGATGTAGTCAGAAACCGAATCCTGCGCACTTCACAGAAAAGAGTAGATGTCAGCTCAGCAAGTACCTGGAAAGATGCCGATGACATAGACTTGGTATGAAATAAACCTTTTTTCTTTTTTTATACCCCCACAAAACGAATGTTTTCGGGGGTGAACTGGAGTCATCCTGTCTGTCTTTATGTCCGCCTGTGTGTTCGTCTGTATGTCCATCCATGTGTCCATCTGTATACAAAATACTAGTAATTGCCTGTTTCTGTTAAAGCGCTGGAAGGGGTATTAAGTCACATTCAGTGACAGCTCTAGTTTTTTTTTTTTTTCTTTTTAGTAGGGATGGCAACCGTTAATAAATTTGCTAACCGGTTAACCGTTCAATCTTTCGATCGGTTAACTGGTTAACCGAACGACCATGTAAAAACATTTAAGATGAAGGTACCTACTCGATATGTCAACATTGACAAGTGGTGCGTGAGTAATGCATTATGTTTACTATTTCTGTACTTTAGAGCAAAAGACGGCCAATCTTTCGACGATCTCTCACCCTCTCGGCAATAAAATCATTTTCCAACAATGTTTTCTATAGAAGACTAGAAATTACCAGGCCATTTCAGTGTTTCCACTAAATCACCTAATAGAACTGAAATTCACGTAAAAAAAAGTTTGGTTTCACGTGAGACCTCACGTTGGAAAGAAAAAAAAACTGTATCTGCTTAACTTGTGTAAAATACCAGGATTTGAAGTTTCTTGCTACCCATTTTGATAAATTATTGTCAAATCAGGCGTAAATACCCATCCATAAATTAAAACACATGAAAAAATGCTCGATGCAAGAAAAATGGAAACCCATGACAGAACAAAATGTTCCTTTCGCCATTGTCCCAGCAGAGTCACTTTAGATCGTCTTTCAGCTTTTTAATGATTTTAAGCAGTAAATTTCCATAGATATATTAATAACAGACTTTAGTGCTGCATCGAAAGAAAAAAACTAGGGGAATCACTGCTATTTACAACTTCAAAAAATATACAAACAGAATCATACAGATGATGGTATGGTTATTGATCGTCAAACGAAGCGGCTATCGCTAAGTGATCAGGTGTTCGCCCAAACGACAGGTTTAAATTTTAGACTCTCCCAAATTCAAAGCCTCTGCACTATACTATGATTTTCAAAGATACTTATCGAAGTGATAATGAACGAACGAACAGAAACCGCTATGCCTGCTTGAACATGGAATGATTGACTTTATAAATTTCAATCCCTCTTACGCTGGTTGGTCAATCCATGCATATATTAATTTTGATTAGGGGCGGGTACTTCATGAAATAATCCAAGCAAATCAATTAGGATAAGCCAGTGCCTTTGATCCAAAGAGGACACGTGTTTGACTGTTTATTATCGGAGACTGGGGACTAATTAGTGAATTAACAATGTTTAATATTGCACAGACATGTTAAACTGTATATCACACCTTCGCCGCATCTTGGCAACATTGGATGTGCGTATGACGCAGTTTTGGTTGTCAGAACCGGCAGAGTTAACTTTGTATTTTTTTTATTATAATGATTATTTTGGTATACTTTTGATAATATAGGCCTATATTTGTTTCTGGTTAACCGGTTACCAATTTCCTAACCGGTTAATCGGTCATTGCCATCCCTACTTTTTAGACTAGAAAGTTAGTCAACTTCTGTCAATATTTGAATTCATACAGATTTAACTGTCACTGATGTTAAGGGCTGTGAATTGCCTCTTGAGATAACTGTATCAATTTTTGTTTTGCATCATTCTTTTTATACCCCTGCAAAACAAATGTTTTCGGTGGGTATACTGGAATCAGCCTGTCTGTCCGTGTGTCCATCTGTGTGTCCGTCTTTGAACAAAATACTAGCAACTGCCTGTTTCTGTCAAAGCACTGACAGGGGTATTAACCCATGATCACAAAATCCCTACTCTTGACAACCCTGAGAGAGAGGCCTTTAGAAAACATTGTGGGAAAAGGAGAAAATGCTGGTAACACTGTTGAAAAAGGAGAAACTCTGCTTAGCAGCATTTTCTCCTTTTTCTATGGGTATTTTCAAAAAGCTATATTTTTCAGGCTTGTTGAAATGTAGGATTGATTTGTTGATAGTTAACTCTGTACAAGATGACAAAATTTTGACCTTGTCCAAATTGAAAGCATTTGCAGACTATTTAAATGTGACTCAAATAATATACTTTGAAACTGATAGGGTAGAAAACATTGTGGGAAAAGGAGAAAATGCTGGTTACCAGTATTTTGTCCTTTTTCCACAATTTTTTCATTAGGCTTCTTCCTTAGGGTCGTTAAAAGTCTGGATTGTGTGGTAAAGGGTCAAGACAAAAATTGCAAAGTACAAACTCACTGATGTTCTTCTGAACTCACAGCCCAAATATGCATAACAGAAAGGCCTGTCACATTTGAAGATTTCTTTGAAACTTGATGATAATATAAGAGTGTTTGTCATTGTTCATCTTTAAATAGGAGGAGATGACAGATGCTTCAAAAAGTGAAGGAGAGTTTTTATACAGAACTGATATGCCCCCAGAAAAAGATCCAGTTTTGCACCTTCTGGCTCGCCTACAGCATGACGCACCTCAGTATGGGCTTTACAATCTTTCAAATAAACAGGTAAGTTTTTGTGTGGTTGATTGATTGAATTTGTGTTTATTTATCATTGTCACTAGTTTCCCATTTGGGCGATGCCCCCTGAAGGCTGTGAGTATTGTTAAGGGAGATAGTGCAGATACAGTTCGAAACCCATCCCAGGTTTCCCCTGGTTCTTTAACTCTTTACACATGAGATAATTATAGACCGATCCAAATTTTAGGTATTTGCAGACGATAGCATAAACGTGACGGAAAAATAGAAACTTGGTTTGGGAAGGGTAGAAAACATTGTGGGAAAAGGAGAAAATGCTGGTTACCAGCATTTGCTCCTTTTCCCACTATGTTTTCAAAAGGCTTTTTCCTCAGGGTTGTTAAAGGTTGGGATTGTGTGGTAATGAGTTAAAATGCTCAGTGTATAGCTCTGTCACACGGGACCTTGGTTTAACGTCACAGCCGACAGACTACAAGTAGTTTTAGGTGGCCAGCTGCGGGGATTGAACCCACACCCTCATGATCACGAGTCCTACACTCTACCGACTTAGCTGTGCAGGCTGGTCTTTTTGTCTGGTAAAGCTTAACATAGTTTTATGAAAGCTTGTGAGCTCTATTGTCATGCCAGCATACCCTATAAGAGTCATAAACCTGCAGGTGATATGATGGCAAATTGTAAATTTGTAAAGGAGTGATAAAGATGCCAAAAATGATAAGTAGACTGACAGAAATATATAATTATTTCATTACCACACAATCCCTACTTTTGACACCTCTGAGAAAGAAGCCTTTAGAAAACATCATGGGCAAAGGAGAAAATGCTGGTTACCAGCATTTTCTCCTTTTCCCACAATGTTTTCTACCCTTCACAAGACAAATTTCAATTTTTCAGTCACTTTTATTTTGTCGTCTGCAAATGCTTTCAATTTGGATAATCCTAAAATTTTGTTGTTTGGTAATGAGATAATTGACTCCTTCAGTAATTTACCAAAGATGACAAAGTAAAGACATTTACCAGATGACAAAGTTTGAAATTGTCCGCTTTCAAAACTAAAGGTTTGATGACAGTCATTGCAGTCAGAATCCATTCGTGTTTCAACCCTATTGTTTTGACTATATTTATGTGTAGGAAAGTAGCCAGTAGATTGAAAGAACACAGTGTGAATTAGTTATTAAAAAAATCTCTAGCAAAGCTTGGATGAAAAACCTGGCCTTTGCAATAAAACAGAAATAGTGTTGAAAGTAGCATTGAAGGCCCCGAACACAAATGTTGGCAAAAAATGATGTCATTTACTAAACAATCCCTTGGTTTTATGACCCTAAGATAGAATCCTGTTGAAAACATTGTGAGAAAAGGAGAAAATGCTGGTATCCAGCATTTTCTCCTCTTTCCCCAATGGTTTCTACCCTGCTGGAAACAAATTTCAGTTTTTGAGTGACACTTATTTTTCTGTCTGCAAGTGCTTTCAATTTAGACCAGTCTAAAATTTTGTTGTTCGGCAAAGAGTTAAGAAATCTTTGGATATGGAACATATAGAATAGGTAGTATAATGTGTACTTTTCAAAACATATACATGTATAGGTTACAGATGTGTTGAACAACACTGGTAAAAGTGAGGGAGAAGTCATTAGAGTGGCACCATCTCAGCAACAATATGAACAACAACAACAGATGCTTTACCAACAACAACAACAACAATCTAGACCTTTCTACAGGCAGCAACGACAACAACAGCAGCCTCCTTTCCAGCAACAGCCACAAACAGTTGTGATCCAATCCGAGCCAGTCCGGAGCAAATCTCCACAAGCAAGAAGTGGGTCTTCGTATCCAAAGCGCACTCAGTCACCTTCATTCAGAACACAGTCACCTACACGTGTGTCGTTTGAAGGTTCACCATCACTTTGTTAGCTTTATTTGTCTTTCATCGCTGTAAAAGTATTTACTATCTACCATAAATGTTATTATCCCCTGCCATAGGCGGAGGGATATAGTTTTAGCGTTGTCCGTCCGTCCTTCTGTCCGTCCGTGTGTCCGTCCCGGCAAATATCTCCAATATCATTGGACGGAATTTCGTGAAATTTTATACACATGTACAATGACCCATTCTACCGAGACAATTTTTTTGTTTTTTTGATTCGATGCAAAATGGCCGACTGAGAGCGATTTTAAGTTTCACTTAAGTGTAACTTAAGTACACTTTTGATGTTTGGAGTCTTGTCTTCAAAACTATACAAAGTTTTTACATTGAACTTGTCACATCTGTCAACCTCCATTAGGAAATGTAGGAAAAAGTGTTTCACCTACATTGACCGTGCAACACCATAGTTATTTGCCCTTGCTTTTGTAATAAGGTGTCATGGAAAAAGGGGGTTTCATGTTATATTTCATTCCATTTCTTGTGAAGGCAATTCCTTCCACATTTCTTGATGGAATTGAATAGAATTTTGACAGAATACTTCTTGTCATGTGACCTATTGCATATTGTCAACATTTTGCGATTTGTAGCTGCGTCATGAAAAAAGGGGGTTTCATGTTTTATTTCATTTTATTTCTTGTGAATGCAACTCGTCCCATTTTTCTTGACAGAATTGAAAAAAAATTTCACAGAATATTTCTGATCATCTGACCTATCGCATATTCTCAGGGTTTTTCAATTTGTAGCTGCGTCATGAAAAAAGGGGGCTTCATATTTTATTTCATTCCATTTCTTATTAAGGCAACTCCTCCCACATTTCTTGGCAGATTTGCATGGAATTTTCACACGGTCATGTGACATACGGCATATTGACAAGGTTTTGGGATTTGTAGCTGCATCATTGAATAAGGGGGCTTCATGTTATAAGTTCATTTTTCACTAGAATCTCTTTGGGATTTGTAGCTGCATCATGGAATAAGGGGGCTTCATGTTATAATTTCATTTTTCACTAGAATCTCTTCTATTACTGGACATATCTCAATAGATTTGGATGAGATTTTCACAGATCATGCAACCTAGCACATGTCAGGGTTTTGCAATTTATCACTGTATCATGGAAAAAGGGGACTTCGTGTCAAATTTAATTTTTATCAGTGTATCTCGAACTTTTGCACATATTTTCATAGAACTTCATATTTTTATTGCTTGATCAAAGCCAGTGACCAGTGAGTCAATTGTGCATTCGTCTCTCCATGCATGAGTCTGTTCGTAAACCTTTTAGATCACAAGTAATACTATATATCCATTCAGCTACCAAGGCAGGTGCTACAAATTTCAACACTTTAGTCTCTAGCTACCTGATTGAAATGGCAGTAGTGTGGTGGTTTATATTGCGAGAGGGATATCTTTTAAAGTCCTTGACAAAAATAGATGAAACTTCATGCATGTTTTCCAATGGATAGTCCGTTGATACATTTTTTTCCCCACATATATGAAATCCTGAAATGGGTACTTAATGTGTAATCCTGTTATGGACCTCTTTTGTATTTTTTTATGAATGAAATCCTGTGCCATGGAACAAGGGAGCTTAATGTATAATATCATCATGGACTAGTAACAAAATGTACATGCAAAACACAATACCTTTTATACGTTTGTATCAAAAAAGGTCTTTTTCGGCGGGGGATATCATTTCAACGAAATTTGCTTGTTCTGATTTAAAATTCCAAGGCTAGCTATCTGATTGGCTTGTAAATTCTGTCCCCAGCCTATCAAATAACTACCATCAGTCTTGGAATTTTTTATAAGAATTGATTTTTGAATAGTAAGTGAATATTGCCCATCTTTTGTCTTATCTTTGTCTTTATGATGACTTGTGGAGGATTTTTTGACTTGTTATCTTAACCCTTTACCACACAATCCCGACTTTTAACACCCCTTTGAAAGAAGCCTCTTGAAAACATTGTGGGAAAAGGAGAAAATCCTGGTAACCAACATTTTCTCCTTATCCTACAGTGTTTACTTCCCTCTCAAAAGAAATTTCAAATTTCCAGTCACTTTTATTTTGTCGTCTGCAAATGCTTTCAGTTTGGGCCAGTCTAAAATTTTGTCATTTGGTAAAGAGGTTAAAGAGTGAATGGTGCTGGCATAGTACTCTTAACCTTTAACCAAACTATCCAGTGTTTAATAAACTTGAAAAACGTTTTTCAAAACATTGTGGGTAAAGGAGAAAATGCTGGTAACCAGCATTTTCTCTCTATCACACAATGTTTTCTATGATTTTAAAGACTGAATAATATTTTTTACTTGAATTTTTCATCCCCACAGGATATTTCAGTTTGGTATAAATTGAAAATTTGGTTTTTGGTAGACAGTTTTGTACTATTTTCAACCTTTAAGAAAAAAATGCTCACATAAAATCCTCATAATAATAGAAGGCAATCAAATTGTGTCAAATTGAAGGTGCAAGTAAGAGCATATGATTGGCTTAAAAATAGATATTCTTAACTCATTACCAGACGACAATAGTTTAGGCTTGACCAAATCAAAAGCATTTGCAGGCAACAAAGTAAAAGTAACTGAAAATTTCTCAGGGTCGTCAAAAGTAGGGATTTTGATGTATAATGGGTTAAATCATTCGCCAGTCAGGAATCTAAAAAAAGGATGTTGGAAGTGGGAAAAGAGCCTTTGTCTTAGCAATTTACACATGTTTACTTGTGTTACATTTTCACTGCATGGATGTGGACTTCATCATGTCATCATCACTCTTTCATGTCTATGTCTATGTCTAAGTCTATTTGGTCTGTTAGCTTGTTTTTTTAAGTCTTTACCAAAAGACATAATTTTAGACTCGTCCATATTGGAAGCATTTGCAGACGACAAAATTAATGGGACTAAAAAAATTGAAATTTGTTTTGGAAAGGGAAGAAAACATTGTGGGAAAAGGAGAAAATGCTGGTTACCAGCATTTTCTCCTTTTCCCACTATGTTTTCAGAAGGCTTCTTTCTCAGGGTCGTGAAAATCAGGGATTGTGTGGGAAGGGTTAATACACACACCAAAATAGAGAAGAGGAAATACAGAATTTAGGCAGTTTGTCCAAGAGAAATTTTGTCTCTTTGTCCTCTTATACATTTTTCAACTCCTTGTACAGGCTGTAAATTTGATGAAAGCCTTGCGTACTTGTGTACCTGCAGACTTCATTATGATTGGTGACTGTTGCAAGAGTTATGTCCCGTTCTTTTTTCTTTCTGGTAAGGGGGGCGGGGGAGGAAGCATTTGACAGTCCTTTTTACCTTTTGAACATTTTTCATGAATTTTACTCCATGTGCAAGTTACTTAATGTGTGCCCAAGGTGTTGTATAAGTAAGTATAAAACAAAAAACAACACATTTAACAACATTTCATATTTTATCCAACGTTTCGGCGTAACGCCTTCTTCAGGAATCTTTTTTTTTTTCAAGGTGTTGTATGGAAGAAAGACAGCTTTGGGGTTTTCTGTGGCTTAGATCCTAAATGGATAAAGGAATATAATTATGTTTTATGATTTTTACCTCATATGTTATAAAATGGTTTTTGGTAGTCACATATTTTCCAGTATTCATTTATGTTTTTTTTCCCCATTTTACACCTTACAGCTTGTAAAATTGTAATGTATAACAGAATATTTATAAGAATTACATGCAAAATACAGATATACAATATATTCTAACAATTTATGCATGAATAGCATTAATCCCTTGAAGACATCAATAGTTAGCAGTGACTGCAGATTCTGCTCTGGGTTGTCTGTAACAGCAACCAAAGTTGCCATAAACTCCCTAAGGTTTAATTTTGAAATAAATGGTCAACTTTTTACCAAATGATATAATTTTAAATTGGTCCAAAATGAAAGCAGGTGAAATATATAAATTAAGCTAAAATAATAGTAGTGAGGGAGTGTAGAAGATCTTGGTGGCTCCCAGCAAGTTCTCCTTTTCCAACAGTTCTTTTTAAAAGGCTTCTTCCATAGGGTTGTTGAATGGAGGACCATATGGTAAAAAGATAAAAGCTTGCAGAGCTCCATATAAGAGGGAGTGATCATGTTTTAAATTGATTATTTCTCTTCCAAATCATATGTTGTGGGTACTCATTAGAATTGTCTCTCGAGACAATTCTAATGAGTACCCACAACATAGGTTTTAGTGAAGAATAATTAACATTTGCAATTTTGAAAGCTATGTCTTTCCCTCTGTGCTTGGTAATTTGGGTTTGACTGTACATTGTTTATTAACAGATGAATATGTTGATCAGAGATCAATCAGCCCCACAAGAGGAATTTTAAAACAAACCAGTTCCTATGACAACCAGAGACGCCCCCAGAGAGAGGAGGACTTTGACAGACCTGTCAGGGACTCGGGGAGGTCAGTGACCCCTACAGGGCGGCTGACACCTGGTGGGAGACAGCCTCAGGCTAAGGGCATGATTTCAGCTGGTGGAAGAACTTCTCCAAGTAAGTGAAATATCAAAAATGTTATATTTGATAAAAGTTCTTTTGCTTTGGTTATCTGACAGAGAAGCAAATACAGTAGGGGAAAAATTCTGTATTCTTGAGATAGCTTATCTTATAATAAGAGAGAATTCTCCAGGGTTTTCCCTCTGGCACAAAAGTAGGGGGTCATTGTGACCCCCTAGTCAAAAATAATAGGGGTCATTTTGGAATTTGTGGGGGTCACAACAAAATGAAATTTGCTTAAATAAAAGCTACTGTTTGTGAAAGTATGTGTTTTTGTCATGTTTTCTATTCACTGTAAATCTTAGTTTATCTATTATAGTCTATATATGAATTGTTTCATGGTGATAGATACATAATAACGCCAGAGACTTTCTGTATCTAGAGGGGGCTTAGATGGCACCTTTTTCATAAAGACTATCTGGAGTCTGCTTTATAAAGCCTGTTATTAATGAGCAAATATGCTCTACCTTCAGACAAGCTGTCATATCTGTAAGTAATTTTAATGTTTTAAGGGTATCGTCATGATTGCTAGTGTTTTGATGCTGCATAAGGGTTGATTTTCGAAGTATGTGTAGCCTTTCTCTATTGTTATGGGTTATATAAAAGGAATCAATCACTTCGTTGGTGAAGAAAGCTTGTTGTGGGCCCGAGTAGAAAGTCTCCGTTATTTTTCTTGACAAAGATTATCCATTTCGGCCGGAAATAAAATAGTATCACCAATTAAATGGCCATTCTTGTGTTTCGACACGCAGGTCGTGTTCATGCCACTGTTTTAACCCATTACCACACGACAATATTTTAGACTGGTCCAAATTGAAAGCATTTGCAGACGACAAAATAAAAGTGACTGAAAAATAGAACTTTGTTTTGTGAAGGGTAGAAAACATTGTGGGAAATGGAGAAAATGCTGGTTACCAGCATTTTCTCCTTTTCCCACAATGTTTTCTAAAGGCTCCTTTCTCAGGGGCATCAAAAGAAGGGATTGTGTGGTAATGGGTTAAACGAATAACTAAGTGTATCTTTTATAAATTCTTGAGACCTTGAAATGTGATTCTGGGTGCTCTTACCAGGCGTTGTATTGTCTGATCTTTGTGTAGAGGCTCTTCTTCCTTGCAGACAGCAAGAATGACGTCGATTTTGACAGAGCCATATTGTTTTCATATGATCGACTGGTTTAGTTTAGATCTGTTATAGACCGATGGTACTTTAGTAAAATCGATACACAGTCCACTCTTTCGTTCCATTTTTCCCTTCGTACTCAAGATTTTTCATCTAATCGCGATGTAAGAGTGTCGGAAGGTATATATGATCATTATTACCTCGGATTGTATTTTTGCATCCACCATGACACATTACTGAAAAATTGTGCGAAATTTTCCTTAAAAGTGCGTCAAAACGCACAAAATTGTGCGTTTAGGAAAACCCTGATTCTCCTTTCCCACAATGTTTTCGTTTGGTCCAAAGACAAATTTAGTAATTAGAGTATCAAGTCTCATGAATTTTTCTTTTGTCTGCAAATGCTTTAAATTTTAGGTAGTTCAAAATTATATTCAGGTTTAAAGAATTAACTCTATACCAAAAAATCCTGACTTTTGATGACCCTGTGAAAGAAGCCCTTTGAAAACATTGTGGGAAAAGGAGAAAATGCTGGTAACCAGCATTTTCTCCTTTTCCCACAATGTTTTTGACCCTTCCAAAAACAAATTTCAATCCATCAGTCATCTTTGTTTTGTCACCTGCAAATGTTTTCAATTTGGATTAGTCTAAATTTTGTTGTTTGGTAAAGAGTTTCATTAGAGGCTTTCAAAGTGAATATATAGAGGGAGGAAGGGGAAGGGGTGGGAGGAGGGGGTCATTTGGGATGAAAGTTCAAAATTTATTTCATCTTGTGAACATCATTGGAAACATTTTCAGTATTGAAGTAAATTTCAATCTTTCACCCAAAAAAGCAAACATCTTGTTTATTTTATGCTTTCATCAAAGTCTGGTGAAGTTGTTTCAGTATTTTCCTGTTGTGTACCCTGTCTACTTAACTCTTTACCAAACAAAAAATTTATAGACTGGTCGAAATTGAAAGCAGTGGCAAACAACAAATTAAATGTGACTGAAAAATTGAAACATGGTTTGGGAAGGGTAAAAAACATTATGGATAAAGGAGAAAATGCTGGTTACCAGCATTTTCTCCTTTTCCCACAATGTTTTCAAAAGCCGTCTTCTTCAGGGTCGTTAAAGGTTGGGATTGTGTGGTGAAAGGTTAACAATACAGTGTGAGAAATGTAAGGTAATTGCGTTATATTTCCATCTGGTTGTGTGGCATTTTAATTTTGGTAATAGTGTTCTTGAAATACTGTTTCTGCCCTCAGTTGAAGAGTTAGAAAATAAGATTATTTTTTTTAAGGCTCGTAGCCAAAAAATATAAAAAATCATCTCACAGTTATTTCTCGTTGAACTACTGCAAAGCATGAAATGATATTTGATGATCATGATACAGGAAGTAATGGGTAAAGCAGTGTGACAAATGATTGCCAAATTTTACCGTAGTCCTCTCAGTGCTGTCCCACATGACATTATCCCGAGTCTTAAATTCATTTCTTGGTTTATTTGATATTTCAGTGAAGTCTAAATCCAGGTCCAAACCTCCACAGACGATCAAATCTAGCACCATGCCAGAGGCTCGAGGTTCAGGGCCAGGTTCCCGTCTTGTGAATGTCAGAGGTAGTTCTGAGGATTACAGAGATTCTTTGGAAAATACGGGGGGTAAGTTCTTGGCTCCGTCAAAAAAAAATAAAAGAGAGTCATTCTCTGAAATGAGGGCATATCCCATTACCACACACTCCCTACTTTTGACGACCCTAAGAAAAAACCTGTAGAAAACATTGTGGGAAAAGGAGAAAATGCTGGTAACCAGCATTTTCTCCTTTTCCCACAATGTTTTCTACCCTTAACAAAACAAATTTCAAATTTTCAGACATGTTTATTGTCGTCTGCAAATGCTTTCGAATTGGACAAACCTAAAATTTTGTCTTTTGGTAATGAGTTGGTGCATCTGCAAAAAGTATCAACCCAGGTTAACTTCGCATTTGCACAGTCTGACCATGGCAGAAACTTTTCGCTATCGGTTAGTATTCTGTATGTCTAAGGACAAGTCTACCTCAAGATTGAGTCTTTTGTTTAACCCTTTACTCCATAGATACTCATTTTGATGCATCAACAACAGACAGCTTTTGAAAACATTGTGGGAAAAGGAGAAATTGCTCGTAACGAGCAATTTCTCCTTTTCCCACAATGTTTTTCACTCAATCAGACAATTGTTACCTCATCTGTCCATGTTTTTGACATCATATGTTTATTTGCTGCTGAACCGGAAGAGCCTGAAATTGGCATATGAGGTAAAGGGTTAACTAATTACCGAACAACAAAATATTAGGTTTGCGAAGATGTTTTTGAAAGATGGAATATATGTAAACTAATAAATATTTCAGTAATCAAACTAAACTTATGACATAAGTTTACCAGTACGTGCACTAGCACCTAACAAAAACTTGTGATTCATCATGAAAAGTTTGGAAATATATGACTAAACAGGTCAAACTTTATTTACCTATTCATCATCATTTGTTATGTTCCGAGTAAAAGATAAGCAGGTACATCCATTCTGATGGCCCCCCCAGATATCTGTCTCTTGAAAACACAGCTACAATTGGAAAAAGTGCAAAATTTTAGCAGCTCTAGATCCTTTACAGTCTTTTCCTTCCTATGTCTCTCAATATGAAATACAAAATATGTTTTTGAACAATCAATAGCTGACATTTTCAGTACTTTGATAATTTGATTACTGTGATTTCAGGAGCCAGCTATTTTGGCACTGGGAGTGACCATGGAACTAGAACCATGACACCAGACCAAATGAACATGGATGCTCTTATCCAATCAGGATACCTGTCTCAAAGCTTTAGCCAGTCAGAAAACGGGAAACAAACAGGCCACTCCTCTGTAAGAAGTTCAGGAGATCTTCGACTAAGTAGAACATCTGCCAGTGGAGGGTCACTAGGCTTGACGTATGGTACCGACAGGTCAATGACAGAGTCGGAACTTCAGCGTCTAGCTACACACGGAACGGGAAGATTACAAATGTCTCTGACCATTCCTGGAGCTGACAGAATGGATGAAAGTGATATCTCTGAACTTGACAACTCGGCTTTTGCAAAATAAGTTTTCGCAATCTAATTTGTTTAACTCTTTACCACACAACAAAATTTTAGACATGTCCAAATTGAAAGCATTTGCAGACAACAAAATAAACGGGACTGAAAAATTGAAACGTCACTTCAAAAGAGTAGAAAACATTGTGGGAAAAGGAGAAAATGCTGGTTACCAGCATTTTCTCCTTTTTCCTTAAAATTTTCACAAGGCTTTTCTTTCAGGGTCATTAAAACTCAGGATTTTGTGATAAAGAGTTGAAATAGTAGTACATTTATCACAGTATTTTTGTATAGGCTTTTTTTTTTATTAATTTATTTATATACATGTAATAGTGTTTTGGTTAGTTATTTTGTTTTCATCTTCACATGTGCTTACTGACAGTAGAACTATTACTATATTACCTTTGGCTTGGTTTATTTGTTTCCAATTTAAAAAAGATCATAAACAGAAAACGCTTGAACATATCAATTTCGAAAGAAAAATGACAAGTTAAAACAACTGTCAAAATGTCTCTCGGGTTTACATCTGAATTGGTATTTGAAAATGAATATGAGACATGTTACCAGCTGCAGACAGTGATTCCATACACTTTTACTATAGATCAAGATCAGACTGCACAAACAGAAGATTTAAGAATGAGGTAACAGATTTCAAATAATTTTTTTACATTTACCTAACTCTTTACCAACACAATCCCAGGTTTAATGACATGTAGGAAGAGCCCTACCAGCATTTTCTTCTTTTCACACAATATTTTGATCCTTTTGCAGAAAGTGCCTATCACTCAAGCCACACTAATTTTGTTGTCTGCACATAGCCTTAACCCTTTACCAAAGGATAAAATCTTAGACTTGTCCAAATTGAAAGCACTTGCAGACGACAAAATAAACATAACTCAAAAACTGAAACTTGTTTCAAGCAGGGTAGGAAACATTGTGGGGAAAGGAGAAAATGCTGGTAACCAGCATTTTCTCCTTTTCCCACAATGTTTTCAAAAGGATTCTGTCTCAGGGTCGTATAAACTAGGGATTGTTGGGTAAAGGGTTAATTTGGACAAGTCTAAAATTTAATTGTCCGGTAAAGAGTATGAAAGAGTTGTAAAAAAAATTACCCTTTAGGCTTTAGATATTCAGACCTTTACAGTTACAGAACCATGTAATGATTATTATGATAAGAATACCAGTTTCTCTAAAACATTGTAGACCTAATATCAGACAGCGATATTTTTAACCTTTTCCTAAACAATCCCTGGTTTTTACGACCTTGATATAGAAGCCTTTTGAAAACATTGTGGGAAAAGGAGAAAATGCTGGTAACAAGCATTTTCTCCTTTTCCCAGAATGCTTTCTACCCTGCTGGAAACAAATGTCAATTTTTGAGTTACATTTATTTTGTCGCCTGCAAGCGCTTTCAATTTGGACCAGTCTTAAATTTTGTTGTTTGGTAAAGGGTTAATGCTTTGGGCTTTTAACCTTTATCAGGAAATTCACAGGAACAAAAACCTTTCTGTGGCATGGTTTGATGAGAGTCAAAGTATGAATATATTGTTTCATGTATTTTTATTTTAATGTTTAGACTAAAGTAAATTAATGAAGAATATTTATAGCTGTCATTGTTTTGATTCAAATTACTGTGGTAACATAGCATGATGTCTTTTTGCTAGCTTCAATTTTTATGTCAAATGCTTACGAGGTAAATACATTTCTGTTAAAAACAAACATATAAATATTTCTCAAACTTTAACTCATTACCAAACAACAATACTTCAGGCTTGTCTAAATCGGAAGCATTTGCAGACAGCAAAACAGAAGTGACTGAAAATTTGGAATTTGTTTAGTGAAGAGTAGAAAACATTGTGGGAAAAGGAGGAAATGCTGGTTACCAGCATTTTCTCCTTTGCCCACAATGTTTTCCAAAGGCTTCTTTATTAGAGTGTAGGACAAAACCCCCCTAGGATAAAAACCCCATGGACAAACCCCCCCTAGGACAAAACCCCCATAGGATAAAACCCCCCCTAGGACAAAACCCCCATCATATATAAAAAGCATATAAATTTGAGAAAACACACATAATTTGCAAACAGTTTTAAAGTATTCAAAACAAGTCTGTTTGATTTAAGGAAAAAAATCAAACATGAAAGGCAAAAAATGATTTGAATATTATCTTATTTTAATTTGTACCTCAAGTTTGTTGATAATTTCTATTGATATATCAACACCTATGCAGACTTGGGCAAGAGAGGTGTTGAGAAGGGATTAAGACACCTGATTTGCAAGTTTACACCTGTCATATTCACTAATATTTAGTAGTAGATTTGAACATATAAAAGCACTAAATAAGAAAAAAAATCCTTTGATTAATATATAAATGATTTTTTCCATTGTATGATTGCATTTATAATTTATTATGAATTTAAATGTATTATGAATGTATTAAGAAAAAAACACATTTTTGGTCATAAAGCAAATTTTTTTACAACCCCCACAAGTATTTAAAGGAGTAAATTTTATTCAACTTTAAAATGATTGTACAAAAGAATCATTTTAAAACCATGGGGGTTTTGTCCACTTTTCAGTTAAGAGTATGGGGGTTTTGTCCAGGGGTGTTTTGTCCATGGGTGTTTTGTCCTAGGGGGGTTTTGTCCTAAGGGGGTTTTGTCCGTACCCCCTTTATTAGGGTCATCAAAAGCAAGGATTGTGTGGTAATGGGTCAATTAGGAAGAAGGTCAGATAAAAACTGTGGTAAATGTATGTTATGCTCTTTAACCCATTACCACTCAATCCCTACTTTTGATGCCCCTGAGAAAGAAGCCTGTTGAAAACACTGTGGGAAAAGGAGAAAATGCTGGTAACCAGCATTTTCTCCTTTTCCCACAGTGTTTTCTACCCTTCCCAGAACAAATTTCAATTTTTCAGTCACCTTTCTTTTGTCGTCTGCAAATGCTTTCAATTTGGACCAGTCTAAAATTTTCTCGTGTGGTAAAGAGTTAAGTATTATTTCCTGTTGCCACAGTGATTTTAAAATTACTTATTTAGATGCAAGGAAATATTTTGTCTTCCTGTAGATAAGGGTCAGTCTGCCATCAGCAAAGTAAATAAACCATATAAGGTCAGTGCCTTTTAATGTCCAATACCTTTATTGATAGCCCATTGACCTCAAGATTTCATATCAGTGACCTTATCAATAAATACCATCCAGTCATGTCCTTTACAAAAGGCTTTACTCTTTTCTACACAATCCTGACTTTAAATGACCCCCCCCCCCCCCCCCAAAGGAGAAGGCTCTTGAAAACTTTGTGGAAAAAGGAGAAAATGCTGATAACCGGTATTTTTCTTCTTTTCCCAAACTGTATTGCACTACTTTAAAAATAAATACCATAATTTGTAAAGCATTTTAAGTGTGCATTGTAAATGCCTTCAAAATTGTTGAGTCAAAAATTTTGCAGTGTGGCACAGGGGTTGACGCATCTTGAATGAGAAACCTTATGCTATTGTAAATTTAGTATTTGGGAAACGACTACCGTATTCTAACCCACAATACCATGGACAAGATGGACCCACATTATGCTATAACTTAGTTGTTATAATGCACTTTCTCCATTTCCCAGAGTGCCTTGCAAATATAAAACTGTCGCTTCAAAAAACCATCGTAGACAGATAAGGTCCCTTTTCAGTAAAAATCAGAATTTTACAAGAAACCCTCTTTTTCCATGACACAGCCTCAAATTGGAAAACCAGTAAAAACATATCGGCGAGATATACTATGAGTTCAAGTATGAAGTTCCATCCAATTTGGTCAAAGGACTGTGGAGAAATGGCTTCAGATTGACAGGACTGACAAGAGAGACATAAAGATGGATGAATTGGCAACAATATGCTCGCCCCTAGGGGAGCATTGAAAAATATCAAAGCAGAAAACTTTGAAGCATAGGTGAAATATGATTACTTTTGTTTGCTGGGTTTTAGGTGGGGGTCTACTTTTGCCCAGTGGTGAGGGTGTTGCCTTCAGAGGTCCCTAGTTGACCTCTGACTAAGTGCTGGATCTTTTATGGTAGTGTCCTTGAGCAGGCCACTGAAGCCCTAGCCTTGTGCCCTAATCCAGAAAGTACATATACACAGTGATCTGTTGCTGTGATATGTTGGAAATAATAAGATGGTGTACAACATCACTTAACTCATTACCAAATGACAATATTTTAGGCTTGTCCAAATCAAAAGCATTTTGCAGACAACAAAATATAAGTGACTGAAATTTTAAATTTCTTTTGTGAAGGGTAGAAAACATTGTGGGTAAAGGAGAAAATTTCTCCTTTTCCCACAATGTTTTCTAAAGGCTTCTTTCTCAGGGTCATCAAAAGTAGGGATTGTGTGGTAATGGGTTAACCATACATTTAATTATGGGTAATTTCTTGTTATCTATTTTCAGTTCAGTGGTCTACTGCAAGATGAAAAAGTTGTCTGGCCGTGATGTGTTAACCGTTTACCACATAGCAGAATTTTTTACCTATCCAAATTGAAAGCATTGTAGGCAATGATTTCATAGTGGCTCAAATGATGCAATTTTTCTTTGAGGGAGAAGAAAACTTTGTGGGAAAAGGAGAAAATGCTGGTTACCAGCATTTTCTCCTTTTCTCACAATTTTTTCAAAAGGCTCCAATCTCAGGGGTATTAAAAGTTGTCATTGTTTGGTAAAGGAATAATGTAGTGCTGTAAGGGTATAAGTTGTATGCAGTATTAGGCACAACTGCGCCCAGTAACATAGGGGGCCTGCAACCAGGACTTACTGATTTGAATTACCAGCTCTGTCAGCGTCTTTCCGTGGACTGGTGATGACCATTGCCCCAAGGTTCAATCCTCTATCACCACTGTTCTTTGTTTAACCCATTACCACACAATCCCTACTTTTGCGACCCATTGAAAGAAGCCTTTAGAAAACATTGTTGGAAAAGGAGAAAATGCTGGAAACCAGCATTTTATCCTTTTCCCACAATGTTTTCTACCCTTCACAAAACAAATTTCAAATTTTCATTCACTTTTATTTTGCCAGCTGCAGTTGCCTTCGATTTGGACAAACATTTTGTTGTTTGGTAAGGAGTTAAATGATAGTGGGAAATGCAGTTTTAATTTAAAGTGGGAGAGCAGCCAATGGATTTAGAAGAATATTGTGTACTGGTAAAAGAAAAGAAACTCGAGGAAAGTACAGAGCAGAAGCAATGGCTGCTGCAAATAATTGAAATAATTCTGATAACACTGTTAAGCACCATACAAAGCATCTGATCACCTTGGTGGCCATGATGGATAAATTCTCCATCGTTTGTCCTGTTACGAGCAGAATGGTCATGGTCAGTGTAGATCAAAGATCAGGCTGCATGGTTTGTGAAAGGTGCATTAACTCTTTAACAAACAACAGAAGTTTAGACTGGTCCAAATTGAAAGCACTTGCAGAAGACTAATGAAACTCAAAAATTGAAATTTGTTTCCAGTAGGGTAGAAAACAATGTTGGAAAATGAGAAAATACTGGTATCAACATTTCTCCTTTTCCCACATTGTTTTCAAAAAGGCTTCTATCTCAGGGTCATAAAAAACCGTACAGGGATCCTTTGGTAAAGATTTAACTCTTTACCATAAAATTCCTACTTTTGATGACCCTAAGAAAGAAGCCTTTAGAAAACATTGTGGGAAAAGGAGAAAATGCTGGTAGCCAGCATTTTCTCCTTTTACCACAATGTTTTCTACCCTTCACAAAACAAATTTAAATTTTCAGTCAGTTTTGTTTTTTGTCTGCAAATGCTTTCGATTTGGACTGACCTAAAATTTTGTTGTGTGATAATGAGTTAACCCTTTCCAAAACAAGTTGTTCACTCGTCCAAAAAAAAGTTACCTCAGCTCATGATTTGAAATTGGTATAGAATTTATGATGTGCACTTCTCAGATAAGGTAGGAAAAAACGGAAATGTTAGTAACCAGTATTCTCTTCATTTTCCATCATGTTTTTTCCAAAGCCCTCTCTGTCAGAGTTGTGAAAACTGAGATTGAGGAAAATATTAAAAAGATGAATACGGTAAGAATTACTTATCTTTGCTACCACTAGCCATGTCTGGTCAGAACAGCATCAATTAAAGTACGTATTTCAGACAAAACAATTTCATGCTTTCAGAGTTGTATGGCCCTATATAAAACGCTTATCATAGGGGAATGTCCTTGAACAAGAAACTGCAATGTCCCAACCTGATACTGAGGAAACCCTTGCAAAGCAAAACAAATCTTATCGCAGGGGAGAGAATAAATCGACCAACAGAACAAGATATACAACTAACTCCATAAATCGACATTAATTGCACTTTAATCCATTCTAAGGAATGATTTTAATATAAACAAACTTTATGAAAATCGCTACTAGTGTTTACATTCACTTTTAAACAAAAACAATCAAGACATATCTCGGCCCAAATCCTAGCTTACATTCATTCTCGAGCAAATTCAAAAAACAAGTTTTACCATTCTACTAGGCAGTTTATCTTATCCACACTCTGCTTTGCTGCTATTCAAGCACTTTATACAATGTGAAATTGCATGGAAATTCAGTGGTGATAGTCTAGGGTGATATGGAATCATAACAGTAACAAGTATTCCATAATTCCTATAATGTTTTCAAAAGTTTTTTTTCTCAGGGACATTAAAAGTCGGTAAACAATTTGTAAGCTCTTGTGGAATTATTACACTACTCTAAATTGCTAGGATACAAAAAGTAATGATACTGAAGTTTAGTACATGATAATCTGTAACAAATACAGATACTGGTCAAAATCTGCAATTTCTCTGCAAGTGCATGTATGTGAAAGGCAAAGGGCATTTATTAACCCTTTACCATACAATCCCGACTTATAACAACACTGTGAAAGAAACCTTTTGAAAACATTGTGGGAAAAGGAGAAAATGCTGGTAACCAGCATTTTCTCATTTTCCCACAATGTTTTCTGCTCTTCCCAACCCAAGTTTAATTTTTTCAGTCACATTTATTTTGTATTCTGCAAATGCTTTTAATTGGGAAGTGTCTGCAATATTGTTGTGTGGTAAAGAGTTAGAAAATTGTGGGAAGTGTAGAAACTGTGGGAAATAATGCAACTTATAAGCCATTGTTTGCCTAAAAAAGAGTAACTATAAGAACTGAAAATTATGCAAAATAACAACCTCTTTCCTCGAAATTCGAAAGATATCAACTCACCATTGGGGGCATACAACTAAACCTTCAACTAAATGAAAACATCTTTAGACATATCTGTAATAATGGAGCGCATTTTACACACAAAAACTTAAATGCAGTCCATTGTATAAATTTGTCTAGAAGGGATAGAAATACAGTGTTGGAAAGAAGAAAAGGCAAGTTACCAGCACTTTCTTCTTTTCCCACAAAGTTTTCAAAAGTCTACTCCCTTGGTAGGTTTTAAAAAACAACAACAACAGTTGGTAACACTGGTTGGTAAAAATGGAAAGTTGGTTGTTACCACACAAACGTAAATGGTACAATTGGTAAATCAATTGGAAAAATGTCAAACAAGTGCATTTTTAAGGTCACTTTGGCAAGCAAACTTCACGAACTTTTAGACACAAAAAAGGGTGTCAAATTCATGATCTGGGTCTACAGTGTCCAAATCTTGTCATCATTTCTGGACTAGTCCAAATTGAAAGCATTTTCAGACTATAAAATAAATGTAAATCAAAAATTGAAATTTGACTTGGGAGGGGTAGAAAACGTTGTGGGAAAAGGACAACAAAATTTTAGACTTGTCCAAATTAAAGGAATTTGCAGAGGAAAACTTAACTCTTACCAAACAACAATATTTTAGACTGGTTGAAATTCAAAGCATTTGCAGACGACAAAATAACAGCGACTGAAAATTTGAAATTTGTTTTGTAAAGAGTAGAAAACATTGTGGGAAAAGGGGAAAATGCTGGTTACCAGCATTTTCTCCTTTTTCCACCATTTTTTCTAAAGGCTTCTTTCTCAGGGGCGTCAAAAGTAGGGACTGTGTGGTAATGGGTTAACTCTTTACCAAATGGCAAAATTTTGGACTAGTCCAAATTGAAAGCATTTTCAGACTACAAAATAAATGTAAATCAAAAATTGAAATTTGACTTGGGAGGGGTAGAAAATGTTGTGGGAAAAGGAGAAAATGCTAGTTACCAGTACATGTATTTCCTCCTTTTCCCACAATTTTCTCTACTATTTTTAACCCTTTATCAGACAATCCTTACTTTTCACGACCCTGAGAAAGAAGCCTTTTGAAAACATTGTAACCAGCATTTTCTCCTTTTCCCGAATGTTTTCTTCCCTTCCCAAAGAAGTTTTACATTTTCAGTCACTATTATTTTGTCGTCTGCAAATGCTTTCAATTTGGATCAGTCTAAACTTTTGTCATTTGGTAAAGAGTTAGACAGAAATTATCTTTGAGCTACATTAAATCCTTTGTTGTGTACAAATGCTCTCAATTTGGACAAGCCTACACTTTTGTCATGTGAAAAAGGGTTAAACTTGTGATATTGTGGTGAAGGATTAACTTGTCAATACAGAAATAGTTCTCAAAAATTTCATATAAAGAGTTGTCATCAAAATTTGTCTCCTGGTGTGGAGAAGGGAAAGGAATAATTCTCAGTAAGGGGTTGTTTCCCAACCTGTTACATAGTGTAGATAAAATTCCTAATGATTTCACATAAAAACAATGTAATATGTCTTTTATTGCACATGACTGTATCAATACACATCCACATTTACATTTTATAGTATTAAGTCATAATGTGTAACCAGGGTCTCTCCACACAGCTCGTTAACTCTATACCTAACAAAAAAAATTAGAACGGGACCAAACTGAAAGCATTAAATTTTGCAGACAACAATTTAAATGAAGCTCAAATGATGATTTCTGTCTTTGGGTAGAAAACATTGAGGGAAAAGGAGAAAATGCTGGCTACCAGCATTTTCTTCTTTTCCCACAATGTTTTATAAAAAATCCTATCTTTCAATGTTGTTACAACTCGGAACTGATGCAAAAGTTCAACAAGCAGTCCTAAGATTAAACAATACTATAAAGGTTTTGGAAAGCATTGTAGGAAAAATTCCTCAGAAAAGTACTTTTCTTCCCATTTATCTAACAACTTCGCATTTGATAGACTCTGATGAAGAATGCTTTTCATAACATTTGTGGGAAAACATGAAAATTCTGATAACAAGCAATTTCTTCTTTTCCCATTTAATGCTGTCTTCTTAGACAAATGACTTTATACACGATTTGTTAGCAGCAAAATGCTTTTAACTCTTTACCAAACGACAAAATTTCAGACCGCTCCAAATTGAAAGCATTAGCAGACTAGAAAATACATGTGACTGAAAGTTTGAAATTTCCTTTGGGAAGGGAAGAAAACATTGTGGGAAAAGGAGAAAATGCTGGTTACCAGCATTTTCTCCTTTTCCTATATGTTTTCAGAAAAGGCTTCTTTCTCGGGGTCGTTAAAAGTCAGGATTGGGTGGTAAAGAGTTAGATCTAATACACATCTATACAATTCTAAAACTTTGTTTTCTGGTAAAGAGTTAAAAGTTTAACTTTGTTTCACATGCTCTCATTTCTTAAAGGCCTTAAATTAGCCTATAGTAATATCATGCTCTCTTTGGGCTATCTAGAAATAGTCTTTATTCTATCATGGTATATTGTTCAATAAACCAGTTTTGAGTTATGAGACAAAGTAAATAATTCACAAGGACTATAGCCAGAGTGGTTCATCTATTATGCCATATAACTCACAACATGGCTTATTGAACGATAAATAAACCACAATAGAAAGATTATTTCAATTCTAGCAAGACCAACGCTTAATCAAAGGAATACAAGTTCATACTAAGAGTCGCCCGCATAGCTCAGTTGGTAGAGCGTTAGACTTGTGATCATGAGGGTGTGGGTTAGATCCCCACGACTTGCCATCTAAAATTACTTATAGTCTTTCGGATGAGACATTAAACCGAGGTCCCGTGTGACGGTGCTATACACCGAGCACGTTAAATAACCAGGCGAAACTTAGGATGGGTTTCGTCCTGTATCTGCACTATCCCCCGTAACAATACTTACAGCCTTCAGGGGACGTCGCCCATATGGGCAACCGGTGGCGACGATAAATAAACGCAAATTCATCAACATACTAAGAGTAAAAACGCAGATGCAGATTAAATTCCAATTCATAACTTACTTACTTTATACAGAAAGACGTCACTCTACATAAAATGATGTCATTCTATAAAGAATAACATGGATTTTACCATGCTCTTGTTGCACTATGTTATGTTAGAATATGTACTACACATGTATCCATGAAAAAGGAAGCGTGTTAGCCCCCTACTCTGAGAACAAAGGTAACTGTCATGGTAGAAGCCAAGGTAGCATTGTTGTAATGTTCTTAAAAAATATTAAAACCATGTTTGAAATGGTAAATTTTGATATAATAAAAAAACTTAGAATGGTCACCTTTTTAGAGAAGCAGAAAAAAGTGAGTTAACTCATTACCACACAATCCCTATTTTTGATGCCCCTGAGAAAGAAGCCTTTAGAAAACACTGTGGGAAAAGGAGAAAATGCTGGTTACCAGCATTTTCTCCTTTTCCCACAATGTTTTCTACCCTTCACAAAATAAATTTCAAATTTTCAGTCACTTTTATTTTGACTTCTGCAAATGCTTTCAATTTGGACAAGTCTAAAATATTGTTGTCTGGTAATGAGTTAAGTGTTGTCATGAGCACACTATTGTTCATGGAGATCCCTAACCTTTTGAGACAGAACTGCCAAGGATAACTCTGTACAAAAAGAAACAAAAATTGGACCTAAGCAAATTGAAAGCATCTGCAGATCACAAAGATGATATCTTGGTTTGCAGAAACTTTTTTGTAATCTACAAAAAAGTTTGAAGGTATGGTAGATCTATAATCTAACAAGTTATAAGGGATTTTTCAGGTATTATGCACGCATGTAGAGTATTAATATGAAATAATTTTGTTATTTTCCTACCTTAAGACCACTCCATGCTTCATATGACAATAAGATAAATTAAGAGCATTTTCAGCTGAAAAATTAAATCTGATTGAAATCAAGAAGTTTGTCTTTGAGAGGGTAGAAAACTTTGCAGGAAAAGGAAAAAACTGCTGTTAGCCAGCACTTTCAATTTTTCTAACTATAATTATTTTCAAAATCTTTTTCCTCCAAAGTCGTTAAAACACAGAATCATTTGATAAGGTTTAAAAATGATATTTCCTGAAATACTGGAATCGATAGTCATTGAATTAAAGCCATGATGACAAAATACAGAAATCATTTATATCATTCAACTGGTCCATTTGTTATAATTTCTTGGGTGTCATCTGCTTTTTATAACACAATACATGTACAGCACACTTACAATTATTAACCCATTACCACACAATCCCTACTTTTGATGCCCCTAAGAAAGATGCCTTTAAAAAACATTGTGGGAAAAGGAGAAAATGCTGGTAACCAGCATTTTCTCCTTTTCTCACAATGTTTTCTACCCTTCACAACACAAGTTTCAAATTTTCAGTCACTTTTATTTTGTTGTCTGCAAATGCTTTCAATTTGGACAAACCTAAAATATTGTCGTTTGGTAATGAGTTAATCACAAAATAATGTATCACATATTTTTACAAATGCAGTGAATCTCAACAAAGGGAAGAGTTACATTCAAAATGTAAGTTATCAATTAATACAACAGTGATGAACGTCTACAAACAAAAAAGCAGCTATCAAATTTTTCAATCCATACAACTGTATTACAGTAAATGAAAATGCTTTATTTGAACTATTTTTTCCAATATGTGTGTTCTGTAAACTTAGCTCATTTTGATCAATATAACAGTTGCTTACAACTAATTTACAACTAACTCTTCACAACACAAAATATTTTGGACCGTAAGAAATTTACAGTACTTGCAGCTGACAACTGAAATGTGGCACTTAAAATGAAATTTGTCTTTCAAAAGGTAGAAAACACTCTAGGCAATGGAGAAAATGCTAGTAACCAGCAAACATCTGTGGTAATATCTATGCCAGTCAAACATTTGTGTCTTTAACTCTTTACCAAACGACAAAAGTTTAGACTAGTCCAAATTGAAAGCATTTGCAAACGACAAAAAAAATGTAGCTCAAAAATTGAAATTTGTTTAGTGAAGGGCAGAAAGCATTGTGGGAAAAGGAGAAAATGCTGGTTACCAGCATTTTCTCCTTTTCCAACAAGGTTTTCAAAAGGCTTCTTTCTCAGGGTCATTAGGGATTTTAGACTAGTCCAAATTGGAAACATCTGCAGATGACAAAATGAATGTGACCCAAAAATTGAAATTTGTATTGCGAAAGGAAAAAAACATTGTAGGAAAAGGAGAAAATGCTTATAACCAGAATTTTCTCCTTTTTCAACAATGTTTTCAGATGGTTTCCTTCTCAGGGTTGTGAAAACTAGAGATTGTTTGGGAAAGGTTTGATGCAAGTATTCAAAAAAATTAAGAACCTAATTTCACAACCTTGTGTCAAACTTTATAGTAAGACGTGAACAAATACATAGTTATTGCATATATTACTAAATTTCATTCACTATTTCACCAATGTTGGCCCACCTTTACATATCATTCTTAATAGTACACATAGTCTTACTCTACATAAATATAGCAACACAATTTCTGATTGGCTAAACCCTACATGGATAAGAAATTGCCAAACCCTACATGGATAAGAAATTGCCTTCCTTTTTAGTTAGAAAAATGAATACGAATAGCAAAACTACAATGATTGGTGAAGATGAGCCCTGATGACTGGGTCTTGGAAATTTCCAATTATGATCAAAGCTCAAATAACTCTTGACAAAGCCAATTTTTTAAACTTTTCCTGAAATGAAAGGACATTCGGATTATAAACTAAATGTGACTCAAAATAAGGAACGTGTCTTTGAAAGAGTAAAAAGAATTGGGAGGAAAAAAAGAAAACCCTGGTTATCAGCATTTTCTCCTTTTCCATAAAGTTTTCTACCCTTTCGAATGACATATTTCATGTTTTAAGTAACATTTAATTCTTTACCATATGACACATTTTTGAACTGCACCAAATTCAAAGCATCTGCAGACAACAAATTAAATCTTTTTAATTTGATGATTTCCCATTTTCTGAGGGTAGAAAATAGTGTGGGAAAAGGAAAAAATGCTGTTTACCAGCATTATCTCCTTCTCCCACAATGTTTTCCAAATATATGGGCTTCCATCTCGGGGTCGTCAAAAGTTAGAACTGTGTGGTAAAAAGTTAACTCTTTACCACACAACCCCGACATTTAACAACCCTGAGAATGAAGTGTTTTGAAAACATTGTAAGAAAAGGAGAAAATGCTGGTAACCAGCATTTTCTCCTTTTCCCACAATGTTTTCTACGCTTCCCAAGGCAAATTTCAATTTTTGAGCCATACTTAGGTTGTCGGCTGCAAATGCTTTCAATTTGGACTGGTCTACAATTTTGTCTTTTGGTAAAGAATTAATTTGTTGTCTACAATGCTCTCAACTTGATCAAGTCTGACATTTTGTTGCTTCGGCAAAAAGTTAAACCATACTTATCACTCTCCTAACGAAGAAATACATTGTGTCTTTTCGACAACCCTGTTTATGTCTCAAGGCAGATCACTTTTCAAAGCACAGACATAGGACGAATTGCTCAATGTCAGCAATGTACCTTGATACTACAGTACTTCACTGAACCCTTTCCCAAACAATACCTGGTTTTCACGACCCTGAGAAAAAAGCCTTCTGAAAACATTGTGGGTAAAGGAGAAAATGCTGGTAACCAGCATTTTCTCCTTTTCCCATCATGTTTTCTTTCCTTCCGAAAATAAATTTTAATTTTCAATCATATTAATTTTGTCGTCTGCAAATGCTTCCAATTTGAACTAGTCTAAAATCCTATCGTTTGGTAAAGAGTTAAGCCATTGCCACATGACAAAAATTATAGACTTACCCATAATGAAAGCACTTGTAGAGGAGAAACTAAGCATGGCTCAAGTGACATTTGCTCCTAACTCCTTACCAAACGACAAAATTTGGACTTGACAAAATTGAAAGCAATTGCAAACAACACAATGAATGTGTTTCAAAACTTGAAATTTGATCCTGACAGGGTACAAAACATGGTGATAAGAAAAGAGCAGATAACCAGCATTTTCTCCTTTTCCCACACTGTTTTCAAAAGGCTTCTTTCTCTGGATTATAAATAGTGAGGATTGTGTGGTAAAGAGTTAAAAGGATAGGAAACATTGTTGAGTAAAATGGAGAAAATGATGGTTGTTAGAATTCTCCTCCTTTTCCAGTTATGCTTTCAAAAGCCTTTTACCTATGAGTCGTATAAACTCTGGGTTTTGTGGTTAACCCTTTACCACACAATCCCTACTTTTGACGCCCCTGAGAAAGAAGCCTTTTGAAAACAGTGTGGGAAAAGGAGAAAATGCTGGTAACCAGCATTTTCTCCTTTTCCCACACTGTTTTCTATCCTTCCCAGAACAAATTTCAATTTTTCAGTCACCTTTATTTTGTCGTCTGCAAATGCTTTCAATTTGGACCAGTCTAAATTTTTCTCGTGTGGTAATGGGTTAAGGACTAACCTGTTACCATATAATTACAACTTTGAACGACCCCATAGGAGAATGCTTTTTGAAAACATTGTGGGTCACCAGCATTTTCTCTTTTTCCCACATTTTCTATCCTATTAGAGCACTTAGATGTTTTGAAGTTGGACAAGTCTCAAGTTTGTCATGTGGGAAAGGCTCACATAAAAAGTCGTAAACAAGTGAAATAGCAACCAACAATAACACATAAAGCTATGGATAATTTGAATTTGGAAGAGTCCAGGATTTGGCAAAGATGAAATGGGATAATCTCACACTTCTTGACATATAATGTTCAGCATTTAACATTCATCAGATCACAGACAACAAATGAGCATGGAAGGATTTCAAACAAAATGGCTGTGTTTACTCTTTACCAGACAACAAAATTTTACACTTATCCAACTTCAAAGCAGTAGCAGACGACATTTTAAATGTACCTAAATTGATTTGTCATTTAAATGGCTGAAAACATTGTAGGATAACAAGACAATGCTAGCAATCAGCATTTTCTTCTTTTCCCATAAATATCTCCAAAAAGATTTTCCTTCGAGTTGTTTAACCCTTTACCCCATAAGACATTTCTATGGTATCTCTAACTGACCCTAAATAACAGCAAGGATGAAGCCGTTTCTTATGTGTATATGATACCTTTTGATAGCATAGAAAACATTGTGACTAAAAGGGGAAATTGCTCGTCACGAGCAATTTCACCTTTTGCCACAATGTTTTCAAAAGGTTCCTACAAACAACGTGTAGAAATGTGTATCTACAGAGTAAAGGGTTAAAAACCGGATTGCCTGGCAAAGGCTAAATGTAACAAACATGATTGAATTCTAAACACAAATTATGCTCTTCATCCAAACATCTCCTGCGATGCGTATGTCATATACAGAAAGCCGTCCTCATCTTTGTCATCTCGGTACACTTCCGAAAGCGTCATGGACATGCTTGAAATACTTTTGTTGTTGATAATTAAGTAAAATGCCTGGTTTGCATTCAAGGACATTCTGTTCCTGCAAGAACAAAAACAAAACACTATTCTAAACTTTTTTGGACTTCATATTTCCATAACTCTGAGAAAGATGCATTTGGAAAACATGAAGGAACAAGGAGGAAACACTGCTTGATTTTATCTTGCATCTGACCACTTCAAAAAACACTGTGGCACATAGTAAGAAAAATTTTTTTAGCCACCATGTATCCATAAAAAACTAAAATCATAAAGCCATACTACACATCCATTACCTCTACCAGCTAATTTCACCCATGATAAATGCTCCACCACATCACAAAAGCTAGCAGAAGCAAAGCAGTATAAGTGCCACTTAGTAAATAGTTTAAGGAATTATCTCTTTCCCAAGATTATTTCCTGAAGCATTGTGCCACAGTGAAGATATGGTAGATAGATAAATAACTCCAGGTCATGTATGCAACTTTTTCATTCATTCAGAGCACTAACTCCTTACCAAACAACAAAAATTTTGACTGGTCCATATTGAGAGCATTAATTTTGCAGACGACAAAATAAATGTTATTAAAAAATTGAAATTTGTAAAAGGAAGGAAAGAAAACAAATTGTGGGAAAAGAAGAAAATGCTGGTTACCAGCATTTTCTCCTTTTCCCACAATGTTTTCAAAAGGCTTCTTTCACAGAGTTTTGTTAAAACATGGGATTGTGAAATGTGATAAAAGGTTAAGTACAGTTCGGTCAAGTAGCAGTTTATACCTTTGACATTTCATGCTCTATGATGAAATGCTATGACATAATCCTTGTCTCTGTACCAAACAACAAACTTTGGGCTAACCCAAACTGAAAGCATTTGCAGACAACAAAATAAATCTGACTAAAGAATTTCAATTTGTTTTAGAAAGGGAAGAAAACATTGTGGGAAAAGGAGAAAATGCTGGTTACCAGCATTTTCCCCTTTCCCCACAATGTTTTCAAAAGGCTTTTTTCACAGGGGTGTTAAAAGTCGGGATTGTGTGGTGTGGTAAAAGGTTAACAGTTTACAACAGGAAACATCCCTGAACATTTTAACATCCCTGAAGAAAAAAGCTACAAGAAGGAGCAAATAATTATCTAATGCGTATTAACTCCTCGAACCAACATGTGGTGTCCATCAGTGGGGGGGGTAAAGCATCGGCCTAGAAATCATGAAGTTCCAAGTTTGATACCCTGGGGTGGGTGTCAACTTTAGGACTGTTCACTTGCCAACACATTACGCATGGATACTGATGTAGTTTTCAGGTAGCACACTTCAGAGATCAGTATAAGTTCCAAAACTTTGTTTGCCAGTTGATGCAAAATAAATATAATTATTTAAACTACCTAGGCACCATGTTCACCACAACTATCACTTAACTCTTAACCACACGACAAAATTTTAGACTGGTTCAAATTGAAAGCATTTGCGGACAACAAAATAAAGGTGACTGAAAAATTGAAATTTGTTCTGGGAAGGGTAGAAAACACTGTGGGAAAAGAAGAAAATGCTGGTTACCAGCATTTTCTCCTTTTCCTACAGTATTTTCAAAAGGCTTCTTTCTCAGGGGCGTCAAAAGTAGGGATTGTGTGGTAATGGGTTAAAACAAAAATTTCCTTTCTTTCAAATGTTTTATACTTTTAGTCGGTCATCTATCTTTGTGTTTGACCTATCTGAACAGAACCTGAATAGTGTTGAATGCTTGATGCTTAGAAAAACATTATTAATAAGATGCTTTTATGGACTGATTAACCATTTACAACACAATCCCAAGTTTTAACGACCCTGACAGAGAAAGCTTTTGAAAATATGGTGGGAAAAGGATTGAGTGGTGTTTAATGCCATTTTCAACATTATTTCAAATATATCACTGCGGCAAGTCCACCTATATATGCTTTCTTGGATTCTCTTTTACCTGTACTCCACACAATATTCTTTCTTCAAATTGATAGCATTTGCAGATTATAATGTGGCTCAAATCTGCAATTATTCTTTGACAGGATAGAAAGCATTGTGACAAAAGGAGAAAATGCTGGTTGCAGTATGGATTTCTTCGTTAATATTTAAAAATACACCCCGGTTTTCATGACCCTGGGAAGGAAAGCTCTTGAAAACCTTGAGGGAAAAGATGAACATTCAGGTAACCAGTATTTTCTCCTTTTCCCACAAGGTTTTCTACAATTTCAGAGGCAACTTTCATAATCTAGACACTTTTGTCTTGTGCAAAGGCTTCCAATATAGACCAATCTAACATTTTGTCATTTGGTAAAAAGTTCAGTTATAACTGATTTACAAGTAAATGTCACAGTTTTACAAGACAATTATGATGGGGCTATGAACATATCCAAGGTAAGGATTATCTGAATAAAAGAAACAGCCTAGCCAAAAGTTTTGCATTTATTTAGATGAATGTATTATTACTCTCGACAATTCATTTGGCGTTTCATTCAGTGTAGAATAAAATGATGTCTGATAAACGAACCCTTTACGAAAATATTCCTGTATTTTAATCATCCAAAGGGAAAGGTTAATGATAATATTGTGGATAAAGGAGATAATGCTGGTAACCAGCATTTTCTCCTTTTCCAAGTTCATCATTTTTTCCACCTTTTGTCATCAGCAAATGCCTTCAATTTGGACAAGTCTAAAAACTTTGTCACCTGGCAAAATGTTTAAACTTGAAATCCTACCCAGGTATATCAAACTTAACTATCAGTGGGTATTTATCATCAAATTACCACATATTTAAACCTTTACCACATAGTTTTAATCTTTTACGGCCCTGGCAAAGACAGCTCTTGAAAAAGCAGTTGGAAATGGAGAAAATACTGGTAAACAACCTGTTTCTCTCTAGCAACAATGTTTTCTACCCTTTCACAAAGGAATCAGATCAGTAGAGCCTCGTTAAATTTGTGCACTGCAAATGCAGTCGAAAGTTTTGTTATTTAACTCATGACCAAATGACAATATTTTAAGCTTGTCCAAATCGAAAGCAATTGCAGGCAACAAAATAAAAGTGACTGAAAATTTGAAATTTGTTTTGTGAAGGGTAGAAAATATTGTGGGAAAAGAAGAATGTTTTACCCACAATGTTTTCTAAAGGCTTCTTTCTCAGGGTTGACAAAAGTAGGGATTGTGTGGTAAAGAGTTTAATGTAAATGATAAGCTCTTTTCCCAAAATATGCTCTTTGAACTCAACCATATTATGTACCTGGTTACTATTGTTGAGTTTGCTTCTGGTATAGAACAAGATCTTACTTCTAAACAGAGAAAGATTAGTCTATTCTTGGATCTACATTGTCCAACACTTTGAGACATATTCTAAACAAGAAAAGCCAACAATACCAGTATCTTGGACTTGCTTAATCACTGACAACATCCATATCAGGAAGTAAACTGTATAAGAAGTTGATCCTTTATCAAACAATCCTCTCTCTTTCAAGGCCTAGGGGATTGACATAATCCCACTAGGACAGTATTCCACTGCACAATAGCCCACTGGCACTAGGCTAAAGTCCACTAGATAATATCCAACTGGACAAGAGCCCAAAAATACCAGCATTTTCTCATTTTCCTGGTATGTTTCATGCCCTTATAAAGTCAATTTTCATAGCGTTAATTCAGAAGATAGAAAACATGACATTACCTTACAATAGTGGCAAACTGTGACATACTTAATTCTTGTGGAACCAAAAATTTGGTTTTGTCAAGAAAGGGTAGCGTTTGTTCTTTATAATATCTTTCTACAATCACCTGAAAGTAAAAAAAAAAACATAACCATTTCCTGAAACTGATAGTACACACCAATAGGTGACATGTACAGGTAAATTAAAAGTACTTGCTGCTTTAGATCCATGCATGTCTTGGGCTGGAGGTACAACTCTGCTGCTGCTCTGTTTTGCAACAGGAATTTCTATCCATGTGTTGAAATGGTTCCAATTCAAACAAGTCTGTTTTGCTTGTGTAGTGAAGAGTTAACTTATTACAAACAACAAAATTTTAGGCTTGTACAAATCGAAAGCATTTGCAGACGACAACATAAAAGTGACTGAAAATTTGAAATTTGTTTTGTAAAGGGTAGATAATAATGTGGGGATAGGAGAAAATGCTGGTTACCAGCATTTTCTCCTTTCCCCACAATGATTTCTATAGGCTTCTTTCTCAGGTTTGTCAAAAGTAGGGATTGTGTGGTAATGGATTAAGAAAGAAACTCATCCCATAATGACCCTGAAGAAGAGGGATCCTGAAAAAATATTTGGGACAAGAAGAAAATGCCAGCATTTTTCTCCTCTTCTCACAATGTTTTCTACCCTTTCTGAGACAAAACTCATTATTTAACCCATTACCAAACAACATTATTTTAGCCTGGTCCAAATTGAAAGCATTTGGAGAAGACAAAGTAAAAGTGACTGAAAATTTGAAATTTGTTTTGTGAAGGGTAGAAAACATTGTGGGAAAAGGAGAAAAATGCTGGTTACAAGCATTTTCTCCTTTTCCCACAATGGCTTCTTTCTCAGGGCCGTCAAAAGTAGGGATTGTGTGGTAATGGGTTAAGTGACATTTACTTTGAAGCCTGCATATTCTTTCAATTCGGATAAACCTAAAATACTGGCATCTGGTTTGGGGTTAATATGCAAATGATCGAAACAATCATGCAACATCTGTTAATCCTTTACCAAAAAATCTCTATTTTCAAAAACCTGTCAGAGAAAGCTTTTGAAAACATTGTTGGAAAAGGGGAAAATGCTGGTTACCAGCATTTTCTCCTTTCCCCACAATGTTTCCTACCCTGTCAGAAAACTTCGGCTGATTCTGAATTTGTCATCTGCAGATGTTTTGCATTTGGATGATACTTAACTCCCACATGTGGGAGAGGGTTAATACCTAACTGCCCACAGTTATCTCTTTACCACACAATCCCGACTTTTAATGACCCTGAGAAGAAAGCCTTTTGAAAACATCGTGGTACATGCTGGTAAACAGTACTTTCTCCTTTTCCCAAAATGTTTTCTAACCTTTCCAAATTCATCTCTTAAGTCACAATTAAGTTTTCATTTACAAATGCTTTCATTTTAGACTAATCCAAGATTTTGTCATTTGGTAAAAATGCAGTGATATAGACTTTTTCAGATAGGAAAAAAAAAGTGATATGTTGCTATTTCACAAACAGAATACTGTACTAACAAAGAAGTGAACAGTCTTGGCACAATTTTTTTTAACCAACTGAGTTGATGCAAAATCATATTTCTTGTTCTGTGCTATGTACCGGTAATCGTCTTTTACATTGCCCTTAAAGGTTGCCCTTCAGATTTTGGGACAAAATTTTACAAAAAATACAATGTACAAAAAAAAATCATCCTTTTACTCCCAAAGCCTTATGATTTTCATTTATTAAACCCCAGTGGTCGAAAACCATCCGACAGCTAGATAAATTAGAGATTTGCTACAGCCCAGGTCGACACTGCAGAGAAACACAGTCTATTTTTACATGAGCAACTCGCTCATTTACATACCAGAAAATATACAGACGAAGCTTCAAACATAGCAACCCAAGCTCTAGACATTATGGAAAATAATTAAATGTTTGTTATGTTATGGAATTTAATAGTCATAAGTTACGTGCGAGTCACTTAACATTCCGAAAATGCTTTTTTGATTTTGGCGGGAAATCTAAAAATAGCTTAAGAGGCTACGTAGCCTTTTAACCCATTACCACACAATCCCTACTTTTAACGACCCTGAAGAAAGAAGCCTTAGAAAACATTGTGGGAAAAGGAGAAAATGCTGCTAACCAGCATTTTCTCCTTTTCCCAAAATGTTTTCTACCCCTCTCAAAACAAATTTCATATTTTCAGTCACTTTTATTTTGTCGTCTACAAATACTTTTGATTTTGACAAGTCTAAAATATTGTCGTTTGGTAACGAGTTAAGGGAATACCACCAAATTTTTTTTTGTAATTTTATGATTCTTAATTACTGATGATTTGTATTATTTTTTTCATATAAATTTCAGTGACATACATATTTTTCAATTTGGTGTGATGTGAAAATTCTAAATACCCACCTTTAATAGCCCTTTACTAAATTAATACTCATTTCTATGCATTGCTTGAAGGAGCCAGTGGAAGACATTGTGGCAAAAGGTGAAATTGCTCGTAACGAGCAATTTCGCCTTTTGCCACAATGTTTTCTACACTATCAAAAGGCGTCATATACACATAAGAAATAGCTTCATCCTTACTGTCATTTAGGGTCAGTTAGAGATACCATAGAAATGCCCTATGGGGTAAATAGTTAACTTGTAGAAAAATATGATGTGCTTTGCATTTCTAAGATCAAAAGCAGTGATCACATGTTAATACATTAAGTAACTTCTTGATGATCTAATTAGAGCTATATATAGCTATAATTACTAAGTATTACTCCATGGTCAGGAAAACTCCACTCAAATTCACCTACAAGGAAAATCCACTTACTAACAACTGAGGTCAAACAAGTGACGGGTACTTAACCCTTTGCCACACAATTCTAAGTTTAACTGACCCTGAGTAACATCACTGTGGCAAGAGGAGAAAATGCTGGTTACAAAATAATAAAGCTTGTAATAAAAACAAATATGCCATGTTTCTTATAAAAGATGGTTTGATGCATTACACAAAGCAAGTCATGACATTATGTTACTCCATAGACTTCACTTAAATTTATATACATGTACCAACCAACTGAATCATCAAGTACAATGGTCTTTGGGCATGCAGAAAAATCACTAAAATCAGAAAGTTTGGACTCCAGTCAACCTTGCCCGAGTCCAAAAGGTATTTATTTCTAAACCCTTTACCAAACAATCCCTGGTTTTAATGACTCCGAGATAAAAGCCTTTTGAAAACGTTGGAAAAGGAGAAAATGCTGGTAACCAGCATTTTCTCTTTTTCCCACAATGTTTTCTTCCATGCTGGAAACAAATTTCAATTTTTGAAATATATTTTTATCGTCTGCAAGTGCTTTCAATTTGGACAAGTCTGAAATTTTTTCGTTTGATAAAATATGTTAACTACTCTGTATCACACTCTTTTTTAACCCTTTACACCTTAAGGCATTTCTATGGTATCTCTAATTTACCCTATATAACAGCAAGGATGAAGCTGTTTCTTATGTGTATATGACATCTTTTGATGGTGTAGAAAACGTTGCGGCAAAAGGTGAAATTGCTCATCACGAGCAATTTCACCTTTTGCCACAATGTTTTCCAAAGGCTCCTACAAGCAATGCGTAGAAATGAGTATCTATGGAGCAAAGGGTTAAAATCACGGTATGCTGTATAGATCTTTCAAAGCTATGCTTCCGTTAAAATTATCACTGTCATTTTGACAATGTAACATCTGAATACCAGAAAATGAAAACAAATGAACAGACTGGACCCCAGGCTCATGTCAGCCTGATGATAATGGGTAACCTTCTCCATGATCAGGGACAATTGTTTGTTTTTGCTATTACTTTGTAGAATGTCCCATATTGACAGGGCATATCAGTAGCTTTATCATATTTAGTTACTACCAGCTTACATCTACAATTGACCTTCTCTGTTGTTTGCACCAGAACTAAGACAATATCATGGAGAAATGATCAAAAGTTTCCAGCAGGATAAATTCTGAAAACTGTTCATACTGAAGGCACTAGCAGACAACTCTGAAAGGGTATATGACACTGAGAATCAAAAAAAAAGGAGAAAAACGTAGTTGTTAACATTTTCTCCTCCTTCCATCATGTTTTTGACAGTTTCTTCCTCAGGGTTATTACAACAGAGCATTGTTTAGAACAGGACTTAATTTTATAATAACCTTGTTCTCCAGTAATTACGGACCAATAAAGACAAGAAAAACATCAAGGTTTGAACCAAGTATAGAATCAATTACAAATTTATCATTCAACTCCATCTTTGAAAGAGCATCAAAGAAATATCATTTGATTTCATCCAGAACTCTTGGAGAAAGCTTACCTTGAGGTTTCTCTTTACCCTACAGCCATTTTGAAATTATATCATTTCCATTCACTGAGATGTTTCAAAAATCATTTTAACTTGTTACTGTTTGTGCAAATTTGTAATACTAGTACCATGATTAACTCATTACCAAAAGAAAAAATTTTTGGCTTGTCCAAAACGAAAGCATTTGCAGATGACAAAATAAAAGCGACTAAAACTTTGAAATTTGTTTTGTGAAGGATAGAAAACAAAGTGGGAAAAGTTGAAAATGCTGGTTACCAGCATTTTCTTCTTTTCCCACAATGTTTTCTATAAGCTTCTTTCTCAGGGTTGTCAAAAGTAGTGATTGTGTGGTAATGGGTTAAAAACATTTGATATAGCATATAACTGAAATACATCAATGTCTGTTTGTTAGTAAAGCTGTGTGCAATAAAGGATTTTTAGACCGGAGGTAAATGGAGTTCAGCAAGTAGGTGCCAATTACATCACTTTTACTTCTGGAATATTTTTCTTACTGAAAAAATTTAATCTTGGAAATCATTGCAGGCTAAGATAGAATTATTTCTCAGTCAAGACTCAAGGTTTCTCCTATGGAAACAGAAGTCAGACAAGCAACTAGACTGAAACAATGTTTATTCTGACAGAAAGTACCAATTTCCGTTCAGTAAAATGTAACTAAACTTACAGAATGTGACAATTTCTATAGAAAAACCAATGTTTTAAGTTAACCCTTTACCAAACAATCCCTGGTTTTACAACCCAGAGGAAAAAGCCTTCTGAAAATATTGTGGGAAAACGCTTATTTTGTCGTCTGCAAATGCTTTCGATTTGGACTAGGCAAAAATTTTGTTGTTTGGTAAAGAGTTAACCCATTACCACACAATCCCTACTTTTGACGCCCCTAAGAAAGAAGACTTTTGAAAACACTGTGGGAAAAGGAGAAAATGCTGGTTACCAGCATTTTCTCCTTTTCCCACAGTGTTTTCTAACCTTCCCAGAACAAATTTCTATTTTTTGGTCACTGCAAATGATTTAAATTTGGACCAGTCTAAAATTTTGTCGTTTGGTAAAGAGTTAAGTAACCCTTACAAAGTGACAAGCTTTTATTATTATACTATACCATGAGCCTAGTCCATTCTTTGTCCCATAAACAGGACAACATCATGGTCAGTCTATTAAACTTTAACCTGTTGTCTTCACTGGTACTTTCTAGATGTGCCATATTGACAAGACATAATCAAAACTATTATCATGTTTGCTTACTCTATACCTTACACTGACCTTGTCTATTATTTGTCCTTTTGAAATAATTTGATGTTAACCCTTTACCACACAATGATATCTTTTTACAACCCTGAAGAAAGATGCCTTTTGAAAAAATTGTGGGACAAGGAGAAAATGCTTGTAACCAGCATTTTCTCCATTTCCCACTATGTTTTCTACCTTGTTACAGAGAGAATGCACCATGTTGAAACTGTCATCAACAACTCTTTTCAGCCTAAACAAGTCAAAAATTTTGTTGTCTGGTAACGGGTAAAGTTCAGTATTCTCCTGAATGTTTCAGAAAAGTTGACAATATAGATCAAAGATCAGACTGCATATTTTGCACAGTCCAACCTGTACCAACAACAGCAGTAGAAGCAATCAAAGCTATGGAAGGCCGTTTCACAGAGTCTTTACTAATTTAAAGATAGCAGAATTCTAGCCTTGTCAAACCTGAAAGCATTTTGATTTTGTAGACAAAACATAAAATGTGGCCCAAGAAATGGAATCAACTCTCAAAGGGTATGGATATTGTGTAGATTCAAAACTACGCTGCTTACAAGCATTTTCTTCTTTTTCTTCAATGTGTGTATAAGCTTACGTCCCTAAGGAAATAAAACCACAGAGTTATTTCGATAAAGAGTTGATCTGTCTAAATGTTAATTATGTCAAGTTCAAGTTAAAATGATAACAAATCATATGATAGGGATACCTTTGACTCTTTCCCAAACAAGCCCTCATTTTTACTTGTCTGCAGTGCAAGTCTTTACAAAACACTGTGGGAAAAGGAGAAACTGCTCGTAACACAATTTCTCCTTTTCCCACAGTGTTTTCTAGCCTATCAGGAATTTTCTGCCATTCTCATCAAATTCAAAATTGTCATCAGCAAACGCTTTGAGTTTGGGACAGTCTAAAACTTGTCATTTGGGAAAGGCTTAACTCTTTACCAATTGACAAATTTTGCACAGGTCCAAACTGAAAGCATCAGCAGACAACAAAATTATTGTGTCTTAAAAATTGAAATTTGTTTTGGGAATGGTAGAAAACACTGTGGGAAAAGGAAAAAATGCTGGTTACCAGCAATTTATCCTTCTCCCACAATGTTTTCGAAGGGCCTTGTTCTCAAACTCGTGAAAAACCAGGGTTTGGTAAAGAATTAACCAGTTGCAAAAAGTCTTAATGATGATAGAGAAAAGGGCTTTTGAAAAACTTGTGCCACAAAGAGTAGAAGCTGGTAATCAGCATGTTTTCCTTTACCCACAATGTCTTCTGTGCTATTGAAACAGCAGTCCTTGATTTTATCAAACCTAAGTCATCATCTGCATAATTATGCTTTAAATTTGGACAAGTCCAACATTTCTTTTCTTGTAGAGCGTTAAAGAAAGGGCATCTGGGAATGTATTATTTTAACTTTCTGCAACAATTTTGAAATGTTTTCTTCCTTAATTCCATCCATTGGCAATCTTTTACATGGATGCTTTGATCACTGTCCAAAATAGCCCTCTGTAATTTGTATCATATTGGTTACTAGCAATTTCTCCTTTTCCCACAGAAGCCTTTTTCTGAGGAGGTGTTGAAACACAGGTTGGTCTGCTAAATCTGTTAACCCCTTACCAAATGACAAAATTTCAGGTTTGTCAAGATTGAAAGGAATTGCAGATGACAAAATAAAAGTGACTGAACATTGAAATTTGTTTTGTGAAGGGTAGAAAACATTGTGGGAAAAGGAGAAAATGCTGGTTACCAGCATTTTCTCCTTTTCCCACAATGTTTTCTAAAGGCTTTTTTCTCAGGGGCATCAAAAGTAGGCTTGTGTGGTAATTGGTTAACTCTTTACCACCGACTTTTAACGACCCTGAGAGAAGAAGCCTGTAGAAAATATCGTTGGAAAAGGAGAAAATAGTGGTAACAATATTTTCTACCCTATCAAAGTCAGAAACCATTATATTACCACGATTTAATTTATTGACTGTAGATACTATGAATTTGGTCTAGTCCAAATATTTCTTGCTCAATTAACCTTTCACCAAACAATGCAGACTTTCAACGACCCTGAGAAAGAAACTTTTGAAAACACTGTGGGAAAGGGAAAAAAATGCTGGTAGCAAACATGATACATATTACACTTCAGGTAAGCAGCATTTTCTCCTTTCACCACAATGTTTTCTACCCTATCAAAGAAAATTGCGCCATTTTAACACTTTACCACACAATCCCTACTTTTAAGAAAAGACCTAACAACCCTAAGAAAGAACCCTTTTGAAAACATTTACAGAAAAGAAGAAATGCTGGTAACCAGCATTTTCTCCTTTTCCCCAACAATGTTTTATACTCTCCCCTGTTAAATTACAATTTTTCAGTCACATCTATTTTGTCGTCTGCAAATGCTTTCAATTTGGACAAGTCCAAAATTAAGTAAATATTTGGTACAGAGTCAAGCCACAATGAAGTTGTCTACAAATGCTTTCACTTTGGACGAGGCTAATATTTTGCTGTCTGGTGTAGGATAAACTCTTTTTCCAAATGACACAATTTTGGAATTGTCAAAATTGAAAGCATTCGCAGACAATAAAATAAATGTGAATCCAAAGTGAATTTGGACTTTGAAATGGTAGTTCTAAACATTGAGGAACAAGAGCGGCAAATTGTCGCAAGATACGCCCGTCTTACCCCAAGTTGTAAAGCTGGGGCATGCACCAGACAAAATTCAAGTATGAAAAACAACAAAGGACAATAACTCAAAAATTAAGCAAGCAAGAGTTGTGATTTCGGTGCACTGCACTCCCCCTTGATGAGATCTATCCACCAATGAAATTTCATAACCCTAGCTAGTATAGTTTTAGAGATATGCTTCGGACAAAAATCAAGTATGAAAAACGACAAAGGGCAATAACTCAAAAATTAAGCAAGCAAGAGTTATGATTCCTGTGCACTGCACTCCGCCTCAGTGAGATCTATCCACCCATGAAATTTCATAACCCTAGCTAGTATAGTTTTGGAGATATTCACCGGACAAAATTCAAGTCTAAAAAATGACAAAGGGCAATAACTGAAAAATTAAGAAAGCAAGAGTTATGATTCTTGTGCACTGCACTCCCCCTCAGTGAGATCTATCCACCCATGAAATTTCATAACCCTAGCTACTATAGTTTTGGAGATATGCTCCGGACAAAATTCAAGTATAAAAAATGACAAAGGGCAATAACTCAAAAATTAAGAAAGCAAGAGTTATGATTCTTGTGCACTGCACTCCCCCTCAGTGAGATCTATCCACCCATGAAATTTCATAACCCTAGCTACTATAGTTTTGGAGATATGCTCCGGACAAAATTCAAGTATGAAAAACAACAAAGGGCAATAACTCAAAAATTAAGCAAGCAAGAGTTGTGATTTGTGTGCACTGCAACCCCCATCCATGAGATCTATCCACCCATGAAATTTCATAACCCTAGGTAGTATAGTATTGGTGATATGCTTCGGACAAAAATCAAGTATGAAAAACGACAAAGGGCAATAACTCAAAAATTAAGCAAGCAAGAGTTATGATTCCTGTGCACTGCACTCTGCGTCGGTGAGATCTATCCACCCATGAAATTTCATAACCCTAGCTAGTATAGTTTTGGAGATATTCACCGGACAAAATTCAAGTATAAAAAACGACAAAGGGCAATAACTCAAAAATTAAGCGACCAAGAGTTATGATTCTTTTGCACTGCACTCCCCCTCAGTGAGATCTATCCACCCATGAAATTTCATAACCCTAGCTACTATAGTTTTGGAGATATGCTCCGGACAAAATTCAAGTATGAAAAACAACAAAGGGCAATAACTCAAAAATTAAGCAAGCAAGAGTTATGATTCTTGTGCACTGCACTCCCCCTGAATGAGATCTATCCACCCATGAAATTTCATAACCCTAGCTAGTATAGTTTTGGAGATATGCTCCGGACAAAATTCAAGTATGAAAAACAACAAAGGGCAATAACTCAAAAATTAAGTAAGCAAGAGTTATGATTCTTGTGCACTGCACTCTCCCTCGATGAGATCTATCCACCCATGAAATTTCATAACCCTAGCTAGTATAGTTTTGGAGATATGCTCCGGACAAAATTCAAGTATGAAAAACAACAAAGGGCAATAACTCAAAAATTAAGCGAGCAAGAGTTATGATTCCTGTGCACTGCACTCCGCCTCAATGAGATCTATCCACCCATGAAAGGGCCTGGTTCACTAACCCCCATAATTTGCCCAAAATATGCAAAAAAAGTAAACTATGAGAAATATCATCAATTGATCAATATTCATTCAGAACAACTTCTAAACTGTATAAAAATGCTATTTTGATAATTTCAAATAATTTTGTAGGTGATTAATTTCACGTTTTAAAACCCCCTTTATTCCAAAAAACAGGAAAATCATACCATTTTTGTCCAATTATATTGAAAATAAACTATCAGCGCAGGCGAGTACCACAAAATAACAAGTATGTTTGTATTAACAATTAAGATACAAACAAAATGATATATGTTTCGTTGTGGTACTCAAATGCGCTCATGTTCTAATTCAAATAAAATTGTACCCGAGGCGTAGGCTTTGACGCTGATGAGTAGCCCCTATATATCCAAACAGAGAACTCCATTTCGGGTTTATATGTCCAAAACTGTTGTTTTATGAATACATTACATGTGCAATTGCTAAATGAAATAACAATTGCTGCTTCAGTCAACGCATTTCGCTATAACATTGTAATTTATAGCAATAAAAAACGAAACTATTAACGCGATGTACGAACTTTACTGAGTACGATTTTCGCCCGTCTCCAATGTAAACAATTCAGACTATACGCTCTTAGCGATGCAATCGGTAGGCCTACTAGATCCCCTAGCATTTCTAAGTAGATCTAAGTATTATTTATCATTTATCATTTCTTTTTTCTTTTAAAAATTGGGTCCAGAAAACTTTGATCTTGACAAACTATTTATAGATTTTTCGGGGACACAAATCGAAGACAGTAGATGAAATATCTCGTAAAGAAGAAAATTAAATACGATAGTCTACATTGCAGGTCGTATTTCGCTTTCGTTTTACGATATTTTTGCAACAATTACTTAGAAAATACCAATTAGATAGATCTACATGTATATCTACAGAGTTTGTTTTTGCGGTATTTGAGAAGATTTTTCATTTTTTCGTCTGGCAGGATACGATTCTATTTTTAGACCTTAGCTTTAGATACTGCTACTTTATTTAACTAACCATTGACCGTTTGGGTGTGTAGGCTATTGGTTTATGGCGTGCGCTCATGTCTGAGAGCACCCAAGTTCAAATCTTGCTGATAGCAATAACATTTTTTTTTTTTTAATTTTTCTTACATCAAATTTTTCTTCAAAATATCAAAGAAAACTGTTTTAAACCAAATTAAGTCATTAGTGTCAAACCAAAATGAAACATTCAACTGGGAACAGTTCCGCGATGATGACTCTAAAATAATACAATTGCATATGGACAGTGGAAAATTCTCTGAAATTACATAGAAAGAGTGTCAATTGGAACTGGAAAAACTTTCAAGGAACTTGAAGAGGCTTAAAAAGTTATGTCTGAAAAATCAGAATTTAATACCACGCCTAACTAACACACAAATTGAAAAATGTAAATAAGTTGTGTTTTAAAATACTAAAGAAAAAGTGCTGTAACTCTACAAAGCCTATAAATCGGAGGTCTTGGTGTTCCTATTATAGGAAGTTAATACAGAATACAGAACAGATATCATATGACGATTAGAGTACAGCATACTGGTATAGAAAATCAAATAAATTAACACTTTAGACCACTTTCAACTTATTTTTCAGAATGCTGAAAAGCTATCAATGTATTGTGTGTCACAAACGGGTAAAAAGTTAAAAACTTTATGATCGTTGTCCTGTAACAGACAAACTGAGAAAAAAGAGATGTTGTTTGCCGTTCTTTTCGAATACAGTGTTATAAAAGTGCCATAAGTCCGCCTAAACTGAAACCTATATACAATTTCATGATATTCATGTATGTCGCCATCTTTCTGATAAGGTTAAAAACTGACCTAGCCGGCCTTCCAGAACAATTATTAGAAATTTTCTAGTAAAGCTACGCTCTACTTGGCTATTATCTACAGGATGTCCGGAAAGTAAGATGACACCTTTGTACATTCGTAGTATGGCTTTTAATTTCAATTAAAGAGATGAAAATTTAAATACGTGTGTATAAAATGTGTATTTCTTTGTATGATATTTTTACTCAATTTTCATCACATGAAGAACTTTTATACATATTTCATATCAGAATTACCTTTTGGTCTATGAATTCATTTTAGTAGTTAACTGACGTTTTCATTAAAATGGCTTTTTTAAGCTCTTTCCATGCCAAATATTCATGATAAAGTTGTCGATCAGTTTAATAGCACATTCTACATTCAATCTTCTTAATTCCACGTGTGATGTTCTGTTGCAACATGTCTGTGTCTAGCTCAGGATTGCAGACATTTGACTTTAAGTAACCCTAAAGGAAGATGTTGCATCGATTGAGGTCCAAACTGTGCGCAGGCCACGATATTTTTTAATCTTTTACCTCCGAATATCGTCCCGATGTTAACTTATCACGGGTCATATATTAAAAAAAGGTCCATCACAGTACAAGATTAGTTTGCCATAGCAACATTCGGCATAAACCTTGTGTTTTTCAATGAAGGAGATTTATTGTATATAATTTTTTATCTCCTTATCAGAAATTAAAAGCTATATTTTAAATATACGAAAGTGTTACCTTACTTTCCGGACACCCTGTACTATATTTGGTATTACCAAGTCTAGTGTTTCATGCAGTATCCAAAGTGAGACAAGTATTTATGCGTGGTTTTGTGCCTCTCTAGTCTCTACGTCGGAATAGATAGCCTAACCAGGGAATCTATTATCAGAGACCATACCCGTGACATAGCAAAGAGCTTGATTGGTACAGCTAACGACCACATGTTCCTTGTCTTTGATGGGACTTAAACTAACAAATCGAACAGCTTTCAATTTCAACAATGAACATACTGCATGCACAAAGGTCGTCTGCTAATTGAGCCCATGGTAGTTGTTACAACCACTGGCTATTTCGTAACCATTGTTGGACCGTATTTGTCAGACAAATGATAATGCTTCAATACTTAACCACATGCTTCTGTCAAATATGGAAGACGTCAGAGGCTTTTTTGAAGGATGGCGATGTATTTGTGGTGGACCAGGGCTTTCGAGACTCAAATTACTCGAGGAGCTTGGTATTCAGACTGAAATGCCAAGCATTCTTTCCAAAGAGCACAGACATATGTCTAGAGAAGAAACTTATAGGCAATTTTGTTCGAATAGGCGTGGGCCCTTTCGAACAAATATTTTCCAACCTTTAGTTCTACATCTGGGGATCAGGAGCATGCAAAAAGGGTGCTAGAACGCAGCAGGAAAGGAAATGAATTGAAGGATATGGTAGAGGAAAAAGGAATAGCAAGAAAAATCAAAATATGGCGGCCAGTGGATGAAGTTGAAATGAACGCGTTTCTTCGCTTAACCCTTTACCAAACAATCCCTAGTTTTTTTCCGACCCAGGGAAAGCAGGCTTTTGAAAGCTTTGTGGGAAAATAAGAAAATGTTGGTAATCAGCAATTTCTCTTTTTCCCACAATGCTTTCTCCCCTATCAGAGACCTAAAGCTTATTTGTACCAACTCTGAATTTATGTGCAGCAACGTATGAAAACAGAGAGAAATTTGGTGTATATACATGTACGTGACTTGAAGATGCCACTCCCAATCAAATCGAAGATTCAAGTAGTGATATTGATCAGTGAATTACATGTTTTCCTTTACCTTTTGAAGACCGTTAAGCGTCAGTATTAACATGAACGTGTAATTCATACACCAGCCCGCCGATTATACGTACCAAACTAGTGCTGCCAGTGTGAAATGGCTTAAATGTTTTTGTTAATGTGTTGATATTTACTTTTTCATCAAACAACATAATTATAGACTGGTCCAAATTAAAAAAAAAAACATTTGCAGACAACAAAGTAAATGTGACTCAAAAATTGAAAATTATTTATAAAAGGATAGAAAAAATTGAGCGAAAAGCAAAATATGATTGTGCCCAGCATTTTCTCCTTCTCCCACAATGTTTTCAAAAGCTATATTTCCCAGGGTCGTGAAAACCAAAGATTTTTTGGTAAAGGTTAATATTTGATGTCTATACTTATTATGCTCGAAATGAAACGGGGAAATCAAATAAGACCACTGGTCAACGACAGATTGTTATAGTAATTTAAGGACTTTGCAGACGAGTAAGTAACCATGATTCTTAACCCTTTACCATACAATAAAATTTTGGGCTAGACCAGACTGAATCATTTGCAGGCAACAACAAAGATGTGCCTGAAAAAAAAAATGATTTCTGTTTTTGGACAGGGTAGAAGGCATTGAAGGAAAAGGATAGAATGCTGATTACCAACATTTCCTCCTTATTCCACAATGTTTTCAAAAGTCCTCTTCTTCAGGGTCGTGAAAAGTCGGCATTGTGTTGTAAAGGCTTAATTAAGTTAGTGTTTGTTACTGAAACGGAAGGATACACCGTGAGAAAATGTACGTTTTGATATGATTTTCTGTTTTTCACACACGCGTAACGTCGTGTTGTTTATGGGCGACGTCAATAAAGACGTCGTTTTGTTGCGTTACAGAGGGCCCTTTTTCCTATTAAATTTCAATGTTCTGTTCAATTTTTTCACTAAATAATGTCATTCTCAGGTTATACACATGTCATTTCTATTATTTCCAAAAAATAGTGAGATTCTGAGGTTGGGCAAATTTTGGGGGTTAGTGAACCAGGCTCTTTCATAACCCTAGCTTGTATAGTTTTGGAGATATGCTCCGGACAAAGAACTGGACGCAGCCCGCCCGCCCGCCACGGGTGATCCCATAATACATCCCGTCTTCGACGGGCGTATAAAAAGGAGAAAATGCTGGTTACCAGCATTTTCTCCTTTTCCCACTATGTTTTCAAAAGGCTTCTTTCTCAGGGTTGTTAAAAGTCTGTACCAGTCGAAGGGTTGTATACTTACAGGAACTTTTGTTGGAAACTTTACTCTAACTCCTGACGCTTCTTCTTTTCTTGTAGCTGATGAAAAAAAGAACAAATTTTATTGTACATGTCATTCTGGAACAGAAAACAGTTCTAAGTTTCAGTCAGAAATGGGTTAATGCTGCATTCAGTTCATAGTCTGCAATTGATCATTTTTCAGTTAAAGTCTTTGGATTTAGACAAGTCATGTACATGTAGAAAAGAGTAAATCCTGTGCCTTGCCCATGGGACTACGTCCACATGAACAACTTACTCTGATGAGCTAAGAATTTTCTAATAAAAACCTCAACGAGGCTATTTTTCAACCTCTCCAAAACTCTTTTGATAAAAGTGACTAAAAATTTGCAATTTGATTTGTGAAGGTTAGAAAACTTTGTGGTAAAAGGAGAAAATGCTGGTAACCAGCATTTTCTCCTTTTCCCACAATGTTTTCTAAAGGCTTCTTTCTCAGGGTTGTCAAAAGTAGGAATTGTGCGGTAATGGGTTAAACCTTTCTCAGACAACAAATATCACATGCCACAAAAGTCAAACAATTGCCAATGACAAACTAAATTGACACACGTGAGTTTACTTCATAATTCATTGGCTGATAGTGTAAAAAACATGGTTAAGACAGGATGGTTTACCCACAAATGTATTCAAAAGACTTCTTTCTGCATTGTCGTTAAATTGTATTTTCTTTTTAGTACATCCTCCTAGGGTTTCAAATTCAGGACCGTGAGGTACAGTATAGGGTTAAATCTTTAGTCTTGCAGTGCTGATTTCTTACACAACATTTTCCAGTCAATGATAACAGCTCTGTAGGATAGCTACTTAAAGATTACGTTACAGACCAAGATCAGACTGTAAATTCTTATTCTGCAGATTAAAGGTTTATCTAACCTTTACCACACACTCCTGAGTGTCAACAACCCTAAGCAGGAAAGCTTTAGAAAACAATGTGGGAATAGGACAAAATTATGGTGGTAATGTTTTCTACAATGGTACAAAAGTATTATTGGACAAAGATCATCCTGTACGATGAGTGTAGCCTCATCTTGTATCTAGTTGAGCACCACAACTCGTACTCAATATCCTACGGTCGAGCTTTTCTCCACCCATCACATGTCTACCTGTATAACAGCTGTTGTGATGGGACGAATCACAGGTAAAGAAACAGTCACTTACCAAAGCTTTTCCTCTGTTTAAACGTTTTAACCGTATTGTCTTTATTTTCTGGCATTTTGAATTTGACACAACTCGACAGAAGTGAGATTCGTTCACAAACTAGACACGAATGACATTAAATGCAACGAAGATTCCTATTCGATTACGACTGTTCACTATTTGCTATGTGTATGATTGCAGTGTAACACTTATTGGAGAAGTGACGTCACACCTATTTGATTGGCTGACTGACTCAAAGTACAATGACTCTATTATTCGTGGGGATTTTCATACGAAAAAACAAACAAGAGGGGAATGTCTCCTGTGTTGAATCGTTCGATACAATTTTATTTCAGCTATCCATTTCAGTGTATCTCATTTTAAAACATCCATTTACTCAGAATAACTATATAGGCTAATATAAAAAAAAAAGTTATGAGTAACCTATATAGCCTTCTCCTGGCCTTTATAAATAAATGGAAAATCGCCTACTCGTCACTACCTTCAGTCTGAAGGTGTCTGCTCCGATGCTATTTTTGTGACTGGTCTTCGCTAACACCTTCAGGCCAGCCATTCATTGAACCCGTATGGAAAAAATACGATTTTACCTGCATCTTTTCGAACGGCTCTATGCGACAGAATTTCAAATGACAACTAATAAAATGGGCATGGATTGTTAGATAAATGATTAATCTTTACAAAAAAACTGATGTTAGTTAATATCCAACTCTTACCTTTGTGCAAATCTGTACTTTTCAACGTAAATAATCGTTGACCTACTTCACCAGAAATCAAAACATGGTGATCTTTTCAATGCGCATGTCTCGGCAGAAATCGCAGTATCTCTGACATGCTACAGGATGGTTTAGTTGCGAATTTTGCTGTAAATAAACGCACCTTGATCGAACTTGGCTGTATAGGGTTAGGGAACCAGACTGTACAAATTTCAAATTCCGTTGAGTGCGCATGCCTGACTAACGGAAGTCGCCGTGTTAGTTGTTTACAAATTATGCTGGATTTATTCACGTTGGGAAAAAGGTAAATTCCCATTGATTTAATTGGTATTTTGCAGCATATTTTGTGTGCTCTTAAAGATTAATCATTCATCTAACGATCCATACCCATTTTATTAGCTGTCATTGGAAATTTTGTCGCATAGAGCCGTTCGAAATGATGTGGGTAAAGTCGTATCTTTTCCAGAAGCCTTGAATGAATGGTTGGACTGAAGGTGTTAGCGAAGACCAGTCACAAAAATAGCATCGGAGCAGACACCTTCAGACTGAAGGTAACTCGTCACATGCATTCGATCACGCGCCCACGGGTAATTAAATCACCAGTTCCGCGGTTCATGTATTTAGGTGGGTGCAAATATTACTTGATTTTGTTTTTTTAAAAAAAGGAACTTAAAATAGTTTTTCTTCGTGACATTTCGCTTTTACCATTGACAAAATATTAATCAGTTCGTGTTTTAACAACCCTAGTACTAGTAGGGGAAAACGGTTATGGAAACATTGTTAAGAAAGGAAAAATAATGGCAATCAGCATAAATTGGGGAACGGACAAAAGCCCACTGGGACAAAAGCCCACAGGACAAAAGACCACAGGAAAAAAGCCCACTGCTAATTTTGAAAGGGAGGACAAAAGTCCACTGCTTATAAAAAGTATTAGAAAATCATTTTTTTTTTTTATCACATTTGTGAGACTGGCATTTTCTACTCTTCTTTAAGACATGTCGCATCATACATACGAACATTTTTAATTAAGTACATGATTATATATGGGTTTTTGTCCTTCGGGGCTTTTGTCCCAGTGGGCTTTTGTCCTGGTGGTTGCTAGAGAACTCGTACCCTGGAGAACTCATACTCTGGAGAACTCTTACCCCAATCTGAAGGGTACGAGTTCTCTGGAGAACTCGTACCCTAGGTACGAATTCTCCAGAGAACTCGTACCCCAAATTTATCATTGTGAAAATCACACCTTTCTTGCTCACTGTGTTCAGGAAATTTGCCTTTTCACCAGGTGTGAAAATTTGATTAATTCTGTGTTCATTTTATCAACTCGTTCCATTTAAAAACATATCTAATCCAATCAAATACTGATTGCTAGACCGTTCTTACACAAAACAACATCAAATATCAATTCAAAACTTGAATGCAAGTGAAGGCTATCCGAAGAATTGAATAGTGCAAAAATTAATTCTACTAATGATTTTTCAGTTGAATACAATTTATTTATGGTTCATAAATGTTTTCCTTACGATTTTTACATCAAATACAACATACACCGCATGAGAAAACACACAGGTTTCTTTACTTTATTTGTCTTTTCAACATATGTACAAGAAAAAAATTCAAATCTACATCACAATAACGGCATAAAAATAAAAGTTGACAGCATCCTGGTAAACTAACATTATATTTATTAGTTGGGGTACGAGTTCTCCAGAGAACTCGTACCCAGGGTACGACTTCTCTGGAGAACTCGTACCCTTGAGATTGGGGTACGAGTTCTCCAGGGTACGAGTTCTCCTGATACCGTCCTAGTGGGCTTTTGTCCTACCCCGCATAAATTACCCTTTTGCCGAGGTGTTTTCCAATCATATAAGCAATATTTGATAAAATGTCAGCTAAATTTTGTCGTTTCATCAAGAGTTCAGTAATCATTCGTGCTCATGTCCACAGTCAGGATATGATGCTATATCACCAGACAACCCTTTTTCCCTTAACCTGATATTCAAATTTTTCATTAACTTAAACCTCTGTTGAATCAAACAATCTATAAATTTTTTGAGGGTTTGTAATTCAGTGTTATTTAATTTAGTATGATGCTGAGATGACTTTACTAGCCAAACGAAAGCAAGCAGTATAGATGTAATTCTATAATTCTGTGGCAGAACGGAGATTTGTTGATTTTTTCCCCCTTTCGCATTGGAGTTCAAAATTTTGTTTAAACATGTATATCTGTTACATTGTCCACTGCCCCGGTGATTCTCCCTTTTAATACATATCCGTGTGTAAATTCGTTCAAGCATCTTTAAATTAATTACCGAGAATTTATCACCGGTCGAGAGAAAAATACGATTATTTTGTTTCCCGAAATTTTATTGCGGAAAACATTCACGACAGCACGATTTAAGTAGCCTATCTGCTAAACTGGATATGTATTGACTGTGTTTGTTTGTGAGCCCTTTGGCAACAGTAATAAAGTAGTCGGTTTATCTTATCACCACGGATCCATATGTATATAGATCGTATTTAGGACCTACCCTAGGAACTATATATCGAATGCGTGGCACTCGACCCCCCTCCCCTCCCACGGGAGTACTAGTTAGTACCACAGATCTACCAACTGAGATAGCCGGGTAGCTTGTCATGAGTCCATCAAGCATCAACTTCAACAACGCCCTTCCTGATTTATTGGTAGTAACCAACTCCTCCTTCAGTCCCCACGGACTGCCAGTATCGCAAGTGACCTCGTCGCCAATGAGGTAAATCAATGGTGGAAAGTGTGCCCAATGTGGGACTTGAAACCACGATCCCCGGTACCGCAGCTCCACCAACTGAGCTAGCCGGGCAGCGTTGGTCGTGAGTCCACCTAACGTCACTACAGCATACTTGTAAATGAAACCGTGAATAGATCTGTACAGTAAGAGAATAGACCTATAGGCCTATCGTCATTTACAAAAATTGAAATCAGGAATCAAACACAAATTTAACCCCGAGATCGCTTTAAAAATATTCACTTTGAAAACCTGGTGTTGTACTGTAGATTAAGGTCAGATCTATAGTTCGATCTTTGATCAACTCTTTTGTTCTGTCCAGATAGATCCTAGGATGGTAAAATAGCCTAGACGGTGTTTAGGGGATGGTACACATATAAGACCCCTTGTTGATTTTAGCGTCACCTGAGAGCCACCTGAAGGCTTCTACAATTCAAAAAATTCTAGGGAAGTCCAAAGTCAGATCTTCATGGTAAATTCCCTCCCACCTATAGTAGGCACTTCTTGTTTTGGAAAATACATTAAGTATTACTTTTCCGTAGAATTTATTTTGGGCTAGCTGCACTCCTATAGGTAGGTTAAGGGTGTGAGTTCTCCAGAACACGAGAATTTGACATTCTTTAACCAAAATAAATAATAAAATATGAAAAAAAATCTCCCCCTATATAATATAAACACAAGGAATGCAACGTCTCGATTGCCGGCGCCAGCACAGGACAGCCTTTCCCACCCAAAATCACCCACGAAACAAACATTGATTATAATTTCCTTTAGCCTAGCGATAGACTACAGAAAAATGTACCTGCGACATTCGGCGATACCTCAGTAGACACCTTTCAACCGGAGATATCCGTCATGTTTTACAATTTTATTGACAATTGCGATCCATCGAGGAGGCCATTCGCTGACGTCACTTGAATCCCATGAACGGTCCAATACGGCTTAAGTCTAAAGAGTTACCTCGCTTGATGGGAGATTTCCCTATTCACAAGAGTCAAATATCTTTTCTTTAAAAAGGAATGCGGTCAAATACTTTTGTAAGTTACTTCTAGAAAAATCTTAAGTATCATGTGATGTCCATAAATATATCTTAAAAAATAATAGTAATAAGTAATACGAAAATATCGCGGGATACACTTCCTGGGAATCCCGTGACGTCAGCGAATGGCCTCCTCGATGGATCGAAATTGTAAAAAAAAGTAAAACATGGCGGATATCTCCGGTTAAAAGGTGTCTACTGAGGTATCGCCGAATGTCGCAGGTACATTTTTGTGTTGTCTATCGCTGTGGGTGATTTGGGTTGGGAAAGGCTGTCTTGTGCTGACGCCGGCAATCGGGACGTTGCATTCCTTGTTTTTATATTATATGAGGGAGACTTTTTTTTCATTTTTAGTCATTTGTTCAGGTTATAGAATGTCCTGTGTCCAGAAGAAGCTGTTGTTGTTGTTGTTTCGGGTAATTTCCCACACTAGCAAAAGTGGCACTCCTTCACGAAGCAAAGATGGCAATATTCATCTCCGCAGTATAAACCTTAGATAAGCTGAACTCTTCATGACGGAGGTAAACACCAAAACTGTTTCGCATGTTTCGGCGTACGCAAAGGTAAATTTTCTAAATTTTGGTCTCTCTGTCACCAGATCAAATATCTGACTAACGTGAATCTGTTTTTGTGTACGTATAAAATTGCTTCTGACTTGAAGAAAATATATGTAAAGGAATCAAGGTCTGTAAAATCTGCAGCAAAAGGTGTCGGAATTTTGTTACTTCGGGTACCGTGTTACTTCAAACCTACAAAAATCCAAAGAGAATAAACGTTTACACGAAGACAGCGCGAAGCTAATTTTAACAGACAACGTGGCAGCAGGGACTGGACTGATTGAATTTCTCAAAGGATGTCATATACTAGATTCAGAATGACAGTTGTTTCAATTAGCTCCGGGCTTGTTCAACCCAAAACCAGTTCGTCCCAGGGCATGTTTGCGTCTGGGCTTACTCCCACCTTACTTTATTGATCTTATTTGAATGTACCATGCTGTGTGCATTCTTGTAATGTTTTCCTGTTCTTGACATGTTTTGCATGGGTTTACAGTCAAAACGTACCCAAACCAAAACGTACCCAAGTCAAAACGTACCCAAGTGGAGTCAAAACGTACCCAACTGAAGTCAAAACGTACCCAAGTTGAGTCAAAACGTACCCAATGTGAAGTCAAAATGTACCCATGATTTTTATAGTGTTTTTATCTTCCATCTTTCCACACATTAATAGAAATATTGCTTTATCATCTTGATGATGATAATTTTTCATTCTGCTTTATTTCAAATTTGACTTACATGATTAAAACAAACAATGAAGCATATCACAGAATATGTAGCTAAGTCTATCAAACGCTTCATGATAAAATTACACTGTTTGTATCTCTCTTTTTTTTTTTTGGCAATTACAATTAACATTAGGGAAAAAGCATCACATACCTTGATATCATTGTCCATCATTATTGATATATATTTTATCCATTAAAAAAAAAAATCGGAAAAAAAAAAACTTCATAAGAATTAGCACTTTTATAAAAATGAGATACGTTAATTACATTGTTTGGATAACAAAAGGCACAATTTTCACACCCAAAAAGTGTGTAATAAACTATAATTATGTGGCGAATAAATTAATTATTCACAGTGGTTTTAAAGCTGCTGTATATTGGCTGATTATATATCTGAATGCTTTGTAAATATTGATGATTTGAGAGACAGTTTATTTTAGATGAAAAACTGAAGGCTTGATTTTTTTAAAAATTCACTAAATGCTCTGATGGAAATTTTCTTATATTTTCCTTTTCTTCCCTTTGAAAGTTCTTCTTTGTATCATTTTTATCATCAGGAAATTCCCTAAATATGCATAAGTAAAAGATTTTGTTGTCTATGAGTGGTGACACGGTTACACCTTCTTATCATTACAAGTATGAATATTTACACAATTTTTCAGTTAATCAAAACTTTAACAATTAGAGGGCGAATATTTTAAGACATATCTGCACTGAAAAAATTTGTAAACTTAATTCCTTACCAATCAATAAAATCTTGGACTCTTCAAGATTGAAGACATTTGCAAAAAAAAAAAAAAAACCATTATAATATAAGGCCTCGAAGGGTAAAAAACATTGTGAGAAACGGGAGGAAGTTGTAACAGTGTTGTAAAAAACTATTTTTCAGAAGGATTGTAAATACTACAGATTGTGTAATTAAAGGTAGCCCGTGCTTTTTGTGGGTGGAAAAAAATAATCGACTAAATATCATTGAACATTTTCATTTTAAACTTAAATTGACTAGATCTAGCTTATTTTTTGTTATCTTTGAAAAGGGGCTGTGTGGTGAATATAATTACAGTCGAATCTGAGTTAGCGGTCATACGTGCGTAGCGGCCATTCTGCGATTAACGGTCAGTTCAGGCCCGCCCGTGCAAATTTACTCTTTAAAGTCCTTTAATTAACGGTAAACTGTGATATGTGGTCAGCGGTCACATTTGAAGATCTTAATTGCACTTAAAGCACATCCCATAAAGTGGTCACGCGACCCAACTAATTGCTAGCAGGTGGTGTGAAAAATTAATTAACACGTCTGGCTCCGTGTGCATACACCGCGGCGCTATACCAATCAACATGTGTGATAAACAGTTGAACTTCATAGTGTAGGTGTACACTTTGCATAAACAGTGTTATAGCGGGCTATTCTTTGCTGATCGGCAGATAGACGCTGCTTCCTCGCAATGTTTTACTTTACTATTGAAAACGAAGTTACCAATTTCCAAAATGGCGTCGATTACCGTAATTTGCGTAAATTTTGGGACAGTAAAAAATAATTATTCTTTTTCGTTTCCCAATACTGTGGTCTACAAGAAAAAAAATGATCAAACAAGCCAATCTGTCATACTGAAAGTCACTGGCTAACCCGTCGAATATTGCCGACGTTGAACGTCAGTGATGTCAGGTTTGCAGGTTGTCTATTTTTAGATTGATTGGAATTCCACCGATCAGTTTGAGCACAAGAGTTTAAAACTTCGCTTTTTCTCATCGTTTTCGTTGATTATTAACTTTTCGCTCAATATTGTCTGCATCATGGGATCGCGATGAATGTTATTTTGCGTTTGTAGATAAAATTCACAACATAATTTACCTGCTTACATCTACGTAAGGTGAACAACGTTAATTCCACTATGACAAGTAGCCTACCTGCTCGGACCGTTTTCAAATCGATCGATTGACCTTGGGTAAAACTGTGTACCTTTATTTCTATTTATAAACAATGAACTCGATTGACCTAAAATACAATGTACACGCACGGGTGTCAACTCTAGATGTCAACTTTGGATGTACACACGTTATACACGTTATGGGTCTTGGGTAACGAAGGAAATCTACTGATTTCAATAAAAATGTATAGCAGAGAAAGACTGGAAGAGGTGAAAGTGCTCATGAGGAATGATTTCTATTTTCATTCCACAATGTTTTCAACAGTTATCATCGGCAGTGGAATTAAAAAAAATTGGACTTATCCAAATTGAAAGCTTTTGCAGACAACAATGTAAATCATAAATGTGATTGAAATTTTTAAATTTGTTCTGAAAGATAGAAAATAGTTTTGCTTATCTGATCTGTGTTAAGCAGCCAACTGTCGTATGCAGCCACTTTTGGCTTGTCCCTTGGTTGGCTGCTTAAGACAGTTTCGACTGTAATATACTATGAAGCATAGTGTACAAATGTTTGTAAATCATCTTTTATGAAAATAATACTGTTAATGACAACTAGTTTGTTACACCTGATTAGTCCTGACATAAACACATCACCCAGAATTGAATGTAACGTAGGACTGAAACCATGCATCATTTTTTAAGAATTAAAAGGATATAAAGTGAGTCAGGAGTTAAAACATCCTTTTAAAAGGTAAGATACATGAAGTTTTTAATCTATAACTCACACTGAAATTATTTCAATAAAAAATTTACTTTGGGTACGTTTTGACTTAAATTTTGGGTACGTTTTGACTTAACTTTTGGGTACGTTTTGACTTATCTTTTGGGTACGTTTTGGTTTGGGTACGTTTTGACTGCATCCCTTTGCATGGATACAGCTTGTTTTTTTTTTATTTTTCGTACGTTGACTGCAACCGAGTACAAAAATTGATGTGTGCCACAGTGTTAAGAAAACTTATTTTGTCATCTGTTAGTTTTTAAGAAAGACAAACAATTATATAATATTTCAAAGGATTTAATATTGAATGATAAGGAAATGACAATGGCATTCAGTCTATGTGCGGTGTTGTGATGCGCAAAAAAAACCACAACTTTCTTGGGTTAAGAGTGCCTTCATTAACCCATTACCACACAATCCCTACTTTTAACACCTCTGAGAAAGAAGCCTTTTGAAAACACTGTGGAAAAAGGAGAAAATGCTGGCAGAGTTCCCGATCACGCAAAATCATGCGTGAAACACGTATAAATGAAATAAAACACGTACAAAATTGCAAACCTATACGTGAAATCACGCACAAAAAATAAAGAAGAAGATCAAACAAAAATCAAGCAGGAAACGCTTGCATAGAACGGCTCACGTAAGTGCGATTTTCGGAAAATATAAATCATCAGAAAAATTTTGGATTTCCAGCTTTCTATTTTTAGAACATTTACATGGTCGGCGTACTCGGTCTTTATCATCGCGATCAATTATATTGCAGACTGGGACCCCTTAATTCAGCTCCCCTCTGTTTAACGCAGTCGGTAAAAAGCGTTTTGTCGACGTCAACGTATTTCGTCTGTAAACCCACATATTGGGAATAGCTCGGGAATATACTGTAGACGCTTTCAGGTTTCAGAATTCGGGTTCCCGTAAGCAAGCAAGGTACACTAGTTGTAAAACCATTCAAAATCTAGTAAAGAGAATTCATTTATTTCAGAAATACTTATCCATAGTTAAACGGACACGAAAAAATGATCGGTCCAAAAAACGCGGAAACCCATGACACAACAAAATACTCCTTTTTTACATTGTCCGATCACAGTCACTTCATACTGTTTTTTCAGCTTTTAATGGGTGTAAGCTGTAAATTTCCACAAATATCTGGATATAACAAACTTTATTGGTGCAAATCATCAGTATGGATTGCTTTGAGAATCATTGTCATACCCTCAATTAAAAATCTAGCTGCCCCTCCTTCCGGGTTTACAACTCAAGGGGTAAGTGTACCCCAGAAATAAAAAGCTAGTAGGAACACTGCATATTGAATACAGCAGTTTTCAGTCAGAATTCGACAATGATTAATGTAGATAAGGCATGTGGAAAGATGAGCATATAAACTACTAGTTTGCCAAACAATTCTTTAAGTGTCAATTACATTTAAAAATGTTGATTTACATACTAGATCTGTATGATTGTTCTGCATTGGATCGAAAATGAGGCATTAAGTAAACAATTTAGAATTGAGGGCATACTAGTTTCACTCTGAATTTGTACCCCCATTTTTTTATGCTCCCTGAAGGGCGAGCTTATAGTCACCGCTTCGTCTGTCCGTCCGTCCGTCTGTCCGTCCGTCCGTCCGAAGCGATTTCTCCACAACCCTTGGACCAAATTGGATAAAACTTCATATATGAACTCCTTAGGGTAATGTCCCGATATACTTTTCCCGGATTTTCAATTTGACCCCGTGTCATGGAAAAAAGGGGCTTAATGCAAAATTGCAATTTTTACCAATATCTCATTCAGTTTTTGTGAGAATATCATGAAACTTCATGGTTATATTGTTTATGGATAGTTTTAGCATGTGCCCTTGCTATTTTTAATCTGGGCGTTTTTTAAGTTGACGTTCTGTCATGGAAAAAGGGGCTTCTTGCAAAATTCCAATTTTTACTAATATTCATTCAGTTTTTATCAAAATTTCATTAAACTTCATGGTTATATTGTTTTTTCAAAGTTTCACCATGTGCTCTTGTTTCTTTATCTATGTGTTTTTCAATTTGACCCTCTGTCATGGAAAAAGGGGGTTTCTTGTAAAATGAAAAAGGGGCCCTAATGCAAAATTGCAATTTTTACTAATATCTTGTTCAGTTTTTGTCAACATTTCATGGTTATATCAGTGCTCTCAATAAGCGGATGTCGACGTGTATTACGTCCAAATTTTTACAAAAAACGTCGGCATTTTCCAAGTCGGACGTTTTTTTAACGTCCATATTATGGCAAAAACGTCTGAGAATTTCAACCCGGACGTTTTTTTTTTTACGCACAAAGGGTTTGATGCGTGTGGAAATCTTCGATAACGTCCATTCAATGTAAGGAGGGCGCTTTATAAAGAGTCTCTATAGCCATATTAAAGCGTTTTGGTGATCCAGATTACGGTGTACAGATGACAATTACACATTATGCGATTGTTTATCCAATTTATGACCGGATTATGGTACGTGTTTAATTGGTCCATCAATTTAAGATCACTTAGTAATCAATCGTCTTGAATTTGACTGCAGCGATAGAAATCAATGGATAAATGCAATTGATAGAGGCATGCAATCGATGATCCGGGAATGTTGTTTGTTTGCAAAAATGCAACATGAAAGAAATTCAAATCTACTAATTATTTGTCCGACTCTTTAAAAAAATCAGCAGATTATAGTTTCGATACGCATTTCTTTTGGGAATGGTGCAGAGTACTTAAGGAGGTTTTTTTTTTTATAAGAATCATTGTGCTACGTGACTGTCGTTACGAAGGAATTCACGTCTCTCTGAAATACGTGTCTTCCATAATCCACTAGGAGACTGAAAGAAATTCATGCACATCAAAATACAAGATGGATGGATTCGCATGTTCACTTGGTTTGAAACAAATGACGAAAGAAACAGGCTGTTGTGCAACACGTCAATTTAATATTTATGAAACATGAATATGGTTATAATTCTTCAGTTATTAACTTATTACCATCCTAACACTTCGAGCGCAAAATGGAATGGAATTTCTTATTGATTGATAAATAAGGATTTATACTGGTATAATATTTTTGCAAATTTCTAATGGACCAGAAATTTATTTGATGTCCATCTTGAAGATATTTGTAGATATTTTGTTCTTTTTTTCAGAAAAGGGAGGTAATTATTATTTCCTTTTGTAATGAGAATAGAGTGGCCATAGATTTATAAGGTTGGTCATTCCGCAACACAATCAAAATAAATCTTAGCCCAAGACCACATTGGCCGATGTGGAAAAAAAATTCCTGATTTTTAAAAAAAAATCCTAAAATTTGAACATGGAATTACAAAAATTCCTGAAATGGTCTATTATTGAGAGCACTGTTATATCTTGTTTTACAAGTTTCAACATGTGCCCTTTGTTTTTGCAATCTGTTAATTATTAATGCGCAAATACGTCTTTCCTGGATTCTCAAATTAAGGCTGCTTCACGTAAAAAGGGGACTTCATGGAAAAAATTGTTTTTCACTAGGTTTTCCTTTATCAGTGCTCAAAATTTTGTGAAATTTTAAATCTGAACTTGTTGGAACGTTGCCCAGGTACCTCTCTTCCTTTTTCTTAATTTCAGGCTGCGTCTCAGAAAAAGGGGGCTTCATGTAAAAAATTGTTTTATGTAATATTTAATACATGACTGCTCAAAATTTTATGAAATTTCGAATTTTGAATTATTATTCAAAAATGCCACAAACCACACACCCATTGTATTTATTGCAATGATCCAATGTTGTCTTATGGGAAAAGGGGGCTTAAAGGGGGCTTATTGGGCTTATTGTCCTCTACAAGTTTGTGTTGACTATCTCTAAGATAGTAATTGCCTTTTCACTTCAAATTTTGGGGGGCATGAACAGGTTCTTGTAGGATAAAAGAAGTGAATTAATATCAATTTCTTATATTTTATGACAAGCACTTGTTCGGGGAGCATAACCCGTCTCTGACAGCTCTTGTTTCTTATACCCCCATTTTTCAATTGTAGGGGGTACGAAACCCCCAAATAAAATTTTCAGTGGGAACACTGGCTGGTAACCAGCATTTTCTCCTTTTCTCACAGTGTTTTCTACCCTTCCCAGAACAAATTTCAATTTTTCAGTCACCTTTAATTTGTGGTCTGCAAATGCTTTCAATTTGGACCAGTCTAAAATTTTCTTGTGTGGTAAAGAGTTAAACAAACCAAATGGTGCCAAGAAAACACAACATTTCGGCGGTACTGCAGCGCAGTCAGCTTAGTCACAAATAAAAAAAAAACCTGCTTTCGGTTTTAATTACCGCTAAATAATGAGTTTTGCATCTGGTCATTTGAAATAGCTTTAGAGAAATTGTTATTTTAACTTATTACGAATATCAGCATCGTATCAAGAGAATTTTTTCCAGCAAAATTGGGAAATCCTTTCAGCCAAATTGTGAAATTCTTCTGCCACAGTTGGGAAAAAATGATGCTTTTTGCAATTGGAAAGTCACCAAAGATCGGCCTCAATTATAGAAGGAAAAAAAGCCCTGACATTACATAGGTAGAATGGACATTCTCAGTCAGTGCTAAAGATTAGTCCCGCCCTGGGGGTTATATAGCTTTATCTAGTGGGTCTCTACCAAGGGTGCCCAAGTTATAGCCCTGGGATTAAATTTGTCCCAGCCCTGGGGTCACAGGTTTTACATTGGGCTTATTTAGGGAAAAATGTACACATTAGGCCTAGGCCTACCAAATTTTGCATGTTGTAGCTTCATCTATTGGGCCCCTACCAAGAGGAGCAAAGTTTGAAAATCTTCTTGTTTATAACCACACATTCTAGACCTGTTTTATTTGGTATGGGGCTGTATCTTGTGGACCTCCACCAGGATTCAAGCAGTTGTAGCTTTTTAGCCAAAAAAGGCTTTCTCCCTGGGGCCATAACTTTCTTGTAGGATATATAGAAGAAAATTTTGTGTATCTTCTAGTTTAAACCAATTGGCCAAGATTGAAATGCTTGGCTTACGGCATTTTGACTCATTAGCCAGTGGAGTGATACAGGGCCACCATGGTCTCGTTTTGGTTTGTTGAAAATTATATTTGACCCCTTAAACTTTAGAGTCAAGGGGTCATTGAGTCCTGATTTCAGAGGCTAACTAAAGCTCTGAACATAATTGATTGACTGAAGGTATTTGCAGACAATCAAATAGCGATATTACTCGGAAACTGAATTTTATTTTCTCCCTTTTTGGTTTTGGTAAAAATTATTGTGGAAAAGGTAGAAAAAAATACTGGTAACCCACATTTTCCTTTTTCCCACAGCATTTTCAAAAGCCTTCTTTAATCCTTTACTAAACAACAAAATTAGAGATTGGTCCAAATTGAAGGCATTTGTAGACGACAAAATAAAGTGACTGAAAATTTGAAATTTGATTCCAAAGGGAAGAAAACATTGTGGGGAAAGGAGAAAATGCTGGTAACCAGCATTTTCTCCTTTTCCCACAATGTTTTGAGAATAGTAATTACTTCTTTCTCAGGGATGTTAAAAGTTGGGATTGTGTGGTAAAGTGTTTGGGACATTGAAACACAGGATTGTTTGATAAAGGGTTAACCCCTTCCCAAACAAGCCCTGGTTTTTACATGTCTGCAGTAAAAGTCTTTTGAAAACACTGTGGGAAAAGGATAAATTGCTCGTAATGAGCAATTTCTCCTTTTCCCACAGTGTCTTCTACCCTTTTTGAGAACTTTCTGCCATTTTTTTTCCAAATCTAAAATTGTTGTCTGCAAACTCTTTCGGTTTGGAAGGGTCCAAAATTTATCGTTTGGGAAAGGGTTAATTAAAGCATGGCTCACATTTGTATTATGTCATTTCAGATGGAGGAAGAAATAGTAGAGACTGTTTACACCAACTCCAAGTTAGATATATTTGGTACTGTACACAACCTCATAGCTACTATAGAAACACAGATTGAGGCTGAATTCGACTATAAATGCATACCTGTATACTGCCAAAATTTAAATCTATTAAAGACTTTAATTAATTGCATAATAAAACATGCTGTGATATCTCCAAATTACTCTATTAAAGATACATGTAAGAAAGTCATAGATAAAGTTTGTAGGCCATTCTTGGTATGGGCATCACCATCGTATGACAGCAGAAAAGATGTTTTGATGTTGCTAGGAAGTGTATGTGGGCTGATAGCAACCAGTGTAGCTTGCGATAATGATATAATGTTGGATGTTATACAGCATGTTCTAGTTAGTCTTGACACTTATATATTGGAGAAGCCAACCAGCTCTGACTTAAACCAGAAAGAGGGACTTGTGGACATTTATTCTCAGTGTGAGATATTGCGCCATGTTCTACAACAACTGAGTAATAACCCAAGCAGTTTAAAAAACAATAGAACAGGGTTACAGGTGCTTGCAGAAATATTTGGCAACCTGATCCAGGCAGTAGATATAATAAACTTCGATACAGTTGGATGTGTTGTTATTCCAGCTTTGACAAAAATACTTGAAATTGATGGTGGAAGTTTATCAGAACATTTGTATACAATTTGGACCAACATACAATCTATCTCACTGATACCTGGAGAAAAGAAACAGTATCTACTGCTGTGTGGTTTTGCTAACTTCTTTTTCCCGGTGGCCTTTAGACCTGTTGGTCAAGATATCCGTAGAGACGATGGTCTTTGGAAGATCTTGCAGAATGGGTTGCTAAGTAAAGACTCACTTACTAGAAAAAGATGCCTGTATTTAGTAAAGAGAATCATTGATATTTGTGAAAAAGGCGATGGGGATGTTATTTCACAAGGAGAATTTCCAATTTTCTGTTGGGAAACACATAAGAGAAGACAGTTGTCCAGAGTCTGGGAAGATTTTATGCTTTTGGCAGAAGTTTTTGAAGAAAAACAGGTATTTTCAGGATTTTTTTTGTAATTCTGTATTTGTCAGTATTTTTTTCCGTAGTTGATATACCCATGCTTAACTTACTACCAAAGGACAAAATTTTGGGATGGTACAATTTGAAAGCATTTGCAGATGACAAAATAATAAATATTGCAGTTTGTTTCTAGTAAGATAGAAAATATTGCGGGAAAAGGAGAAAATGCTGCTTACCAGCATTTTCTCCTTTTCCTACAAGGTTTTCAAAAGCTTTCTTTTAAAAGTAGGGATTGTGTGGTAATGGATTAACCTTTTGAAAACACCATGGGAAAAGGAGAAAATGCTGTTAACCATCATTTTCTCCTATTCCCACAGTGTTTTCTACCCTTTCCAGAACAAATTTCTATTTTTCAGTCAACTTTATTTTATCGTCTGCTTTGTCTACCATTTACTTATTTGTAGGTACATGTTATTAAACCACTACTGCCAAGGATGAAAAATTTGATAGTAGCAGCTTCGAACAAGGAGAATGAGGGTAAGATCTGAGCTCTTTTTTTTTTTCTCGCTGTAATACTGGTATTTTATGAAAGTATACCGGTAAACCTCTTTTCAGTGAAGCAATATGGAATCAAACATCTTTGAAAACACTTATGTATATGTCGTAGTCCAAACCGGAATCCAGGCAAATCCAGAATCTGCCTAGACCAAACTGGAATTTGTCTATAACAAATCAGGATTCCAGTTTAGCTTTGCAGCTCTACAATCTGCCTAAACCAAATTTGAATAATTTCTCGTTGAATATAGGGCGTCTACATATGAATCATCTTACTTTTAAATGTAAACTCCAAAATAAAAGAAGTTTTAGTCAGAAATTCAGAGTAAATATAAATTGTGAATTTTTTGTACTAATAAAAGAGGTGGAAAAAAGAGCGATTGTGGAAAAAATCGTATAAAATGCTTTAACCCTTTACCAAACAATCCCTGGTTTTTACGACCCTGAGATAGAAGCCTTTTGAAAACATTGTGGGGAAAGGAGAAAATGCTGGTAACCACCATTTTCTCCTTTTCCAACAATGTTTTCTACCCTGCTGGAAACAAATTGCAATTTTTGAGTTATGTTTATTTTGTAGTCTGCAGGTGCTTTCAATTTGGACCAGTCTAAAATTCCGTTGTTTGGTAAAGGGTTAAATGAAAATACCTTGCTATTGTAAACATAATTAAATCAACATATTTAAAAAAAATATTAGAAAACGATGCATTTTGGTCTACACAAAATTTGAATTCTAATTTGGTCTCGGCAGATTCCAGATCTGCCTAGATTCCAATCTGGCCTACGACATATATATAAATACATGTAATCAGTAAGCATGATTATACTTAAAAACAGAAAAGCAAATCAAGAAACTGTTGGTTAACCCTTTACCACACAACAACGAGTTTTAACACCCCTAAAAGAGAAAGCTTTTGAAAACATTGTGGGAAAAGGCAAAAATGCTGGTTACCAGCATTTTCTTCTTTTCCTGGAATGTTTTCTACCCTATCAAAGAAAAATCATTTGATATGAGCCATACTGAAACATGTCCTGTGCAAATGCTTTCAACTTGGACAGGTCTTAAATTTCATAGTGTGGTAAAGGGTTAAGATGAATTTCTCTTCATCTTCTCACTACAGAGTGATTTAGTTGTTAGACAGTATAGTGTTTACAAGCAAAAAAACTCCAGGAAATGCATTGACAAGTGCACTAGACTGAAGAACTGTTGGAATCTGCTTAACCCCGTACTACATGATGCTAACTTTTAATGACCCTGGGAAAGAAAAAAGCCTTCTGAAAACATTGTGAGGAAAGGAGAAAATGCTGGTAACCAGCATTTTCTTCTTTTTCCACAATGTTTTCTACTCTTTAACAGAAAAATTTAAAGGCTCCTTTTTAAGGGTCATTAGATTTAGAATATTTTGTTAAAAGGTGACAACAAAAACAAAAAAAAATGGTTCTATCTTCTTAACTCTTTACCACACAATTCCGAGTTTAAACGTCCCTTAGAAAGAACCCTTTAGAAAACATTTTGGGAAAAGGAGAAAATGCTGATAACCAGCATTTTCTCCTTTTTTCCACAATGTTTTCTACCCTGCGCAAAACAATTTTCAAATTTTCAGTCACTTTTATTTTGTCGTTACAAATGCATTTAATTTGGACAAGCCTAAAAATCTAAAATTTATTTGGTAATGAGTTAATGTTTTTGTTTTCTGTATACATGATGACGGCATTCAAGCCTTTTCCTACTCTCAATAGGACATTATCTCCTGCACACATCGTGGTTGACAACCCTTCTGACAAGATGCAGTCACCATGAGAGCCTACAGATCATTCGCTGGTCAACAGAAACTGCTCTTACACTGGACTTTTCGACTTGCCCTTTCTTTAATCAAGGCCAGGATGAGGTAATGGATTACCAGTAACTTTGTACAAAACATTTCAGAATTTTAATGACCTCAATGGCCTTTTGAAAATATTGTGGGAAAAGGAGAAAATGCTGGTAACCAGCATTTTCTCCTTTTCCCATAATATTTTCTACTCTAAGAAATCATTTTGAGCTATGGTACATTTATTTGGTCGTCATCAAATTTGTTCCAGTTTGGTGTAGACCAAAATTTTCGTGATTGGTAACGAGTTTGCTGGTACTCTTTGTTTTGCTGAATAGACAAAAAGAGTATTCTCAGTATCAAGTACTGAGGATACAAACGCTGTACACATGGATAATTGGTTAATTACACATGTGGAAAAAAACTGTGAATTACAGAATACAAACATTTTAGGTACGTAAATTTTTGCAAATTTAAGACATCAGTTAGTTGTTGGTATACTTGCGGTAAATTATCTGAACAGAAAAGTTCAAATTCATGAAAGTGTGTAAACTTCCACTTCACAAAAATTGCTACCTATACACTTACAGTACATGTATTGCAGTTTCAAAGCCTTAGTTGATAAAGTATTTTACAAAAACAGTTGACAGTGTACATTTAGAACAAACAGCTCATTATAATGAGTTTTGTCTTGATCTGCCCTGTCTGCATAATAATGCAGTTAACCCTTTACCAAACAATCCCTGCTTTTTATGACCCTTGGATAGAAGCCTTTTCGAAACATTGTGGGAAAAGGAGAAAATGCTGGTAACCAGCCCTTTCTCCTTTTCCCACAATTTTTCTTTACCCTTCTGGAAACAGGTGCCCTGTAGTTTTTAGGTCACATGTGTCAAAGGTAAAGGTCTTAAATGAACTTTACTTGAAAATCACTTCTCTGCAAGCCTTATTATGGCACATTCTTCCAGCCTTGTTAGAAAACTTTGATAGTTTTGGACACTACTTTAATGTTTTCTTGATATCTGCCTCTGATATTGCTTATATGTATTTCCAGTATTTGAATGGAACCATACTTGATTGTTTACACGAACCAAAGTTGTTTACAAGGTATGTGGTTTGTTTATGTATAATTTGTTAAACCTTTATAAGAACGCAAAAAACGCAACAGTCATCCCACAATGTTTTGTACCTTTCCTAAACAAATTTCGAATTTTGAGTCTCATTAACTCTTTACCAAAATACAAATTTATAGACTGGCCTAAATTGAAAGCATTTGCAGATGACAAAATAAATGTGACTGAGAAATTGAATTTTGATTCGGAAAGGGTAGAAAACATTGTGGGAAAGAGAAAATGCTGATCACCAGCATTTTATCCTTTTACCGCAATGATTTCAAAAGGCTTCTATCTCAGGGTCGTTAAAAGTCGGGATTGTGTAGTAAAGAGTTAATTTTACTGTCTGCAAATGCTTCCAATTTGAACTAGTCTAAAATTTTGTTGTTTAGAATAGAGTTAACTATCAAAAGAAGAAGTTAACTTTCAAAATATTTTGAAACTGTTACATATATAACTCTTTTTGGCTTATTCTTCATGCTTAAACTGACATTTTTTTATATATCTGTCATTATTGAAGACACCGAGGTCAAACTTGGATTAGTTTTTTAAAGGTGGCCATTCAGATTTTGGGACGAAAATTGTACAAAAATGCAAAAACATCATCCTCATACTCCCAAAGTCTTTTAATTTGCGTTCATAAAACCCCTAGTAGTCGAAAACCATCCGACAACACGAGAAATTAGAGATTTACTATGGCCCAGGTTGACACCAACGGGAGGCACATTCTATTTTTAGATGATCAATTCTCTCATTTACATACAGGAATACACATATAAAGTTTCAAACATAGTGTCCGAAGAAGACATTATGGAAAATAATTCTTACATGTTTGTTATGTAATGGAATTTAAGCGTTATAAGTCATGTGCCAGTCACTTGACATTCCCACAATGCTTTATTGATTTTTGGCGCGAAATCTAAAAATAGCTTAAGAAGCTACGTAGCCTTTTAAGGGAATACCATCAAAAAAAAATTTTTTTGTAATTTTATGAGTCTTAATTATTGATGATTTGTATTATGTTTTCATATAAATTTCAGTGATATATCTATTTTTTAATTTGGTGAGGTGTAAAATTTCTAAATACCCACCTTTAAATTCAAAAGAGGAACCTATACAACATGAGAAAGTAACCATCAGCATATTTTTAACAGAGTTATATTATTCCCCTTTCTGGACTTTGAACTTCAACCTATTTTACCATGCAATCCCAACTTTCAATGACCCGAAGAGAAAGCCTTTGAAAACATTGAGGGAAAAGGAGAAAATGCTGGTAACCAGCATTTCCTCCTTTTCCCAAAATGTTAACTGCTCTCTCCCAATCAATTTTTTTTTTTTTGATTCACATTTATTTTGTCGTCTGCAAATGTTTTCAATTTGGAATAGTGCAAAATTTTGTCATTTATTAAAGCAAAAATTAATGCAGCTGATCATTGCCATGCACATAAGTTACTCTAGTTTTGAAAAGCAATCGCTTGCATGGAAAGAATTTCAAGAAAGGTAGGCAGTAAAATTACTGCAGGAAGAGATAAAAAGGTGTACTTAGTGTTGACAGGTGTTAAAAATGGAATTAAATCTATGGTAAGAATTAAGGAAACAAATCCGTAAAAGAAGGCCTTTGAAAATATAGTAGAAATAATATTAAATACTGGTAATCAGCATTTTATCCTTTATCCACAATGTACTCTGCTCTTTTAAAGACCACTTCGATTATTTTCAACAACATTTGGCAAATGCCTTCAGTTTGAACTTGTTTTAACCCTATACCACACTTTGAGGACTATGCGAAAGAAGCTTTTTGAAAACATGGTGGGAAAAGGAGAAAATAATGGTAACCAGCATTTTCTCCTTTTCTCACAAAGTTTTCTACCCAATCAAAGAAAAATTGCTTCATTTTAGCCACTATGAAATTTTTGTTTGCTTTCAATTTGGGAAGGCCTAAGACTTTGTTGTTTGTGGTAAAGGGTTAAATACCATATTTTGTGTGGTAAAGAGTTATTTCTTTTGTATACAGGGAAGCTGGAAGTTCAGTTGGAAGTTTACCTGTGATTGCTGTAAGACTGGAGCAGTTCTTTATGTCATGCTGGAGGTCTTTGACTCAAGAAAAGAGAGGTAATGCCAATTCTCATTAACCCTTAACTCTTTACCACACAACAAAATTTTAGACTGGTTCAAATTGAAAGCATTTGCAGATGACAAAATAAAGGTGACTGAAAAATTGAAATTTGTTCTAGGAAGGGTGGAAAACACTGTGGGAAAAGGAGAAAATGCTGGTTACCAGCATTTTCTCTTTTTTCCACAGTGTTTTCAAAAGGCTTCTTTCTCAGGGGCATCAAAAGTAGGGATTGTGTGGTAATGGGTTAATCACATGGCAAAATTTTAGAACTATCTACTTTGAAAGCATTTGCAGGCGACAATTTCAAAGTAGCGCCAATGGCGCAGCATTTCTTTGGAAGGGTAGAAAACCTTTAAGGGAAAGGAGAAAATGCTGGTTATCAGCATTTTCTCCTTTTCCCAGAAGGTTTTCAAAAGGCATCTTTTTCAGGATCATTAAAAGCAGGCATTGCTGCATGGTAAAGAGTTAACAAAGATACTTTTTTATCTCAGAACTTGCTCAGATATCAATTTAAAATGCCATAACTAATGTCAGATCTTCTGTTGCACCAAAGGTATTGGAAAAGGAGAATTTGCTCATTACCAGCATAATCAGTGTTTCCCATTATGATTTCTACCCAGTCAAAGATGATAAGCTCATTTTTATCAGTTTAAAAATTGCCAATTTCTAGTGGTTTATCTATTTACCAAAATACAGATTTTTAGACTTGTCAAAATTGAAAGAAGACAACAAAATGAAGTATGGCTCCAAAGATAGATCTCTCTTCATAAGGATAGACCATATTGCTGGTAAAGAAGAAAATGCTAGGAACAAAATGCTGGTTGCCAGTAATTTCTTTTTTTCCTTTGTTTTCAAAATGCACATGTACTTTTTTTCCTCAGAGAAGAGGCTTACAATGTTAAATTTTGAACCATATATAATTTTTTGTTTGGGAAGGGATCATATTAGAGAACCAAGACATACATTTATTCATTGATCTTTATTCATCACAATGTTGGTAACAAGCATTTTTCAATAAATAGCACATCATAGTACAAGAATACAAAATAGATGTACACAAAAGTCAAATATTACAATAGATCATACAGTAAAATGCAGAGGCCATAATTTTTATTCACTAATCATGTTACACTTTGGGACTATGTTTTTGTAGAAAAGCAGTCAGTGATTTTAAAGACAGTTGATTGATTGTATGCTGTTAACCTGTTACCACACAGCAAAATTTTAGACCTATTAAAACAGAAAGCATTTGCAGATGACAGTTTTGCCTTGATAGGGTGGAAAACATTGTTGGAAAAGGAGAAAATGCTGGTGACCAGCATTTTCTCCTTTTCCAACAATGTTTTCAGAAGTATTTTGCAAAATATTCTTCCCAAGCTAATTGACCGAACTTTAGATTAGTCCCTGGTCTCAAGTCCAGTATGCTACTGACTGCACTATCGTGGCTTGGCTTTGAAGGAAGTGTATAGTATGCACACTTACTGCCATGATATGACTGAGAAACAGAAAAACATTTAACTTTTCAATCTGAAGTTTTAATGACCCAGAAGCAGAAAGCCTTTGAAAACATTGTGGGAAAAGAGAAAAATGCTGGTTATGAGGATTTACTCCCTTTCTTACATTGTTTTCTGCTCCTTTGAATTCATGTCTCAATATTTGAGTCAAATTTATTTCGTTGTCTTCAAATGCTTTCATTTTGGACAAGGTTAAATTTTTTGTTTGGTTAAGAGTTTAGTTAAGATTTCACTTACTGTTTCTTTGTGAAATATATCAATACTAAGTTACTCCATTTAGTCAGGAAATGGATGTTTATGGGTTTGGGCAAAATTAGAGACTGACAGTCTTCCTGGAAACTGCCCTGATCAATGAATTTAACAGAAATTAATATTAGAAAGAGCACTTAGAACATAGCACAAAATTTAGAACACAGATGGGGATGTAGGATTCCTTTCAAGTCAGACTGTCTTTAACTTTTTACCAGACAACAAAATTTTAGACCATTCCAATTAGAAAGCATTAGTGGATGACAAAACTAAAGTGACTCAAAAATTGAAATAATGTAAAAGCATAAAATACTGCTAACCCAGCATTTTCTCCTTTTCCCACAATATTCCAAAGGGCTCCTTTCTCAGCAACATTTGCAGTAGGGATTGTATGATGAATGATTAAGGACTTTAAATACTGTATACCTTTAAGTTAACAAGGGATGGCCAAGACCCTCACAAACCGATTAAAGTGGCAACTAAAGCTTAACCCTTTACCACACAATGACGACTCTTAACACCCCTGAGGAAAAAGCCTTTTGAAAATATTGTGGAAGAAGGAGAAATTGCTGCTAACCAGCATTTTCACCTTTTCTCGCAAAGTTTTCTATCCTATCACAGCAAAATTGCCCCAATTGAGCCAGTTTGAAGTTGTCGTCTGCAAATGCTTTCAATTTGGATAGGTCTAAAATTTTGCCGTGTGGTAACAGGTTAAAAGAAAAGTTTATGTGATGCTGGAAGGATTACATCTTTGTTCCTATCTGTCATATCATGAAAACAGTGTGATTAACCCATTACCACATGGCAAAATTTTAGACCTATCTAAATTGAAAACATTTGCAGACACCAATTTTAAAGACACTTTTAATGGTGCAATTTTGCTTTGATAGGGTAGAAAACTTTGTGGGAAAAGGAGAGAATGCTGGTTACCAGCATTTTCTCCTTCTCCCACAATGTTTTCAAAAGGGTTCTTCTTCAGGGGTGTCAAAAGTTGTCATTGTGTGGTAAAGGGTTAAAGATAATGAAAAAATTAGTACTATCATACTAATTAGCCCTGAACCAGCGTATACTGTCTCTTGTTAATTGACTGGCTATGTGATCTATGTCACTTGGTGCTTGTGTTTCATTTATCACTGGGTGTCCCATATTCTGATCTGGTGCAAGAGTTGATAGTATAAATTGTGACAGTTTTTGTACTTGATGAATTTTGGTTGCTCTGTAATGTTCATACATTTGTCTGACCCCTGTTGCTATGGAGATATGCAGTGCAGTATTGCTATGGTAAAGGTCAAGGTCATGGTACAGTAGCTGTCTTCTTTTCTGGTCGATATAATCTTCTGTAATTACAAAGAAAATTACCTGATAATGTGTTCATTTCACTTCCAATTTGCATCCTTTACCTCAGGTTTTTCTCTCATTGAACTTAACCGTTTACCAGATGACAAAATTTTAGATTGTTCCAAACTTAAAGCATTTCTTGACAACAAAATAAAGGTGACTCAAAAGTTGAAACTTGACTAAGAAGGGTAGAAAACACTGTATAATTTTCTAACTCTTTACAACAAAATCTTATATATGCCCAAATTGAAGTACAAGTAAAAATTGCAGACGGCAAAAACATTATTGAGGCAGAAAAAAAAAGGAATTTGTTGTTTAATCTATTACCACACAACCTCTACTTTTGAAGACCCCGAGAAGGAAGCTTTCAGGAAACATTGTTGGAAAAGGAGAAAATGCTGATAACCAGCATTTTCTCTTTTTCCCACAATGTTTTCTACCACTCACAAAACAAATTTCAAATTTTCAGTCCCTTTTATTTTGTCGTCTGCAAAGGCTTTTCATTTGGACAAGCCTAAAATATTGTTGTTTGTTAATGAGTTTAACCTGAACAGAGTCTTACAAAAATTGTCAATATGTATAGAGACGCTTTAGATCAAAGTCAGAGTGCATAAAACACACAATCTGATCTTCAATGTAATCTTTTGGCTGTACATGTGCTCAGACATTCAAGACAACAGTTACGTGGGTATTCTATCCAATATGAAATTGTTTGTTTGGTGGATTCAGAGCTATAAAGGTTAACCTTTTACTACAATATCCATGCTTTAACGACCTGAGAAAGAACAACTTTAACCCATTACCACACAATCCCAAAATTCCAAATTTTCAATCACTTTTATTTTGTCGTCTGCAAATACATTCAATTTGGACGGGTCTAAAATTTTGTTGTATGGTAAAGAGTTTAAAAACATTGCAGGGAAAGGTAGGAAAAGCTAGTAACCAGCATTTTCTCATTTTTTCCCCATAATGTTTCCTACCCATTCACAGCCAAAAAGCACAATTCCAACAGCAATTAACTTGCAATTGTTTTCTGCAAGTGCTTTTAATTACAGTATGTCTACAATTTTGTTATATGGTAAAGTGTTAATAGAAGAAAAGTTAGTGAGAAAATTGCTGATAGCCAGCATTTTGTCCTTGTCCTTGTCCTGCAATGTTTTCAAATGCTTTTCCCTCCAGGCTGTTGCCAAATGGTATTCTTTCACAAGTGTTCATGGATGCGGGGCCCTATGGATGCAAATGTAGACATTACTTACCAAGCATCTTTATAACTTGAACTGTTCTGTCATGGGTTATCAGCAAGTTTCTCAGTTCATTGGCAGCCTTGATAACATCCATTGTGAAAATTCACATGTATTCACAAGTTCAGTCTACAGTAAAATGTGCCCTTAACACAATTTGTTATTTACACCAACAATTTGCACTTTTCTCATGTAGTGATATGGTTATCTGACTTATTAGTATAAGTTAAAGTCTTTAATTTGTAGAAGAAAAAATTAGATTTTGTTCACATTTATATGCTCTCTCAATTAAAAATTAAGAGATCTTTTATCTCCTATATGCCAAGATAAGTCACTTGATGGTAAATATTTTGTTATTCTTAAAAAAATGAAACAAATTGAAGACATGTAATGTTGATTTTTTTTTTCACTTTAATCCATCCATAACCTTGTTTCAATTTATATGTCTAAAACTTTCACACAGCATAAACTAATCTGAACTGATCAGCTTTTGGGTTCTTTATATGTGCATGATGCTTTTAATATGTGTAACTGCTGATAAAAACTGTTGAAGTTGTTTCTCTTTGATGTTTCTTTGATGTCTATGTTGTCTAGTCATTGGTAACTTGCTATTGTCCACTTCAGACAAGGAATACACAGTTTGCTCAAATGTGTGAAAAATGTGGGCCAATTATTAATGAGATAATTGACTGTTCTGATTAATTGGTAATCACCTTTTATCATTGGTGATCAAATTTAATCAGTTAATTAACTCTTTACCAAACAACAAAATTTTAGACTGGTCCAAATTGAAAGCATTTGCAGATGACAAAATAAAAGTGACTGAAAATTTGAAATTTTTATTTTGAAAAGTAGAAAACATTGTGTGAAAAGGAGAAAATATTGGTTATCAGCATTTTCTCCTTTTCCCACAATGTTTTCTAAAAGCTTCTTTCTCAAGGTTGTCAAAAGTAGGGACTCTGTGGTAGTGGGTTAATAATGTGTCTGTGATACCCTTTGTTCTCTTTGGATCTCAAAAAAAAGATGGTTTTTGTAGCTTTGAAAATTTAGACATATCCTTTATGAGGATGATATATTTTTTTTTGACTGCATTTGATAACATTGTTACTTGAGAAGAAAAGGATCATGACATGCATTTTCCTTTTTTTACAACCTAAGTTTTTTTAGCTCACCTGAGCACAACGTGCTCAAGGGGAGCTTTTAGGGTCACTGGCTGTCCGTCGTCCGTCGTGCGTCGTGCGTCGTCAACAATTCTTTAAACATCAACTCCTCCTAAACCGCTGGGCCAATTTGGACCAAACTTGGCAGGAATGTTCTTTGGGAGGTCCTCTTTAAAAATTGTTCACAGAATTTGATTCCGTCAAAAACTCTGGTTGCCATGGCAACGAAATGGAATTTTTTAGCAAATTCTTTAAAAATCTTCTCCTCTGAAACCCCTGGTCGGATTTTGAAATAATTTCACAGATATGTTCCTTGGGTGACCCTTTTCAAAAATTGTTCGTGAAATTTTGATCCGTCAAAAATTGTGGCTCTGGTGAATGGGGGCTACTTGCACTATACAGAAATGAAGGAATTCTTAAAAAATCTTCTCCTCTGAAACCGCTGGTTGGATTTTAAAATAATTTCAAGAAACATGGCTCTGGTGAATGGGGGCTTCTTGCACTATTGGGAAATGAGGAAATTCTTAAAAATTTTTCTTCTCTGAAACCACTGGTCAGATTTTGAAATAATTTCTCTGGGATATTCCTTGGGTAACCCTTTTCAAAAATTGTTCACAAAATTTTAATCCGTCAAGAAACATGGCTCTGGTGAATGGGGGCTACTTGCACTCTAGGGAAATGAAGATATTCTTAAAAATTCTTCTTCTCTGAAATGGCTGGACAGATTTTAAAATGATTTCACAGTGATGATCCTTGGGTGACCCTTTTCAAAAACTGTTCACAAAATTTTGATCCATGAAGAAACATGGCTCTGGTGAATGGGGGCTACTTGCACTTTATGGAAATGAAGAAATTCTTGAAAATTCTTTTTCTCTGAAACCTCTAGTCAGACTTTAAAATAATTTGACAGAGATGTTCCTTGGGTGATCCTTGCTCTTGTGAATGGGAGCTACTTGCACTATATGGACATGATGATATTCTTGAAAATTCTCTTTCTCTGAAACCCTGTTCAGATTTTAAAAGAAATTTTCCGAAATGTTCCTTGGGTGACCCTTTTCAAAACTTGTTCGTAAATTTTGATCCATCAAGAAACATGGCTCTCGTGGATGGGGGATACTTGCTCTTATACAGAAATGAAGAACTCTTAAAAATTCTTCTTTTTGAAACTGATGGTCAGATTTGGAAATGAATTTTACATGTGACCTTTTGAAAATTGCTTAGCAAAATTATAAATTTGGTTCCAATGTTTCAATACCTCAAAAAAAAAAAATAGGGTATGGTCATCTCAAAACTCAGGTGAGCGATCCAGGGCCATCTTGGCCCTCTTGTTTAGTCATGTTGCTTCTTGATATTTTGGAAAAACTTTTACATGACAGTTTGCTGGAATTTGTTCAGAGTAAATGATTATTACACTTTTTAGGTTGTGAACTACATGTATACTTCTAGCACTTATTGTCTCCCTAATGACAAATTTTAGACTCTCCCAAACTCAAAGTGTTTGCAGATGACAATTTTGAATTTGATGCAAATGGCAGAATAAAATATTAGACTGATCAAAATTGAAAGTAGTTGCAGGTAACAATTTTGATATGGTTCAACTATAGAAAAATCATATCAAACAAGATTAGAAAACATTTTGGGAAAAGGAGAAAATGCTGGTTACCAGCTTTTTCTCCTTTTCATAAAATGTTTTCATAAGGTTCTCTTCTTCAGGATCGTTAAAAGTTGGGATTGTGTGGTAAAGAGTTAAACAAGTATAGAAAGTGCAAAGAAAAAAGTTGGTTGTATTGGGGTTTAGCTAAGGTCATATGGCGGTGGGTGACACACATGTGTTTCCTGGCTTTCTCACACAGGTACTAAGGCCTGCCCTCCACTACAATCCCGACTGCTTGTCGAAGGGTTGCAGATGAAAATGGCCAATTTCGGGGAGCTTTCGGGATGAAAATGGGCAGAGCTTGGCAAACGGGGCTTGTTCGGCAATGATACGCAGAGAAGTATGCGAAAGGTTGCCGAAATCTTACCGAAGTATGCGGATCCAGTACAGAAAAATGCCGATCGGTCCAGGATTGTTGACCGAGTGTTTCCCAATCATGCAGAATAACTGCAGTTCACTTGCAGAACATACAGACAGCATTTAAGAATCATGTTGGCGATTTGAGTGTCAAGGTATATAAAGGCGAGTTATCTTTCCTGAACCCCTGGGGGTGACACAGTGAATAAGAAACCTCGCCGAATGCTGCCGAATTATGCGCGATGTGTTTCAGAACGTCCGGAATGATCGTTGAAGGTTTCCCGAAGGGATGCCGACAGTCCCTACGCTTCCCTCACTCAACGATTGGCGTCCAAATTTTAAAACTTTTAAAATTTGGATCCCGAAGCTTTTTTGATCTCGAATCGGCCCCGACAAACTAAGAATGTTTCCAGATGGGTTTAAGAAACACCAAGAACGGTTCCTGATCATTGCAAAGATGTGGCGAAGCATCCAGTTCCTGTCATTTTTACGATCGGGAACCTTTCGGGGTCCTAGTGGAGGGCCGGTCTAACACAACTTTCTTTCCAAAGCCACCGACCACTTTTCTCACATGCTTCAAAGTGAGAGGCGAAAATACGCCAGATAGAAAGTTTGCCTCAACCGGGTATCAACTTAAAACCACCAGGTCATGAGTATGACACGCTCACCACTGAGCCACGGGGGCGGGCCACAGAAAAAAGGACAAAAATGTTTGTAAATTTGGTTTGCACCCTCACTTTGATTATTTTCTCTTTTAAGAGATACAGGATGATGTGTAATCAAAGAGATATATTCCTTTCCTTGAAGCCATTGTACGCAAAGTTGTGCAGACCATTTTATAAGAGCATGGAAGCTGTAGTCATATTTGTTATGTGTAGAGCATCGTCTCTGGTATCCAGTTGTAGATGTAAGATTATCTCTTTACCAAACAACAAAATTCTAGACTTGTTCAAATTAAAAGCATTTGTAGATGACAAAATAAACATGACTCAAAATTGAAATTTGTTTTTAGGAAAGGTTGAAAACAGAAAGCATTTGTAGATAACAAAATAAACATGACTCGAAGAATGAAATTTGTTTTTAGGAAGGGTTGAAAACGTTGTGAGAAAAGGAGAAAATGCTGGTTACCAGCATTTTCTCCTTTTCCTAATGCATGTATGTTTTCAAAAAGCTTTTGCAGGGTTGTTAAAAGTCTGGATTGTGTGGTAAGAGTTATATAAAATATAAATTTTCTTTGTTTTTTAAGGTCAATTCTTCTGCCAAGTGGTCCAGAATATTTGTAACAGAGACTGGGGACCATATTCACTACTGTTTATATGTAGAGCACTGTCTGTGGTGCCCAGCTCTGCATGTTTAGATAGAGATACCATTTTGTCAATAAGGTAAGAATTCAGGGTTATTTGTACAAAATAAAAAATTACACTCATCCAAATGGAAAGCTTAACTTGTTACCACACAATCCCGACTTTTAATGACCCTTATAAGGAGGCCTTTTGAAACACTGTGGGAAAAGGAGAAAATGCTGGTAACCAGCATTTTCTCCTTTTCCCACAGTGTTTTCTACCCTTCCCAAACCCTTCCCAAACCAAATTTCACCGTTCTTTTGTCGTCTGCAAATGCTTTCAATTTGGACTAGTCCAAAATTTTGTCGTGTGGTCAAGATTTAAGCAAATTGACAGGACAAAGGAAGAAAAGGAAAGCAAACTTATGAATACTTGTTTTGTATCAATCCTGCTAAATAACAGGATGATTTGTCAGTAAGTGCCACCAAAAGACTAGAAATGTCAAAAGAAAAAATGAGAAACAAAATTTGAAATCGCATGTTAACTTCTTCAAGTCTGATTTGGTATACTTGTGCAAAATTAATACTTTTCAAAAGTACAAACCTTTTACCTCTAAACTTGGGCATTTTGCTAGTTATGTACATCTATGTTTTAAAAAGAGAGCTGGGCAAGTTCTTAACTCTTTATCAGACAACAAAATTTTAGACTGGTCCAAAACAGAAGCATTTGCAGACGACAAAATAAACATGACTCGAAAATTAAAACTTGACTGTACAAGAGTAGAAAATGTTGTGGTAAATGGAGAAAATGCATTTTCTCCTTTTCCCACAATGTTTTCAGAAGGTCTCTTCCTCTGGGCTCTAAAAACCGTGGATTTTTTTGGTAGAAGTTTGGGCCTTTTAACCCATTTCCACACAATGACGACTTTTGACGACTCTTGGAAAGAAGCCTTTTGAAAACATTGTGGGAAAAGGAGAAAATGCTGGTAACCAGCATTTTCTCCTTTTCCCACAATGTTTTCTACCCTATCAATAAACAATTGCGCCATTTGAGCCACATTGAAATTGTCGTCTGCAAGCGCCTTTAATTTGGTCAGGGCTAAATTTTGTCGTCTGGTAAAGGGTTGGGTCACATTTATGATGTCGTCTGCAAAATCTGTCGATTTGGACTAGTCTTTAACTTTGTCATTTGTAAAGATTTGAACATGGTTCAGGTTGTCTCCCCTAACTTTTTTTTTTTTTTTCAGAAAATTGCTGACAGGTCATTTAGTATGCATAGAAGGTTACCTAAGAGGGGCCATCCTGTGTTACATTGTGGAGACTGTGGTCCATCTTACAGATAAGGTATGATGTATATGTATTTGATCTTTGCTGCACTCAGTGATCGGCCTGAAGTGACCACATGGACAATCAGCTCTTAATGCTATTCTAATTCTAAATTCCAGGTCTTACAATTTGAATGGCTGAGCTGTCTCAGCGATTCATATGGCCAGTGTCTGAAGTTAGAAATTGGGACTTAGTTGTGGAAATTACAGCTTAAAAAGTGGAACACATGATAGAAGATAGACATACCTTGATAGATGAGAAGGTCATTTCTCTTGTGTTTGTAGAGTAAATGAATAACTGTTAGATCTGAATATGAATTACAGAATTTGTTACACAGTGCTAGTGATCGATATCAAAGTAAATGATACACATGGTCAGCATTCATAGAATTTCACCACACATGGTTTTACATACCTTGAAGGGCTCAAATAAACAAAAGTAAAATGTTGCAATTATCATTAGAAAAACTGCCCCTACTTTACAAATAGCAAAAATGGCTTGACTTATATATAACTTCTATATAGATTAATTCTTTACTATATGACAAAATTTTAGACTTATCCAAATTGAGGGCATTTGCAGATGACAAAATAAAAGTGATTGAAAAATTGAAACTTGACTTTAAAGGAATTGAAAACATTGTGGGAAAAGGAGAAAATGCTGATTATCAGCATTTTCTCCTTTTCCCACAATTTTTTCAGAAGGTTTCTTTCTCATTGTCGTAAAAAAATGGGTATTGTTTAGGAAAGGGTTGAGGAAATTATTGTGTTGAAAAGTGAAGGATTGTATAATGTGTTTGTTTCAAAACTTTTTGAGATGAAGATTGTATTAAAATAATTTGCATGAATATCCAATCATAATACATGGTAAATTTGGATCAATTAGAAAATGGTGCAGAGAATTTAAGATAGAAAAAATTGAGGAAAGAAAGATAACTTCTGCAAGTGATATAAAAATGCTATTTAGAGCAACAAGTAATAAAGCTCCTTTACCAGCTATGCTACCAAAAGCTTTTCAGTTCAGCATTGTACACAATGTAAAAATGTTACTTATTTTTATTATACAGAACAAAGTTGTGGTGGATGATTTTATGCAGATGTTGGCCGTGGTTGAGAGAGATGTATGCTTTCAAAGGCAAACAACCCTGTGGTCTTTATGTGTAGACTGGTTAAAACAGGAAGTTGTCAAAGAGTTAGACTGGTCTCCTGAAGGGATCAGAAAGAACATTGAAGTCGCATTGGAGAAATATCTAGAAACAAGTCTTGGTATGTTCACCTAATTTTTCAACAAAACCAAATTGTGAGTGTAGTCAAGACTGGTTTTCTGTGGGTTTTTAACAGTGGTGGGTATTTTTCTGTGAAGGCAAACATCACACCATCTGGATGTTGATGGTGGCTCTTTTCTGGGAAATACACATTAAATAGAAATATTATACATTATTAGTTTGAGGATAATTTCCATGAACAAGTTGTGTCTGAAAAATGTTCCAAAAGTCGAAACAGAGTAAAAACTTTATTACTTTCATCTGAAATAAATAATGGAGGTGATTGCAGAACTACTTTTGTTGGCCAGATCATATGATAATTTTGTCAGTCATGTTACTACAGTAACAGAGGTACCAAAAATGAAGAATTATTAATTTTCAAAAATGCCTGCACGATCTCATGACACCATTTCAAAATTGCTGATGTGTAGTGTTGAAGGTGATTTTTCTTTCCATCTCCAGACAAAATAGAATACTTTCTCTGAAATCAAGTGAAAGCCAAGAAAATAAGTAGTCTTGCTGTTTACTACATTTTTGTTGAGACATTTTTATATTTTCTTCTTCAGACTATAGCTACAGGGAAAGCAATATCACCATCCGCCAACTGAACTGTCTTGGGGATACGTCCACTAAGTTGGACCTTTAATGATCATATGAATAGCATCTATTTGTTCACGAAAAGCATTCAAGTTTAGCCCTGAGAGCACAAAATAATCTCTACACACACTTTTTCAGTCTAGAAATACAACCCTAATACAAATTCATTTTTTTAACATAAATGTTTAAGCAAAAAGTAGTGTAGATCAAAGACTGGACTACATATTTTTTGTAGACTAGTCTTTATCTACCCAGGATGCAAAGATAACTTTAAGAAGTGAAAGCTGATTTAACTCTTTGCCGCACAATCCAGATTTTTAACAACTACTAGGAAGGGGTCTTTTGGAAGCATTGTGGGAAAAAAAATGCTGATAAAGCAGCATTTTCTTCTTTCCCAAACATATAGTTTGTCATCTTCTAATGCTTTCCATTTGGACTAGTTAAATAAAAATTTTTTGTATACAGCTAAGAGTTAATATATGAATTACATTGCAGATTCCACATACAGTCTTGGTGACCATACAACAGCTCTTGTTCTAGCTAGACAACTTCTCTTAGCATGTGATGCTGCCATAGCAACAGAGCTTGACGAAAACCAGTCCAGTTGTTTAATCAAGGTCCTTCAGAGGATTGTTATGATCATTAATTCTATCAACACACATGCTTACATGTCTCAACACAAGGCTGACAAAGCTGTTCAGTTAATGGTTCTCATTGTGCAAGAAATGGAACCAGCCAGTAAGTTTATGTCATTAATTTTAATTTTTAGCAAACAACAGAATTCTAGACTTGTCCAAGTTGAAAACATTTGCAGATGACATGTTTCTCAGCGGGAATTTTCCCTTGGTAGGTTCGAAAACATTATGGGAAAAGGAGAAAATGCCTGTAACCAGCAACATCAAAAGCCCACCTATTTAGGGTTGTTGAAACTTGGGATTGTCTGGTAAAGGGTCATTATATTAAAAGCTATGTCTGAGGATTCATGACAGTCATTTTGAAGGATTTGATTCCTGTAGAGGCTTAACATAGTAGATTGTGAATAGTATCAATGAACAAATCTTTCAGAATACTTGGATAAGTTCAATAGTAGCAGTAGCTTGGCGTGAAGATATTTTTATCTGTCTCCTTACATCAAAATACTAAAAGTTGACACGAAAGTAATAACTCAGCTAAACATAGCTACTTAAATTTTTGTCATTTTCAGCAAAGTTAAAAGGAGAAATTGCTAGTAAGAGCATTGCCATTTGCCACAAACTTGATATCAGTACTTTTTTAGGAAATCTTGGTGGTATCTCTGCTTGCACCACTGATGATGTAACATTGTTCTTGACTTAAGCACTACAGAGTGCTAGCCTAATCTTGATGAAACCTGGAAATACACAGATAAATAATGTAATACCTTGTTAAAAGTGAGGCACAAATATAAGAGCAGTGTAAAAGATTTTATCCCCACATGTGGATGATTTAATGTAATGTCTTTAATTATAACCCCGCAAAACAAATTTTTTCAGGGTGTACTGAAATCAACCTGTCTGCCTGAGTGTCCGTCTGTGTACAAAAAAATAGTAATTTTGTATCGCAAACTCCTCCTACAATTTTCCTTCAATTGTATTGATACTTTGCACCTACAATGACCTTATATTGAAGATTTGCAAGCTGCAATTTTCAAATGTCAGCTCTTCCTGGTTGAGGAATTGTCTCCCGTTTTTCTGTCAAAGCGCTGGTGGGGCTATAAGTCAGATTCAGTGACAGCTCTAGTTTCTCGTGCATTTTAGTGTTGAGGTGTCACTGTTCATGATGCTGAATAATATTTTATGTTAAAGGATGTGACTCTCAAGACCCAGTTTTCAAAACAGTGATGATGCATCTAAGTCAGTGTCAAGATGAGTTAACTGCCTTTATCTCTCGACAAATTGAGGAATCTGTCAGAACGGTAAGTCATGCTAGACTCGTTTCTAGAACATTTTTAGCAGATGATAAATTCATTGTGACTCAAGTGTTGGGAGTTATATTTACAAGCATCGGAAACATTGTCTGAAAAGGAGAAAATGTTGGCAACAAGCCTTTCCTTCTTTTGCCACCACATTTCAAAGGCTCACTTCCTCAGAGTGGCTGAAATATGTGAATGGTTGTGAAAAAATTACCTTAACAGAATGGAAATGCAATATTTAAAAAAAGAAAAAGTCAAATAGATGAGTGGTTGAAGTTAAAATGCTACAGGAAATTTCTCATTTTGTTTCTGAACCCTTTCCCAAACAATCCCTGGTTTTTACGGGTCAGGAATAGAAGCCTTTTGAAAAGATTGTGGGAAAAGGAGAAAATGCTGTGCCCAGCATTTTCTCCTTTTCCCACAATGTTTTCTACCCTGCTGGAAATAAATTTCAAATTTTCAGTCACGTTTATTATGTCGTCTGCAAATGCTTTCAATTTGGACAGGTCTAAAATTTTGTCATTGGTAATGAATTAAATGATTTCAGCTGCACCCCCTGTAGGCCTTTAACAATCCTTTCACCAAAAGAAAAATATTTAGAGTATGTTTTCAATTGGCTAAATGTTTGGCTAATTTGGCCACAATCAGGCTAAAATGTTGAGATTTGGCCCCGAACGAGTAGAAAACATTGTGGAAAAAGGATCAATTAAATGCGGAATGGCATGGCAAAGGGTTAAGGGTGTGTGCAGATGACATTCCAGTAGTGCAACACTTTACCCCTTTCCCAATGATTATGTGCTTAGAGGACTAGAATAAGGTGCAGAGTACTGGTAACAGAAACTCCAGGAAAGCATGGATAGGTGCACTGGCCACCACAATATAACTGAAATAATTTTGGAAATGGCATTAAACACCATAAATCAATCAATAGAGGACTAATAGAAGAAAGCTTTTAAAATTATTATTTCTGTACTACACTAGAAAATTCTAGATTTGTCCAAATTGATCACATTTACAGAAGACGATTTTTATGATGCTAGAATTATGTTGTTGTTTTGTTTTGTTTTTATTGGGTAGAAAATAGTGTAGGAAAAGGAGAAAATGCTGGTTACCAGCATTTTCTCCTTTTCCCACAATTTTTTTAAAAGGCTTTTTCTTTATGGCCATTAAAAATTGGGATTGTGTGGTTAGGGTTAAAGAGAACAGGATCTGCAAATGCCTTCAGTGTAGACAAGTAGAAGGTATTTTCATTTGCTGAAGAAGTTTATGCAGTTTTTCATGAAGTAAATGTACATACATTCTGTTTGTGTTTGTCAGAAAATACTAAAAAGACATAAATAGAATGACTAGCTGTAATTTCTTGTAAACTTATGTAAACTGCATCACACACACACCACCCCCCCCCCCTCCTAAAAAAAAATGTTTTGTTTTCAGCTTTCAGACATGGGTGTGGTAAAGATGTATTTAGCTGCAGTCAAGATGTTAACTGTTGCCATGGAAACAGTACCTACATCAGGTTTGAAATCTCTGGCCAGATGTTGCACCACCATTTTACAAGGATCAGATGAGGTAAATGGCTTAACATCTTTACCTCTCTTCTTATTCCAAAAGCTGCCATTAATGCATAGCTCATTAAACCAGTTAGTATATCTCATTTCCAAACAACAATATTTTAGGCTTGTCCAAATGGAAAGCATTTGCAGACGACATAACAAGAGTGGCTGAAAATTTGAAATCTGTTATGTGAAGGGTAGAAAACATCGTGGGAAAAGGAGAAAATGCTGGTTCGATTTTTATGTAATGTTCTATTTTGTGCAAGCCTGCTGTAGCACAGAATCTGATGTAGTCATAAAGGTCTGTCTCAGATCAGCCTGCACAGGCAATACTTTACACAAATGTCGGAATACCCCTTTTCACGTGTTGCAAGCGATATGGGAAAAAGAACAAATGTATTGTGAAGCCTCTACCACAGAAGAAACAATTGAAATGTGCCATCAGAACTGCTGCAACACTTTTTTAGGCTTTTTATAGAGTAAAAAAAAATGTAAGAATGATTTCTTAAAGACATTGCTTTATCTAAATGACAGGTAACTTTGGAATCCAAGATGAAAGAATTCTCAGCCATGTGTATTATAGGATTGTTGGCTGACTTCCTGTCACATGACAAGGTCATAAAATCACAAGAAATGAGGTCAGATGTCAGAGACCTTCAAGAATCAATTTCAAGTTTTGCTAAAACTTGGCAAATCAACCTTAAGTTGCAGAAACCATCATCAGAAGTAAAGTATGTTAATTTGACATTTTAGTGTGAATATGTTTGTCTTATATGCTAGAGAAAAGTTGGTGCAACCCTGAGACATAAGTTTTAAAGGCTCACTAGTTAACCCATTACTACACAATCCCTACTTTTGACGACCTGAGAAAGAAGCCTATAGAAAACATTGTGGGAAAAGGAGAAAATGCTGGTTACCAGCATTTTTTCCTTTTCCCACAATGTTTTTCTACCCTTCACTAAACAAATTTCAAGTTTTCAGTAATTTTTTTGTTGTTGTTGTCTGCAAATGCTTTCAATTTGGACATGCCTAGAATATTGCTGTTTAGTAATGAGTTAGTTATGTTTGAGCAAGTCACTGTGATAGGTTTCATTTCTCTTTCACAGCTGAACACTGTTCGAATTCTTCTCATGTTTGAAAGCAGCCTGTGGCTTTTCGTGAAGATTGTGCATATTACTATAATTAAGAAATACTTGGAACACATGAATAGGTTAACAAACCATTGTTGCATAACTGATATACTTCTGAAAGTGTTAGAGACACACAAATCTTCCACTTGTATATACATGTCCTTCTTTTTAATCTCTATATTTCATTCGTTATTTGAATCATTTTTGTACATCAGTTGGGACATGTCATACCCCTGGTTATAACCAGCCGCCCTTTGGCATTTTGTGTCTATTCTAAACCTCTTGAGCCCACCCGGGTGGCTCAGTGGTGAGCATGTCGGACTCATGACCTGGTGGTTGTGAGTTTGATACCCGGCTGAGGCTAACTTTCTTTCCAGTGTATTTTTGCCTCTCATCTCTACTGAAGCATCAAAGAAAAGTAGTCAGTGGCTTTGGAAAGAAAGTTGTGTTAGTACTGGTATGAGAAATCCAGGAAACACATGTGCGTCACCGGCAACCATGATACAACCTTAGCAGTTAAAGTGGCGTAAAACGCCATTACAACCAACCAACCAAATCTGTACCTCTTGAGGGTCCTGTGTGGCTCAGTGGTAATGTGCAGGACTCATGACCTGGGGGTTTCAGGTTCGAGCCTCACTAGCTCCACTGGGTTTTTTTCACAGGCATGTCCTTGGGCAAGACACTTCAGGGCCTAGCCTAGTACTGATGAAACCTAGGGAAACATGAATATGTGGGCTCTTGCCGTGATAGGACTAAAATAATGTTGAAAGCGGCATAAAACACCATTTAAACAAATGTACCTCTTGAACTCCTTGCCTGATTTTGAAAATATTTCCAACATGTTAAGTACACCTCGATGAGGTACCATACTGTGCACAGGTTTCAGATGCCAGACTCCAAGGTCAACTGATTTTTGGTCACATAATCTTAAATCATGTTGTCCTTAAATCTCTTGAACCCCTAGTCTGATTTTGAAAATATTTCATACATAAACTTGACTATAAATCTTCATAATAATAATTGAAAAGCTTTTTAACAGAATCTTTATTTTGTTTAGTTTAAACCAGCAAGAGTGGGGTCGACTTACATCTTTATACCTTCTCAACCAGTGGAGAATAGTCAGACTGGCTCTCCTTTCAACTAAAACTTTGTGGTGTGAAGCAGAATGTTTGCTGAACCAGTCAACTGAGTCTTTGTCTGTAGGACTGTTTAAGACCTCAATACCCATCATGCAGTCTATGAAACTTATTCTACCACATGTAAGTCTGATTACCTTTTCAAACCAATACTGTACAAAATGTCCACACTGTCAGAAAAAATAGTGGGGAAAAGGGGTTAATGTTCTTAACCCTTTACCAAACAATTCCTGGTTTTTATGACCCTGAGATAGAAGCCTTTTGAAAACATTGTAGGAAAAGGAGAAAATGCTGCACTACTGCAACAACCACCATGAATTGACCATGAAAAATCCATCAAAAAGCCATTACCTAAAACCAATTAAAAGCGACATAATCCATGGCCATTAAATTTGGGTAAAACACCATCAATCTTTGGTAATCACCCATTAAAAGTTATGCCATTAACTTTTAATGGGCGCATTAAAAATATATTTCATGGGTCATTACTTGATGGTTAAAAAATTTAATGGTCAATTTCACGGGGTTCGTGGCCATGAAAAGCGACAAAACTCATGGGCCATTAAAATCAATTAATGGGTTTACCATAATTTCATGGCAATGTCATTGGATGACATCATGCCATTAAAATTCCAGTAATGGGATCGTGTCTACCCATTAAATATATAATAATGGCCATGAACATTATTATATATTAATGTCATGGTTATTTAATGGCTAGTGAAAAAAGACCATTACATCTTCAGTAATGGTATAGGCCGTAAATTACATATTACATAATTTAATTTTAGACTGGACCAAATTCAAAGCATTTTCTGCTAAAAACATAAAGTTGTCTCAAAAATTTAAATTTGTTTGAAAAAGAATAGAAAGCATTGTGAAAAAAGGAGAAAATGATAATTCTTAGTGTTTTCTCCTTTTTCAACAATTGTTTTAAAAAGGCTTGTTCCTAAAGGTCTTAAAAAGATTTTACACTGTCAAAATTTTCATACACAAAGTAACAATGAGAGGGCTTTGACAATACTGATCTGAATTGCTAAACTAAAATTGCTATGAATAACATTTATTTTCATGACCCCACGAGTGAAATCCTCTGAAAACATTTTGAATAACGATGAATTGCTCTTAACCAACAATTTCTTCCTACCTTGAAATATTTTCTACCATTTTAAGAAAACAAGTCCATCATTCGATACATTTTTTTTTTTTTTATCCTTTTGATCTCTTGATCTTGAAATGCTTTCAAGTTGGATAAGTCATGAATATATATGTACATGGTCATCTAGTAAAGAATAATCCTATGAAACCTAAAACTGTCTAGAACCAATCACGAGTTCTGACAACCTTGAGGAAGAAGGCTTTTGAAAAAAATACGATAAACAAAAAATCACAACCCCCACATTCAGTAAGATAAAAAACATCAATGTCATAAAATTGTTTATTCATATTCAGCAGTATTAGCTAGAACTTGCTTTTTTTTCAATTTCATTAGATCATAAGCAATTTAATATTTCACAACGGCAAGGCATCATCGATTTCACTTTGCACTTTTCCTTGTCCAAACCAAAATCTGCCTAAGTGTCTCTCCCATCAATCAATTTCCTAGATATGTTTGTCATTTTCGAAAAAAGAAATAAGAGTCTTATGGTCAATTTATCAGCAAACTTTTGACTTTCCTGGATTTTTCAAATGTACCGCTTCAAAAGGCGCATGTCAGACAGGAAGTTTGACACTCTTCTTGGTCTTTATTTCTGAAGAGTATGCAAGAGGAATAGGTGTTTTCGTCCCACTGCTTGTTCCCCCCATAGCTTATTTGTCCGTACTTCTTTGTTTCAACCAAATTCAATATAGTATGAACAGATGTAATGAAGTTCCCTTGATCCAGAATGGTGTTATTTCAGAGATTTGGCCAAAAATATAAAAATATGTTTGTATTTTAAAGGTAGGTATTTAGAATTTTCACATCAAACCAAATTGAAAAATATATATATCATTGAAATTTATATGAAAAAACAATACAAATTATCAATAATTAAGAATCATAAAATTACAAAAAAAATATTTTTTGGTGGTATTCCCTTAAAAGGCTACGTAGCCTCTTAAGCTATTTTTAGATTTCGCGCCAAAAATCAATAAAGCATTGTAGGAATGTCAAATGACAGGTACATGTCTGATAACGCTTAAATTCCATTACACAACAAACATGTAATAATTATTTTCCATAATGTCTTCTTCGGACGGATGTTTGAAACTTTGTCTGTGTTTTCCTGTATGTAAATGAGAGAATTGATAATCTAAAAATAGAACGTGTCTCCCGTTGGTGTCATACTGGTCCATAATAAATCTCTGATTTCTCGTGTTATCGGATGGTTTTCGACTACTGGGGTTTTATGAAGGCAAATTAAAAGGCCATGGGAGTATAAGGATGATTTTTTTTGCATTTTTGTAAAATTTTCGTCCCAAAATCTGAAGGGCCACCTTTAAAAGCATTTTCACACGAAAGGATTAGCACTAAAATGTGGTGACATACCAGTGGATTCAATAATACTTTATGAAATACATTTAGGTTAAAGTTATCTGACCATGTCAAACTTACATTGGGCACTTCTTATCAATCAGAATTAATTCACAGACCCTGTAGTACATATATATACTTCATGTATAGTTTGTGCAAAATACACTCTATGCAACTATACATTAAGTTTTCTGTAAAGTTGAACAAGCCTAAGAATATTTTTTCAAGTCAGTCCAGTGTATGCAAAGTGTACTGCAGAGTTGAGATACAAATTTAAGTCAGGATACCAAGAGAAACTGTATAAGTCCATGTAGATTACATGACACATACTGTTTAATATACTGAAGTTTTTGCCATGTAGAAAAGGTGTATTAGTAGAAAAATTAATTTTTGCTGTGATCATTAAATGTGATAGGGTTCTGTGGTGTACTTACTGCATAAGTTGTGAATTAGTATGCAGCATAATTATGTACCACATGCAGTATATTTATAATGTACTTCTGTGGTGTACTGCTATGTATGCAGCATATACACATATACATAAAAGTACACTCTATGTTTCAGCTGTTTTGTTTTATGATGTGTAGTGTAATGCCCATTAGTGTTGGTTTTATTCAATGGCTATTTCTTCAAGATACCCTTTAATGGGTTTAATAATGGGGTTTGCATTTTTTTCAGTGTCAAATTCAAAATCTTTTCAAGTATATTCCCATTAAATTACGAAATAATAGTCATCAACCATATGCGGAAAATTTTTAATGGCAGTGAACGCAGTTTCCTATGTGTGATGGCAATTAGTTTTTATTTACCTGCATGAATGGGCCCATTAATTTGAAATTAATTGGCATTAAACTTGTAAAGATTATGAATTAATGATCCCATTAATATATGTATGCCATCACATTAAGGGTATTAGACAAAATTCAATGTTTATCATGGCAGTTTCATGGGCAAATTGGCCATTAATGATGAAAATAATGGCTATAAGCTAACACCATTAAAAAAAAAAGGGAAAATATTAATGGGTACCTTTAATGGTTTTGTTATTATTAATTGGCTATTTATAGGGTTTTAATGGCATTTTAATTGTTACCTTCTGCAGTAGTGTCCTTATCCCATGATGTTTTCTGTCCTGCTAGAAACAAATTCAAATTTTTTAATTATGTTCATTTTGTGGTCTGCAAGTGTTTTCAATTTGGACCATTCTAAAATTTGTCGTTTGGTAAAGAGTTAACATGGATTAATTGTGCCTTCTGTTCAGGAGATGACTTTTGAAAAATTGCTCATTATCCGAAATATCTCAAAAGAAGTTCTGTCTTAAACTTTGTATTGAATTTGGAGGAACTTGTTGTTTGGAAAAGGGTTATCAATATATGTGCAAAATACATTGTGCAAGCACGCCAAGTAGTGCTTCAAGACAAATTACCTTTTACAAACTGTTTTTGTACTTTTCTCGTAATCTTTTAACTCATTACCAAATGGCAATATTTTAGGATTGTCCAAATCGAAAGCATTTGCTGACGACAAAATAAAAGTGACTGAAAATTTGAAATATGTTTTGTGAAGGGTAGAAAACATTGTGGGAAAAGGAGAAAATGCTGGTTACCAGCATTTTCTCCTTTTTCCACAATGTTTTCTAAAGGCTTCTTTCTCAGAGGCGTCAAAAGTAGGGATTGTGTGGTAATGGGTTAACAAGCAGTGTGCTGCAAGATATAAAAGCTTTATCTGCAGGTTTTTGTGTATATCCATGATATTGGTATTTTCACAGATCATATCATCCAGTAGCTTTAATACAGATGCTGTAGTTTTCGGGATAGATGCATGTCTAGCCAGTTTGCTTGAAGTTGGGAGTTCACTCACTTTCTGGCATGTACTGGAGGCCTTTGTAGAAGTCGTATTCCAGCCATGTGTGTTAATGCAGGAGGAAGATTCCCAAATAACACAGAGGGTGAATCAAGTAAGTTTTCATTTTCTTGCATTATCTATTTGGTGTTTGACACTAGTTTCCAATACTGTCTCAATTAGACAATAGCAACTAGTACACCTATGTTGCCATTGCTCCATTACAGCAGAGCTCTTTCCCCTTGCAATGTAGTCAATACGATACTCAACAGAAAGAAGAATTCATGTGAATGCATTGAATTTCATCAACCTCTGGAAAGAGGTTTTTCTATTTGGCTGAGGTTAGGTAAAATCTCTAGTAAGTGGCACTTGTAGATAAAACATTGAATGTTTGAGGTAATTGTCTTTCAAAGGATAGGAAACATAATGGTTTATAGATAAAAAAAATAGACTGATAATTAGCTTTTACTCTTTTTTCAATACATTTTCAAAGGTTTCTGTCTCAGGATTGTTAAAAAGATGGGTGTTGTTTGAAAAAGGCTAACTCTTTACCACACAGTTCCAAGTTTTAACCCTTTACCCCATAAGGCATTTCTATGGTATCTCTAACTGACCCTGAATAACAGCAAGGATGAAGATGTTTCCTATGTGTATATGACACCTTTTGATAGTGTAGAAAACATTGTGGCAAAAGGTGAAATCGCTCATCAAGAGCAATTTCACCTTTTTACCACAATGTTTTCCAAAGGCTCCTACAAGCAATGTGTAGAAATGAGTATCTATGGAGTAAAGGGTTAATGCCTCCCAAACAGAAGGAATTTTGAAAACATTGTTGGAAAATAAGAACATGTTATTAAACAGCATTTTTCCCCTTTCCGAAAATGTTTTCTATCCTTTATAGAAAAGTTTTCAAATTTTTGTTACATTTATTATGTCATCTACAAATGCTTTGAGTTTTTATACTTCTAAAATTTTGTGGATTGGTAAACAGTTAAATGGGCTTTCATGTCTTTTTCAGATCTCCGAGAAATTACTCAGTATGTCCGAAAAGCAGGGAGTTGTGTTGGCTATGTCAAGGCAACTTTGTCATGCTTTCTCACAGCCTGGAATGTGTAAACATGCTGTTAAGTTCTCCCAACTCATCAAAGAACTTTGTATACATGGAGAGATTCTGAAAAGAGGCAGCAGGTAAAGTTATGAGCTTTTTTTCCCACAATCCCTACTTTTGACGCCCTGAGAAAGAAGCCTTTTGAAAACACTGTGGGAAAAGGAGAAAATGCTGGTAACCAGCATTTTCTTCTTTTCCCACAGTGTTTTCTACCCTTCCTGGAATAAATTTCAATTTTTCAGTCACCTTTATTTTGTTGTCTGCAAATGCTTTCAACTTGAACCAATCTAAAATTTTGTCGTGTAGTAAAGAGTTAACCAATGTAACCCTATACCAAACAATCCCTAGTTTTTATGAACCTGACATAGAAGCATTTTGAAAATATTGTGGGAAAAGGAGAAAATGCTGATAATCAGCATTTTCTCTTTCTCCCACAATGTTTTCTACCCAGCTAGAAACAAATTTCAATTTTTGAGTTAGGTTTATTTTGTCATTAGCAAGTTCTTTGAATTTGGAACAGTTTAAAATTTTGCCGTTTGGTAGAGGGTTAATGCCCAGAGTAATATGCTGTTTTTAGGTATTGTAGATTAATCCTTTACCACTCAGACCTGAGTAATAACAATTCGTACAGAAGCTTTTGGAAACATTGCGGGAAAAGGAGAAAATGCTGGTTTCCAGCATGTTCTCTTTTTTCCACTATGTTTACTTCCTATTTAAAGAAAAAGCAAATTATCTCAGCATCATTTAATGTTGTCTGCACATGCATGCATCTTAGACCAGTCTTAAATCTGATCGAGTGGTAAAGATTTAAGGTCAAACAGTGAAAACTGCTCTGTCTGGCAGTGCATCTCTGCTAGTTGATAGGTGGACATGCTTTTGCCAAGATCATTTCTAACATTAGAATATTTGCGATGATTGAAATTGTCCATTTCAAATACATAGGCATCTCCATAAAGCATTAACAGACAACAACTTAACTTTTTACTGAACGACAAAATTTTAAACTGGTCCAAGTTGAAAGCATTTGCAGATGACAGAATGAATGTGACTAAAGAATTGAAATTTATTCAAGGAAGGGAAGAAAACATTGTGGGAAAAGGAGAAAATGCTAGTAACCAGCATTTTTTCCTTTTCCCACAATGTTTTCAAAAGGCTTCTTTTACAGGGGTGTTAAAAGTCGGGATTGTTTGGTAAAGGGTTAAATGTTTATTCAAAATACAAAAATTGTCTTGAAAAAAGAAAACATTGCGACAAAAGGAGGTTACCCAGATTTTCTTCTTTCCTGCATTGTTTTAAAAATCCTTCTTCCGTAAAGTCTTTAAAAACAAGGACTATCCAGTAAAAAGGTTAAACTATTCAATTTGTTTTCCCTTAATTCTGAACACCTGGACTACATTTCTTAGACAAAGTACCTCAGCCTTTCAGATGGCAGGTCTTTGAAATCACAATGAATTTCAATATTTTAACCTGTTTTGACAAATGAAAATACTGGCTTTCAATTTCAAGTACCAAAAATAAGAGCACCGCTAGGGTGGCTCAGTGTCGGACCTGGTTGAGGCAAACTTTCTTTCCAGCGTATTTTCGTGCCTCACTCTGCTGAAGCATTTGAGAAAACTAGTCGATGGATTTGGAAAGAAAGTTGTGTTAGTACTGTGTGAGAAAGCCGGAAACATGGGCGTCACCGGCCACCATGATATGACCTTAGCTGTTAAAGTGGCGTGAAACCCCGCTAAAACCAAACCAAAAACAGGAACTATGTTTACAAAAGGCCCTTTTTCAGTCTTGTGAAAACAAGGGATTGTCTGGTAAAGGGTTAAGACATCTTATGGCAGAGAGACATTCTTATAGTAGCATGCAACTTTTATCTTTCAGGCAGTTGTTTGATATTTGTGCTTCTCTAGAAGACATGGGAGACACATTAGCAGTCAACCAGATTATGACAGGGTAAGATTCGTTTCAGCATGACCTACCCCTTCAAATAATAGGAGACGACTTGAAAAAAACACCTGTGTAAAATAAGGATAATTCAGTTGAAACAGTATAACACAGAAATACAAGTAATATTATTACTGCAAATGGAGAAGCTGTTTGTTATGGGTGATTTCTCCTCTCATGACAGGTTTTCAAAAGTCAACTGCTTCAAGAGAAGAAAAGTAACTCTTTTACAGTCAACAAAGTACTTGGCCCGTATTCACCAACCATTCTTGAGAATATTCTTAGTCTTATTCTCTAAGGTTTTCTAAATTTGTAAATAAAACAATTTTCGATTGGCTAAACTGAATGGTTCAGTAAATCAGAAGTTGTGTTACTTACAAATGTAGAAAATTCTGGAGAGTAAGACAAAGAAAGTTCTTAAGAATGGTTGGTGAATACGGGCCCTAGACTCTTCCTTATTCATAATCTTATTAAAAACCCTCCTCACGAACTTTAAATTTCAAGCTTGTTTGATAAATGGTTATGGTGAAAATTGATTTGTACCGATTGTTTCTTTTTCAGTGTAAAATGGACAGGTTGACCCTCAACTGCTGTCTATATATACAAATACTTTGTTAACTTATTATTTTGTCATTCACTTTATGAAATTTTATCTTTAACCATTATTTACTTGATACTAATAGAAATTTTAATACTAAAAAGTGTAAAGTTATCACATAATAGTATTTAGGAAATATACTATTCATCAGATATATGTAAAAAAATGAATAATGCTTTACCATAGAGTTATAGTTTGTTCAATTTCCAGAACAACAAACCAAGACATTCTCTCAAGGGCTGTCACTATCAACTTCCTGTGTAAACTGAATCCAGCAGATGATACACACTGTTGCCTAGCAACCAGAATAGTCCAGCTATGTATAGAGCACTACAAGAAGATGCCAATGAACTGTTTTGCAAACAGTTTAGTTCATCTACAGAGACACAGACTAATACAGACAGTCCTTTTGCTAGAGTCTTTTATAACAAAGGTATCTCTTAACTCTTTACCAAACGACAAAATTCTGGACTGGTCCAAATTGAAAGCACTTGCAGACGACAAAATAAACATAACTCAAAACTTTAAAATTTGTTTCCAGCAGGGTAGAAAACGTTGTGGGAAAAGGAGAAAATGCTGGTTACCAGCATTTTCTCCTTTTCCCACAATGTTTTCAAAAGGCTTCTTTCTCAGGGGTGTCAGAAGTAGGGATTGTGTTGTAATGGGTTAACCTGTTACCACACAACCCCATGTTTTAACAACCCTAATTAGGAAAGCTACAGAAAATGTTATGGGAAAAGGAGAAAATGCTGGTTACTAACATTTTTGTAAAGGGTTCAGAATGCATTTACAGAGGACTGTTTGAATGCAGCTTATGTAGAAAATCAAAATGTTGGTCTCTATTTCTTTTAAAGTTATATCAGAACATCTGCACTGACAAACCACTTTCCTTGATATAAGAAATCTTGAGCTGAACAAGGTCCAAGTATTAAATCATTACCAAATGACAATATTTTAGGCTTGTCCAAATCGAAAGCATTTGGAGATGACAAAATAAAAGTGATGAAAATTAAAAATTTGTTTTGTGAAGTGTAGAAAACATTCTGGGAAAAGGAGAAAATGCTGATTAGCAGCATTTTCTCCTTTTTCCACAGTGTTTTCCTCAGGCTTCTTTATCAGGGTCGTCAAAAGGAGGGATTGAGTGGTAATGGGTTAATGTGTTTGGATTGACTGTATAATGTTCACTTCATACCAGAACAGTATAATATGAAGTTTTCTTTGATTTAGCTGTTTGTATAGTGTTTAATGCTGTTTCAACAGTATTTCATTAATGTCAGTAGCCATTGCATCTATCCATACTTTGTTTGAGTTCATTTTTCACAAGCCATTGGCTGCTACACTACAGATAAATGTAAAAATTAATCAGCATTGGATGATTTTATCATCCTGTATGAATAACTATCATCTATCCTCATAAAGAAGTAGGCAGTTAGGTGGTTCAAACCAGAGACTTCCTGCACTTAAGACCTCTGTGAAAACAACTCTTCCATTTCCTCACTGAGGTCCTGCCAAAACTTTATATTACAGGATTATGTGTCAGAACTGTGGAGTTTTGTTTGGGTTTCCTTGCAACAAGAGCTTCAGCCCAGTGTCAGGCACATGTTGGAATGGATTGCCTTGTGGCTCATGTACAGATATGATCATCTTGCTCAACAACTCTGGGTGCTGTTTGAAAAGGTATTTTTGTCAGTCTCTGTGTCATGGAGATTCTGTTTTGTGTAAAGTGCTTAACTCTCTACAATACATGTACAATCCTGAGAGTTAAGTATAACTAAATAGCTCTTGGCATGAAACACCTATGAAGACTTTGTAGGAAAAGGAGGAAATGCTGATAATCAGAATTTTCTCCTTTTCCCACAATGTTTTCTACCATTTCAATGACAAATGTAATCAATATATCCACCTTTGCTGTTATCTTTGAGTGTGTTTGAAGTGGACAGGTCAATAATTTTAATGTCTGGCCTACTTGCTTGTAATCTAGCAGTATGGTATGGGCTTAAGAGTTAGATGTTTGTCATTTTTGGAATATTCATGTGATACTTGGATAATCAGTAAAGACCTGTGTTAAACATTGATTGTTGCAAAAGAATTTATGGCAATCATTGCCTTGAAAAATGCCTAGCACCTTCAGTTTTTACTCAGACCTCTTTTTGGTGAGAAGTATAAGAAATGGATACACCACAAGTAGTGGACCAAAAAGAAACAGACAGTTACTTACTTGCATATTAAGGCATTGATCGTTTGAGATTCATGCCTAGTTCATTTTCAGAGCTGCCATGTATGAAACACATTGTACTTTCGCCATGATGTTTTCAAAGTTATTTGTCATGAAATAAAGTGAGATCTGTAGAAGATTAATGTGCTGAATGTCATCACTTTGATGGGTCAGTGGTTTTACTTTCTTACTTGTCTTTTTTTTTTTCACCCTTTACTTTTTTCGTTTTGGATAACATTTACTTTGCTCACTACATATTTCTGGTAGATAATCTACTGCATAGGAGTAGAGACATGTATGTCTGGTTGTGGCTGTATTAACCCTTTACTTCATAGATACTCATTTCTATGCATTGCTTGTAGGAGTCTTTGGAAAACATTGTGGCAAAAGGTGAAATTGCTCGCGACGAGCAATTTCACCATTTGCCACAATGTACACTATCAAAATACACATAAGAAATGGCTTTGTTGCTCTTATTTAGGGTCAGTTAAAGATACCATAGAAATGCCTTATGGGGTAAAGGGTTAATTACCAGCTGAAATCTTGGCAGCTGATGTTTGAAATATCTTCTTATGCAGTGTAGAAAATCAAATATTGATACATGAAAAACATTTTTACAGAAAGCAGAAACTTTTTAACCACTAGCAATCTATCCTTTGGCTATAGAGTTTTAAAAGGTTGTGACCAGCAAAATGAAAAAGAAAATGTTGGCAGAAATTAATATTTTAACTCTAATTTTTTTTTTCTCACACCTTTTTGCAGTATCAAGATACAAAGAACATCATAGTGTGTTCACTGCTGTGTATTGTGACACATATGGGACCCCATTTATCTCCAGATAAACAGGTAATTGTTTTGTTTATTAACATGAAGTGAGTGTTGGGCCACTTCCAAGAAAACTTGGGAAATGCTTTATTGGAAGATGGTTAAAGGCACCTGCAAAAATTATCACTCCCATGTCAGCTCTAGCAATCTGTACAGGCTTACCTGGGTCAAAACTATTTGCTAAATTTTCTTCATTTCTGATGACACCCCCCCCCCCCCCCCCCCTCCCCTACCTCCCCTACTCCCTCATGATTCAGGCAGCTGACAGACCAAGTTGATGCATAAAGATGTAATGATTTGCTTGGTACAATACATGACAAAGATGCATTTAACCCCCTTTTTGTGGGGTGCATCTTCTTTCCTTTTCATTGTGTGTTTCAAATGTAAAGGGAAAGGGAGGTGGTGGGGAATGTTGAATTAGAACTATGAACAAGTTCCATAAAAGGGGCGGAGCCCCAGTAGCTCAGTCGGTAGCATGCATTCATCTCCCACAGCTGACCATTATTTTAACAATGATTATATGGGAAAGCAGCCACTGGCTTGGAAAGAAAGTTATGTGGAGTACTGGTAAAAGAGACTCCAGGAAAGCATGGATAGGTGCACTGGCCACCACAATATAACTGAAATGATGTTGACAGCGTTAAACACCATACAATCAATCCATTCAAGACCAATGGCAGTTTTCCTTGCAGAAAAGTATCAGCAGTATGCAAGAGCTAGGTGATAATCATTCTCCATCAAGCCTCAGAAGAATTCTTGATAAATATTCCCAAGATATGTATGTATCATCCCTCTTTGATTATTTCTTCTTTTAACCCATTCCACACAATTCCTACTTTTGACGACCATGAGAAAGAAGCCTACAGAAAACATTGTGGGAAAAGGAGAAAATGCTGGTAACCAGCATTTTCTCCTTTTCCTACAATGTTTTCTACCTTTCACAAAACAAATTTCAAATTTTCAGTCACTTTTATTTTGTCGTCTGCAAATGCTTTCAGTTTGGACCAGTCTAAAATTTTCTTGTCTGTTTTCAAAAGTAGTTCTGCCAAAAAATGTAGAATTGTGCTACTATGAACCCACAGATAGTGCTAATTCATCACCAGATAACAGATTTTAGACTTGTCCAAACTGAAAGCAAATAACAAGTGAAACATGACTCAAATGTTGTTATTTGTCTTTTGAAGGGTAAAAAACATCATTGAAAAAGGAAAAAAAATATTGGTGTGTAGCATTTTACCCTTTTCCCACAATGTTTTCTAAGAGTATTTTTCCTCACAGTGGTTTAAACTCGGGAATATATGGTAAAGGGTTGCACAGGTATTGAATCATGTTTTTCAGGGGGTGTACTATGAACATGCCCTGTCCAAGATCTTGCCCTGGTGTATGGCCCATCATTTTAACACACGAATATTTGCTCAAGCTGCGATAGTAAAACTATGGCAACAGTGTAATACATTACAGCTAACTAGTGTTCTTAAGGCTCATTCTATTCTTGGATGTTTGGTGGATTTCAACCAGCAAAACAAGTAAGTTTTTCAATTAGAGAAGAATTCTGCTACAGAAGAACTGATACACAGAATGTTTTTTCAACTTAAAAAGAAATAGAAATATCTCTAGTTCTTTACTCAATTCTGTATTACTCTAGAAATGGAGAATTGAATATCGCAAAAAAGAGGTGGTGCTTTTTTAATTCTTTGTTTGCAATCAGAGTTCTGTAACAGTTATAGGCTAGTGCTAGAGAATGGAGAAAATGCCTGAATAAGTTGGCTGCTTCAAAGATTACACTGAAGTATAACAGCATTGTTAAAGATTATCCAAGCTTTGTTACCTTCAATATTATTTTTTAACCCATTACCAAATGACAATATTTTAGGCTTGTCCAAATCGAAAGTATTTGCAGATGACAAAATAAAAGTGGCTGAAATCTTGAAATTTGTTTTGTGAAGGGTAGAAAACATTGTGGAAAAAGGAGAAAATGCTGGTTACCAGCATTTTCTCCTTTTCCCACAATGTTTTCTAATGGCTTCTTTCTCAGGGGCGTCAAAAGAAGGGATTGTGTGGTCATGGGTTAAAGTAAACTTGTTATTTTTAAAAGTCATTTTAAAAGGTTTTTTTTTTTCCAGAAACTCAACAAAGAATGTGAAGAAACTCTTAGACAGCTTCTTTTTCAAATTTCTGGATTTCAGAAAAGATTTCAGTTTAGAGGTAACTTATTATTTCTCACAGTTTGTACTTGTGATGGCTTTAATTCTTTCAGGGTCAAATATAATGAATTTGACTCTTAGAGACTGAATGGGTAGAGTTTAACCTTTTACCAAACAATCACTGGTTTTTAAGACCCTGAGATAGAAGGCTTTTGAAAACACTGTGGGAAAAGGAGAAAATGGTGGTAACCAGCATTTTCTCTTTTTCCCACAATGTCTTCTACCCTGCTGGTAACAAAACTTTAATTTCAACTTTTGAGTTTCATTTATTTTGTCGTCTGCAAGTGCATTGAATTTGGACCAGTCTGAAATTTTGTTGTTTGGTAAAGGGTTAAAGAAAATCTTGATCCTGGCATTTACTGTCTGCTTTACTTTTTACTAATTGACCAAATGTTAGACCCGCCCAAATTGAAAATAGAAAAGAACTCCAAATGAAAAATTAGATGGGGCTTGAAATGATGGTATTTAAATTAAAATGAGCAGAAAAAACTGTGAGAAAAGGAGAAAATCCTGGTAAACAGCATTTTCTACTTTCCCCACTGTCTCCAATAGCTTTCTTCTTTCGGTTTGTTAAAACTCTGAATTGTGGTGTTGAGGGTTATATTTGCTTCACAAACCGACAGGTTATAGCCAGGGAATTATATTGGTGACGTGCAGCTACTGAGTCACAAAAAAAAAGGCAAAAGACAATGGCATTCATCTTGATTTTTCATGTACTATTTGAACTCTAATTTCTACAGACATTGTTTTATTTACTCCCACTGATGACATCTATAACAGAAGAAGATTGGATAAAACCTGAACTATTTAAACAGATTAACCCAGACTGGGAGAATGGGACTGTGTCAAAGTTTATACAGCTTAAAAATACAACAGATCATCTTACATCATGTGACCCAGAAACATGGAAGTACAAAAGTAAGTACTAGGAGTCTAGAAGGGCTCACTGCAGGTGAAAATTATACTTAGCCAGAAATATGTAATGTTATGGCTGTATCATGCAAAATTTCAGTAAGGTAGTCTCAACATACGCAAAAGTAGCTATTTAGAAAGTTGAGTATCCGGATTGTAATCAATGTAGTAAATGTTTATAATGGCTAGTGGCAAGTGCACAGTATTGTTATAGAATCGGATTGCACATTCCTGGCAGTTTGATCTAGGATACAAATTGTTTACAAATATGATAAGTTGTTTTTACTTGAGTAGAGTCCATCACTCTATAAAATTATTTAGACCAAGAGCATGTATATCCTTGAAAACTCTCCCTTGAAGGGCCTGTAAGTTGCCATTATGGTCACTGTAGATTAAGATCAGACTGCACAAAACACGCATTCTGATCTTTGATCTAAACTGTCAGTTTTGTGGAAACACCATTGACAAAATCAACCACAGAATTGCAATTATTATAATGCCCTCACAAAATTAATCAATTAGGGAAGAGTAGATGGTCTCGGATGAAATGTTTTGTAAGGTCTCATACAAGATTAGCATGAATGATATATTTTCAGGTCTTAAAAGCCCTGATGATATAGATGAAGTGCTTGGTGACCATAGTGATGGAGATGTTCAGAAGAAAATAATGCCATGGAAACAGATGGTCCCTGATGAGGAGACGGCACTGGAGATAGAACATGGCGTAAAGTCAGGCAATGAAGATGGGCTGATTGTTGTTACATCACTTATCAATAAAGTGCCAAATTTAGGGGGTAAGGGATGCCAGTCTCAAACTCTTTCAACATTGTACTGATAATTGTTTTTTAGTCTTTACCACACAACCTCCCATATTTTAATGACTCTGAGAAAGACAACATTCAGGGAAAAGGAGAAAAAGGAGATAACCAGCATTCTCTCCTTTTTCCACAATGTTTTCTTACTCAATGAATATAAATTATTACGAAACAAAAATTATCATCCATATGGAGGCCAGCATTTTCCCGGTTTTCCCTCAATATTCTCACAAGACTTCTTTGTGGTGGGTCAAAGGCAAGTTTCATTACTTGAGCCAACTTTAATTTGTCATAGGCAATTCCTTTAAATTTGGGCAAGTCTAACATTTTTGTAGTATACTGGTCTATTCCACAAATAGATATAAATATATAGCATGTGATTGTATAAGGGAACACTTCTACTGCCTTGCTATAGAGCTACATGTAGCTTTTGTAGCAGTGTGCTAGAGCCTTCAGCTTGGGACCAGGAGGTCTAGTGTTCAAATCCAAGCCAGGGCAAATTGATCGTAAGAACCGTTACATTTTGTCATACGGAGTTTTTTTTAAAAAAAAGAGATTAGTTTCCTCAGTGGTAAGATATGAAAAAGAGCTGCTGCTATGGTACAAAACTTTCATTATTAACTCTTAAGATGACAAAATGGTAGACCTGTCCAATTTGAAATCAAATATAGCCTAAGTGATAAAATTAGTCTTTAAAAGTGGAAGAAACAGTGGAAAAAGCAGAAAATTCTAGTCACCAGCACATCTGTTTTCTCCTTTTCAAATGATGTTTTTAAAAACCACTCTCACCAATGTCAGTTAAACTTGGGATTGCGTGGAGAAAGGTCAATCACTAAAGTTTTCTTATAAAAGTAAGGAGATTGAAATACTGCTCAAGAAATACAATCAGTTTAGGGACAAAAAGTATCTTATATTCAATATTCTGTGCAAAACATCCCTGAAATCTCAATGTATGTGTTTTCTTTTTTTGTGAGAAAACTTTGGGTTTCATTATACCCCCGCAAAACAAATATTTTTGGGGATGTACTGGAATCAGCCTGTCTGTCTGTGTGTCCATACACATGTCAGTCTATGTGTCTCTCTGTGTACAAAATACTGTCAAAGCACTTGCGAGGATATAAAGTCACATTCGGTGGTAGTTCTAGTTTAATTAGGTGTATGAGTAAGGGGAAACCTCTTTCTTGTAGGCTTGTGTCGTACCAGTGAGATATTTGGAGTGTCAGAATACATTATGGGAAGTTTAAAGTTTTTAGAAGACAAAGCATTCCAGAGCCTCAGTGTCACAGCACATAAATGGCTACCTATCACAGAGGTGAGTGTAAAGTAATAGCTCTTTTCATAGTTTAAAGTGTAAGTCTTTGTAGTGGCATTACAAGCATGGTCTAAATTTGTCTTGATCTCAAGATTTAATGACTTCAATGAAGAAAGTTTTTGGAAACATTGTGGGAAAGGGAGAAAATGCTGGTAACCAGCATTTTCTCCTTTTCCCACAATGTTTTCTACACTGTCAAAGACATTATCTTATTTTCATTTATTTTGTCATCTGCTCATGCTTTCAGTTTCATGGTCCAAAATTTTGTTGTTTGGAGACAAGTTAAACAAAATGTCAAACTCCTCTGTATAGAAAGCATATGCAGATGTCAAAGTATACATGATACAAATGATGACATACTTTTTGAAAGGGTAGAAAGTGGAAAAAGGAGACCATGCGGGTTGAGTTACCTGCGTTTTCTTGTTTTCCCAGGATGTTTAAAAGAGCCTATTTATCAGGGTTGTTATAACAATGGATTGTTTGGAAAAGGAATGACTTCTGCTAGGGTTGTTCAGCAGCTAGCGATCTATGCCACCAGTAGCTCAGTTGGTAATGAGCAGGATTTGAGAAAAGGGGGCCATTTGCCAGCTCAATCCCTGATTTTGCCAATTTCTTTCCTAGGATTGATAATGGTCATGGCAACAGAATTCATTCCTCTCGTAGCTGACCTTTGTTTCGACATAGTTTATGTGGGGAAGCAGCCAGTGGTTGTGAAGGAATATTGGAATATTATGCAGAGTACTTGTAAAAAGAAACTTCAGGAAAGCATGTATAGGTGCTTATGATATATTTGAAACAAAGTTGAAACAGCATGAAACACTGTACTGTCAATGATCTATGGCCTGTGTTTGTAAAACTTTTAAGTTCATGCACAATTGAGTAGTGTTCAACCTGTCAGTTTCGTTAGTGCTTCTACAAGTACCACTATAAGAATTGTGATAAAAAAGTGCTCAAAGAACAAAGTTATTTGTCCCTTCAAGGGTGCGAATTTCGCCAGATGTGGTTTATATTTGAGCTATGCATTTAGTCACTTCTACAAGTACCACTATAAGAATTGTGATAAAAAAGTAGTTCTTCGTAATTCTGAATATTTTATGCTGAATTGAGCATGAAAAATGTTTTTTAAGTACCTACTGTTAAGGGAGACCACTCCTTCCTTAATGCCTAGCTTTCCAGTATAAAATCGGTACCGAACAGCTACGTCGAGAGAGACATCTCTTTGGCTCAGTGGTTATGGTATTGGTCTTTTAATGCTCAAAGAACAAAGTTATTTGTCCCTTCAAGGGTGCGAATTTCGCCAGATGTGGTTTATATTTGAGCTATGCATTTAGTCACTCACCTTACCACGAAGTGCTCATGGTGAGCTATTGTGATGGTGCTGTGTCCAGCATATGTCGTCTGTCGTCAACTTTTACCTTGTCTACACTCAGAGGCCACATTTTCAGTCCCATGTTCATGAAACTTGGTCAGAATGTTTGTCTCAATAAAGTTTTGGACAATTTCGAAAATGGGTCATGCCGGGTAAAACACAAGGTCACTCGGTCAAATCTTAGAAAAACCTTGTGTATGCTCTAGAGACCACATCTTCAGTTCAAAACTCTTGAAAGTTTGTCAGAATGTTTGTCTTGATAATATCTCACACAAGGTTGAAAATGGGTCATGTCGGGTCATAAACTAGGTCAAATCTTAGAAAAACTTTTTGTACCCTCTAGAGGCTATATTGTCTGTCAAAAACTCTTGAAAGTCGGTCAGAATGTTTGTTTTGATGATATCTTGGATGAGTTTGAAAATGGGTCATGTCGGGTCAAAAACTAGGTCACCAGGTGAAATGTTAGAAAAACCTTTTGTACGCTCCAAAGGCCACATTTTCAGTCCAAAACTCTAGAAAGCTGGTCAGAATATTTGTCTTAATAATATCTTGGACAAGTGAAAAATGGGTCATGTCTGGTCAAAAACTAGGTTACCAAGTTAAATCTTAAAAAAAACAAAACCTTGTGTATGCTCTGGATGCCACATTTTCAGTACAACACTCTTCAAAATTGGTCAGAATATTTGCCTGATTGATTAGTATGAAAATGGGTCTTGTCAGATCAAAAACTAGGTCAATAGATCAAATCTTGTAAAAACTTTGTCTATGCTGTGGAGGACACATTTTCAGTCTGATACTTCTGAAACTTGTTCAGAATATATGTCTTGGTGATACCTTGAATGAGATTGAAAATGGGTCATGTTGGGTCAAAAATTAGGTCACTTAGTCAAACATTAAAAAAACCTTGTGTATGCTGTAGAGGCCACATTTTCACCCTGATACTTTTCAAACTTGTTCAGAATGTTGGTTTTGGTGACTTCTCAAAAGAGTTTGCTATTGGGTAATGTTGGGATAAAAACTATGTCACTTGGTCAAATCTTAGAAAAACCTTTTGTTGGCTCTAGAGGCCACATTTTTAGTTCAATACTCATGAAACTTGGTCAGAATGTTTGTCTTATTGATAATTCAAAAGTGTTTGATAATGTGTAATGTCTGATAAAAAACTAGGTCACTGGGTCACTAGATTGAAAATGGTTCATGTTTGGTCAATAGACTGAGGTGAGCAATTTCAGGGCTATCATGGCCCTCTTGTTTGTCTTTTTTATGGTCTTTTTTATAAAACTGCCCATGTATTTGATGATGTGTACAGGTCAGCCAAAATCTTCAGAGAAATTATCAGTTGTTGCAAAAAAATGCTACTTCTGGCCTACCATTGTACATAGTTTTGAGTGTCTGATTGTTAGAAAGCAGCCAACTTTGAACTGCTTTCAGAGAATGGTATTAGAGCCAAATGCCTCTAGAAAAATTCCAGAAATGAATGGATAGATCCCCTTGCTGCCATGATAATAACTGATGTTGTGTTGAAAAAAATTTCTGTTTTAGGTTCATGAGAGTAAGCTAGCAGACTATCTACAACAGAAGAGACAGGAAGGTTATTGCCTAGTTGGTGCAGAGCAAACAGCAAACAGTGTATGTCTGACTGAATATAGGTTTCCTCAGAAAACACTGCTACTGTTAGGGTATGTACACTGTGTTCTTTTGAAGTCTTTACCAAAAGACAGAATTTTAGACTGGTCCAAATTGAAAGCATTTGCAGAGGACAAAATAAACACAAACCAAAAACTGAAATTTGCCTTTGAAAGGTTAGAAAGCATTTTCTGCTCTTCCCACTTTGTCTTCTAATGTCTGCTTCCTAAAGGTTTAGACCTTAGCTTGTCTTGTAGCAGGTTAGCCAATTTCTTTCTGAGGTTTGATGGTCATCATTGCAAAAATATTTTTTCCTCTTGCACTACTAGCCATTGTTTCTAAGATGGGTGGAAAAGCAGCCATTGGCTTGAATATTGTGTGGAGTACTAGTATAAAAAAAGAAAACTCCTGGAAAAGCATGCATTGGTAGGGATATAAATTAAATAATGACAAAAATGGTGTTAAATACAATGCAAGCAAATAAGACAGGCTTATACAAAATTTGAAGAATGTATACAAGTACAATTTTAGTATTGTTCATATCCAAGATACATACATGTATTCTAAATATTTCTTTTAGGAACGAGAAGGAAGGTATTCCTGTAGACCTTATAAGCCTTCTGGATGTGTGTGTAGAGATTCCTCAACAAGGGGTCGTAAGGTCACTGAATGTGCATGTCAGTGGGGCTCTACTGATCTGGGAGTATTGGCGGCAACAGCTCACAGCTAATGCAGGGACCAATGTGTCATGACAAAGCAATATTGTGATGTTTAAAGCCTATGGATCTTAAATTATGAAGAATGTTAAATCTGTATAAGCCTTGCTCTATGAAAAGGGGGCATAATGCATTTGTGAAAAGTATCGACCCAGGTCAGCCTGGGCAGGCTGACCTTGGTCGAAACTTTCCACTATTGGTCAGTTTTCTGTTTTCTCAAAGAATCAATCTACCTCATGGTTAGTTATTGAAAAAAAGGGGCTCCTATGAATCTTTTATTATTTGATGACTTGGTCTAGTAAAATATACAACGGAGACTCATTAGGCCCCCTTTTTGCCAGAGCAAATATGAATTATATTAATACTGTAACGTTCCAGTAATGGCTGCTATAAATATTTAAACACTATCGAAAATAGGCTTATTAATCTTTCAGTTCTATATATCCAACGTTCAACATGTAGTTTCTCTTTGACGCTTGTTGTGTATGATGTGTAAATATTTGAGTGACGGACGTAGGAACTCGTAAACCAGTTTATCTAAAGTGAACATGTGACTCGATTTCAGCCATTTCCTATCGCGTTTTAAACCATTAAGCTTTGTGTCAAGCCTATTTCAGCACAGGAATCAAACAAACATTAATTTAAGACTAACCTTGAGTTGTATTTGTCCGTCGATTTTCATTAGTATTCACGTAACTGTCGATTTTCGGTGTCTAATACCCACGCTATGTTTTAGCATCCTCCATTTTTGTTGTCATTTTCCCGATGAATGATGGGATAAGATCGATGACGTCACAGGTAACTCATCGACCTTGATCCTGCTCGTCATATAGCGCGGATTTTAAACAACCGAAAAACGACAAACAAAGTTTAATTTTACCCTTTTAGGTACAAAATAAGATGTATTATTTATCCCTACGTGCATTATTGTCTAGACTTGTATCATTCCCGACATACTACCAGTATTCTTTGTATTTACGGGTGCAAGTGGTACCGGGCGTATGAATTTTCCAACAACCATTTTTGTTGGAATTTTTTCCTACAGATTCTTTCTGTTGGAAAATCAACCAGAAAAATTGTTGGAACCCGTAGTATAAAAGGCGGTGTTCCGTCAGACTCTGGGACTCCAGTTTTGAATTCTCGTAGGTTCAGCTACAGATAATCTTGATCATTTTTATTTTTTTCTTTAATTTCATTTTGAAACTTAAGTTAGGCTTCATTTATGGCGACGTTTTAGACCTTACTTAATTCTGAATTCAGTTAGGTTTATTTATCTTCCTTTATTTATATTTTTTTAAGCTCAAGGCTATTCCTGACAACTTCACAATTTTCATAATGATACATCTTACTGTTCTCTAGATATTGTTGAGATTTTTAACATGTTGAGATAAGGACCACTGTCACTTTCTACTTAGCAAATCCTCTGGGGGAAAATTTAGGACATTTTGTCAATTTAGGACTTTTTTGTCAATTTAGGACCAGAATCTAGATTTTTCTGACACTGTATTGTATCATTTGGTCATTGTTGAGGGAATTTGTATTTTAAATGTAATTATATTGTCCCCTGATTTAGTCTGCACTTCAGGTTTAATTAAATTACTTATTATCATACAGTGAAAGTTTGTAGTATTTGTTTTTTGTTGAGTTTTTTCCCTATCTTTTAATCACACTTTACACTGGAGTCCATTCCCTGACCCGTTTCTCCTGTAACCTTCCTCCCCTGACCTACAAAGAAGTGGGGAAAGCAGACAAAACAGTACCAGCTCGTAACATACTTCCTTTTTCGTGGTGTCAGAAGTGGGATTCACCAATTACATTACACGTGAATCCAGAGATTCGAACCTGCAACTGATAAGAAATAACATTATGGGAAGAAGAAGAGGGGCAGCGGAACCAGCAGCGCAATCTTACAGTGACAGTGCTTGCCACAAGCAGATAAACACAGCCCTTGACCAGGAGGCAAACACAGAGTGTAGGTCGATGGGAATTAACCCATTTACTAATAACAGTCCTGGTGAGAACGTAAACACTGTTTGCTGCGGCCCTAGTGAACAATCACGCAATGGTATACCGTCTTTGCTCCGCCCTGAGACACAAGAGAAGGATACTTACTCGGCTGGGGGAGATGTGCCCTCTACTGAACAAGTTGTAGAAGAGCTACAGACTGAAAGATGTCCACCCAGCCACGTAAGCAACATACCCGAGTCAGCAACCCAACGGCAAATCGAATTCGCAAACTATAGAATAGGTAGGCGCAATGAGGATGCAACTAATCAGACATGCAGACAACAACCCTATCAGCACAATGTTTATGATGATAACAGTCCTGGAAGCAGAAATGCCATGAATTACTCACTGTATGGTAACAGATTTTTCTCCATGCAAAACAGAGAATGCATAGACCCTGCACATATGCCCAGTTTCCAAGGTGCCATGTCTACAAATCACTTACCCAGAGAAAACTCACAGTCTCCCTACACTGGAAGGCGTAGATATCAACAGGACAGGATGCTACAGCCACAGCGGTTCGACTTTAACACTTCATACAGTCGCACCTCAGACTACCCACAACATAGGCTCCAGAGGCAGGTTAACAACATAGACATAAAAATTCCTCCTTTCACTGGAAAAGAAGACTGGCTTGTATGGGTTAATCGATTCGAGGTAATCGCAGAAAGAAACCAATGGGACGAAGATGAGATGATTGATCAGATTCTACCAAGACTACAAGGACATGCAGGTGACTTTGTTTACACTCAGCTGCCGAGGTGGAAACTTTTCAACTATGGACAGCTAAAGTCAGAGCTGACAAGTCAATTTAGAGTCATAGAAACCCAACAATCTTTCGCAGCAAAGTTCAGCAAACGGGATCAAAGAAATGGGGAAACAGCAGAAGAGTATGCTGCTGAGCTGAAACGACTTTATTCAAAAGCCTATAAATCAAGGAATAGTCAAGTGTGGCAAGAAGATTTAGTTAGGCGTTTTCTTGATGGCCTCAAGGACAGCGAAGCTAAATTCGAGGTGGAGTTCCACAAAGATCCAAAAACAATCGACGAAGCTGTGTTCCATGTTGTGCGTTTCATCCATGTGCGACAGAGAAGAGAAAGGGAGCCCTACAATGAGCGGAAAATGAGAAAATTTACCAGACAGGTGCATCAAGACTATTCCACTATTCAAGACTCAGACTCTGACTGTGATGAGACAGAAACAACTGAAACAAGAGTGTGCAGAGAAAAGCAAACCTATGAAAAGCAGGTGAAGAATGATAAAAGAATCCAGAAGAGTGACGAGCAAGCTAATCCAGTTCATGCTGCTGTACTTGAGATACTAACAAAACTTAGCCAAATTGTCAACCAGGATGGTAAGAAGGAGAAAAGAACAGAGCCTACCTGCTATTTGTGCGGAGAGGAAGGACATTTCATAAGGGACTGTCCGCAAAAGTACAAGCAACAAAAGCAGGAACAAGAAAGAACAATCCAAGAAAACCACTCAAAATTTCAACAGCGACAAAATCAGAACCCTTTAAACTTGTAGAGGCCGAGCCTAGTGGTCGTGGCAAGGCCTGTAATGACTAAATGACCACAGAAAAAAAACTAACATTACTGAAGCTATCAGGCGGCGTCCAGGAAATAATAGTTTATATGTGAAGGGGTTCATTCAGGGTAAACCGGTCCTCTTCACCACTGACACAGGGGCAACAAAAACAGTTATATCAGATAAAGTGTACAACAAGCTTGACCCTACAACTAGGCCCAGCTTAAAACAATCAACCAACTTAGTAAATGCAAATGGAACTCCAATTGAAGAAATGGGTAAAGGAGTGTTTGAAGTTAATTTGGGTCCAATCAAATTGCAGAGAGAGATTATAGTAGCTGAAATTGAAGACGACGGATTGCTGGGAATGGACATACTACAAAATGATTAGGGTGGCCCTGCAGACATAATGATGAGCAAAGGTGTCATTAAACTGAGGGGTTGTGAAGATGACTTAACAATCCCAGGACACAGTGAAGCTTTGATTGATGTCTTTATAGAGAGAACAGAGGGAGACGAGGCTTTCAATTTCAACGAATTCATTGTTGAGCCAACTGAGAGTTTTAAGGACACATACCCACTACAAATGGCCGCAACCCTGGTAGACAACCAGACAAGTGTGACAAGTAAGATTCGCCTGCTGAATCCTTTCCTTGATGCAGTAGTGCTGAGACAGGATTCTGTAGTCGGCTGTGCAGAGGCAGTTAGTGAAACACCTGTGACACTTGTTGAAGAAGAAAATTGTGACGTTCAAGACAATACAAACATCCGCAGGATAAAGCTTCAGGAGGTTGAAGAACCCCACCTACGCGCAAAAGCAAATGATGGAAAAGCCACACCGAATACTATCATCCCCAGTCACCTGAAGGATTTATTTGAGAAAACAGCAAAAGAGTGTGGGGATAGAGACAAAACTTCAATTGCGAAACTCTTGATAAAGTATCAAGATGTATTCTCAAAAGACGAGTGGGATCTTGGTTGTACACATCTAACTGAACACTCAATTAATACTGGCAGTGCTGCACCAATCAAGCAACCGCCTAGAAAGGTTCCAATGGCATATGCTGATGAGGAGAGAAAGGCAGTAGACAAACTGTTAGAGCAGAAGGTAGCCAGGAAGAGTACGTCCCCCTGGGCATCTCCAATTGTGCTTGTAAAGAAGAAGAACGGGAGTATCCGGCCATGTATAGATTACAGAAAGCTGAATAAATTAGTCACACCTGATGCTTTTCCCTTACCAAGAATCCAAGACTGCCTTGATGCTGTATCAGGTTCGGTCCTCTTCAGCACCTTTGACTTGACCAGTGGGTACTTCCAAATTCCTGTCAAAGAAGAAGACATACCAAAGACTGCTTTTGCATGCAAGTTCGGGCAATACGAGATGACAAGGATGCCTTTTGGGCTAAATAATTCAGCCAGCACCTTTCAGCGGACAATGGAGCTTGCCCTGCAAGGTCTACAGTGGGAGACCTGCATAATATACATAGATGACATAATTGTGTTTGCTCAAAACATGGATGAGCATTTAAGAAGGGTTGAGCAAGTTCTCAGTAGACTCAAAGAAGCTGGTTTGAAACTGAAGCCTGAAAAATGTGAAATGTTGCAAAGGGAAGTAACCTTTTTAGGACATGTTGTATCTGCTCATGGTGTGAGACCTAGCCCGACCAACATAGCCAAGATCATAGAATGGCCAATACCCAAAACGCCTAAGCAGGTCAAGCAGTTTGTTGCCATGTGTTCGTATTTTCGCAGGTTTATTCGAGATTTTGCCAAGAAAGCTAGGCCAATGGTAGATCTTACCAAGAAAGGGCAGCACTTTATTTGGTCTCTAATCTGCCAAGAGTCTTTTGACAGTCTCAAGGCAGATTTAGTTAGTCCAGAAGTAATGGGCTACCCACTTAATGATGGGGGTGAATTTATCTTAGATACAGACTCATCTAATGTTGCAATTGGTTCAGTTTTATTACAGGTACAAGACGGAAGAGAGAGAGTCATAGCCTATGCCAGTAGAGCGATGAACAAAGCTGAGCGCAACTATTGTATAACAGAGAAAGAGTTGCTGGCCGTTAGATATTTCATTGAATATTTCAGGCAGTACCTGTTAGGCAGAAGATTTCTAGTAAGAACTGACCACCAGGCCTTAGTCTGGTTATTCAGCTTGAGAGAGCCACGTAGTAAAATAGCCAGATGGATAGAAATTTTATCACAATATGACTTTGCAATCCAGTATAGACCCGAAAAAAAAACAGGCGCACTGCGATACTCTATCTCGATGTGAAAACCCACAAGAGTTTGACTGCCCTGAGGCTGATATGAGTGAACCACTTAAGTGCGGACCCTGCAAAAAGTGCGTCAAGAGGGCCCAGGAGATGGTACTTGGCAGCAGGTATGATAAGGTTATGTCCATGAACAACACCAGCAACACGGGGGATGGTGGAAACGTTTCAAGCGTGCAGACCAGACAGACTGGTACCAGCATACCAGCAGAGACTACTGGGAAGAGGCACTTCCACTCACCATCAGATAGCGAGCGTTCTGAAGAACTATCAAACCTGTCCAGTCTTCGTCTAGGGGCGTCTAGTACCTGCACATCGGACACAAGGACCATGGAGGGTTGCTACCAGTTGCCATTGACAAATGAAGATTACAAGGAGTCACCAGCAGTGATCAAGCTTCTGTCTGCAGAGCCTGGTTCCAGCGAAACAGACAATACTACCAGGGAGAAAGAGTTTAGACATATGGTTGAAATTTGTAAAGAAGGAACTGTGCAGATAAGAGCCTTGCAGGCCCAGCCTGGTACCAGCATACCAGTTAATACTACTAGGAGGGACCAGCACGGATGGCAGTGGGAAGGTGGGGTCTCAAAAGGAGACCTACAGTCAGCGCAAGAGGCCGATGAAGATCTGGGGCCTATTTACCAGGCACTGACGGCCGAAACCCGCCCAGATTGGCAAGATATCCAGACAAAAGGTCAAGCTACAAGGCATTATTGGTTACTATGGGATTCACTGGAACTTGTTGATAATCTACTCTTCAAAAGATTCACCAAGAAGGATAACTCCGGATCTTTCCTCCAGTTCCTTGTTCCACAGTCACTGAAAGAAAAAGTGCTTCATCAGATGCATGATAATATCCTTTCTGGTCATTTAGGGGTGAAGAAAACCAAAGAAAAGGCAAGTCAAAGGTTCTATTGGTATGCAATGAAGAGGTTCAAGCCTATGTTCGATCCTGTCAAACATGCGCAGCCAGCAAGAGACCGCCAAAGGCACCAAAAGCTCCTTTAGGTCAAATCAAAGTTGGGGCACCATGGGATGTCCTTGCCATTGATTATGTTGGACCTTTGCCATTAACACCTAGAGGAAATAGACACATTCTAGTCTTGACGGATCTGTTCACCAAATATGTAGAAGTTATCCCAGTGCAAGACCTGACCGCAGAGGAATGTGCTAGGCAGATTCTAAACAATTTCATTGCACGATGGGGTTGTCCACTTTCTATACACAGTGACCAGGGCCGTACATTCGAGAGTGAGGTCTTCAGACAATTAACCAGAATGTTGGAGATTCGCAAGACACGGACCACTGCACGGAATCCAAGATGCAATGGACAATGTGAGCGATTTAACCGGACCTTGCTGGGGATGATTCGGGCATACCTGTGTGATGAACAGACCGACTGGGATTTATACCTGGGCTGCTTAGCTGGTGCTTACAGAGCAACTCCATGTGAATCTACAAACCTGACTCCAAACCTCCTAGCAATTGGTCGAGAGGTGCGACTCCCTGTAGAGCTCATATTTGGAAGCACAACAACTAACCCAAATGCAGATATCACAACTTACGGGGAATATGTCAACATCTTAAAAGGGAAGATGCAGCATGCCCATGTCATAGCCCGTCGACACCTGCAAAATAAAGTAAAACGTCAAAAGAGCATCTACGACACTAAACTGTGTTTAAACAATTACAGAGCAGGCGATGTAGTTTGGTTCCTACATCAGTCAAGGAAAGTAGGCGTCAACCAAAAGTTGGAGAAACCATATGATGGCCCTTTTCTAATAAAAAGGAAGATAACTGATATCAACTTCCTATTACAGCTTGATAAAAAGGGACAAGAAAGAGTTGTCCACCATGATAAACTGAAGCCATTTGAAGGAAAGGATGTTCCCCTTTGGATCTAGAAAGCCAGGGAGAAGCTTCCACAGCAATCTAACTCATATTGAAATATTAGTTTACAAGTTGACGAAAGACTTTTGTATATAATGTTTTCGTTTAATAACTTTTTTTGTATGACTGTGCATAATTATATGTGTCCATATCAATAACTAGCAACAATTGTAAAAGATTTAGTAATCAAAACTAAGCTAAGAAAGGATCAATCCTGCCGCGTAGCATGATGACTCAGAGATTTTACAGTAAAACTTATGCTGGAATTTGGGGTCTTTAAGAGCTGAAAATGTCTGCAATGTGATACTTTTGATGAGTCATGAGGAGGGTAGCAATAAGCCCTAGGAGTCTAAGTCAAGGAAGGGGTAGGTTGCCGGCTGCATGGGGATGCGAGTGCGGTAAGGCTACTCAAATTGGCAGTAGAAAGGGAATGCTTACCCAGTGACAAGTCTGAAACCAGTAAAGTCCAGCAAGGAAAGAGCAATGCAGCATTAAGTTTTAGTAAATCTTGATCCATTTCACAAACTAACAGAGTTAAGTGGCCATTGATGCAGTATTCTTCAGCCACAAATGAGTCTATGCAGGCAGACTAAAGGTGAAGAAAGAAAGCAATGCACATAATTCAAAGTAAAAGTCCTATGAAGTGGCAATGAAATAATAAATCACTAATGATAATGTTGAAAGGGGAAGAATATTGCACATAAAATTACGTAAACGCGAAAGTATTTATCACAGAGCATAATCACAGTTGTATATAGGGTGTCTAAAAATTAATTTGGAGAGCCAGCTCCTAGGTAAAGATAAATCAAACAAGAAATATGGAAAGAAAATGAGTAAGTAGAACCAGTCTAAAAAAAAAAAAACATCGTCCCACAACCCCACCCTGTGAACAGTGACAGTGGTCCTAATTATCTGGTATTTGCAGTGGCTGATGTCTTACAGCTGGTTCTTTTGTTTCTCAGGAACTACAGTCTACAATAGCCAACATGGCCACTATCGCAACAAGCCCAAATCAAGCAGCGACATCACAAGTTGGGGACGATGTAGACAAAGCAGCCAAGAAGAGAGGTAGAGCATACCAGTGTCTTAGATGTTACCACCGAGAGGGAAAGAATTTCATTGAAGTGAAGTGCAGAGTGGAGGCCCACATTCTACGTGACCACCTGAGAAGAGACGAGGTACCCTTCTTCTGTTCTCTTTGTCAGTTCAGGTGCCTGAAGAGGGAAGAACTGGACGAGCATGTACGTAGGTACAAGAGGCATCGGGTTGTGGCACAGCAGTCTGGAGTGGATCCCGAAGACACTTCCTGCCTGAAAGTGACAAGTAACCCCTACAGAATAGGACCTAAGGATTACCTGGTACTGGATAAAGAGGAGTCATACCAGCACTGGAGGGAACTGCTCATTAGTAGGAGGAGGATCAACGATCCTTGGTCGCAGATAGCATTACCAAGCTTTGACGAAGTGGACTTCCTCGACCAGTATGAGCGCCTGCAAGAACCTCCACCTCAGGCAGCAGAGTCCTCACAAACCCTAGTGTCCCTAAATAGAGATGATCTCTGGCAGACTGTGGCACCACTCTTAGGGCAATTGAACGACATTGACCCGGCCCTGTCCGATTTATTACAAGGGGGTACAGTAAAGAAAGGAGACGAAGAAGAAACAAAGAAACAGGAAAATGAGCAAGGGAAAGATGAAGATACAGAGCCCGGAAAAGTAGATTCAAGTAAAGACAAGCTAGGATCAGAAAAGCTGATGCAGACGGAAGGAATAGCAAGTGGAGATACAGAACAGGGACCAGCCAACGAAATACAGGAGGAAAACATCATGGAACAATTACTACCTGCCGAAGACCTGGATCTTGGAAACAAAAGGAAGAGAACGGGCATGATCATCCCGAACAAAAGAATGCGTTCAAGGTCCCCCTCTTCAGCCTCTTCAGGAAATGGATACTCATCTGACTCAAGCTCGGATGATGAAGAACCCCAAAAGAACAAGATATGGTTCAGGGAGGAAGTGAGGTCTGTCAAGGCTGCGATTGAAAACAATACAAGGGCCCTGAGGTCACTCGAGCAGTCCATACTGACCCTTGCCAGTGCTATGACGGCAGCAGCAAAGGCAACAAAAGACAAGCAAGATGTACATGTTAGTGAGGAGAAGGCTGGGCCGATAGAAAATGAAGGAAGACAAAGAAAGGAGGCTGACAAGCACAACAGACGCAGCTCACACGAGAGGACAGAGTCAGAAAAGGGCAGCAGGAGAAATAACACCAGTAACAGGAGGGACGAGAGGAGACATTCGAGAGATCATTATTCAGACAGAAGAAGAGACAGGAGGGTAGACGATGGGAAATCTAACAACCACCACCACACCTTACGATGGTAGACAAAAGCCGGACATCTGGTCGTTAGCTTTTAAGGAACTGACAGTCATAGTTTTACCATGGCATCCATTTTTTTAGTAATACTTAGGACTTTGTTTCTTGGCAATATATACCTAAATGGAACTGTTTAACTGTATTTCAGTTTTAGGACAGTTAGTGCCAGTCGGAGCTTTGGCATATGCGGAGGGGGTGATGTAACGTTCCAGTAATGGCTGCTATAAATATTTAAACACTATCGAAAATAGGCTTATTAATCTTTCAGTTCTATATATCCAACGTTCAACATGTGGTTTCTCTTTGACGCTTGTTGTGTATGATGTGTAAATATTTGAGTGACGGACGTAGGAACTCGTAAACCAGTTTATCTAAAGTGAACATGTGACTCGATTTCAGCCATTTCCTATCGCGTTTTAAACCATTAAGCTTTGTGTCAAGCCTATTTCAGCACAGGAATCAAACAAACATTAATTTAAGACTAACCTTGAGTTGTATTTGTCCGTCGATTTTCATTAGTATTCACGTAACTGTCGATTTTCGGTGTCTAATACCCACGCTATGTTTTAGCATCCTCCATTTTTGTTGTCATTTTCCCGATGAATGATGGGATAAGATCGATGACGTCACAGGTAACTCATCGACCTTGATCCTGCTCGTCATATAGCGCGGATTTTAAACAACCGAAAAACGACAAACAAAGTTTAATTTTACCCTTTTAGGTACAAAATAAGATGTATTATTTATCCCTACGTGCATTATTGTCTAGACTTGTATCATTCCCGACATACTACCAGTATTCTTTGTATTTACGGGTGCAAGTGGTACCGGGCGTATGAATTTTCCAAGAACCTTTTTTGTTGGAATTTTTTCCTACAGATTCTTTCTGTTGGAAAACCAACCAGAAAAATTGTTGGAACCCGTAGTATAAAAGGCGGTGTTCCGTCAGACTCTAGGAGTCCAGTTTTGAATTCTCGTAGGTTCAGCTACAGATAATCTTGATCATTTTTATTTTTTTCTTTAATTTCATTTTGAAACTTAAGTTAGGCTTCATTTATGGCGACGTTTTAGACCTTACTTAATTCTGAATTCAGTTAGGTTTATTTATCTTCCTTTATTTATATTTTTTTAAGCTCAAGGCTATTCCTGACAACTTCACAATTTTCATAATGATACATCTTACTGTTCTCTAGATATTGTTGAGATTTTTAACATGTTGAGATAAGGACCACTGTCACTTTCTACTTAGCAAATCCTCTGGGGGAAAATTTAGGACATTTTGTCAATTTAGGACTTTTTTGTCAATTTAGGACCAGAATCTAGATTTTTCTGACACTGTATTGTATCATTTGGTCATTGTTGAGGGAATTTGTATTTTAAATGTAATTATATTGTCCCCTGATTTAGTCTGCACTTCAGGTTTAATTAAATTACTTATTATCATACAGTGAAAGTTTGTAGTATTTGTTTTTTGTTGAGTTTTTTCCCTATCTTTTAATCACACTTTACACTGGAGTCCATTCCCTGACCCGTTTCTCCTGTAACCTTCCTCCCCTGACCTACAAAGAAGTGGGGAAAGCAGACAAAACAGTACCAGCTCGTAACAATACATATATTTATATGAGAAGTGCTGAAGGAAGAAGGGGTTAAATGTGTCACCAATTAATCATTTACCACACAATCACAATTTTTAACGACGCCAAAGAATAAGCCTTTTGAAAACACTTTGGGAAAAGGAAAAAGCGCTGGGTAACCAGCATTTTCTCCTTTTTCCACGATGTTTCCTACCCTTTCTAAAACAAATTTCAATTATAATTCAGGACAGTTTTGTCACCTGCAAATGCTTTGAATTTGGACTAGTGTAAATTTTTGTCTTTGGGAAAGAGTTAATAACATCACAATGGATCTATAAAATCCATATTGCCTGACAGGGGACTGATTTATAAGCAACAATGGTCCTTGGAGATGCAGAAAGTTTACACATACGAGGGGAGGTCGATAAGTTCGTAGAACTCGATTTTTTTCTTTACAATTCAAATGTTTTTCTTTAATTTTTATGCAATATAGACCTTTGCCATTTGAATGATAAAAGCCATTCAGTCAACACTTTACAGTTTTTGCTCTTACTTTTTGTTGGAAAACCTGAACCCATAGACAAAAATGAAAAGTCAGAATATTGAGCTCAGAGCACAAGTCCAGAGTTGCACAAGCAGCTATTCGTGAGTGCAAGCTCGAGCAGTTTAATCACCTACCATACAGACCTGACCTGGCACCAAGTGATTATTGTCTGTTCTGAAATTTGATATCCCACTTATTTGAAGCGAGATTTCTGGACGATAATGAGCTCAAGTCTGCTACAGGGTGGCTTCTGACTTTCTATTTTTGCCAATGGGTATAGGGTTTTCAACAAAACTTAAGAGCAAACAAAAGTATGAGCTGACTAAATGGTTGTTATAATTCAACTAACAAAGGTTTATACTGCCAAAAAATGAAAGAAGAAATTTTGAATTGTATAGAAAAATACCGAGTTCTACGAACTTATTGACATCTCCTCGTAGCTAAAAATTCTGATTCATCTTTAGGGACTCTGCAGGCTGACATGAGTCGATATTCTTTTCAGATGCATTAAATTCAGAAAATGCATTATCAGTTTTATTACTGAAAATTTTAAATCTAGATCTTTACGAACTCTGATGTTACAGCACTGAAATAAAAATATAACTTAAAATGTATACGTCTGGCGTTGTATGTATTTTTCCTTTCCTTCTTTACTTCTGTTTATATCAGACATAATATAAACCCCAACCCAGGCAACCCCCAACCCCGTCATGATATTACCTAATAGTTGAATTCTTTGAATTTATTAGAAACGATGTTTATGAAAACAAGATCAAGATATGACTGTAAGAAATACACAGTTAACTAAATGTCGTCTATAGGTATGGTCTTCATGAGAACACTTTCAAAGTTCATGGGCTTGATTACCTAAGCTTTATCAATAATTAAGATTCATAAAATTACAAAAAAAAAATTTTTTTGATGGTATTCCCTTAAATGACTGCGTAGCCTCTTAAGCTATTTTTAGATTTCGCGCCAAAAATCAATAAAGCATTGTGGGAATGTCAAGTGACTAGCACGTGACTCATAACGCTTAAATTCCCTATCGTAACAAACATGTAATAATTATTTTCCATAATGTCTTCGGACGCTATGTTTGAAGCTTCCTCTGTGTATTCCTGTAAGTAAATGAGCGAATTGATCATCTAAAAATCGAACGTGTCTCCCGTTGGTGTCAACCTGTGCCGTAGTAAATCTCTAATTTCTCGTGTTGTCGGACGGTTTTCGACTACTGGGGTTTTATGAATGAAAATTAAAAGGCTTTGGGAGTATAAGGATGATTTTTTTTGCACTTTTGTAAAATTTTTTCCCAAAATCTGAAGGGCCACCTTTAACCCTTTACCAGACAAATTTTCAACTAGTCCAAATTGAAGCCATTTGAAGAGGTCAAATTTAATCTCATTCATTAAAATTGATCTGTGACAGTGAAGGAAACATTGTAGGAAAAGGAGAAAATGCTGGTTACCAGCATTTTCTTCTCTTCCTACAATGTGTTCAATAGTCCTTTTCATCATTATTGAAAATCGGCATTATCTGGTAAAGGGTTAAAGAGCCTTCATTACTCTAATTACCATTGCGGTAAGTATAGATCAAGATCAGACAACACCAAAACGTGTACTCGTATCTATTCTGTCCGCTTTGCTGAAACACTACAGACAAAAGACGGCTACAAGAAAATATTGATGCTGAACATCAATGGAGCCGCAAACCACTTATTTCTGTAACAGGGCACAATACATTGGGCCGCGTTAAACCGTTTATGGAAATCACGTGATCGTTTAACAGCTCAGTAGGAATCACATTGTTGATCACGTGACTCATTTTGTCACGTTTAACATCCAATATTTGCATTTGTGGAGAAAGTCGTCGCCCTTGTAAGATTTTGTCTACACAAATAAACATTTGTCGGCAATGAATTACCATACATTAACGAAAGAAAAAGTCGGTTATCGGATTGTGCTAAATCTGACACTCAAACACATATGTCTGGTATCATACAATCCCTCTTTATAGATGTAATAAAGACTTGAATGAAGTTCTTATTATATCTATATAGACTAGTGGGGTGGTATGATACCAGTCATGTCAGGCGCTCCAACATTGACCTAATTACAGTTAGCTGGTCTTAAAAACACGATCGCGAAAGGAAAACAATATTTCTACAATCCATACAACACTAGAACAAAAATATAACTGGGTGCTCTAGGTCAAAGAGCATCAAAATACCTCTTAACCTTTCCCAGCGTAAAATATTCAAAATGGCGGCTTCGAAAATTTGTGACAGATAATTTTTTATCACGTGACTTATTTTCGAAATGGATCATTATTTATTATTATTTTTCGAAAGGAAAATGTTGATATGTCTACGATCCGGGTTTTTATCCATCTAGCAATGAAAGTACAATATATTAATATATTTAAAAAAAAAATCCCACAAATAAATAAAAAAGTTAATATGGACCCCGATCTGGTAATCAAAGTACAGTAGATATAGATGGATGTTAAAGCATGGAACCAGTTCAATATGGCTGCCTTTATAGGCACGTTACAAAACCGAATAAAAATATAGTGCCGCCGCTCAAGCGGCTCCACAACAACATTCAGCTATCTGGGTCACTTTCTAAAATGAAAATATTAAATGGGTTTATTCGGCGCCAGAAGGTTTATTTGTGTGTCTCGTCAACCACCTTTTTGTCCCATTTTTAACTTTATTAGGTCAGAAACAGTTTGTAAAACCATACCGAAGAGAAGAGTAGTTTTTGGATGCGAGTGCAGGAATAACCGGACATCCATTTTGCATTAATTCATAAATTTATTTATTCATTGAAGATTAGCCAGCAGTATGACTGGTTGACGCATTCCTTTCAACTGAAATGATTCTCATCAGGAAAGTCATCTCTAGGGTCAATAGATAAAAGCTGGCCAACTATTACATAAGAGCTGTCTGCGCCTTTGACTGTGCCTTTCCAGAATGAAGATGATTTGTTAACGCTCCTTTTACTGTTAATTCATTAATAATAGTCCCTATTTTTGACGACCCTGAGAAAGAAGCCTTTGGAAAACATTGTGGGAAAAGGAGAAAATGCTGGTAACCAGCATTTTCTCCTTTTCCCACAATGTTTTCAAGTCATCCCTTCCAGGGTCGTCAAAACTCTGGATTGTTTAGTAAAGTGTTTATCCATATCCTGCCACACGTGAAAATGAGCGTAATTTATGGAAAGGTTACACTTAAAGATCATCCCACACATACGTGAAGTAGTAAACATTCATGAAGGATTTCCGCGCTGAAATGCCTCTAAAAAAAGAAAGTCAAAGGCTTTTTCAGATGATATCTTGAAAGTGTAAAACAGAAGAGATCCATAATTTTTGACATTCAAAGTGGTATCTTTAGCGAAGACCATCACGTGCATAACTACTACCTTAAATATTTGTAAACCGGTCCTATAGAAGACTCCTTGGAAACGACCAATTCTTTTGAGAAAGATCATTTAATTTGCAAGAAAACATTAGAGGAAAAGAAACCAAAACTGTCCATTTTATACCTTCTTTGGAAATCAGTGTGGGCATTGTCAATAAAAAAATCAGAAAAAAAAGGAAGTGGATGCGTAAGATGTACTCAAGCTCATTAGTGCTCTAATTAGACGAGAAATTATGAAAACAAACGAAGCCAGCAATTGGCATTTTAGCCATTGTTTTGCGTATTGATGAAGAAAGAAACAGAATTAATTTCTAAGATCAGATATTGATCCAACTCATCGTCAGAAAAGGACCAGTTGCTGCTAAAACTGATGTGTTTGAAAATATATGTTGGTCCTAAACATGCAGTGTACTTAATTGGATACGGGGTATCGCTAAAAAGGAAAAAAAAATACTGATAAGTACAAAAAAGGAGCATTCATTCGCTATGCTGTGATTGAGCGCCCAAGGGTATCGATTTGCGGTAGTAATGTTTGCATATTGTTGTAATGAATTTGCTAACAAGGACCCGTACAATAAACATGTTCACATTTTCAACCAATCGCATATTACTGTTTATTCATCCGATAATATCAATACCAAGATGTAGGTCTAAAGCTATCGTATTCAGCTACGTTTAATAAGGTTGTTCTTGTAATCCAATTTGAAATGGTAGGATCGTACTTAACAGTATCTCGGTCAATTTTGTAACTGCTACTTCACTATCTAATGCATCTCTGGTGATTATGTTTAACTTTAGTAAGAGTGTGGGCTACTCCCAGTATTTCATTCACAACACAAAGAGTGGGTCTTGGGGTCTTTCCCGGTTTTTACCAGTGACAGCATTAGGCTCTGCAATGCCTTGCCGAAGACCTTATTTGTCGCAATGGCGATAACTGAGCCGCAGATATTTATTGTACCAGGATTTTGTTTACAAATCCTTCCTATGATTGACTTAAAAGTACTAAACAGAACAATCTGTCCAAGCGACTGGTTGCTTTCTCACATAAACAGGGCTGAACCAATATCCAAACTTTAGAGGGGACCAAACCTCGTCGCAACGACTTCTGTCAGCCATCGGGAAAAATATAAGCCGAATCTGGGTTTTGCTTGTGAATTTTTTTTTTCTTTTTAAATAACTGACATGGTAAACCAAACGCAAGCTTTTCCTTTGACAAAGCCTGTTCCGGTATTGTTTATTGGGTGATATTTGCAGGTACATACCTTGTGTGAAAAGCTCGTTATTAATGAACAAAACTCGAAGAATTAGCTGCAAGTGACAGATTTTTTTTTTAAATGCCTCAGATGGCGCAGCAGTCTAAACGGATGCTTGACTACCTCCAGATGAACTGGAAGCCTGACCTCCGGCTGCTTGCACATCAAATAAATCAAATTTCATGCTTTTATACTGGTCAGGTTCGAATCCAGCGTGTCCATCATTACCATGTCCGTGTTGCGAGTTAGTCCGGTCCGCTAGACTGGCCTGAAATTTATCGGCATTCGAGCCTGTGTTCTCGAGGGAGGATACCAGACTTCGCTGGTTTTGTAGTGACTGTTGTTGGAGCAATGCATTGCGATCAAAACAACCGGCGGATAGGCTACCAACAGACAAACTACCGGCACATAATCTTCCAGTAGACAAACCGCCAGCAGACAAACTTCCAGTTGGAGAGCTCCGGACAGACGAGTTTCTGGCAGACGAACTACCGGCAGGCAACTCATCAGACCCGGAAACACCTCCAGAAGAAGACACAGATGAGTCACCAGAAGAACTTGAAGAGGACCTGTCAGGTTTGTTTGCACTCATGTACTGCTGTGTTTGTTGAACCATTTGTTGATACAATGTATCGGGATCAAATGAACCTGCAGTGTTTGAGGTACTTGCGCCACTGCTACTGGAACTATTGGCATTGTTTGCATTCATGTACTGTTGTGACTGTTGAACCATTTGTTGATACAGAGTGTTGGGATTGAATGAACCAGCACTGTTTAAGCTACTTGATCCAGTGCTGCTACTACTACTTGAAGAGGAATTATCAGGTTTATTGGCATTCATGTACTGTTGTGATTGTTGCACCATTTCTTGATACAAGGCATCAGGATCAAATGTACCTGCATTGTTTGAGCTACTTGCGCCACCGCTACTGAGAGAGGAACTATCAGGCTTGTTTGCATCCATGTACTGTTGTGATTGTTGCACCATTTGTTGATACAAAGTATTGGGATTGAATGAACCTGCATTGTTTGAGCTACTTGATCCACTATTACTACTACTTTCAGAGCTACTGCTGCTGCTACTACTGCTGCTGGCACTAACACTGTCGCTCGAGGATGAAGAACTGCTGCCTTGCTCCAGTTGTTGTTGCTGCTGGTTCATGTAAGATTGTGCCTGGGATACCATTTGTTGATACAAAGAGTTTGGGTCAAAGGTTCCAAAATTTCCATCTTTTGTCTCTGAAATTTATATGTACTAACTTGCAGATAACAAGATCGATCGACTGAACATTCAATATGACTGAAGAAGCATTGGGTACGCACATTACACTTTTTTTTTCAATCCGAAACACAAAATTCGTCACTTTTAATCAGAGTTATATGAGAAGCTAAGAGCTCAAATGCTATAAAAAGGCATTCTATTTTAAAACACTACTTTTCTTTAAAAAATGTATGATTTTTCCTCTCTTTTTTCATTATATAAAGAGGAAAATTGAGCAGACGTTCTCAAACTCAAGGGTAATCTATGTCCATCCTAACTTAACCCTTTCCCAAATGGCAAATTTTGGACCAGACCAAATTGAAAGCATTTTGCAGATGACAAATTAACAGTTGCTGAAAAGATGATTTTTCTATATGATAGGGTAGAAAACATTGTGGGAAAAGGAGAAAATGCTGGTAACCAGCATTTTCTCCTTTTCCCACAATGTCTTTAAAAGGCTTCTATTCCTGGCCTGTAAAAACCATGGATTGTTTGGGAAAGGGTTAAGCTACGATCAAAATATGGCTTTCATTGTTACGTGTAACAAAATACTGGCGCCAATCTTTAAAAGTTTCTCCAACTGATATTTCAAAGCGAGTTCGCCTTTATTCCACCGTTTCCCGGATAACTGGTAGTACAGCTATAAACTTAACTGTCTTTAATAAATGAATAAATAAGTAAACATGTTCATTTTTGCCAAGGGGGTGTTCAAAGCTACCTGATTAATCCGCTTCTGTGAGCAAAACAGAAAAGAAAACGTACAAGGAAAAGAGACAAAGTGAGATGTCGAGAGAGAGAGAGAGAGAGAATTGATTGAATGATTTCCACAGGGATTTTCATCTCTTTCCATTCTCTTTCTTTTTACGCTCTTCGTCTTCCTCTCGGCCGCAATTTTGTTTCATGTTTTCTGGCGCCAAAGATCGAATCCCTATTGATTTTATATTTTCGTACTCAACATATTTGGAGAAAGCCGCCTACCTGTTCACATCTGCTTTCTGCAACTTTTGTCTGGAAGGATGAAAAGACAAACTGAAAAAAGTTATACATACCTTGTAAAACGAAGGTATGACTGAAGGCAAAGGTGCCGACTATAACCACATAACACAGCATTTTGAATAGGGACAAATTAAATGTTTCCAAACTAGACAGTTTTTCCTGTACAAATCAAGTCCAAATTCACCCCTAATGTGACCTTGGCTTATCTTTAATTTCTCCTTATTTAAATTGATGTTACAGAACTTTAGGATATTAAAGTACAGAGAAAGCCATGCTTGATTTCGACTATTCATGCAAGTCTTTAATGTTTTGAAAATGTAAAGCGACCGTGTGGATTTTGGGGCTTCGTCTTTTATAAACAAGTAGCTCACATACTTCCGTCTGATTTTCGATCTATATCTTCTTGATATTGTGTTTACTTTCTGGGGCAAAATGGCCCAGAATTTACAGTGATCTGCCCTTCACGAGATCCAAAGGCTTAACTTTGAGCTTTCTTAATGTTCACAAAAGATTGCAAGTAACCGATTTGGTCACCTTTTCCTATCAGGAATATTTCCGAAAGCTTTCCTTTCACGGTCGTCGATCCACGGGATGGCTTGGCAAACACTTAACTCTTTACCAAACAACAAAATTTTAGACTAGTCCAATTTGAAAGCACTTGCAGACCACAAAATAAAGGTAACTCAAAAATTGAAATTTGTTTCGAGCTGGTTACCAGCATTTTCTTCTTTTCCCATAATGTTTTCAAAAGGCTTCTATCTCAGGGTCGTAAATACCAGGGATTATTTGGTAAAGAGTTAATGCAAATTTTTACGACAACTTGATGGGACCTGTCGCGGACAGTCGGCGGTTAACCCTTAGGCTGCTAAGCGCGACGCACTGGCCGTTTGAACGTGCAGTCTGATCTTTGATCTACACTGTCAAAGATCAGACTGCACGTTCTGTGCAGGCTGATCCTGATCTGCCCTGTCCGATAGGGAGATGTTACTCCCCAAAACATAACTTTGAAATAGCAATATCCGGGTCATTACTATCGACCTGAAAATTTCATTCAAGATATTTAGCAGGATAAGAGTTAACCCATTACCACACAATCCCTACTTTTGACGCCCCTGAGAAAGAAGCCTTTAGAAAACATTGTGGGAAAAGGAGAAAATGCTGGTAACCAGCATTTTCTCCTTTTCCCACAATGTTTTCTACCCTTCACAAAACAAATTTCAAATTTTCAGTCAATTTTATTTTGTCGTCTGCATTTGCTTTCGATTCAAACAAGCCTAAATTATTGTCGTCTGGTTTTGAGTTAAATCGGTTGATATGTAGTGGAAATGTTCTGGTTCGATCATAGCCAGCAGCAACAGTTTCTATTGGAATCTTGTTAGACTGCGTGTAATGCGTTGTTATGACTGAAATCCTATTGAAAGCGCAATAAAACCCCTTGTAAACGAAAAAAAAAAAACATTCTAAAGTCTACAATATACCATGCCACAAAGAATGGTTCTCCAGCAAATTCAATTTTTATAAGGCACGGTCATCTTATCTTGTTAATTGGCCGTGAAACTGTCAATCCAATAATGGCACATTCCTCATTTTTGCTTCCTCTTCTTACTTTACGCGTGCCGATTTTCAAACCTGGCCATAAATAAAGGCAATCGGTTCACATAATGGGGCGGCGGTAACCGTAGCAGCCTAACTTTGAGGATGATTCATCAGCGAAAAAGATGTTGTTAGATAGCAATCTTGTTCAATGACAAGCCAAATACCAAATTTCGTCGATGACGATCCACTACGCTCCTCTAAACACGTTGTGATCGTAACCTAGGCTCGCGAAGAGGGTACCGCGCGAAGATGCGGCACTTTACGACTTAATTATTTGTGCTACAGTAGACTTACGCAAAACAGAAAATAACATAAAAATGCAAAATTTCGTTTTCGAATCAGTATGCGCGGACTGCGCAGGCTGATCCGAGACTGCACTTTGCGCAAATGTTTGCCCCTTTTCGTGTGTTGCAAATGAAAGCCCCTTTTCGTGTGTTGCAGGCCAAATTGCGCTTAATGTCATTTTGCTTTTTTAACATGTCCTTTCGGGTACAGGGCGATCGCGAAAAGAAGGTCGGAATCTCGGCACAGATTTTGTGCACTTGTTTAAACACTCATATTTTCGCAAATAGTCGATAAACTAAAATTTTGAGAAACCTGTTGGTTGCATATTAAACTATCTTTCGTTTCAAAAATAACATGAAATATTTTCAATATACGCTAAACATAAGCAAAAACATTAATTCGATAACTGGAGATAGATCTATTCACGTTTCCTTTCAAAAAAGACAAAAAATGATTGCCAAGCGCCATAAATTTTGTCAGTTTTATAGAGATTGAGAAAAAAAAAGACTTCTGTCAGTCTGGAAGTGCTTAGATAACGGAACGTTTAATGGTTTTGTCTTTGGTCGTACTGTATACGTAACTAAAATTCAAAATTTTGCATTTCGTTGCAGATTAAACGGACGAAACAGACATTCAGAACAGCTCTGTATACAGTTTTTTCCTCCGCAAAATTCACAGTATTTACACGTCAAAATATGAAAATTAATTTAGCATAGAAATGCTTTTCAGAGCGGTGTCGCTTTGACATTCTATAACCAAATTAAATGATCAAATATGAAAAAAAAAAATCTCCCCTATACAATATTTATAAACACAAGGAATGCAACGTCTCGATTGCCGGCGCCAGCACAAGACAGCCTTTCCCACCCAAAATCACCTACGAAACAAATGTTGATCATAATTTCCTTTAGCCTAGCGATAGACAACAGAAAAATGTACCTGTGACATTCGGCGATTCCTCAGTAGACACCTTTTAACCGGAGATATCCGTCATGTTTTACAATTTGTTTGAAAATTTCTATCCATTGAGGAGGCCATTCGCTGACGTCACGGGAAGAGTTAGGAAGCGTATTTTCGGATAACGTACGTATTACTAGCAATCTCCGAGCAGAGTTGTCGTTCGTTACCTCACATACATCTCTGCGATGGGCTAAATGACAAGAATCTTGTCAAACCGAGGAAAAGATGTTTTGTTACTGTTTAACTGTTTCATATGTAAAATTGTAAGTTAGACAAAGGAAATATGATTCTGGATACATTATAGGTGCGTTCAAACTGATGAATTTACCAGCATAAAATGGAACTGTTTTTTTCGAGCCTCTTCACTTTTAAGGATCTTACGCCGATTTTAACAAAAATGGCTGCGCTCTGAATGATGACAACTGATTTGACACACCGCTGGATCTAGGTTTGTACGATTAAAAATCAAGTTATCGTCCTTTAAAGATATTTAGGCTTTTCAGAAAATCCCTCTTTTGTTCATTTCCTATCACTAAGTCTAATTGGTCCCATGCTGTTTAAACAGCACACAAAACAATCGATATTGGTATTTCTTTCACCGGCGTTTGTGTAGCCATTTTGAGTTATGGTCATGTGACAAAAATATGACGTAATGACGGACTACTTTCTGAGCCCTCTACAGAGGTAAATTTAATGATCCGGAGTGCAAGAGAGTGTAGGCCCTATTACTAGATCTATTAATTTTTCGTTTTTAGATATATTTATGGACATCACATGATACTTAAGATTTTTATAGAACATGGTAACTAACAAAAGTATTTGACCGCATTCTCTTTTAAAGAAACGATATTTTACTCTATACGTAATCCGAAAATACGCTTCCTGACTCTTCCTGGCTCTTCAAATTCCTGTGGTCGCATTAAACATAATGATACAATTAAATGTTTGTGAGATATGTACGAAATTGTGGTGTCGTTCCTCTTTTACTTTAGAGATTTTCTTGCTCCGGCCCACTTCTTTTTGTAATATATTTAATTGTTGCATACATTGTCAACATCTCACTTGTCTACGTGAACATCATACCTTTCCCGGGCAGCGAAATATGATCCGCGTAATAACCGATGTTGCCGTCAGCTCTTCACTAGCGAAGGCGATAATCGACTAGCGTCTACCGGCTTTGTTGTCGAAAACAACAAAATTTCTTAGAAAGAAAGCTAAACTCGTCGCCTGTAAGTATTGCCAATTTTTCTCCCATGGATCTTACTCTGAGCTTTGTATTTGCTCTACGCTCTGCGCGTTGTACTGTACCTGTCTGAAGTACAGTACACTGTATGCATAAGTGCTTTCATAAATTTCGTTGCAGACGAAATGTGCCAATATGGCAATAACCAACTAAAACTGAAAATTCTTACTACCTTATTTTAGTTGGTTGTAAGGTATGGCCTTTTCTCAATTTTTTATGTTCATTCTCTTTTCTCCGTTTATGTACTAAAGCGGAAGGAATAACAGCTTGTGATGTTTGTTCCACCAGGGTTCTATTTTACGGATGACGCATGTTTCGGTAACGGACTACCATCAGTCGGAAGTTGTCTGCTCCGATGCTATTTTTGTGACTGGTCTTCACATTCACCTTCAGACCAACATTCATTAAAAGTATCTGGAACAAAAAAGATTTTACCCGCATATTTTCGAACGGCTATATACGACAGAATTTCCAATGACAACTAATAAAATGGGCATGGATCGATAGATAAATGATGACTTTTTATACGAAGTGGAAGGGGTATACTGGAAACGCCATGGCCGTCCGTCTGTCTGTCGACACAGTTTTGTCCGGAGCGTTTCTCCTACAGTTTTTCAAGTACTGCCTTGAAATTTACACATGATGTTTGGGTATATATGAAATTGTGCATGTGCAATTTTCATGACCTTACTGCCATTGGTTGCGAATTTATCTCCCGTTCAACTGTTTGCACTTTGCAAATTTTAACTTTGGAGTTTTGTCCAGAGCGTAACTTCGAAAGTATTGAAGCTAGGTACTTCAAACTCCAAACACAGTTACATCACATTAAATAAAGAGAAGTGCAGCGTACAAGAACCATTACTCTATTCTAACTATTTTTTGAGTTATTGCCATTTGTAAATTTTAACTTTGGATTTTGAAGCTAGTTACTTCAAACTTCATATACAATTAGATCACATTAAGGAGAAGTGCAATGTTCAAAAACCATCACTCTGTACCAACTATTTTTTGAGTTATTGCCCTTTGTAAATTTTAACTTTGGTTTTTTTGTCCAGGTCATAACTTCCAATGTATTGAAGCTAGTAACTTCAAACTTCACACACAGTTAGATTTATCGAAAGACAAAGTGCAGTGTATAAGAACTGTAACTCTATTCCATCTATTGCCCTTTGAAAATTTTAACTCTTGATTTTTGTCCGGAGCATTACATCCAAAGTATTTAAAGTAGTAACTTTAAATTTCACACACAGCTAGATCACATTAAGGAGAAGTGCAGTGTATAATAACCATTACCCTATACCAATTATATTTTGAGTTATTGCCCTTTGTAAATTTTAACTTTGGATTTTTGTCCAGGTCATAACTTCCAATGTATTGAAGCTAGTTACTTCGAACTTCACACACAGTTAAACAAACATTAAGGAGAAGTGCAGTGTACAAGAACCATTACTCTGTACCAACTATTTTTGGAGTTATTGCCCTTTGTAAATTTTAACTTTGGTTTTTTGTCCAGGTCATAACTTCCAATGTATTGAAGCTAGTAACTTCAAACTTCACACACAGTTAGATTACAGAAAGGCAAAGTGCAGTGTACAAGAATCATAACTCTATTCCAACTTTTTTTTTATTGCACTTTGTAAATTTTAACATTTTATTTTTGTCTGTGGCATAATTTCCAAAGTAAAAAAGCTAGTAACTTCAAACTTCATATATATATAGGCCACATTAATAAGACGTGTATGGTACAAGGACCATTAATCTATTTCCACTATTTTAATACTTATCCCCCTTTATAAATTTTAACTTTGGATTTTTTCTGGGGTGTAACTTGCAAAGTGCAGAAGCTAGTGACTTCAAACTTCATGTACAATTAGATCACATAAAGCAAAGTGCACTTTAGAAGAACCATAACTCTATTCCCATTATTTTAAATATTATTGCCCTTTGTATATTAGAATTTTTTGTTTTTGTCTGGGGCATAACTCCCAAGGCATAAAAGCTAATGACTACAAACTTCATACACAGACAGAACACATTAATGTGAAGTACATGCAGAGTACAAGAACCATAAGTCGATCCCCATTGTTTGTTTTCTTTGAACTCTTTCTTTTGTACTAAACCATTCTGCATTCTGTTACAAAGGGCACTTTTGTGACAAGGAGCTGGTGGAGGGTATGATCACGTTTAGTGATAGCTGTAGTTTCAGCTTGATTCAGATTTTATATTTGATCATTAAACAGAAATTTTGATTTCTTAACCAAAAAATGTGAATTTTGTGAGCCCATTTATGCTTAGGTGAATGGAGACAGGAGAAAACAGTATATGTAGGATCATCCTCCATTGTAACCAAAAAAAGGGTTGTTGTGTCATTTTTTGTCAGTCTTTGTGAACTTGCCATTCTGGCTTTTTGCACTATTAATTAATAAATCTGGCAGCAAAGTTGGATTGGTTCCATTTTTAACTATTGTACAGAATTTGGGTACTGGGTAATTGTAAGGGGCAATTGTAAGTGATTCTGTATTCATTGTAAGAAAAGCAATTTCTTTAATTTTTTGAGATCAGATTCCATCAGTATTTCTCCTCTTGAATTTCAGACCTTTATTAAGGAGTTACATACTAGAATAGCACTACATGTATTATTGAAGATGGAGGATGATCTAATGACTGAAGCAACAGACAGTATAAAACCCACTCAAAGTGGTGAAACAACTGATTTGATGACAAATGAGCCTGCTGAACAAAATACTGATAATGCTCTTAATGACAGAAATAACACACCTATGGTGGTGGAATTTATGAATGAAACAGAAAAAGACACAAAGGAAATAGAACAAGAGCTAGACACCACTGCTGAGATGGCAGAGGAAATGCTAACAGAAACTCAAGCATTGGAAACATCTATAGACTCTTGTGAACAGAATAATCAACAAGAATCAATGGAACCTGAAATAACTATTGTTTCAGGAGAACCTGTAAAAAATTCAGAAGAGGCTGTCTTTGATGTAAAGAAGGAGTTGACAGAAGAACAAGTTACAAAGTGTGTAACATCAGAAGAGATTAAAACTGAAGAGGAGAAGCAGTTGACAGGAGAACAAGTTACAGAACATATACCGTCAGGGGAGACTGTTACTGAAGAAAAGGAGCAATTGACAGAGGAAGAAGTTACAACTGCTAAAATATCAGAAGAGACTGTTACTGAAAAACAGGAGCAGTTGACAATGGAAGAGGTTACAACTACTAAAACACCAGAAGAGACTGTTACTAGAGAAAAGGAGCAATTGACAGAGGAACAAGTTACAACTGCCAAAACATCAGAAGAGACTGTTAGTGAAAAACAGGAGCAGTTGACAGAGGAAGAATTTACAACTGCTAAAACGTCAAAAGAGACTGTTACTGAAGAAAAGGAGCAGTTGATAGAGGAACAAGTTACAACTTCTAAAACATCAGAAGAGACTGTTAGTGAAAAACAGGAGCAGTTGACAGAGGAAGAAGTTACAACTGCTAAAACATCAAAAGAGACTGTTACTGAAGAAAAGGAGCAGTTGACAGAGGAACAAGTTACAACTGCTAAAACATTAGAAGAGAAACCTTCAATAAGTAACAACCTTCAGTCAGATATTGAAAGTTCTCATTTGCCTGGTGAAAATTATCCTCCACAACATGAAAATGCAGTGTCACATGAAAGTTCTCCTTTGCTGCACAGAACTTCTGCTAATACACCATCTGAAGATTCGCTTCCTCCTCAGAAAGGACCTGCAGCATCATATGATAGCACTTATTTGCCGCAAGAAACTTTGCCTCTTCCTCAAGAGACTTCTCTGCTCCAAGAAAGTTCTGTTCCGCCTGAGAAAGAGACTGACAACACTGAGTTGGAACAGTTGACAAGTCAGCCTCAAAATGAACAAGCTTTTAGTGACAATGAAAGTTTGTCAAATGATGCAAAAGTTTCTGAAAGAACTGAAATAAAAGTAAATGAAGAGTTTAAGAAGTTAAATCAAATAAGTTCAGAAGAAACATCCAACTCCAGTTGGTATAAAATGCCTGAAAACAAAGAAGAAACGATGGATGTGACTGAAACCGGTCTACTTGGTGATGAAAATTCTAACATGAGTATTCCAGAAAATGCATCAGTAGTAAGCAGTAACATTGGTGAAAACTCTGTTCTTAGCTTTCAAGTGGATGAAAGTTCAAATCTAAGCATACCAGATGATGGGAATTCTGTCCCTACATTTTCTGGTCATCAACCAGTATTTGATGAATCTGCCAATATGAATCCACCCAGTAATGTGACATTCATTCAGCCTGATACACCAGGAAGTGTGAATGCTGACACAATGTCAGAGGCAACACCAACATCAAAGAGGTTGAGAAGAGGTACACTACAGATAGCAGCTGAAGATTCTAAAGAACATGGGCAGTAAGTGCAAACAGAAATTATTTGTTTAAGCCTTGTTGAAAGATTTATTTGTTTTGCAATTATCTGACAAATTTTTTCAGTGAAATTCTGTACTATTCAGTGGTGATTTTTGAATCCATGCTATTGTTGCTATAATGCAAGATGTTCATATAATCTCCTTGTCTATTAATCCTTTACTCTATTATCCCAAGTTTGTAAACAGCATTTCTTTGTTTTTTTCACAATCCTTTCCACCTTTTCTGATACAAAACTCATAATTTGAATATTAATTTATTTGTTGTCTGCAGATGCTTTGAATCTGGACCAGTGTCATTAGTAAAGAGCTTGCAAGCATAAGGGTATGAGAAATGCTAGGGCACAGCCTTTCATCCTGAAATCATTTTATACCTATGAGTGGAAGACAACTTTGGACACATTATTGACAAATTTGGATGGGTTTCATACATGTGACAACATTATGATAGAAAGAGAAAAAGTTATTAGCAATCTTTGTCTTTGCTTTTCTAATTTGGTTTTGTTAGACAAACAAAAATAGTCTACAAAATGACAAGAGTCAATAAATCATTGATTTTTTCTATCACTGTAGCAATATCACAGCTGCAGACATTTATGAGTATCAGTGGCCACAAGAGAATGATGCTGATTGGTTCATTCTGCAAGAACAGATCTCGGTATATCTGGATGTGAAGTCCTTTAAGAGGAAGTATCCTGGTGAGTTGTCAGAGTTGTTATCATGTTTCATCCAGAGTTTTAGTGTTAAACTCTTTACCACTGTATAAAATGTTCAGCTTGACCAAAGTTAAAGCATTTGCTGACTTTAAATTCAAGGCAACTTAATTGATGACTTCTGTCCTTGAACAGGTACAAAACATTGAGGGAAAAAGAGAAAATGTTGGTAACCAGCATTTTCTCCTTTTCCCACAAAGTTTTCAAAAGGCTTCCTCCTTAGGGTCTCTGTAAGTAAAGAGTTAATTCTTTTGTGGTAAAGAGATAATTCTTTACCAAATGACAAAATTTGACCTGTCTAAATTGAAAGCATTTGCAGATAAAAAAAATTATTGAATGTGGCTCAATAGATACTGTTTTTCTTTGAAATAGTAGAATAGATTGTGGGAAAAGGAGAAAATGCTGGTTATTAGCATTTTCTTGCTACAGTCATTGAAACTCGGTATGAACCAAACATGATAATCCTCTTCTTGAGAAATGCAAGTTTTAGTTATAAAAAGTCTACTCAAGCTTTCGGTGGTACAACAGCCTTCTTCTAGTGTGATCCTGTGACACAATGCCTGCCATTGTTTACGCAATGTCAAGGTAAACATTAAAATCGGTATGGGCAAGTATAAATTTTTGTTGTTTGGTAATGGGCTATGGGTTACATTGATGCTCATTTAACTCTTTACAAAACAATGTAAGTTTAGTTTTGTCCAAAATCATAGCATGTGCAGAATGGTATTAAATGGTCAAGGAATGTTATGTGATGTAACCATGATTGATTGGTAAGATTAACTCATTACCAAACGAAAAAATTTTTAGGTTTGTGCAAATTGAACACATTTGCAGACGACAACATAAAAGTGACTGAAAATTTGAAATTTGTTTTGTGAAGGGTAGAAAACATTGTGGGAAAAGGAGAAAATGCTGGTTACCAGCAATGTTTTCTAAAGGATTCTTTTTCAGGGATGTGAAAAGAAGGGATTGTATGGTAATGGGTTAATTAGGAAAAAGGGTCCAAATTTTTTTTAAAATATTTATTCGCATGGGAGGATTCACATGCTTGTAACAAGCACTACTCCTTTTCTCTCATTGTTCTCAAACACTGTAAAATGCAGGGTGTAAAAAGGTTGTAAGGCTTAAATTGAAACTGGTTTTCTTTTTTCTTTAAACAGAGATTTTTAGAAGAGTTTGTGACAAACTAGAGAAAGACTTTCTCAGAGAAAAGGGTGTAGTCACAGAAACTCAGAGTGATTTAGGTAAGATCAAGTCAATGCTGTTCTTTCATGTATAAGGAGCAAATCATTTATTTGTAACAATGATTTTAGCTGTGCTCTGTGAAAATGGGGCTTTATGCATATGTGAAAAATTTTAACCCAGGTCAGTCTGCGGGGTCTGCACAGGCTGACCTGGGCTATAACTTTTTGCTATCAGTCAATTTTCTGTGTCAAAGGACCAGTCTAACTGATGATCAAGTCAGTTATTTAAAAAGTGGGTCTTTTAGATCTATAAATTAATTAAGTGATGACTTGGGCAGATGTCATAAACATGTTGCATTAAGCCCTGTTTTTGCCAGAGTATGCCACATTTTTTATTCACTGTGAAGCATTCACATAATTATGTTGATTATCCCCAATTTACCATAGGTATTTTTTTTTTCAAAGTAAAGATTAGTTAAAGCAAACTGTCCTTTGAGCTATTAAAGCTTTAGCCTCTCCTAAAATATCTTTAACTCTTTACCACATGACAAAGTTTTAGACTGGTTCAAACTGAAAGCATTTTGCAGACGACAACATAAAGGTGACTGAAAAATTGAAATTTGTTCTTGGAAGGGTGGAAAACATTGTGAGAAAAGGAGAAAATGCTGGTTACCAGCATTTTCTCCTTTTCCCACAGTGTTTTCAAAATTATTCTTTCTCAGGGGCATCAAAAGTAGGGATTGTGTGGTAATGGGTTAAAGAGAACAAATTTTGTTATATGAATTTTCAAGCACTGTGTTCTTTTCTTCCAGGTTTGACAGCATTGAAAAGTGAAGATGTACATGACTTAATGAGCAGAGATTATCCTGCTAAATATAAGGTCTGATAACATTCAATAATCATAGATGTAATGTTCAGTCCCTTCAAAGTTAATAATTTTCTAAAATGTTGTATGGTAATGTTATATCACATGAAGCTAAGTTGAAAAATACATGTATGTTGTATGTAAATTTTGCAAAGTTTGTTAACGACAAAATTTTGGACTTGTCCAAATTGAAAGGATTTGCAGACAACAAAAAAAATGCGAGTGAAAATTTGAAAATTGATTTGTGAAGGGTAGAAAACATTGTGGGAAAAGGAGAAAATGCTGGTTACCAGCATTTTCTCCTTTTCCAACAATGTTTTCTAAAGGCTTCTTTCTCAGGGGCGTCAAATGTAGGGATTGTGTGGTAATGGGTTAACAAATAATCATATGGAAATAAGTTTTATAAAGCACAACACTTTACAGAATGCTTCCAATCAGCATTGTTTGTGCAATAGAAATCTAGTATTGTATTGAATTGTAAGTATGTCATCCATTTGCATCATGACTTATTTATAGAGCTTATTAAATACCCTACAAAAATTGCCCAAGAAAGAATTGCTTAGGAACTAGAAAATAGTTTATTTTTGTTTTAAACTTTATGATAGGACTGGTAAATATATTTAGGTACATTCAGTATACCATAAATAAAAAACATATCCAGATATTGTTTTTAAATGTGGTTCCTGTTTGTCGGTTAAACTTTATAATATAAATAGGTGGCAAATTTTACATTTATTGAATAGTTTTTTCCTATCTTGATGTTGAATTTTGACATAATTTTTACCACTTTCTCCATTGCCATCTTTTGAAAGGAATCCAAAGATTTTGTGCGAGGTTTTGAATTGCAAATGATGTAAGGTCTTAGTACTTATCTTAATACATTACCTTTTGTAGAAGACTTTATTCATCTAGCAGCAGATTACTGTGTATTTAGCAATTTCTCCTTCTATTCTGACCACAGTATTTTTACATGTACATGTATCTGTACTTACTTATCTTTATGATTGTATTTTACAAGGATATACTAAAACTTGTTTACTGCAAATATGTTTCAGGGACTTATGAGTTAATTTTCCTTGTCCAAAATTTGTATACTGGTTGTTTTTCAGGAGTTCTTAAAGATACTTCATGACAGGGAGAAGAAAAGAATAGCAGAAAAAATGAAAGAATATGATGCTGTAAGTGAATTTGAAAATTTGTTTTGTAATACAGTCATTCTATGGAAAACGTACATCCCTTGTCCCGGTCGAAAATTTAATTAATTCTTTGTTTAAACCGGATATTTTTGCATTTGTTCACGAGTTAGTTTTATATTTCTCATAATAGATCACTAAATTACAATGAGAAAGATTAAACAGAAGACCTAGTGCTTACGAAATACTGAACACATAAAGCATTTGCACTAATTCTATAATGTCCCGATGCTAGACAAGTCGTATTCATTCGAACTTTAAATGCTGATTTAAAGGAATATCAACAATGTATTGTTAATTGAAGGAAAATATTATCTTGCTCAAGTAAATGAAAGATAAAAGAAAGCCAAACATAAATGTTATCATTGATATTTTTTAGTTGTAATCCTTGTCCCGGCAAAAATTGACATTACCGTTCCGATTACGTTTTTGCCGTTATTGGGGGTTGTCAACCCTGAAATTTGTCATGAAATGACGTCATACAAATATTTCTTAGCGCCATTTTTCTGAATCGACAACACGAGGTGGTCATGTCTTATTCGCTTGCTGACAAAATTATCGGCAAGTTGTTCATATTCAAGAGTTCTTTTTCCCGTAAACATTACCGTTATGCGTTTTCAACAGCTGATGATTATTTGCATTAAATTATTTTACAGCAGGGGTATTTTCTGCATGTTTCTCTTTATAATAGCAAACAAAATGAATGTATCCCTCCCACATTAAAGCCATTGTTAAAGAAAATTCAGCGTGCTTAACATTACCGTTACAAACACTACCGTTATGCAATTTTATAACAGTCTTGTAACGGTATAGTCATTTTGCTCGCAACGGTAGTGTCAAATCCTATTAGAAAGTTATATTTCGTTTTATTTACTTATGACCAGAATAACAAACTCACTTACTTTACTGCACTGATGCTTTGCTATTATGGTGTGCTTGTTTGTCACTGTAAGATATAAGCTTTGCACGAGCAAAGTATTTATTCTATTTCGTAACGGTATTGTCCAGCAAGGGTAACGGTAGTGTTTTTGTATGTTATTCATTGTATAGCAAGGATTTTCAAAAGATTACTATTCGAAGCATTAAAGTTTTATTTCAACAAAATCAAAATATTGATGAGGTGACTATTAAAACTCAAAAATCAGGGTGAAAAGAAAGTAAATTTGATATTTATTAATCAAGATTGTAACGGGAATGTATTTCATTTTTATAACGCTTCAATTACTTCAAATTTAAGTCATATAGATAGGTCATCATTTAAGCTTTTACATTCAGTTTATGAATGACGTATTATGTAAATACGCGTACTACGTAAACAGCGGCTTTTGAAGAACATAAACACCAAACTGTGTATTGTAACGTAGCTTACCCTGGAATCGTTTAAGATATCGACGAAGAGGATGTGGATGTTAAGGTGACTATTTGCTGAAATTAATGATCTTCTGCCTCACGCTATTCACTGTACATGTACTACATGTGTAATCCAAAACTAAATGTTCATGCTCTAAGTAGCAGCAACAACATTTTTCTACAAAGAAAGGTAAAACAATCAATTTGTCATCTTTAACCCAATACCACACGTCCCGATTTTTAAAGACCCAGAAAAAATGGCCATTGAAGAGATTGGAAGAAAAACATGCTAGTATTACAGACTTTCTCTTCTTCCCCACGACGTTTTCTACCATTTATGATACAAATTCAAACATTGAAATACTTATAATTATAGTCGTTATTATTTAGGGTTTGCAATTGCATTTAGTTTTAACATATCCATACTTTTGTCATCTGGCTGCGGTATACAAGACTCAGTAAATCGGTAAGATTCCCTTGCAGGTAATGCACAGAATCGGGGTAATCAGATATTTCGGTGTGCTGTAAAAATGTCAGAGGTAAAAATGTCATAGGAAAAAATGTCATAGGTAAAAATGTCAGAGTCAAAGTGGTAAATATTCCATAGGTAATAATGTCATAGGTAAAAATGTCAGAGGCACTAAGTATATGGTATGAAAAAAAAACATGTGGCTCTGGCCTCTCACCAGATTCATTGAAGTAAAGCCATTCTTGTGAAGTAAAGCCGTTCTTGTAGATTTGATAATATACCAGTTGTCCTATACATTTATTTATTATTTATTTACCTTCATTGTATCCATGCTATAATGTGAAATAATTTTCTGTTTCATTCAACAATGATAATATTACATGTTGCCGAACCTTTACGAAACAGCCCCTGGTTTTAACGACCCTGAGATAGGAGCCTATAAAAAACATTGTGGGAAATGCATTGTCTTCTTTTCCCGCACTGTTTTTGCCTTGCCGGAAACAAATTTCAAATTTTGAGTTAATTGCAAACCTTGGTAAAAACATTTGTGAAAAAGTATCTTTGACAATATTATGTGATCTTAGTTGTTCTACCAGTCTATAACATTATACACTTTCTCAGATGATTCAGAGGCCAGAAGTAAGTGAACTCCGACAAGATTTCAAACTTGCTAAGCCTTGACCAACTGAGCTAACCGTATATATTTATACTATGATAATAACATCTGGCATTTTTACCTATGACATTATTACCTATGGCATATTTACCACTTTGACTCTGACATTTTTACCTATGACATTTTTTCTTCTGGCATTTTTACTTCTGACATTTTTCCCTACATTCGATATTTCTGGTCGATGATAGTAGACAGTTTATGGTACAGAGAGAAGGACATCATCTGCTTAATTGACGAACCCCACACTGTGACGGCAGGACATCGCCAGATAAATCCAAAATATGGCCTAGCTCATATTGAAAAAGAACTTTCCACATAAGATTCCTTATTCAAAAATACTACAAAATATAGTTCTTTCTTTCTTTTTATGCTCGCCGAAAGAATTTCGGCAGAGCATATCGTCGCCATGTCCGTCCGTATCAGCAACGTAGGAAGCATTTCAAGATGGGGGGGGGCTAACTTCAAAATACTGAGATTTTTTGCGTGGTAGTTGCATTGCGCTAAAAGCTCATACAATTTTAGTTACTATGATTTTCAAAATTATTGGGGGGGGGGGGGGTCTGAGCCGCTCCCTCCCCCCTGTTCCTACGGTATCCTTGGGCAAGACACTTCAGAGCCCCAGTCTAGTACTGGTGAAACCCATGAAAGATATTAATGTGTGCTGTAGCCGTGATTTGACTGCAATAATGTTGAAAGCGGCCTAAAACACCATTCAATCAATCAATCTGTCCGAGATATTGAAGTTCCTTTACGGAGCATTCTATGGTGCCTCTTTTTTGGATAGTGATGTTGCTATTTTGTTGTTGATGTTTGTTTGTTTCAAGTTCTAAGCAAAAGGATACAATTTTCAGAAACTTTCAAGGTGTAAGCGCAAGAGAATATTGTTTGTTTACTATAAAATTCATTTGCACGTACAGTAGTCTTGCACTTACACTTCGATTTATCTTTCATTTGCTTAAGTCATAACTGTTTTCGAAAGACGTTCTTAATTAAAGTACCATACCGTTACAATAAACATTACCATTACGTTAAATCTTTACCGTTACATTGACTTGAAAAGGCATTCTTTTGGTTTTATAAAGGCATTTCACTTACATTGAAGGTACGTATATCAGCAGCGTAAAAGAAACATACGGTAAATATCGATACACGTTCTTTCAAATTAAAGGCACGGTATTTAAAGAAAGTTTTGGCTCGTACTCTCAGGTTTTTCCCTTTTTCCAGATGTTTGAATGCTCTTTGCAGAGAGATTAAATATTCTAGTGCGATACTTTTACATTTCTTATGAAAATAAGATCGATCGGAATGTATGCAAACGTTTTTCGTTTTAAACAAAGTAGTCTCAAAAGGTGAAAAATCAAGATTTTTATCCGTAACGGTATGTACGATTTTTATAAAGTGATGAGTCATTAGGATGAAATTTTACCAAAATCGACGGTAGTTAACTCAGAACTTGATTAATTTTGAAATTGTAACAAATCGGCCTGTTTAATAAAGTTATTTCGAACAAAATATCTTTATGTGTCTTTTCGATGAAAATCCGGACACCACTGTACGTTTTCTATAGAATGACTGAATAAGCAATTATTAAGCCTTTCTTACATTTTGTTTGATGGTTTGACTTGAAAGAAAGATGGATATTTTTATTTTCATTTTTTTTCCTATTCAATCTTAGGATAATGAATGGACTTTTTTAGTAAAGAAATAAGACTGAAGTATTTACCTAATGTTCCTGGGTTTTAATGATTCTGAAGAGAAAAGGTTTTGAAAACATGGCAAGGAAAAGAAAAATTGTGTTCTAACCTTTGCTGAATTCATCTGTTAACCCTTGATCACACTATCCTGACTTTTAACGACCCTAAGAAGGAAGCCTTGTGAAAATATTGTAGGAAAAGGAGAAAAATTTTGCTATCTGGAAAAGTGTTACAAACTGCTTTCTTGGGCTGTTTTTACCAGAAATTCTGTACATAGGGAACATTGATGAATCAAGACAGGACTGCTCATTTTGTGATTTACAATGATCAAATCTCCTTTTGTCAAATTGTATTTACATGTGTTTATGTAATTGATACTTTGATATTGGTAATTCTGGGCTATAACAGATTTCTTAAAGCCAGTAAGATACTTGTACTTAAGCTGAGGTGTAGACTCCAAACTTGTAGGGTCCTTAAGACTGCGAGATGCTGTGAACTCCTGTACAATTTAAACTTTTACCAAACAACCCCTGGTTTTTACGACCCAGAAAATGAGAGAATGCTGGTAACCAGCATTTTCTGTTTTTCCATCAATGTTTTCTACCCTGCCCAAGATAAATTCAACTTTTGACTTAAATTATTTTTGTTGCCTGCAAATGCTTCCAGTTTAGGCTGGTCTAAACTTGTCGATCGGTGAAGAGTTAACAGTTCACTGCAAATTTGTATTACTGGATTTAGATGACAGGTGCTGTATTTTATTTTATTACCTACTTCCATTTTGCCTCCATGTATTTGCACTGAATAAAAGTATGCAATATTTTTCCATATTGTATACTCTGATCATATTACATAGTTTACAGCTTTTTTCATGTGTGTTGTTAAGTATGGAAATATTTTAAAACCTGTCATTTCTCTAAAAATCAAAGTGTGAACAGCCACCATATTAAAAAAATTCAGTGTTGGGTAACTCTGCCAAAAGAACTCATTCAACACAATATATTCCCATACAAGTGCAATAACCTATAATACAGAACAGGTCATCTTCTTAGTCTCTTCTTTTCACAAAACTGGAATCAAAGCTAATGTTACTGAGATCATGTATGACTTTTCTTCAGCCCAGGTTAGAGAAAGAGAAAATGGTTGAATACACAAAAAGAGCAATGAAGTCTGCCTCAGATTGGAACAGGAAGATGTTAAAAGAGAGGAGTAAAGAAAGGCGGGCTTATTTTGATATGCAAACTTTTGTAAGTTAATTTTTAGATGATTAAATCATTTTCTATGCGGGGGAAGCATTAGCTGATCTCATCTTTGAACTGTTGACCATCAAGGTTAATTCCACATCTTTCAATAACTAGCACAGGTAATCTAGAAGACACACATTTAACCCTTTACAACACAATGCTGACTTTTGACAAACCTAGGGAAAAAGTTTTTTGAAAACATTGTGTGAAAAGGAGAAAATGCTGGTTCCCACAAAGTTTCTGATGCTATTAAAGAAAAATTTTGTTGTTTTAGCGACTATGAAAATGTCATTTGCAAATACTTCAAATTTGGATAGGTATAAAATTTTGCGGGACTGTGAAGAGTTAGAGGAGAGACAAGTTCTTTCATGTATGACAGAATAGACATGGGAAAGGGCTAGGTTGCTTTCTTTTAGTAATTCTCTCTTAATCTGTCATGTTTTATGCTTTAAAGTTTCATATGTATTCTTGTATCAAACTTGAATTCATATTGATTATTAGATTATGCATTCTACAAAGATATTTTCATGTTTGTCGTTGCAAATTGTTAAAGAATGTAAATCATTAAGATCGCTGAAATCACATACGAAGCAGGTAGGTATACATATAGGAAAAATGTTTTCTTTGTTTAAATATGCAACAGCAGTCCTGACAGCTTGTTTTAGCAGTTAGAATTGATGCTACTGTAATTTTCAAACACATATCTGTTCTTGTTAATTTCAGGAAATTTACCAATTAGTTCATGGTCAATGTATGTCTTTATTCATTACTTTTCAGGCCATACACTATCCAAAAGGAAAATTTAGAAAATTACAGAACATTCAGACGCCGCAGAGTTCTTACCCTGTATCACTGATACCCGGACAGTTTCAGGAATACTACAGAAAGTAGGAAATGGCTTACATGTATTTTAACAAGTTAATTTCTGTTTTACTAATTTCTCCTTTCCATAGATAATTTTTAACTCTCTACCAGGCATTCAACTCATTACCAAACGAAAAAATTTTAGGTTTGTCCAAATCGAAAGCATTTGCAGACGACAAAATAAAAGAGACTGAAAATTTAAAATTTGTTTTGTGAAGGGTAGAAAACATTGTGGGAAAAGGAGAAAATGCTGGTTACCAGCATTTTCTTCTTTTCCCACAATGTTTTCTAAAGGCTTCTTTCTCAGGGGCTTCAAAAGTAGGGATTGTGTGGTAATGGGTTAAGTATCAGATTTACCCAGATTCAAGACATTTGAAAAGATTAATTCACATAGTTCATGTTATGGTTTTTGTCTATGAAAGGATATGAAGTTTGGGGGTAAAAGTGGAATTGCTGTTTACCAGCATTTTTTTCCCAGAAATTGATTCAAAAGCCTCCACTCTCTGGGTTATGAAACACGAAGATTTATAGTAAATTGATAAATGTTTACCTTGAATCATTCACAATATAGTAATACAGAACTTCTTCTAATACAAGCAATGGTTACAAGTGAGAAAGTTTTACAGATAGTTTATCCCTTTTTGCTTTTAGTAGAAAATGTTAGAATATCATGGCATTCTGTGAAAAATTCCCTATAATAATAAGTTTTATGCATTATGCCAGGAAAAGAAATTCAAAACTTACATAAGAATTGTGGATGATGGTGAAAATCTGAGCAATATTTTATGTTTCCTTTATGATTCTATGACTTTCACACATCAAGCTTATATCCACAGAAACAGTTTTTTCTTCTTTTTTGCAAATTGTATAGTGCTATTGTCCGGAAAAAATTAAAAGATACAGTCATATAGTAGAACTTTTTATGGTCAACAGTTTTTGAAAAAGATTGTAGGGAAAGAAGCTATTGTACTTCAGAAGGTATAGCATCTCTATCTCCCAATCTTTTCCATACCAAAAAAAAAAACATCTGTCCTTAAGATGTTATTGCAGTGTGTCAAAAATGCTCATCAGATGTTTCTTAAAATCTGGCCAGAGTGTTAATGGTTCAGCTCTTCAAACATTTCTGCCTATAGATATGCACCAGGAGACTTGAAGCATTTTCCACTGAACACAACTGTGTTCAATCCTCCAAAAAAAGTGGATCCAGTGGCAAGATTACAGCAACAAATTGTTCGACGACAGAAACAGCAGTTGGCACAACCGCAATCTGTGACTATACAAAAGAACATCTTAGAGAGGAGTGTTACAGAAGAGGTTGGTAATTAACATTTTACCCCATAAGGCATTTCTATGGTATCTCTAATTGACCCTAAATAAAAGCAAGGATAAAGCTGTTTCTTATACGTATATGACACCTTTTGATAGCATAGAAAACATTGTGGCAAAAGGTGAAATTGCTCGTCACGAGCAATTTCACCTTTTGCAACAATGTTTTCCAAAGGCTCCTACAAGCAGTGCATAAAAATGAGTATCTATGGAGTAAAGGGTTAACTAAATCTCCCCAGAGAGTACTCAAAGCTCCCTCATTGAATAGACATTAGTTTATTATGATTTTGTTTGATTTTTTTCTTCCAATCTGTTGATTATGCTATATAAGGATTTTTTTTTGTCTGTAGTTATGTGCAGGTAATTTACTCAATTTGTATTTAGAAAACAGGATTGTTCAGTTTTGTCATTAATGATAGAATAACCACATACCTTCTTTACCTTTGTTCTTGCTTTATGTTTGTTTTTGTACATAGTATGCAAAAAAAAAATCATTTTTGTCTAATATTTGTAGATTGATTTCATATCCCCTTGCCATTTTTTATTGAGCTAGACACTTTATCAAACGACAAAATTTTAGACTGGTGCAAAATGAAAGCACTTGCAGATGACAAAATAAACGTAACTCAAAAATTGAAATTTGTTTCCAGCAGGATAGAAAACATTGTGGGAAAAGGAGAAAATGCTGGTTACTAGCATTTTCTCCTTTTCCCACAATGTTTTCAAAAGGCTTCTATCTAAGGGTCGTAAAAACCAGGGATTGTTTGGTAAAGGGTTAATTCTTTATCAAACATACCAGTGTTTCAACAGCCTGTGGTTTAAGCTTTTTTTTAAAAAAAAAAATTATAGGAAAATGCTGGTTTTCACCCATTATAAGACAATCTCATGAAATAAGTCATTTAATTGATATGGCCTGCAATACGTGAAAAGGGGTATTCAAACATTTGCATAAAGTGTCATCTCGGATCAACTTGTGTAGTCCATGCAGGCTTATCCAAGACAGCACTTAACTTTACGATTGCATTAGCTTTTGTTCTACAATAGAATTCTGCAAAACACAAAATTACATAAAGACAGAACGTGTTGTTCCGGATAAGTCTAAGTGGGTTGTCTGGGATGACACTTTACGCATATGTCCGAATGTCCCTATTCACATGTTGTAGGAAAAACTTGACTTTTTTTTGTTTGGTAAAGACTTAACCCTTTCCCAAACGACAAAATTTGGACTCTTCCAAACTAAAAGAGTTTGCAGACGACAATCTTAGATTTGGAGAAAATACCAGAAAGTTCTCAAAAATGCTAGAAAACACTGTGGGAAAAGGAGAAATTGCTCGTTATGAGCAATTTCTCCTTTTCCCACAGCGTTTTCAAAAGACTTTTACTGCAGACACGTAAAAACAAGGGCTTGTTTGGGAAAGGGTTAAAGCGTACAATAAATCATATCAACTGACAAACTGAAAGCTTGCTGTCTGAAATGTTCCAAAAATTATTTTACGAAAACTTAATTACCTGCTACTTTGCATTTTGATTTTACCCCGAAGCATTTTTTGCTGATCATAACTATCATTAAAATTTTGTAGCCCAATAAAGCTGGATCTGGAGTAGGAGCTTATTCAGATAATGAAAGCAACAGTGGTAATAATAGTGCTGGAGATGACAATAAAGAGAAGGAAAAGCAAGATAAGCAGGAGGGCAAACCTGAAGATAAAGCTGTAGAAAAACTGAAGAAGAAGGAAAAATCTTTAAGTCGAGAGGCAAGCAAAGAAAAATCAGTGGAGGTAATGATAGGTCCTCTGCTATTGTTGTTCATCACTCTGAATGATTCCAGGCTTATTTAGGGTGTGATGTTATCATTTTGTATAATCTCTGTCACTTACAGTGGAAGACTAACATGGTTTTGACTCAACTCTTTACCAAAAAATCAAGTGTATCATGGCCCTGAAGGAAAAAAAAAAAAAGATTAAAGAAGGGTTTTGAAGAATAATATAGTAGAAATGAAGTAGAAAATACTGGTAAGCAGCGTTTTCTCTTTCCCTACAATACTTTCTGCCAGTTTAAAGACAATTCCTAGAATTTGAGTCACATATATTTTGTTGTCTGCAAATGCTTAGAATTTGGACAAATCTAAAATTTGTTATCTGCTAAAGGTTTAAAATTTAAATATATCAGACTAAAGGGTTTCTTCTGTTCTTTTATATCGGAATCCAATATTGTACCCATGTTAACTTGTATTGGTAGCTGTCATTTTTCTTGTTGTTTTTTTAGCCCATCATTATAAAGAAAGAGTCAATAGAATGTCGTATCTGTAAGGATGAAAAAGACAAGAGCAAAGTGCCAGTTGGAGAGGGTCTCATAACATGCTCTGAATGTCACAGAGCAGGTATGTATAGGAAATTGGTCATCTATTAGCCGATATGTAAGGTTCACAATTATGTTTGTCTGAAGATGTATGAGGCTGTACCTCATGCACATTGTCTTTGAGAAAATCGTAGAGAATAAGTTCAATGGGCTCGTATCTATCAAGTGTTGCTTTGTTATCAATATTACCCTCAAGTAAAAGATGCTTTCCAACCAGATCAAAAAGCTATGGGCTGTGTGTTCTGTTTTACCATCTTTCTACAACCACCTTTCCCCTTATACTAGATACCTTACCGTGAAGTGCTGGCATACACTTTAGCTTCAAGGGGAGAGCTACCAATGTTATTTCTGATAACTGTAGTAGTGTCTTTATTGCTGTCGTAAAGCCCAGGTACATAATACACACTCAAGGCTTACCATACAGTGTGCTTAACTCATTACCGACCGACAAAATTTTAGTTTGTCCAAATCGAAAGCATTTGCTGGCAACAAAATAAAAATGGCTGAAAATTTGAATTTGTTTTGTGAAGAGTAGAAAACATTATGGGAAAAGGAGAAAATGCTGTTTACTGGCATTTTCTCCTTTTCCCACAATGTTTTCTAAAAGCTTTTTTCTCGGGGTGTCAAAAGTAGGGATTGTGTGGTAATGGGTTAAAGTCCAGTCTCGGATAATAGTTGAGCTTTAGGCATAAATAGATCAAGAGATGAGGCAGGTCACAGCTTAGCATTATATGCAAATTCAATTTCATAAGCATACAAAATACCGACATCAAAATGGAGGAAATTTTGAACATTTGATGTCAGTCAATGTACTTTATGAAAGACACTGGCTGCCTTTCTTGTTCAGTGTTACCTTACATACTTGGTAATAAAACTATTCTTAAACTCTTCAAGTGGTATAGTTTGTATAGTATTACCTTCATGAACAATATACCATATATGAAAGTGTGACATACAAAAAAAAATTATAATGAAGCAGCGTTTATTATCCATAAACCTTTAATTTTTCATAAATTCCAAATTTTTCAAAAAAGTGTGTACATGTAATTCATACAATTAAAGTTACACTGGGAGTTTTCCCTTGTTGTTTCTCCATATTGAACAAGACCTGATAGATGTGAAAGTGTTGTTTTACGTAGATGCATTCATGAACATGATCCAATTCTGTTGTAGGGCATCCTAGTTGTTTAGACTTGACAGACAGTATGGTAAAGGTCATTAAGACCTACCCGTGGCAGTGTATGGAATGTAAAACCTGTGTACAGTGTATGGATCCTTATGACGAGGTAATCCTGTACCCTTTAATCTTGTTTTTTAAGGACTTTTAATAAGAAGGCTTTTGAAATTACTGTGGGAAAAGGAGAAAATGCTTGTCATCATCATTTTCTCTGTTGTTCTACAATGCTTTCTGTCCTTTTCAAGTAAATCCCCTATTTTAAATCATGTCTTATCATCTGCAAATGCTTGTAAAATGGAGCAGTGGTAAATTTGGTCCTATGGTAAAGAGGTTAGTTTTGAGTTAGTATTGTTTAATCCTGCAAAAGTTCATTTTAGTTTTTTCAAACCAGTGCAAGGCATCTTCTTGACTGACACTCTCTGTAGTCGCAATAAGATGACCAATCTTTGATTTTAGAACCAGGAATGGACTCAAAGCTTTTCATAAATATGGCCTCTGAATGATTTTTGGTTTTGTCCATTCTAAAGGCATTTCTGAAAGATATATATTTTTAGATAACTTTTACATTGTGATTATAGCAATTTGAATAGACACGGATTGTTGCGAGCAAGGCAAGTTACAGGTTTTGTATGTTGAGATAAGCTTTTTGTACCAGTATTTCTGGAGTAGGAATTTATGTAGGTACCAGCATTTTCTCCATTGTCTACAGTGGTTTTTTTTTTTTTAAGTTTTTTTTTTTTATTATAATCTCCACAACAAAATGGAGTGGGGTATACTGGAATCACCTTGGCTGTCTGTCTGTCTGTCAGTAGACACAAGTTTGTCAGGAGCAATATTCCTAGTTTTCCTCGTACTGAGCTCCAATTTACACACAGGTTTCCTATATATATGAAGATGTGCATGTGTAATTTTCATGGCCCTACTGCGATTTGTGGAATTATCTCCCCTTGAACTATTTTCAACTCTTACTTTTGTACTAAACCATTCTGCATTCTGTGACAAAGACCTTTTTTGTGACAAGGAACTGGTTGGGGGTATAATCATGTATAGTGAAAACTCAAGGTTTAATCCAGGGGATTTAAATTAGGAATAAATACATTGAAAGCTGATAATGCTATGAATTTTTACAGTTTTTGTTAGGGAAGGATTTGCTTTTGATGACGACAGAAGAAATAATATAGCAGTGCAAAGGCCTTGGAAAACAAATTATTAGTCCAGGTGTTTTGGCAGGCCATGTAGATCAAGATCAAACTGCTTGGATTATGCATGCTGATGCATCAAAAGAATTTTGTGAAATGCACTGAAAATAACTCTTATCATTCATGAGGCATTGTAAGGTTCAAATAAACAAGTGCCTGTGTTTTGTTATTTTTGTTTGAGCCATGTTGTGGTAAAAAGGGGCTTAACTCTTTACCACACAACGAAATTTTAGACCAGTCCAAATTGAAAGCATTTGCAGATGACAAATGTAGCTCAACTTATAATTTTTGTCTTGATAGGGTTGAAAACATTTTGGGAAAAGGAGAAAATGCTGGTAACCAGCATTTTCTCCTTTTTCCACAATGTTTTCTAAAGGTTTCTCTCTTAGGGTTGTTGAAAGTCGGGATTGTATGGTAAAGGGTTAATGCATTTTTGTGATGTGTATACCAAGTAAGTCATCACATAATTACTGATCCATATAATCTATTCAGTCCGACAATTAATCGGACATGGAGGTAAAATGGCCCCTTGACATGCAGAAAATCTGCAAATAGCGGAAAGTTTTGACCCTTGTCAACCTATGCAGAATGTGCAATTTTTACTTTTTGCAGATTCATTAAGCCCTCTTTTCACTGAGCATGAATAAGTTTGTATCCCAACAGGTGTATGTACCTTTTAATTTCAGGATAAGATGTTGTTCTGTGATAACTGTGATAGGGGTTATCACACTTTCTGTGTGGGGCTGAAATCTTTGCCCACAGGTAAATGGGAGTGTAAGAGCTGTACAGGGGATACAACTCCTATAACACCTTTACCAAGACCACCACCCAAATCAAAGTAAGTTAAAGTTATTACATTGATGAAATTCTTCTAATGGTGTTTGGATAGTAAAAGGTTGGATAAACCTGCATAGTTCACTTCCACATGACAGTATTTTGGACTTGTTCAGATAAAGCAGTTATGAACAAGAAATGAAATCTGCTTCATGTAATTGATTTTTTCTTTGGAAAGTAAAAAAAATTTATGGAAGCAGTGCAAAATATACCCAAAAGGAGAGTTCAATATTCAATAACCTTGGACATGATGGATCAGTGTTTTCTCCCGAGCAATGTTCTAATCTTTTAAAAAACAGTCTGTTGATTCTTTGTGTTTTTAATGAACTTTAAACTAAGAAATCATGAGAAGGGAAGAAATTGGTGGAAGGTGGACCAAGGGCTGCAAAGAAAAAGTGTGGATATGATCTAATAGCCTATTACATTTGACCTTACCTTGATCTGAATTTTGGTCCTTTGAGATTTCTGTTGCATTTCATCTCATCAAGGTGTAACACGAGTGATATTGGTTCAATAGATATAGAGGACTTGCGTAAGTGTTTATGTATTATCATCTATCAAACAAAAAATTGACAAAAATTATTGGACACAAGCCAACAGTAAGAGCCCAAATTTTTTCAATTTTGAAGCCATTTTTGGAGGAGAGAAATCTGCTTATCGGGCAGTGTAGATTTGAGACCAGACTGCATTTTCTGTGCAGTCTGATCTTGATATATGCTGTCGGCAAAAGGTCAGTGGGTCGTGTTTAACAGTCTGTTGGTTATCTCATTTTTAGGCGAGGAAGAAAGCCCAAAGATCCAAATAACCCAACAACAACCCCGGCCAAAGCACAGAAAGATAAAGATAAGGACAAAGAAAACAGTGTTAAACCAACACCAACCAGATATATACCTCGGCGGGAATCTAGGACACAAGAAAACTCAAAGGATGCTAAAGAAACCAAAGAGACTAAATAGAATCAAAACATACTCTGTACTAGGGTAAAAACATGCCTTGTCAGTGTATCGTAAGCAGGTCCACATTTTGCATTTCACAGTTTAACTCTTTACTAAAAAGAAAAAATTTTAGGCTGATGTAAATCAAAAGCATTTGCAGACAACCATAAAATGTGAATCAAATATTGAAACTTGTTTTGGGAAGGGTAGAAAAAAACAGGGGAAAGGAGAAAATGTGGATTGCTGGCATTTTCTTCTTTTTAGGACCCTGTTTTCAAAAGGCTTCTTTCTCAGGGTGGTTGAAAGTTGGCATTGTGTCTGTATCGTAAATTGATAAAAATTGTTGTGATTCTTATTTTTAAGCCACCTGGTAGGAAGATCAAATATAACTGAAGCTGCTTTTGGTGCTTGCATAGATTAAAATCAGATTGCTCGCTATCCATCAACCTGAATTGGTTTTTTTTTTGGTACAAAGAGCCCTGGAAAAAACTCTGAAACTACTGTGATATGGTCCTTTTGACAGTCTCTATTTGTTCACTTCTTATACATTGCTTTATCGAGGTATATCATATTTCATGTGTCTATTTTTAGAAATGTTATGGGTAAAGAAATGTCATAATTTAAGCTGGGGGGAATAATTTCCCTGTCACAGTGAATATTTTCCTCCTGCCGAAAATCTGGAACTACTTTTTTTTTTATTCTACCTTGCTAAAACTTGAGATTGACAAAATAATCAGTGGAAATATTATATATCATTTATTTCATCAGCTTGGGGAAATGGGGAAATATTTGCCTCAAAAGGGAAAGGTCTGCCAAAATAACTTGTGCCTTACAGCACTCATTAATTTTGCGTACCTTTCCCTTTTTCGGCAAATAAATATTTTCCCATATTAACCACAAGCTGATGAAATAAACTCTATTTCTGTACCTACTATTAATAAATACAGAATGGTGAATATAGAATTTTCTAGTGACTGAATTATTTGTGTTTTTATTGGCAATGATGTCCAAAACCAGATTACACGGGTGATACAGTGCAACTTTTTGAGCTACACAATAGGGAACTTTATGAGATTTTTGTTCTAGGCATTTATTGAAATTGCAATTTCAAGGCTTTCTCTTCGGTCAGAAATTGCCATTTGCTGCAAAACAGTTATGGACATTGTGATCATTTTTTGGTTATCATAGATCAGATGAACTCTTTTTTCAAATTTAAGATATTTTTCATATTGTCTGTGGTAAAACATGTGAGAAAGTGTGAAAGGCTGAGCACATAATACATGTAGGTATTAAATAAAAGCTTTTTCCAAGCAGTCATATTTTTTGTTTTTGCTTCTTATCATTTCAACACAGCAAATGCTTCAATTTTTTCCAAGTGTTGCCAATAGTATAGGTGAATTTAAAGAAGTATGAAGGAATGGTATTGGACAGTGTTGCAGATGAAGTATATGGTTGAAACCATTGACAAATTTTAACCCATTACCACACAATCCCTACTTTTGAAGCCCTTGAGAAAAAAGCCTTTAGAAAAGATTGTGGGAAAAGGAGAAAATGCTGGTAACCAGCATTTTCTCCTTTTCCTACAATGCTTTCTACCCTTCACAAAACAGATTTCAAATTTTCAGTCACTTTTATTTTGTCGTCTGCAAATGCTTTCAATTTGAACAAGTCTATAATATTGTTGTTTGGTAATGAGTTAAAAGACAAATTTTGTAATTTCAATGAAATATTGAGGGATATAACTGTTTTTGAACTGGATGAGATGCTGTAAACATGTAACCAATTGTGTTCATTTTAATAGAATAAAATATCAAATGATGCAATTATGGCTATTTTCTTTCTGTTAACCCTTTTCTTAAAAATCCCTAATTTTTATGATTCAGGGGAAGGAGCTCTGAAAACATTGTGAGAAAAGGAGAAAATGCTGGTAACCAACATTTTCTTCTTTTTCCACAATGTTTTCTACTCTTCTAAAGTCAAGTTTCAATTTTTGAATCATGTTTATTTTGTTGTCTTCAAATGCTTTCAATTTGGACAAGTCTAAGCTTTTATCATTTGGTAACAAGTTAAACTTCTCGGACACCCTTTTCTATTTATGGTAGAAGTTTGTGACCCCATCTTTAACCCATTACCACACAATCCCTACTTTTGACGCCCCTGAGAAAGAAGCCTTTTGAAAACACTATGGGAAAAGGAGAAAATGCTGGTAACCAGCATTTTCTCCTTTTCCCATAGTGTTTTCTATCCTTCCTAGAACAAATTTCTATTTTTTAGTTACATCTATTTTGTTGTCTGCAATTGCTTTCAATATGGACCAGTCTAAAGTTTTGTCGTTTGGTAAAGGGTTAACAAACTTGTGAAATCATGACAAATTACAGAATATATAACTGATTTCTATCACTTGTTTTCACCAAAAGATGGGATCATCTACTTTCAATCCATGTTACTTTTCAACTTGCCATGAGCCCAAGGGGGTCGATTAACACCCTAGGCTTGAAATGTAGGTAGTGCAAAGTAAACTTCAGGCAGGGCGAAAACAGTATTTTCAAAGCAGTATTGAGTCATGTCAACAAGATGTTCCTTCTTTCATTGTTTATCACATAATTCTAAGATTTTACCACCAAATATGAAAAAGCCTCAGAAAACATTGTAGGAAAAGGAGAAAATGCAGGTAACCAGCATTCTGTCCTATTTCCACATTTACCTTCCTGACCATTCTTAAGATAAATCTTGTCATTTAAATAAAATTTACCTTTGTCATCTGCAAATACTTAACCCTTTACCAAACGATCCCTGGTTTTTACAACCATGAGAAAAGTGTGAACAAATAAATCATTAGAAGTTGTGTTACTTTCACTCATAGAAAAGTCTGAAGAATTAGACTAAGAACGTTCTTAAGAATGGTTGTTATATATGGGCCCCAATTTCATTTCACAAGTATCTATACCACACAGCATCATCTTAGACCATAGTGAAAACAACTGCTGCCAGCGTTGCGACAAAATAAATTATACTCCATGCTCAAATGATGGGTCTTTGTCTAGGAAAGGGCTGCCTTCGTAAAATCTATTTGACAAAAATTAAAAGTACTCTCTTCAAGTGCTATTTCCTTTTCTTGGAATTTTAGGGTAAGACTTTTTCACTAGGGAATGCATCGTTTGGTAAAGCTTTCAATTAGCTGGATGGAGATATCTTAACTTGTAAATTTTCTGAATCATTTCATTGTAACCTTAAGGTCTAGAGTTCAATACCTGGGAGCAGGAGTCAACTTTTGGACTTCATTTGCCTACTTATTCAGCACAAGTACTGGTTCAGTTTCCAGGAGGTTATTCAATGGATATTTTTATAAATTCCATTGACTTTTTCAAAACCACTGTAAAATAAATATGTTTAAAACACTTTTTTTGCAATGTATTTCTCTGCTGTACATCTTAACCTTTTACCACACAATGACGACTTTTAACACCCCTGAGGAAGAAGCCTTTTGAAAACATTGTGGGAAAAGGAGAAAATGCTGGTAACCAGCATTTTCTCCTTTTTCCACATAGTTTTCTACCCAATCAAAGCAGAATTGAACCATTTGAGCCACCTTAAAATTGTCGTCTGCAAATGCTTTCAATTTTGATAGGTCTAAAATTTTGCTGTGTGGTAATGGGTTAAGATCAGATTGTAATTTCTGACCACCATGAACATGATTTACACAACAGTATAACAGTGCCACCTAACTGTGCTCTTATGTATGAACTGTTATCATACAGATATGGGGTAAAATTCAAACAAAATGCAACAGAATGATTTTAACTTTCATTTATTTTTTTTAGCTTTTCTTCATTTCTTCTTTCTTTTTTGGTCTCAATTTTCAAATGTTTCTTGAATGGTGACACATTTTCAATTTTTTTCACGTAAACATTTTCTGAGTTTATGTACAAAACTTTTCTAAGAACAGATATGTTTTCTTATCACAGTCTGCGGTAATTAACTCAACAATTGACAATAAATTTATAACCACAGTTTCAAATGTTATCACCAAGAGGTATTAAACGCAGTTTCTGATCCTGATCTGCAGATAGAGCTGATAAACTATTAAAACTGAGGGTTTCCAAATCCCACATCCTGTTGTGTTTTGATGATCTCATCTAGTAAATCTGGATCAGCAAGGTTGACCTGAAAAAGAGGTACAGAACGATAAAATCTTTAAGGTTCATCTTTGTTAAAAAATGTATGATAGAAATTCTGAGCTCTTGTATGTAACTTAATCACTTGTACTTGTATTTTTGTATAACTAACTTCAATGAAATCATGAGAATGATCCGAGTGAGAATCTGTAAACGTTGACATCAAATGACTAAAACAATTTACTAAAATACTTTGCAAATGTCTAAACATTCAAATTATATTTAACTTAATACCAGATACCTGTGGATCTTTAAGAACAGCATAGGAAAAGCATAAAATGCTATTGACGAGCATTGTCTGTTCTCCCACAGTGTTTTTTGTCCATTTCAATACCTATCCAACATTTGGTATACACTGAGTTTATTGTCCACAAATGATTTAAATTGGAACAAGTCAAACCTCTATAACAGTGAGGCAAACTTTGGATTGTAACTTGCAATGTCTGGTTTACTAATCTTCTGTGTTGCCAATTGAGCTTCCAGGCTTTGTGCATATTTCTGAATAAAAATGCTCACAGAACATGCTTCTTGCAACAACCACCTCTAGATTATGGAGAATTTTCACAAAACAGTTGAGATTAAGATTAGTCTGCACAGAACCTGCAGTTTAGTTTAAACATATTTATTTTACATCGATTGAGAAACAAGTTCTTACAACTTATGCTTATCTCTCTCGATTCTGCTTCCTGGGAACTACACCAGTACTTGCGCCGAATGTGTGGGCCAACGAACCTGCAGTGAACCATGCTCTGGAAAAAGGGGGCTTTATGCTTTTCAATAACGCATCCTACCAAGCAGGACATCACATAATTACGGATACATTAAAAATCAATTTTGTCTAACAACTGACTGAATCATGAGATAGAGTGGCCCTTTGACATACAGAAAACTGATCAATAGCAAAAGGGTTTGACTGACCTAGGAAGATACTTTTTTGTATATGCATTAAGCCCCCTTTTCATACAGCATGACTCGCATCTTTGTCTGTTGCTGTGTGAAATATTCTCATTAACTCTTTACCACATGAGAAAATTTTAGACTGGTCCAAATTGAAAGCATTTGCAGACTACAAAATAAAGGTGACTGAAAAATTGAAATTTGTTCTGGGAAGGGTAGAAAACACTGTGGGAAAAGGAGAAAATGCTGGTTACCAGCATTTTCTCCTTTTCCCACAGTGTTTTCAAAAGGCTTCTTTCTCAGGGGCGTCAAAAGTAGAGATTGTGTGGTAATAGGTTAAAGGGTGCAGAATACCTTTATTGCATATTTGTATGCCTGTTCAGCCTCCAGCTGCCTGCCTGTCTTTAGGCACACCAAGGAGAGGTAGCCCCAGACTTCAGGGTCAGAGTTATTGAGAATGTTGGCCTCCGATAAAGCATCTTCTGCTTCAGCTAATTCATTCAACTGTAGAGAGAAAATAATTAGTAGAAAGAGACATACTTCTACAGTCTGTGCTCTTAGATCACCTTGTGCATACTTTATAATACCAGTATATATAAAAGTTCAATCAGTGCAGTGTTTAACCCTTTACCACATAATCCTGAGTTTTCACTATTTCTTTGCAGTATAATAAATTTGTTCTACGTTCAGGTGGTAAGGGACTTGGAAACTTATTAACGGCTGTGGTGAATAATGTCGCCATCTCGCCTTCGGCTCCGGGCGATATGATTAACCACAGCTGTGAACAAGTTTCCAAGTCCCCTGCCATCTGACGTACAACTAATAATATATATACTTACTCTGTAACATGCAATACCCACTCCTAACCATGACACACATGATGGAGATCTCTTGCAGGCCTTTAAAAATGTTTTCTTTGCTTCTTCAAACTGAAATAAAAAGTATGCAAATCATGCACACACATGTTCTCCTGAAAGTCTTAATTAGGAAAAAGGAAGCCTTCAGTTAAATGGCATTACCAATTTGCCAAAAAGATTTATTAACTCTATACCAAACGACAAAATTTTAGACTGGTCCAAGTTGAAAGCACTTGCAGACGACAAAATAAACGTAACTCAAAAATTGAAATTTGTTTCCAGCAGGGTAGAAAACATTGTGGAAAAAAAAAGAAAATGCTGGTTACCAGCATTTTCTCCTTTTCCCACATGTTTTCAAAAGGCTTCTATCTCATGGTCTTAAAAACCAGAGATTATTTGGTATAGGGTTAACTTGCCTATTATTCAATTTCTTTTTGCATTTCTCTGTAAGGTGGTGTTCTGACCTCCTCTATTCAGATTTTTATGCAAGATATCTATATGATATCTGTTATAATTTACAAAGCAGTCATGTATAAGTGTCACATACAAATGACCTTGCTCTGGCACAAGGGGGCTTCATGCATCTCCGTGATCCATTATACTTAGCAAATCATGGAAGTGTTTAAAGCAAAAGAGTATTTCTGTACCAGTGAGTTAATGAAAATAGCAAGTACTGGTATACTGGTCAAAATTGTGAAATTATCATACCATAATCCACCGTAATTTCCCAATGATTAATTGGAAGTATGAAATGAATCACAAGTTAATCTGTTTGAAAAGTTTGTTCCCTAAGAAATAGTTCATATATGCAATTTGCAATATTAACATACCTATTCAAAGTCAAGTTTAAATGCACAAATGTAAAGGGAAATAAGAGTTTTGTTCCACTAAATCTTGAAGATTAACAGTCACAGAGAATAAGATCACCACAGCAACCCTCTTTTTTTACACCTCAAGCTTTTTTGCATTGTTTCCTTCAAAATCAACGTAAGCTTACTCAGTTCTTCAAAACTGTCTTAATTCTAGATGGGGGAGAAGAAGAACTTTAAAAACATACTAGCTAAATACCGGTGCACTTACCCTCTTTTCCTGTAAGTATATAGAAGCTAATCGTAGATAAATAGCATGCATTTCAGAAGCATCAGTAACAAAGGATATTGTTCTCTCATAGCAGTCTCTGGCCTCAGCTGTGTCATTTAGTAAATATTTTACATGGCCCATTAACGCCCAAGCATCAGGATTCTGAAAAAAAAAAAGTAATATCAGCTTCTGTGGTAGTGATCAGATTTTGAAATCTGTATTTCCATAATACAGCTGGACAAATAAATGCCTAAAATGATTTTTTTCAGATGTTCACAGCAATTATAGTGACAAGGATCATTACTCTAAAACTAATAGTCACAATACTAGGGATAATTTGGGGCTTTGTTAATCACAATACTAAACCATATGATTAAACCTTTACCAAAAAAAAAAAATCAGCTGTGTAGTGAAAGCATAGGAAGACAACTAATTAGATTTGGCTCTTACGGTGGAATTTGTCATTAATAGGGTAGAAAACATTGTGGGAAAGGGAAAAAATGCTGGTTACCAGCATTTTCTCCTTTTCCCACACTATTTTTAAAAAGTAGTTTACCTCAGGGTCATTAAAGCTCAGGATGGTGTGTTAAACATCTTAATGAAGAAGAGCTGGGAACACAAAAGGAAGACAGAACGAGTTGCCAGCAATATATTAAAATTTGAATGGAAGTTTTTCTTTCTAAATAGCACCAAAAATGAAACATAACATTCAAAATGAACAAGTTTCTGATCTAATGGATACAAACTGTTTTCAATACCTCTCCAACCAAGTCACTGGCTAGCTTAGAGAAATGCCAGTGGAACGTGTTTGACAAGTGAGTATTGGCCAAATAATATTTTCAGTCAGAATAATAGCCATAAGTACTGTTTCATGAATAGTGATTGTTTTGTTCTCTCCCTTTGTGTGCTAATGATAAATTGATGCATTGGATCTTCCCTGTCCATTACTTTTAATATGTTCTTGACAAAGCTTAAAACTGCACTGTTTTGGCTGTGTTTTAGATCTGAAGGGACATATTCCATTTATTCAGCTCTGTACAGGTTTTAACTAGTCATGGCATGGTACATCAGATTCAACACTATAATGGTGATAACAGTCATTAACAAATGACTACACAATCAAACAATACCTGATAATCAAACTGTAAAGCTTCATTGAGACTTTCTTCTGCCTCAGCCAGATCTCTTTTCTGTAATTTGACTCTGGACAAGGCAATGTGATACTGTGCTGTGGGACCGCCCATAGGTGATAATAGTTCATGAGCTAAAGCACGTTCTGTGAACTGAAAGTTAATAGAAAATGTAAGGTGACTAAATGTTTTCTTATCTTACATGTAGTACATATTTGTCCTCAACTTCAAACATTATGCAGAAGTCACATATATGAAGCTATATCACCATCAAAACACTGTAATTTAAGAATGCAATTCTTAAAAGTAATTTAAAGGAAACCTTGTTTCTTTTACCTGAGATATGACATCTTTTGCACTTTATTTGCATCCCTGCTTTAGCACAACACGGCTGAAGATTCATGACATTCACAATCAATATTGATATTTTATCACCTGTCTTCCTGTTTTTACACAAAGACTTCTGCAAATGCATCATAATTCTACCCATCTTTCTCTAACAGCCATATGCAAAATATTTGTTGTTGTTGTTGTTTCTTTCAATAAACTCTTTTTACATAGAAAACTGGGTGTGAACTTTCAAGTTGGGTGATACCTATAAATATCCCTGTCATGGATTAAAAACATTGATCGAAGATTGAAAACTTGGTCAGCTGAATCTGAACATACATGTAAGTACATGTATGTCCATATGTTAAACTTACAGGAACTGCCTTGACCTCCAATAACCATTCTATGGCCTGCATGTATATACTGGAAGTTGGAACAGGGGTAGGTTCCCTTGGGGGCTGCTCTTCTGCAGCCTCCTCCATTTGAGGTGTGCCCCTAGCACTGCCCCGCCTATATTCGCTACCTGGGCGGGATAAATTACTCTCTGATTTGTTTCTACCTGCAAAATAAAATCAGGACTTGTTTCATTCTAAAATTCCTGACTTTCTCTCAATTTTAAATCTGTACTGGCAGACATTATCTGGATTCATCCCTAAACACTTCCTTTGTAGATATTGTGGGTAACAGAAATTGCTAAAGTTGATTTTTATTGCCTAATTTGTCAAACTCAAGATGATCATTATATTGAAGATGTTTTCTCTAACACTTTCCATACCACACTGAACATCCTGTCTGATCAACACTGTCCACTGCTACATTCTAGATCATAGCCGATCTGTCTCAGGAAATGTATTTTTTAGCCCTCAAATGGAATTTATTCTTTCAGTAGTTAAAGAGTTAACATCCATAGCATGTTGTGAAATACATGTAGTCTAATTACAGCTTATACAGGAAAGAATCTAATCATACAGGTACTTAACCATGTACTTGGGTAGTCTGTTGTACTTTTTTAGTTTACTGACACATAATGCTGATACTTATTGATATGAAATGATTCCCTTTATGGATCACATACAAAGAATGAAGCCATTTATAGTAACTGAGGTATAAAATGAAAACCGAACTGAAATGATAATATGATTGCTTTATAAAAATGTGGTTTTACTAGCTAAACACAATTAAAGATTAATGTACATAAAATCATAAACAAAAGAAAATGAAGAAATGTGATGATTTTAAAGTGAATTTGAACTAAAACAAAATCCTGAAAAAAAAAAAAGTCTCATATTTTGTGCACTGATCAAAATCTTGCAAGTGTGATAACTAGGATTTAATCACTGATAAAAATAATTGATTTTAACAAAAAAACAATTTCCCAAGAGTACTGCAAAATCACTGAATTTGAAATATTGTAGGGTTTGTGCATATAAAGCTTCATTTCACCCTCAGCACATTCTCAAAGTTTTTTCCCTCATTGCCTCATAATTATCAATGCCTGATAAGGGTTGGCATTCACCAACCATTCTTAATGATGTTTTTAGTCTTATTCCTCAAAATTCTTTAGGTTTGAAAGTACATGTAACACAGCACCTGATTGGCTAAAGCAAAATCAAAGGTTTAGCCAATTAGGCATTGTGTTATTTTCAAAATTTTAAAATTCTGCAGAATAAGACAAAGAATATTATGAAGAATGCAGGATAGTGAATATGGACCCAGATTAAAAACAGGGATCAAAACACTTACTCTTTCATTAGGTCCCTACTTTGTTGTGGCTGTTACAATTAAATTACTCCAAAAGGTGTATTAAATCAGATTCATTAACATTTCACTTGCTTCTCCAGTGAGAATGAAAATAATTTAACTCATTACCACATAGCAATATTTTAGGCTTGTCCAAATAGAAAGCATTTGCAGACTACAAAATAAAAGTGACTGAAAATTTTAAATTTGTTTTGTGAAGAGTAGAAAATGTTGTGGGAAAAGGAGAAAATGCTGTTTATCAGCATTTTCTCCTTTTCCCACAGTGTTTTCTAAAGGCTTCTTTGTCAGGGGTGTCAAAAGTAGGGATTGTGTAGTAATGGGTTAAGCACTGGGCTAGTATAAAGTTCACATTCTGTATCTGTTACATTTTCCTACATGACTGTAACTCTTTTTACCAGAAAACAACAATATTTACTCTTCTACATTGAAAGTATTTGCACACAAAATTGTATGTGGATCAAACAGTGGAATTTATTTGAAAATGGTCTAAAAAATCATCAGAAAATTATTGATATTAGCAGAGATATTTTCTTTTTTTCAAGAAATTTCAGATGTTCTTCTTCCCATGATCTCAAAATATCTGACAATTCAATGTTAGGTAAAGAGTGGTTCAATATCAATGATTTTACAGTACTATAATGTGTAGTTTTTTTTTATGCCATTCAGTGACACAATACACAAAATAACCTTTCTGTTTCTTCAATTGTTGTTGACGAGCTTTTGTTACAGAAAGAAAGGAAACATGAGCATGAACCATGATAATATACAAAGTACAAAATGTTGCTGTTGGAACACAGTCTAGAAACACAATACAATGCATGCAGAGTTAACCCACGACTACACTTTTTTATATTCAACACACCAAAACTATTAGCACCAATAAGAGTAATGTTGAAAAAATCAAGAAAAATGCAAAATGTTTTGAAATGAAATTGAAAACATACTAGGAAAGAGTGTAACTGCTTGTTTAGAACCAGTCCTGATACAGCTAAGAAATTTTACCAGAAAAGAATTGTAGAAGAGACAGGTGTGCATTGTCTCATGCTTCTCCAAAAAGATTACATATCAAAATTTTCAATTCATGCATGTATTGTGATATCAATATAAACACTCATTAAAATATCAACCCCTTCAGATTAATTTTTCAGCATGCCATGATTTCTTTTGAAAAAGCTTGTGAAAAAAGGAAAAATTGCCTATAGATCATTTTGGGTACAGAAGAAAATGTAGGTAACAAACAATTTCTCTGTTTTCCATATTTATTCTCTACAATAGCACTGACCTTATGCAACAATTACACTATGCCCTGAGAGACCAAGGCAGCCCTGTTTATCTGAAATGTATTGTACTGTGAGATTTTGGTAGTTTTTTCTCCATTTACTTGTACCAAGTTTAGTTAGATCTACCTTGGTTCCTGTAAAGTACTTTGGCATCCATGACAAAATATGGAGGAAAGGGGTTGTTTTGTTCCATGGTGCATAAAAGTCCACCTGCGTTTTGCCATGGTTGTCCAAGCCTATCAAGTTTTGATGAGCACTAGAGCACAATTCTAAAGTTCCTATCAACTCTTTCCATCAAGGTTTCAATGGATGAGACATGTAGGATGGAATTTTTGAAGGACAGTCACAGTATAAAAGGAAGGCCTACAAAGCAGTAATTATCATTGTAGTCTAAGACCTCACCTTGCCAACAAGACATTTAAAGATGAACAAGGTTTTGTCTTTTGTATTATTACTTGATGCATATGTATGATCTATGTCTCAGAAAGACGGAGAATACCGCAGGGATGGAATGTCATTTTACTGAAGGCAAGAGGAAAGAGAAAAGGGAGGGCAAGAACGCCAAGATCCATGTGGATGCACTGAATAATGAAGAAGACACAAAGCATCACCTTGGCTACTGCTTAACAATTCTTACTAGAGAGTTTTGCACAGAAGATAATGAAATATTCAAGGGCTATCTATGAATGCCTCCAGAGATCCTTCAACAAATTCCTGTAAAGAGTAACACCAGTCACAGAAAGAAAGGACAGGAGGTACCACTTTGCCTTTCAGCCTGATTATTATGGACTCCGAGACATCTGGCAATAGGAAACAATAACTAATCATTTCCTTTGCATCTTGGTAATAATCATTTGACAGGTTTGCTTATCCTTTCTCTCTGTGTTGTCCTACATTCATACTGTTTTATCCATGGTTGTCTAAAACAAGGCTGCAGTGAACATAGCGTAAATGTAGTATGCGGTTCATTTTTACTTATTTCAAATTTCTATCTACAGCAGGTCTCGGTTACAAAGAGTCTAAAATTTGTTGTTTTAGAAAAAAAAAACAGTGTTTTTATTTTATCCTTTATGGTCATTTTCAATAACATGTAGTTAACAAAAATAGCTCTGGTTTGTCAGAATATTTTGCATCATACTGAAAAGTGTGGATCAGTGCATGCTTTGTTTAGAAGCACTCAGATCTTGATCTAAATTGCGAATAAAAACAACAAACATTTTTGAAAGTGCTCAGAGGGTTTGATGACTCAGATATATATCTCCATTTTCCGGGCAGCAAATACAGTGGTCCCAGATTCTAGTCTTATCAGAGTCTAATATACAGTCAGACATAAGTTAAGCATCACCAAAACTGACCAGCAATAGCCCATGTGCTTAGACCACAATTTATTTGCCATTTCTAGGTTTTGGAAAGTTTTCTCTAGCTATCCTTTCATTTGGCTCATAAATCAGCCGGTTACTTGTCTAGTGGGTCTGTGCATAGTTTGAAAATATACCAAATAAAAGATTATCCATTATAAAAATTATGACTGAATTTGTTCTGGTGATGCTTAACTTATGTCTGACTGTATATGTTTAGCAATGTTCATTTTATCGCAAGTCATCAATGTTCCTTTTGTCTTAAACTCAAAAAAAAAGATATACTTCATATAATATTATTCATGTAACATAATTATGAGAGCATAACACATTTCAATAGATAGTAAATACAAGTTACATGCATGTTAATGATATTCTATTTTTTTATTTATGCATGCAATACCCAGAACTGAGACCCAGACTAATAACTATGAAGATAGACTGTTAATCAGAATGACAAAACTTAACACTCATCCAGATTTAATTAATGCATTTGCAGATGACAAATGAACTGTGGCTCAGATTATCTGATGTAACATTAACCCTTTACCAAAAGACAAAATTTAAGACTGGTCGAAATTGAAAGGATTTGCAGATGACAAGATAAATATCAATGAAAAATTGAAATTTGTTTTACGAGAGGTAGAAAATATTGGGTTAATATAGAAAATGCTGGTTACCAGCGTAACCAGCATTTTCTCCTTTTCCCACCATGTTTCCAAAAGGCTTCTTCCTCAAGGTCGGGTTTGTTTGGTAAAGGTTTAACCCTTTCCCAAACGACAGATTTTAGACTCTTCCAATCGCAAAGAGTTTGCTGACGACAATTTCAAATTTGATAAAAATGGCAGAAAGTTCCCCAAATGGGTAGAAAACACTGTGGGAAAAGGAGAAACTGCTCGTTACGAGCAATTTCTCCTTTTCCAACAGTGTTTTCAAAAGACTTGTACTGCAGACACGTAAAAACAAGGGCTTGTTTGGGAAAGGGTTAAAAGGATAGAAAACATTGTGTGAGATGGAGCAAATGCTGGTCACCAGCAATTTCTCCTTTATCCTGGATAATGTAACTCTTTACCACACAATCCCAACTTTTAATGACCCTGAAAGAAAGGCCTTTTGAAAACATTGAGGGAAAAGGAGAAAATGCTGGTAACCAGCATTTTCTCCTTTTCCCACAATGTTTTCTACCCTGCTGAAAACAAATTTTAATTTTTGAGTTATATTTATTTTGTCGTCTGCAAGCGCTTTCAATTTGGGCCAGTCTAAAATTTTGTCATTTGGTAAAGACTTTAAAATCTTCTCAGGTCAGAATAAGTAGAGCTAACACTATTTCATAATGCAGCTTGATATGTTTGGTTCACTTTGATATTACTGTTAGAATTACCACTTCTATGACTTGTTGTCTCCCTTGAATCATTTACTGACAGCAATGCTGTAAAAGTGTCATAATTCTATTGTTATTCAGTAATACATAACATTTTAACCCATCTCTGTACATACTGCTCATAAACATTCTCATTAAGAACAATAAATTGAAAAAAAGGAGAAATTCTATTCTTGTATGGACATTACAGGAAAAGAAGCACTTCCTTTCTGTCAGCAAATACTTATTTTTACACAATATTTTCTATGCTGTTAATGGCCGGAGCAAATTTTGGGTATTTTGTACAGTAATGGCAAAGGTTTTAAAGCTGCCAGTGACTAAAAGTACATGAACCATCGTTTTGTAACCAGCCATAATTCAAACCAATGGTCCGTATTCACCAACTAGTCTTAGAACATTGTTTGTGTTATTCTCCAATATCTTCTAGATTTGAAACTAACACAACTTTTAATTGGCTTTATCAAATTGTTTAGCACATCAGCAGATATGTGACTTTCAATAGTAGAAAATACTGGAAAATAAGACTCGGAGAAAGTAACAAGGAAGGGTTGGTGATTACGGACCTAGAGTGCATAGAAAGTGTACTCCAATTTTAGATCTACATTTAGATTGCAATAAATGTATCACAATTTTTGTCAAAACATTTTGCCCAAAGCTTTCTTAGCTCTTTCAGCATCAAACAGATAAAGTAAACCTCTTTCAGCAGCTCTAAATACTAGGCATTTAAACTTCCTAAAATTTTAACTATATAGGCTTGACTACACAAGCCGACAGAATATATCAAAGATCAGACTGCACATTCTGTGCAGTCTGATCTTGATCTATGCTGTCCGCTTGCTGTATGCATGATCTGTGCTGTCTGCAAAAAGTCAATGCTTTCGCCTATGGCGCCAAAATGTTTACTCTCTATGTCACTTCAAGGCATTGGCAAAATGCTGTAAGTCAAAGCTTTTCCCTTGGCATCTTTTACCCTTTCAAGGACAAATTTCATCATTCGACCCATGTTTAATTCATACTCTGCAAAAGCTTTGATTTTGATAAGCATTACATTTTATAGTCTATGAAAGGGTCACTAATAGAACAGCTTGGCCTCACCCCCCCCACTTTATTTTCCCCTCGTATCAGGGAAAGAGTTGACTAATCATTCTATTTTTGATGAACAAAGTAAACTAAATCTAAACTAATCTGATCACCCTCTGATTTTCAAAGCAGATACACATGAACTGCATGCAGTATGTATTTCTATATATAATCAACACTGTCACAGTCAATCTGATTGGTTAATTTTGTTCTATTTTGCTATGCAATCTCAACTCTGATTAGTCGTTGTGTGGTTTCTACCTGCAGAAACACTGTTGGACAGTTGAGAGATTGCAATCCCTTCTTCAATACCTTCTCCTTCCACAATATGATATTCTAATTTCTCTGAAATAATGTGGCAAACAACTAACTTTTATATACAAATAATCACAATGTTTTTTTTTTCCAACAGCCAACCATTCTTAAGAATATTCTTAGTCTTAATCTGAATTTTGAAAGTAACACAAATTCTGATTGGCCAAACCATTTGGTTTCAGACGGTGTAATATTTTCAAATTTAGAAAATTCTTGAGAATAAGACTAGGAATACTCTTAAGAATGGTTGGTGAATACTGACCGACTTAGGTTACTTAATTAAACACTATGGCACCAGACAATTTTAAAAAGATCCTTGTAGGGTTAACATATATTTGCATTATGGTATGATAATTATCTATTGAGTAATGAATAATCAAACACAGATGAAGACATTATGGGTAATTCAACAGAAATGTTTGGTAACCAAAGTGCAGCATATACTATCAAAATGTAGACAGAAATCAATGAACAAAGCCAGATGTACTCATACATAAACAAACTTATCTTTGTTCTGATCACAAGCTATTAAAATGTAGACAGAAATCAATGAACAAAGCAAGATGTTCTCATATATAAACAAACTTATCTTTGTTCTGATCACATAAACAGGCCAAAATTGCAAGCACTTTACCAAACTTCCATACAAATGAAACAGGACTTCATACATAAACCTAAACTGTAACAAGTTGCATAAGAATGTTGTCAGCATCATGTGCAAACCTCAATACAGTTCGTAACAAAATTGTTACAGGTTTACAGAAAAGATAGAATACTTCAAAAAGCAAACACATACATGTTTTAGTAAACCCATTACCACACAATCCCTACTTTTGACACCCCTGAAAAAGAAGCCTTTAGAAAACATTGTGGGAAAAGGAGAAAATGCTGGTAATCAGCATTTTCTTTTTCCCACAATGTTTTCTACCTTTAAAATTTTAAATTTTCAGTCACTTTTCTTTTATCGTCTGCAAATGTTTTCAATTTGGACAAACCTAAAATTTTGTCGTTTGGTAATGAGTTAAACTACATTGCATAATTCATAATGAAATGAGTCGCCACAACCATAATGATCTTTTACATCCCCTACAACAATTAGATTGTTAAACCAGTTACCTATAAAAATTTGCATAAAGATGATGTAAGCTTGAAGTCTATCATCACCATACTACAAGCTTATGCTACTACTACAAGCCAAGGCAGCAAATGGCATGATATATTAGCTCACAAGCAATAATATATAATTTATCTTTATGTACATAACATTTGATCCATACTGAGAGAAAAATGGGTTTATTGCATTCACAGAGAGTACTGACACAGATCAGACTGCACAGTCAAAACTGTTTGCTTCTAGTAAGTTTTGTATGTAGCCAAGGACCATTTTACCTGAAGATACGAAGGTCAGTCAAAAATAAGTGAGCACTGCCTCATAACTTTTTTATTTTTTTACATAGGCTAACAAAACTTGGAATGATTGTTCATTAATGTCTCATGCAAAATTTTCGTGGGAAAAAATAACTTTACATGACATCACGTAAATATGACATCATTTACAAAACTGTCATGGTGGACAGTGCGTTCACGCTGATGTGAGACGAACAAGTAACATATAATAATTATTAAGATTGAGGCTAGGCGGGGTAAAAGCGCAATAGAAATTCAGAAAGTGCTGAGGAAGTAGGTTCAGAGTTTGTACTTCCATATAGTTCTATCACCGGATGGGTAAGACAATTCAACAACGGGCCAAATACAGTTAGCAACAAGCACCTGTGCGGAAGGCCTTTGTCGGCAACGACCGGTGAAAATGTCGAAAATGTTGCAAAACTGCAGAACAATGACAGAAGATATTCATGTGATGAAATTGCTCATGAGCTGGACATAAATCACAGGTCAGTTCATCGAATTTTAACGGAACGTCTGAAAATGAGAAAGATCGCGGCCCGATGGGTGCCCAACATGCTGTCGGAAAGTGAAAAACATCAACATGTAAACATTGCCCGTAAACTTCTAAAAAGATATGGTGAAGATGGCGATGAAATGTTACAAAAAATCGTTGCAATCAATGAGACATGGATTCTGTCTTTTAAACCTGAATTAAAGCTCCAAAGCAGTGAATGGCATACAAAAAACTCCCCAAGATCCATATAATTCCATCGAAGTCAGAACTGTGCCAAAATGTTGATAATCTTTGCATATGATTTTCGTGAAGTATTGATGGCACACAGGGTACCAACTGGTGAGACTGTGAATAAAGAGTACTATAAGATATATATATATTAGAACAATACTTCGTCCAGCAATACGCCAAAAGCGCCAAGAGATGACTGACCGCATACCGCTAATTTTGCACAATAACGCGTCACCCCATTAAGCCAACATTGTCAGGGAGCTGCTGGAGTCATACCGGTGGGAAGTTCTTGATCATCCCTCCTACTCCCCTGACTTGAGCCCCCCTGACTTTGATTTGTTCCCAAAACTCAACGAGCCCTTACGGGTAATACGCTACGAGAGTTTGGATGAACTTGAGTGTGCCGTGGACAGGCAGGTACGACAAATCAATTTCGGTAGCCTAGCAACCGGCATCCAAGCATTGCCAAAGAGATGCAATTCTGTTATCCAGTCCAGGGGAGATTACTTTGAGGGATTATAAGCACGTAATTTGTTTACCATGTAGTTTTAAAAAGTTATTAGGCAGTGCTCACTTATTTTTGACTGACCCTCATACAATCAACTGTTAGACAAAATAGATTTAAAGGATCCGTATTTCTGTCATGACTTGCCCGAGCATGGCTCATTTATATGTTCTAAAATACTACTACCTCACATTTAAGCTATCAAAATATTTAATTTTCCTCTACTCCTGACTCTATCAAACATTAACTTGAAAGAATCCCCTATTGAGAAATAGAAACCTTCAAGAGCAGCATTGTTTCCGAGAAAGGAACTGGTCAAATACAAGTGAAAGAAGTACTTTGATTTTTGACAAGGACTCCACCACACAGTATGCACGCTAGACCTACCTGCTGACGAGCGTTTAGATGCAGACGGGCGTCTTGCTCCCGACATCTTGTCACTAGATTTTGCAGATCCTGGGCCCCTTTCACTTGAGGGAGGAGTAGGGTGTTTAGGGTCTGGAACTAGGGTATGACTAGAGGGTGGGGCCAAACCTCCCTGATCATCTGGAAAGTGGGAGGAGACAAGACATGTCTAAAGCCAATCCATTCTAGCATTTTCACCTATGAACACTGAAGTTGATAGTTTATTTCTACAAATTCAAGATAATCAAATTTCTTTTCATTAATTTTTTTTATGAAAAACCCATATTCTATAATAAAAAAAAACTTGCACTAAATGATAGAATATATAGGTATCATTGACAAATACTACATAAAATGAGAGCACCACAAATGAAGTGATCAGTATCTTTTCTTTTCACTTATCCAAGGTTTTCAAATTTGTAGATACATCCATAATTATTATGTTTCTTTACTAAGAAAATGTTCTTTAAAGAAGGGAAAGACATTGACAGAAAAATGTTCCAAAAATAAGCCAGAATAACAGAAAAAGAGTTGCAAAATTAGATGCCATTTAAATAATCTTTAAAACTGCATTCAGTGTTCATAGATTTTTTCATGACAAACATGTGTAAAGCAAATAACAGCAGTGACTGGGATATACATGTATATGAATATGGCAGTTCTAATGCTTCTACACCTACCAAAACCCTATTCAGATCTTAGTCCATATTCACCAGTCAAGATAAATCCTGCTCAAAAGCTAATAATCTTTGTTATGTACCAACTGTTTTATATTCAGTTCTAATTCTACATTTTGAGATACATCATTTAACAGGACAGAAGTGTCTATACTTAGTCTTAGGATTTACACTCTAAACCTGAATTTGGAATAGTTGAAGAAAAAAGACTAGCTTCTCAACCCTTTACCAGATGACACAATTGAAGCCTTGTCCAAACTGAAAGCATCTGCAGACAACAATTTCAGTGTGACTCAAATGGTGCAAGTTGTCTTTTATCAAGTAGAAAACATTTTCAGAAATGGAGAAAATGGTGGTTACCAGCATTTTCTACTTTTCCCAAAATGTTTAAAAATGGCTTCTTTCCTAGGGTCGTTGATAGTCTAAATTGTCTAGTAAAAGGTTAACTGGCTTCAGCATTTCTTCTCATTAAATCAAGACATTAGTTATGACACTATGATTCAAAATCCCAAGACTTGATGGTGAAGATAGACTAAATAAAATGTTATTAGTTCCTAGAACTGTTAGCATACTGTTCCCATCTTCAAAATTGGAGCATTCTACTAGTAACCCATAACCATGGTAAATTCCAAAGAGAAGAGTCACCTATAATTGCTTATCCGAAGATTCCATCAAAGATTTTGCTAACGATTAATCATTCTTTATATTTTGATAGAAACCAGTAATAGAGTAATAGTACACTGTGATTAAATGTTAAAAAACAATTAACTCACAGGCTAAGTACATCTTAACCCATTACCACACAATCTCTACTTTTGATGCCCCTGAGAAAGAAGCCTTTAGAAAACATTGTGGGAAAAGGAGAAAATGCTGGTAACCAGCATTTTCTCCTTTTCCCACAATGTTTTCTACCCTTCACAAAACAAATTTCAAATCTTCAGTCACTTTTATTTTGTCATCTGCAAATGCTTTCAATTTGGACAAGTCTAAAACTTTGATGTCTGGTAATGAGTTAAGTTGCTTTAGAGGACCTAGCAGATCAAGATCTGATTAAAAAATATGTATTGTCTGTTTTTTTTTTTTTTAAACTCCTACAAATATATGTGATAATCTTGAAATGTCAGGTTGAAATTTCTCATTTTGCCCATTGTTGTCCACAGTGTTATACTGTATTGTTTTCAACACATAGGAGCAAAACAAAGCCAAAGTCCATCATAATTGAAATGTATTACAAGGATATGGCAATAAATAAACATATCAAATGTCTGGTGAACTTCTCTGGAATATTACCATGTAACAAGCATGTTACATAATATCAAGAAAATATCATATCATGGGTTGAATTAGTTTTTACACTGAGAATGGGAAATGAACTATTGAGCTATATTTTACCAAATGATCAATACCACATGGGCTTTACAAAGAAAGGCACCACCAGTCAAGACAGAAAACCAGTCAATGAAGCAATTCGTAACACATCTATCTGAGACTTGAAAACATTTCTTTTAAAAAAAAAAAACATTTTTTTCCCTATCAAAATTCAGGCATATTTCTGATGAAACAGAGCAATTACTTCTAAGCTAAGTGTAGAAGACTATTCTGCCAAATGGGGTTTATTGCTTAGAAAGGGTAATTTCTTCTTCAATTCTCTACCACACAATGCTAAGACCCTAAGGGAGAGGGCATTTAAAAGCTGTTGTTGGAAGACTAGAAAATGCTGGTAACTTACATTTTCTTTTTTAAAAGAATGCTTTCTGCCCTATCACAGACAGCAACAAGTGAGCTACATTTAATTTGGCTTCCAATTCTGTAGAGTCCAACATTTTGTCTGTTATTGTTAACCACAATACTGTTCACATTTCTGTCATTACATCAAAATTCCTGTATCATCATTCATATTTTCCATTGGTCTTCAAGATCTGACCATGAGCAGGAGGTCAAAAAAAATGTATTTGATGTAAAAAGCTGTGTTTCATTACAGTTGGATAGAATGGTCTCTATTACTGCCAAAAATTATCACTGACTGTTTTTCTAGTTCTACTAGTGACAAGCATAAGGTTTCCATCTATTTCACCGTTATCTATTTATCATGGAAACTTACCATGTGTGTAATAATGTTGACATGAAGCTTAAAGAAAACAATGAAGTGAAAGTATGAAATAAACAGGTACTTGTAACAGAGAACTGACTGTGAGAGCATTAAACTTACGTGTGATTTCATGTTAATGTGAATTTTTGTTTTGAAATTAATTCAAAATGACAACATAAATACAGTATCATATACTTATAACCAAAACACAATCAACTGGCAGACAAAGTGAAAAATAAAGTATTCCATTGTGACTTTTTTGTTTGTTACTTTTTTGTTCATACTACAAAATCCCTGTCAGAGACAGCTTTTGAAAACATTGCAGAGGAAGGAAAAGAAAAGTCAATAACAACCATTTTTTCCTTTCCCTACAATGTTTACTACCATTTCAAACAAAAATCGCAAATAATTTCAATATTTACCTTTGTAGTTTACTACTGAGTTTATGGATTTCTATGCCATTTTCAACAGTATTTTTAACTCCTTGAATAAATTTGAAGCAGGAATGACATAGAAACTTAATCTGTTACAGCATTAGCTTTGTTTATATGTATCCAAATATTACAGAAGCTTATCTAACCTTTCCCAAACGACAGAATTTAAGACTGGTCCAAATTGAAGCACTTTCAGACGGCAAAATAAATGTAACTTACAAATTGAAACTTGAATTTAGAAGAGTAGAAAACATTGTGGGAAAAGGAGAAAATGCTGGTTACCAGCATTTCCTCCTTTTCCTAAAACATTAAAAAAAAAACACATTCTTTTTGGAGGTGGTTAAAATGCATAATCAAGTGGTATAGGCCTTATAAACTACAGTCCAGATCAATTAAGAGTTGTATATCTGAGTCTGTGCATGAAACTATAAGCATACAAAAACATCAGGGTCCGTATTCACCAACCATTCTTAAGAACATTCTTTGTCTTATTTTTCAAGATTTTCTGACAGTGAAAGTAACAGAACTTCTGATTGGCTAAACCATACGGTTTAGCCAATCAAAAGATCCGTTACTTTCACACTGACAAAATTCTGAAGAATAAGACTATGAATGTTCTTGAGAATGGTTGGTGAATATGGACCCAAGACAACAAAGTCACTGTTTAATGATCTGCTGCTTACCCTCATCTATAGCACCTAACTTAAGTTTTAACTTTTGAAACTCATGTTTAAAACGATCTGAAATTTTAAACATACTTGTTACAATTATTACTGATTGATTTTGCAGTGTTTAACACTGTTCAACATAATTTCAGTTACATCATGGCAGCCACTGCAACTTTAAATGCTTTCTTTGAGTCTCTTTTACCAGTAGTCTGCACAATTTCCTTTCCAAGCCACTAGTTGCATTCCCAAATAACCATTGTCAAAACAATGGTCATCTGGGGGAGAAAAATGAATCTTGTTGCAAATTAATGACTTTCTTCAATCATGCCAAGCCAAAGATCGAACCCATGACCCCCTGTTCTCAAGTCCTGTACCCCACCAACTGAGCTACTGGAGTTCAGGAATAATAATTATGAAAAATACAAAGACTACATGAATTATGAAAAGAAAGATTGACATTTCAAAGCTGTTACAAAGGCAGGAGAAATTAACTGTATTCATAGTACATTTTTAATACTGGTTACCATAAATGTATTTTGTCACTTGGCTGTTTTGTCAGTAGTAAATTTCTAAAACTGTCCAATCTGTATTTTATGAAATAAAATGCTTTTTGATGACATATTAGCCCTATCTGAGCAAAATAAAGGCAACTCTACTACATGTTCTAGCAGCTATGATACATAATTTTAAGTATAATGATATAACTTGGTCATTACTTTAACAACCATAAATACTCAATACCATATTTCAAAGACTGATTGATTTAAATATGGAAAATTACAGTATCTATCAAGCAAAAAGAACTAGATTGTTGGTACAAAAATTAGCAATTACATCAATAGAAAGGACTGCTACAGCTAAAACTGGTAAGACAATTATTCCTATTTATTGTATTAGCTTCTATGAGTATTATGTACCTTTATGAGTATCAGCCTCACTTTCATCTGGCTCCCCTCTCTCCTTCCTCTCTCTAGCAAGTTCTTCCTCTCTCTGGGCCCGAGCTTCTGCTACAGCTGCCTGTTGATTTAACTTGTTTGCTTCAAGATAAGCCATTTCAGCCCCGATCTCATTCTGTACAGCATCATAGAACAATCCTGTGATAAAAAAAATACTTGCTTGTCAGTTATAACAATATAACACATTTTTCATTCACACCACCCCAAGGTATTTTTTTCATCGACTAGTAAACAGCTTTCAAAACTTGTTTGCATTTATTTCCACAATGTTCTTCATATGTTTTGAGGTGTTATACCTTAACTCATTACCAAACGACAATATTTTAGACTTGTCCAAATTGAAAGCATTTGCAGATGACAAAATAAAAGTGACTGAAAATTTGAAATTTGTTTTGTGAAGGGTAGAAAATATTGTGGGAAAAGCAGAAAATGCTGGTTACCAGCATTTTCTCCTTTTCCCATGATGTTTTCTAAAGGCTTCTTTCTAAGGGTGTCAAAAGTAGGGATTGTGTGGTAATGGGTTAAACCTTATCCTGCTGACTAAGATACACAAAACTTTCAAGTTGATAGTAAAAACCTAAATAACCCTATTTGAAATGTATGTTTCTGAGAGAAATATCTCCTTAATTTGACAATGTAGATCCAAGATCAGACTGCACAATCTGTGCAGTCTGATCTTGACCTACATTGTCCACAAAAGATCAGTGAGTCAAACCTAGTAGCTTTAGGGTAAATTCATGTTTATAATCTATTTACATTGATTATCAACTGCTGGTAATTTGTTTCAGGAGGTAATAAATTAACTGCTTGTGCTTTATGTAAAATAAACCACCTATAGGGCTAAGTTTTGTACTGTTGCATTTGATAAGGTTTTGTGTCTGCAGAGAGAGTGGACCAAGAATGGCTTGCAAATATATGCAATCTGACCATCATATACATTCTCTTCTCCTAAAAGAATATGGTGTCAATCAGATGCTAATAAACTTACAATTAGAGGCCCTTGAGGGCCTGAAGCACTCTACTGGTAGTAATTTGCTAAATTTCTAGCATACATTGTTTATTCATGATACAAAAAGGCAAAACAAAAATACAAATACGCAAGAAAAAGAGTTGTGGGAGGGGGATGAAAGGTGTTGTAAGACGTGCTTGAACCCAGCAAGACAGCATAATAAACAGGTATGGTATGGTCACTATGATGACCTGATTAACTCTTTACCACACAATCCCGACTTTTAACGACCTTGAGAAAGAAGCCTTTTGAAAACATTGTGGGAAAATGAAAAAATGCTGGTTACCAGCATTTTCTCCTTTTCCCACAATATTTTCTACCCTTTCCAAATAAAATTTTGGTTTTTCAGTCACATTTATTTTGTTGTCTGCAATTGCTTTCAATTTGGACCACTCTGAAAATTTGTAGTTTGGTAAAGAGTTAAATAGTAAAATAATTGAAGCTCTGGTACTTGTACCTTTCTCCAAAACCAATATTTTCGAATCTAGTTAAATTTGGTAGGGTTTCAGTACGCATTCTATTTAAAAGTCATTGAAAGTTTCAAAGAAATATGACCAATAATGTGCCTGTTCTGGGGAAACAAGACTAGCTACATCATCAAATGATTGGTTTTCTTAAACTGATTGCTGGATTTTCCACGACTGATTAACAGAATTTATTTTTCAGTTCAATAGGTGTCAAGCTACTAATGATACATATAAAGTTTGCAAGTTTCATGAAAATCCAACCACAAAGCAAACTTTATTTTTTAACCCTTTACCAAACGGTAAAATTCTAGACCTATCAAAATTGAAAGCATTTGCAGACGACAATTTCAAAGTGGCTCAAATGGTTCAATTTTATTTTGATAGGGTAGAAAACGTTGTGGGAAAAGGAGAAATTGCTGGTTACCAGCATTTTCTCCTTTTCCCACAATGTTTTTTAAAGGGCTTCTTCCTCAGGGTTGTCAAAAGTTGTCGTTGTGTGGTAAAGAGATAAGCAAGAAAAATTCTAACAGACATGTTGACAGACAGAGTATAAAAAACCACACAGTTACATGGGCTCTGCTGGCTTTCAGCAAGAAAAGCTAAAAATCTCTGAGACAGTCCATGCTTACAAATTTTGTTAACATGTTTAACTCTTTACCAAATAACAAAATTCAGGCCTAGACCAAATTCAAAGTATTTGCCGACAACATATTGAATGTAGCTAAACAGACGATTTCTGTATGTGATAGGGTGGAAAACATTGTGGGAAAAGGAGAAAATGCTGGTTACCATCATTTTCTCCTTTTCCTACAATGTTTTCAAAGGACTTCTTCCCCGGGGTTGTTAAAACTTGGGATTGTGTGGTAAAGAGTTAAATGTCTATAAAAGTTAACATGTCTATGTTTCATCCTTACCCAACATTGTCCAAGCTAATATACTTCGAGGTTGAACACATGTTGCTGCTTCAAAGAATGTTTCTGCAGCCTCATGTTTCTCCAACAGTGTACAGACAACCCCGTACAGTAGTAATCTAGCAATGGAAATTAAATCATCTTTAATATTTTTACAAGATGGTTTGCAAATTCATAACAACAGTGCCCATAGGTCGTTATTTAAAAATCTCACATTCTTAAATCCTTGAGCAAAAAGTCTTTTTAAAACATTGTGGGGAACAGCAGAAATAGGTTACTAGGTTTTTTTTTAGCTTTTATAATTGTTCTCTCTTTCATAGTAAAACCTCATAATTTCAAATAACTTGTCTTTTAATTAAAAATGGACATGTCTAATGTTTGTCATCTATTAAATTTGAACTGATCCTTGATAAAATAGTGATATATATCATTTCAGATAAACATCCTGTGACATAATTTTGTATAATTCTACATTTGTTTGAGATAACCACTGGATGACTTCATTTTATATACTCCCTTTAGAGAAATGAATCCTGCTTTTCTCTGTGAAAATTCCAAAATGATAATTTACAATTAATCATGGAGACATTTCATTGTGACAGTCACCTTTTGGGAACAGATTTTATCACATACATATACAAGTATGTTATCAAACTTTCCAAATGCTTACTTGTTAACATTTTTCTAGATTTATTCAGTAAGATACTTTCTTGAAAAATATATATTATTCTATAGGTCTTACCCATGCAGATGTTTTTGATCAATTGCAACACATTCTTTGAAACATTCCTCTGCCTGGAAAATAGTAAAATGTGAAAAGTTAAAATACATCATACTTGCAAAAATCACATTAAATATACATGTGTTTTTTCTCTTTATTCTACAACATATTATTTTAACCCTTTCCCAAACAAGCCCTGGTTTTTACGTGTCTGCAGTAAAAGTCTTTTGAAAACACTGTGGGAAAAGGAGATATTGCTCGTAACGAGCAATTTCTCCTTTTCCAACAGTGTTTTCTACCCTTTTTGAGAACTTTCTGCCATTTTCTCAAAATCTAAAATTGTCATCTGCAAACTCTTTCGGTTTGGAAGAGTCCAAAATCTGTTGTTTGGGAAAGGGTTAAAACAAAACATGGAAAATGTTTCTAAACAAACCCATCAAACAGTAGGATTTTCAATTTCTATAAATTCTTATCATCCTTGTGATATGCTTCCCTAACTGACAAGTCAAAAAATAATCACTTTTCAAATTGATCATATTTTGCAACAATTGTACTGGATACTGGATACTTTTAAAAATAACAGTAAGTAATGTAAGTAACACACAGGAGTAATATTTGATGGAAAACATCTTTTAATATGAATAATTCTTTGAAAACAATGAATATATTCAAAATTGCTGTTTTTGCACAAGAAAGTGATAAAAAAAGTTGTATTTGTACATTAGAGTCCTTTTCAACTTCTATTCGGATAAGTGAGAAATGAACAAGAATGCCTGTCTATACAAAGTGTTGTTTAAATGTTAAATCCTGTGCAGAATCTGAACAAAGCATATGCTTTCAAGACATTTCAAATTTAATGTATCATAAGTATGGCTTAAACTTTGGTATTTTACTTACATTTTGTCTGTATAAATATCACAAAAAATGGGATTTATTTACCATTTTGCTACTTCTATGTGGGCTATGGTCTCTTCTTTATTATGCAAAGTTTATTAAGGATCAAAAAAGACCCTGATATTACGTCCACATACCTTGGTTACATCATTGATGTACAAACTGTAAGTTCCATAATCTAACCAGTGGCTGGGATCATTTCTGTTTCTTGCAATACGCTGAAACAGAAAATTTAAATATACTTACATGGTCAAAAAAGTGCAGTATTTTTTCAGTAACAGATCTGATTATTAAATTTTAGACAGCAATGCAAGTTATTCATTGACATCACACTTTTTTTACAGTCAGCACAAAAACTGACCATGTTTTGGTGTGTCATGCATCGTTTCAGTTATCAAAGAGCAAGAGCTCACTCTATTTTTCCACACAGAACTCTTATCTTGCTCATAAAATCATTGTGATACTTGCCAGCTAATTATAATTCAATATATAAAAGCTCAAATAGATGCACTGTGAAGTGAAAACCATGTCCAACATTGTGTTTGGGCATGTACTGGCTAGCTATTGAAGTCACGACCTCCCTTTAAACAATGAGCACTACATCCTAAATTGCAATAACCTATTTTCAAGTTACTGTGGAGGGCCATGAACATCAAAAGTACTGCAAGTATGAATTGAATGATAAATGAAAACTTCATACAGTTCAAACATTGCACACTGTATACAATGACTATAATGGCTACATGCTAGTAAGCTGGCTAATCTCTGAGTTCAAAATAAAATGTTTCATTTCATATAGTGAAGGAAATGTTCAAACACTTTCATAACAATTTCATTGCAAAATTTACCTCCTGATAGTATTTAGTGGCCAGTTCATAGTTTTCATTGACCTCTGCTTCTCTGGCAAAATGTTTGAGCTGGGCAGAGTCTGTGAGTGGAGATGGGATCGGGGCTTGGTCCTCTAGAGCCAGGGATTTAGTTAGGCTCTCATGCATTTGGTCTATAAGGTATACATACAGCTCACTCAGAAACGTCTGTAAAATGAAAAATAGCAATGTAGACTGAATGTCACCATTTATATAATTTATTTTGAAAAGAAATATGTAACCCTATGCCTAAATTACATTTTTTACAACCATCACGGTTTAGTAAAGAAATCAGTCAATCAATAAAGGCATAAAGAAATAAGTTCCATGTTGTAGACTGAAAAGAAAATGTTAACCTTTTAACCCTTTACCACACAATCACTTCTTTTAACGAGTTTGAGAAAATAGCCTTTTGAAGAAAACATTGTGGGAAAAGGAGAAAATGCTGGTAACCAGCATTTTTTCCTTTTCCCACAATGTTTTCTACCTGTTCAGGAACAAGTGCTATCATTTAAAAACATGTGAATTGTCCTCTGTGAATTCCATGAATGAAGACCTGTCTGAAATTCTACTGTGTGGTAAAGGGTTAAGAGGTGACAAAATTTTGGTGTCATCCAAATTGAAAGCATTTGCAGATGACAATTTAAAAGTTGCTAGGCTTATGACATTTGCCTGTAAAAGTGTAGAGAATATTGTGAGATAAGGAGAAAATGCTAGTTACCAGTATTTTCTCCTTTTCTCACAATATTTTCATTTTTTTTTTTTTTTTTTTTTTTATTTTATCTTTGGGGGGGGGGGGGTTGTCTCAGGGTCATTAAAAGTCAGGATTGGGGGTTGAATATGACAGATCATAAATACATTTACATTCTAAAACTTACTGGTGATCACGCAAAAACTTTGATGAAGTCTGCGTGATCCCGTAAAGTGAAAAACAAACTTTACCTTTGCATTGACCTTTGTCAATTCATAACTTATTCCTTTCTTCATTAAGACATTGCATGTCTTTATCAAACACCAATCCACTCTGCTCAAACACTGAGCAAACAGCAATGGCACATCTCTAACTAAACCAAAATTTCAAAGCCACAGTAAGACAGTTATCTGAGAAAACATTCTAATTTATACCTGTAATTCTTGTCTGTCATCAAAGTTTGTTGTTTTTAAGTATTTTTCTCTCACAATTTTCACAACAGAATGTTTTAGCTGTTCTTTGAAAGCAAAGTACTTTCCAGAGGAGTTAAGCTCATAGATCAACTGTTGTCGTCTGAAAAGAAAAGAAGTTTTTGAACATGTTCCACTGTTGTACATACAGGAGTCTTTGCCAAACAATGCTAAATGTAAACAGCCCCGAGGATTAGGACATTTGAAAACATTGAGGGACAAGGAGAAAATGTTGGCAACCAGCATTATCTCCTTTTTCCAACATGGTTTTCTACCTTATCAAAGACAAGTTCTATCATTTGAGGCATATATGATCTGGTGTCTGCAAAGGTTTAGGATTTGGACAAGTTTGAAATTTTGTCATAATTATGTTGTGGAGCTACTCTTTACCAAAAGACAAAAATCACAGACTTGTCTAGTATTTACAGACGACAAAATAAATGTGACTCAAAAAAGGAAATTTGATTTCAGAAAGGTAGAAAACATTGTGGGAAAAGGAGAAAATGCTGGTTACCAGCATTTTCTCCTTTTCCCACAATGTTTTCAAAAGGCTTCTATTACAGGGTCGTCGAAAGTCGTCATTGTGTGGTAAAGGGTTAAATAGCTCAAATAAAGTAGCTCAGAAGAATAAAGATAATTCACCAAAGCATATAGCAAAAAAAACATGCTAGGTAATAGTATAATGTCCAAACAAAGTATCATATTTTTGTGTTGGTGCCTTTGCCAAAGTTCACTCCTACATATGCACAGCTTAAGATAAGAGGGAGTGAGGTTCCGGTATTCTTAATCCATTATTTCTCTTTGAAACCCTAATGTTGTGGGTTACTCATTAGAATTGTCTCGATGAGATGATTCTAATGAGTACCCACAACATAGGGTTTAGTGGAGAATAACTAATATCTTTAATTTTGAAATCAAAATCACTCCCACCATCTAGAGCTCTGTAGTATGTTTTTGTTAATGGTTTTACAATCTTATCCAACTGTTTGGCATGATGGATAGTTAACAAAGTACAAAAACATGAAGGGTAAAAAACCTTTTTTCCATGGACTCTTGAGTCTGAGGCTCCTCTGTTTTCAGTTCATCTCCAAACATGTCCCTGATAAAAGTATGATATACATGTACTATATAATGTACTTGAAGAACAATTGATGCCTTATGATATACCAGTAATATAATATACTGTAACAAAGTTAATGAGGAATAATTCACCAAATTCTACCATCATAAGACTATTATTACAATGCAAATGATATCATGCTGTTAGCCCATTACCAAACAACAAAACTTTAGACTGGTCCATATTGAAATCACTTGCAGACAACAAAATAAATGTAATTTAAAACTTGAAACTCTAAAGGCTTCTATCTTGGGATTGGAAAAAGCAGGGATTGTTTGGAAAGGGGTTAATGCAAAGAAAGCATGCAAGTCATCGGGTAATTAATTCTACTCTTTTTTCTCCTTCAAACAATGCAAACAAAGAAAGCTGCAAATACATCATAATACTTCTGGAAAGAAATGATGAAAATAAGCTGTCTTTAGATACAACAAATAGTTACCTAAATTCATCTAGTATAAGGCCTGCAACACTGCCAACCTGGGTATGGAAGTCCTCAATTGCCTAGAAAAATATACTATAATTGTTTATTTTCTATCAACTCTGTTCCACACAATCTCCAGTTTTAAGGACCCTTTGGAAGAAGCCTTTAGAAAACAGTATGGGAAAAGGAGAAAATACTGGTAATCAGCATTTTCTTCTTTTCCCACACTATTTTCTACCCTTACAAAGACAAATTCCATTGGAACTGCATCTGAATTGTCTACTGCAAACACTTTCAATTTGAAGCAGTCTAAATTTTTTTTTGTGTTGTAAAAAGTTCAAGCATTTTGCACACAAAGGAATGATGAAATGGTTGGTAAGTTTTTGTAGATTTTGTTTCATGTCTCTAAATATCTTCCAACAAATAATTATACATAATACATGATGTGTAGATCAAAAGGTTTTCTCCTCACTACGAACTTATTCTAACTTCACAGTCATCAAGAAATGGTTCAAATATATATATTTTGCTACTTGAAAGTTTATTGCTACAAATCTGAATATTTACATTCACTATCTATGTCATCAGATGCCTTAACCCATTACCACTCAATGACACCTTTTGACGCCCCTGGAGAAGAAGCCTTTTGAAAACATTGTGGGAAAAGGAGAAAATGCTGGTAACCAGCATTTTCTCCTTTTCCCACAATGTTTTCTACCCTATCAAAGCAAAATTGCACCATTTGACCCACTTTGAAATTGTCGTCTGCAAATGCTTTCAATTTGGATAGGTCTAAAATTTTGCTGTGTGGTAATGGGTTAAAATTATCTATAGGGGCCTTGGTAAGATTTATAGATTTATATACCCTTTGTGCACCATCAGTTCTCTTTGGGAATAAAGGCCTTGGTGGTATATATTCTGCTACTCTTCTTGCAAGTTCCTCTGGGGGCCTTTTTGGGATAAGGGGCCTTGAGAGGGAAATTTCTATCATGACATAAGACTTGGCATCCACATACTGCTGGCCCTCCAGGTTGACTGGGGCTGCCTCAGGCTCTGAACCTGCATCTGATTTTATAGTCTGTGAGGTCTGAAGTGAAAATATCAATCAGTTTGAATCAGTCAGTAAGTCAGTTTGCTTTTAACCTGTGCATTCTTGCATTAACCCTTTTCAGCACAATGCTGACTTTAACAACTGACTTTAACAAACCTTAAAAAGAAGCCTTTTGGAAACATCTACAGAAAAGGAGAAAATGCTGATCACTACAAACACTTTCAATTTGGACAAGGCTCAAATTTTAGTTGTCTGGTAAAGGGCTAAAACATCATAGCTGATTGAATGCTTCTTGCTTCTTTAAAAGTTTTAACCTGAACATACATACAGATAAATTAGATAAATTTGTGAAATTGTAACAAAACTTTATCAGTATTTTCTGTGGAACAGTAGAGTTATATACTAAATAAACAGTAAAAAAATAATATCAAAAATTTATTGAATTGTAGGGGATTGAATGGCTCTGCTCCTCTGAAATAAGAAAAATGTGTAACAAATAAAAAAGTATCATGCATGCAATGTCAAGTACATGTTCCAATTCAACACAAATCATGATGTTCTTTAACTCTACCAAACAACAAAATTTTGAACAAGTCCAAATTGAAAGCGTTTGCAGACAATAAAATAAATGTGAATAAAGAATTGAGTTTTGATTTTGGAAGAAGAGAAAACATTGTGGGAAAAGGAGAAAATGCTGGTTACCAGCATTTTTTCCTTTTCCTACAATGTTTTCCAAAAGGCTTCTTTCTCAGGGTCGTCAAAAGTAGGGATTGTGTGGTAATGGGTTAAGTTCATGTTTCCTATGTTTCACTTAATGCTAATGATATGTTAGTCATTCTAATCAACATGCAGTCATGCATTGAAAAAAATGAATTAACTCAAAAGTAACAAGAACAGGAAAACTCAATGGTTACTCCCTGATGTGTGAGATTTGTCAGCAGATACTAAAACATGGATACACAGACTGGGTTTCTTTAGAGGAGCTTTAAAAGGACAAATATGTTGTAAATGTAAAATAAACATGTCAGTGCAAACTGCTCAGATGATGCATTATACAGTTCACTCTAATCTATATTACTGGTAAGTCCTATGATTAGTATACGTTAACTTAATAACTCAAGTTTTTCTTTCTCTGTTTTGAAGCTGATCATCTTGAAAACATTGTGGCAAAAAGAAAATCTTTGGTGGTTTCTCAATTGAATTGGAGCACTAACATATCGCAACTTGATTGCAATGGAGCGCTACTGCATCTCTAATGGCCGCTATCGAATCACATCGAAGCGCAATGACCAGCATACTAGTGAACATTTGTGCTCTTGAGCGATGCGATAGCGCTCCACTTACGATGATTACATTCAAGTTGCATTTCGATAGCAATTTAAGGGATAAGTAGTTACCGGTATGTGATGATGTTCTGAACAGATCGCCACAGATCTTTGTGCAAGGAAATACACTGATGGCTATCTCGACAATCCATTAAAGATCTGTTAGTGTTATTGGCGTTCTTGCGCTCTACATAGCAATCTACAGCGCTCTGTGAGTGCACTGTAGATCGTGGCCTAGTGGAATGGGGGTATTAGATGGGGTGAAAAAGAGAGGAGGAATAGTTGAAAATGCTGGTTGCTGCATTTTCTACTTTCTCCAAAAATGTCTTCAAAATCCTATTTCTTCTGGGTCTATAAAACTCAGGATTCTGTGGTAATGTGTAGTATAGAACTAAACTCTAACATTAGTGTACATGACATGTATCTGCAAAAGTACTAAACAAATTAAAGTCTATAATCTCACTCAGGTTATATCTAACAGACTAATATTATCATAACACTGTATAAGTATTCTTCTCATTTTGCTTCTACTCAGTTCTTTTTTAAAAGTAACTCTTCAACCATACCAAGTTTCTTGATATTTCAATCATCCAAACAGATGCTAAATACAGCTAGGATGAATTTGTTTACAAAAATAGCAGTTTTCAATTTACAAGATGACAGCGATCAAAAGATCATGAAAACATGGTAGCATACAGATTTACTTTGTTTTTGGTTTGTATTAGAGTTAAATGCAATCTTAATATCTTAGGTCAAACCATGTAAGTTAGTGTATATGTTCCCTGGATTTCTCAAACCAGTTCTTACACAGTTTTCTTTCTAAGCCACTGCCTAGTTATCTCGCATGCAGCAAAGGTGAGTGGTGAAAAATCACCAGAAAGTTTGTTTCAATCTGGTCTATCTTTGAGAAACTTCTGTGTTCTGGCAATGTTTTTTAAAGCTGTTTGCTAGACTGGATTAAAATAAAATATCCTCTGAAAGGACTGATGAGAAGCAGTTATATCATTCAAAACATTCTTTATCACTCATTTGAGAAATTACAGACAGTGAAAGCGTTCCACACTTTACTTACTCCTAAATTGTTCTTTCCCTCCTTGAAATACAGAATGTGACAAATTTAATATATATTGTCTGTTATAAAGGCTTACGCATGTTTCCTTTAAATTAACCCGATACCAAACAATCCTAAATATCAGGGACCTGCAGTGTTTCACATATGCTGTTGGAAAAGAAAAAAATGAAGAGAACTGGCATTTTTTCTCCTTTTCCAACAATGTTTTCAACCCTTTCAAAGACATATTCAGCTACATTTAACCCTGAAGCCGTTAATCAAGACTCAATGACCTTTGGCACAGTGTAGATCAAGATCAGGATTCACAGAACATGCTGTCTGATCTTGGATGTACACTACCGCTAACAAGATATTTAAAAAATAAAATTCATTGCTTTATATAGCCTTGGTAGGTGGATGATTTAACCATTTCCCAAACGACAAATTTTCGACTCTTCCAAACTCATAGAGTTTGCAGATGACAATTTCAAATTTGATAAAAATGGCAGAAAGTTCTCCAAATGGGTAGAAAACATTGTGGGAAAAGGAGAAATTGCTCGTTATGAGCAATTTCTCCTTTTCCCATAGTGTTTTCAAAAGACTTGTACTGCAGACACATAAAAACAAGGGCTTGTTTGAGAAAGGATTAAGGAGATCTGAACTTCTGCCTCAGCAATATCTGAATAGTTCAGCGCTTAGAGATATCCAACAACCAGAGACGGATGGACGGATGGATGGATGTGTATTTTGTCAAATCCATGAATACATCCTTGATAAACCCAAAGCTCCTTCATTTGAGAATAGTAAGGGACTAAAACAACTTTACCTAGCTTTTTTTCCTTTTTATGTCAATGATTGTTACTGATCAAATGGTTTCTGTGATAATTTTTGCACAACACTTTTTTAATTCTTTACTAAACAATCCCTGGTTTTCATGAGCCTGAGATAGAAGCCTTTTGAAAACATTTTGGGAAAAGGAGAAAAGAAAATGCTGGTAACCAGCATTTTCTCCTTTTCCTACAATGTTTTTTACCCTACTGGAACCAAATTTCAGTTTCTGAGTTACATTTATTTTGTCATCTGCAAATGCTTTCAATTTGGACCAGTCTAAAATTTTGTCGTTTGGGAAAGAGTTAAGTATACTGCATAACTTTAATAAAAGTACACACCAAAGCATCTGTTTGTATCCAGTCACAATTTCTCATCATGAAGTCTAAAAGCTAAGCATCTGTTTACTTAAAAAATTGCAATAAACCTGATATAACATAACTTTACAAGCTACAAAGAATAATCTACTCTAAAGACATACAAAAGTGCTTCATCTGCTGCATAATGAAGAAAAGAGACCAAAATATTGCTTAACCCTTTCCCAAACAATCCCAGGTTTTCATGACTCTGAGAAGAAAGCCTTCTGAAAACATTGTGGGAAATGGAGAAAATGTTTATAACCAGCATTTACTTTTTTTCCAACAATGTTTCTTCCCTTCCAAAAACAAATTTCAATTTTGAGTCTCATCAATTTTGTCGTCTGTAAATACTTCCAATTTGGACTAGTTTAAAATTATATTGTTTGGCAAAGAGTTAAAGCCTTTACCAAAAGACGAAATCTGAACTTGCCCAAATCCAAAGCATTAGATGACAACAAAGAAAATGTGGCTCAAATATTGGAATTTGTCTTTAAACGCACAAAACATTGTGCAAAAGGGAGAAAGTGCCAATTACCAGCATAAATATGATTTTTCTTCTTTTCAAAAGCCTTTTGCCTCAAGTTGGTTAAAACTCATAATTGTGTGGCATAGGGTTAAAAACTTCACTCACTAATTCTAAGTAATGATACTTCTTATACTAGTTCACTATCGACTTTCAAAATTAACCAGAACTCTTAGCAAGGCAAGGACACTGCTTCGGACTTTTGGTAGTACTACTGTTCAGGATCAGACCACACAAAATGTACAGTTTGATCTTGAACCTACAGACTTATGAAGAGTTACAAGCTCAATTGCTTTATCATCACCACAGTCTAAGGCTTTAATCTATATTTACTAAGATCTCAGTCTGTTCTAAGATTTTGTTCGTAACCCCCTGAAGTGCCAAATACATGAAAACAGGTATTTTCTTTCCATAAAAAAAACCCAGGTATTGTTACTTCACAGCTGATTTTGCCAAAATATCTCATAAAATAGCAGGCCATGTCAATCTAAGACCAGACGGCACATTCTATGCTGCCTGATAAAAACTCACACTGTCTGCAAAAGTGGTTGTTGTGCTTGATGCTAATAGTGTTAATTATAATAAATCTGCTATCCGAAATAAAGTTGCTATGCGCAGCCTAGTCAATCAACAGCATGTTCTAAAATGTTTAGATAAAGTTCAATGGTACATGACTCTGCTATAAACAATTATTGGGTATAGTTACCTCTCGTGACATACTTGCACTCTGTGACACAAAGTAGTGCTCAGTTATACAAAATAAATGTTAAACAAGAAGTTACAGTGATATACAGACATTAGCTATTGAAATGAAGTCATAAGAAATACTACTGGTATCTCTTTGCCTTTGAAAAAATCTAATGATCAGCAGATTGTTTGTACATTTTGGTTTATTTCCTTATTTCATTGAACCCTTTTGAAGATGGAATATGTCAGACTTGCCAAAATTGAAAGCACACCTGAAGAAAACAAATTTTATGTGAAATGGGAATATTTTTAAAAGAGTTTATCAGCATTTTCGTCTTTTTCACAATATTTATAAAAGCCATTTCCCTCAGGGAAAGGCTTTAAAAACAAATTTGTGAACAAATCGAGGGCATTCTTGTAAGCAATTGGTTGATAAACATAACCCGTTACCACACAATGACGACTTTTGACGATCCTGAGGAAGAAACCTTTTGAAAATATTGTAGGAAAAGGAGAAAATGCTGGTAACAGCATTTTCTCCTTTTCCTACAAAGTTTTCTACCCCATCAAAACAAAATTGCAACAATTGAGCAACTTTGAAATTGTCGTCTGCAAATACTTTCAATTTGGATAGGTCTAAAATTGTGCTGTGTGGTAACCGGTTAAATGGAGTTATAATACACAATTGCATGTGAAGATACTGTAGCAATTACAGAAACAACCCCCATCTACCTGGAATACCCCAATTCTAACCATTCCTTTATTTTTATTTTTCGTTGAGATTTTTAGCGTTTCACATTTTTACATTAAGATTTAAGTGAAAAGTGGCAATGATCCTTCTTAAAAATAAGAGCATCTCATCTTGAATGCTTGGAAGTTGAGAAAATTTTAAATAAAGAAAAAAGGTGTATCTTAGTAAAAATTACTTCAGAGCAACCTGTTCTTGTTGAATAATTATGCCGGTTCCTCTATCAATAGTTAACATCCCCAAAATTCAGGTAAATGTCTTCAATAATGACAGTGATATGACAAATTATAAAAATTTTTCAATACGGTATTGGGAGGCAAAAAACAATCAAGTTATGACAAGACCTTTAATTTTCTTTGAAAACAGCCGAGCTAAAAACTAAAGAACACCTTCCACAGTTTTATTGTCCTCTTAATTATTCAAGCAAGGATTTTATTTTGCTATTGTAATTTACCATTGCAATGTCTCTTTTATTCTAGAGCTATGAATTAAATAAGTGCATGATTGTGTTGTCTTAACAAATAAATAAAGTTGATGAGGAGCATAATTTATGCACTCATTTTATCAAATCTTATACCCAGTACATTTTGATGAATACATTTGTGCACCACCCCTAAGCAACACCCCTAGAGTGATCTCCCTTGTCAAAAAAGTGAAACTATATAGACACACCATCATAGTGATGAAAGAAAGAAGAGAGTGGTTGTCGAGGAAGTGACATCACAGTTACAAACCTCAGTATCAGTGTGTTGGGGTGCTACACTATTGGATCTCTGGAAACAATGACAGTTTAAGGTGAAAAAAATAAAACAACTAAAAGAAAACACATAGCGAAGACAGGCAAGAAAACAGAAAATAATAGATTTCACAAGTATGTGTATCTGAGATAACAGTATGCTGATAATTATTATGACAAGATGAAATGATGTAATGTTCATAAACTATTCATGTAACATAAAGGTATAAAAAATTGGTTTTCAAATGATGTTTTTCCCACCATTTTTCATATAGTAAAATTTGAAAAAAAAATTGATGGTGAACACATATAAACCTTTTAGAGGTAACTTTGGCGGTCATTTGTAGTAATTCTCATCCCAGTCTTTGGTGACTAAAGGGTTTTTCCTTACACATAGATAAAAATGCTTGACTACTTTTATCATTTTCATGTTCAAATGAGATTTAAACTAAACCAGTTTTGTATTTGTAAGTCTGAGAACAAGAAGAGGTTGTACAATATACAGATCTGTTTATTTGTTTGTTTATTTGCATGTCAAATATATTTATATGAATAATATGCCTATTGAACAGAATGTCCAATCGTGTTCAGTGTAATCTTTAGTATACATGCATTACACAGATGATTTTAATCACCATACTTCTTTCATATCTTGAACATAAACCTCTGAATTTGAACTCTAATAAGTTTATATTGCTTTGACATTTGTAAAAGCATGAGTGAATTTGATGATGCTTGTTTTTGTTTAGTTATATTTTATTTAGAAATTAAAGGCTGACATGTGAATTGTGAGATGGCTGATTATACTCTATACATAAATGGAACACAGCGGTTAAGAAGGAGATAAGTCAATGACAAGTTTTGATCATCCTCAATGAAAAGGGGCATACAAAACACACCTGCAATGTGAAACATAACCTACCCTGGATTCATCTAATCTGGAATGCTGATGGGCATAGAATATAAATCAATGGGCATCTTTAAAAGATTGCTTTAGGAGTGTAACAAGACAAAGTATGTCTTCATTTTTACTAACCATAAAAGCACATTGGAGAAAAAATATTTTTACTGAGTTATATATATTTTTTTAGCATGTTCAATCATGCAACAAGTGTTAATTTTAAAGAATGTTTATGTAGTTCGTTGATTGGTTTCCATATACCTTCAAACTAGATTTTTGAATATTAAAAAAATCCAGTGATATACCTTTACAAGAAACGAATATACAAGTACAAGATCACATCAAATAAAGAAATGGTAAGTGTCCCTAAAATACTAGTTTCATTCTTATTGAAAATTGATAAAAGCTGGCAAAATGGCTTTTAACAAACATCAAAAGCACTCCTCGAAATATAATTATGCAATATAACATTTTTTTTCCTGAACAATCCTTCATTTTTTTTTTTTTGAACAATCCTTTAACATTTTTAAATTAAAAAAAAAATTAAATAAACTCTTTTTAACACACAATAAAAGAAAAAAATCCATCAGAGAAAAACTAACAGGATATAAGGGAATACCCACTCTAGATGCTTGGTTTATGATTGCCTAAAAAAGGTAAATAAATATATTCTTTACTCCTCTTACAAATAAATATGAACAAGGAAACTAGTCTAAATTCCAAGGAACTACCAATAAAAACTCTCAAAAGGTCAGATTTACATGCAAAATGTGACAAATCTGCATGCATGCTTGTAGGGAGGGGTTCCACAATGTTTAACTTTTACCTCAAACACAAAATTTGATACATTTAAGCAAGTGATGAAGGTTAGAATACTCTTTTTCATTAATAGAACCAAAATTCAAAGCAAGAAAATGTCCAGAATCATATCAATTGTTTTCAGGTTTCTCTGTTTTTACATAATATTGTATTTTCCTGATCCAATATCTTTTAACCTCATACTAGTATCTGTTGGGTTCTGACTATATGCCTTTTATTATACTTGTTGTAAACTTTCCATTATTAACTTTTTACCAAATGACAGAATTTTAGACTGGTCCAAAATGAAAGCACTTGCAGATGACAAAATAGACGTAATTCAAAAATTGAAATTTGTTTCCAGCAGGGTAGGAAACATTGTGTGAAATGGAGAAAATGCTGGTTACCAGCATTTTCTCCTTTTCCCACAATGTTTTCAAAAGGCTTCTATCTCATGGTTATCAAAAGTAGAGACTGTGTGGTAAAGGTTTAAGCATAGTGAAACAAGAAAATTACTGAAAAGAGTGATTTCTCTGTTTGCACATTCAGTTAATTTGAAATGTAAGAGTCTACAAAAATATGAAAATAATATTGAAAGTTCAGACATATGGGAAAGACAATGAAAAAATCTTTTATTAGTTTCTAGATTGTAGATTGAATGTAACAGACATTTTCAGTGTGTGGAAAAGACTTTCGACCTGTTATTCCTTTATCAAACAATCCTGAAAAAAGAGATCTTTTAAAAACATTGGTTACCAAACTTTGTCCTTTTCCCACAATGTTTTCTTCTCGTCAAAATACAAAGTAGATTTTCCTAAACACACTTATTGTGTTGTATTCAAATGCTTTCAATCTGGGCAAATCTAAATTTGGTCATTTGGTACGAGGTTAAGTCAATGAATATCTTTCAAAAGGACATGGGCAGTAAAGATCCGAAAATGAACACTCTGTGAAGTTTAGAGCCTATTCACCAGCAATCCTAAATAATATTCTAATTCTAAATTCTAAGACTAGCAAGTGGATAGGCTGAGACACTATCTCTTAGCCAGTCAGATGGCTTGTCTTGGAATTTAAAACTATAATTCAGTTCATAATGGTTCATCAATACCACTCCTTATTTTCACTATACACTGTCCGAAACAAAGAATTGTTGCCTTAGCAAACTAAGACCTACTCAATTAAGATGTATATATTTGGGGATAAGATTAGACATAGAGTTGTTTAAATACCTGAAATAACCCAAAGCTTACCCCTTTCTTGACATCCTTAGCTTGTTTATCATCCTTGTCCTTGCCGCCTTTTTTGGGCCCAGGAGAGGCACTACTCCTGTTCAGAATGTTGTTTGCAATTCTGGCAGCCTCATCACCCAAACCTGTTTTTCTCTTTGTCTGGAAATCAAAACCATACTAACAATGATTATCAAGCAACAGTTTGTTATGTCATAGTTAATTTATAACTTCATCCTGATTTTCTTTGATATACTTGTAATTCAAAGGGTGGTCAATTGCAGACATTATCAAGGCAGTTTCAATCAAACTCAAATGAAGCAAAACAATTTCTCCTTTTTATCTGCATGGTGTTCTATGCCACTCTCACCATTACTTACAGAAGACCATGATGATAGCACAGCCTGATAGCAACACCATGTCATGTTGCATATAGAGTTCTTCGATGCATTTCTCAAGTACACTCCATCATGATGAGAACTACCAGCATGGATAGAACCACAGCTTGTATTCACCAACCATTCTTACTACAACTCTTTTTCTACACTTCAATGTACTAAACCGTTTTGCCAGTGAGAAATTGTGTTCCTTTCTAAATTCAGAATAAGACTACCAGTAAGTTTAGAATTGAGATTAGATGCTGAGAGAAGGCCTTGGATTTCCAGATACAGATCTGTTATCTTAAGCACTGGGTCTCAAAGGGAACCCAAAAGTAACAGTAAACTGTTGAATACTAACTAATAAGCACTGCATGCTGGTGCCAATGCTGCAAGTGCTTGATTTTCTGTAAATATTAAAAGTCAAAAATCACGTTGTATAGGTTCCCCTTTTGATATTTAACAAGTTGTCATATGTCTGATGTAATACTTTCAGTAATAACAAGATATTGTAGAATGTCAAAGTTTTTGCACTACAATGAAGAAGACACCAGGCCTATGATAACAACTTGTTTTCTTCAAAAACAGCCAAGCTAAAAATGACTCTTGATGTGACTATCAAGTCACTAGCTCTACAAAACAACTAACTGTCTAACCTTTTCATAAAGAGCTTGATCTGTGTATGAGTTTATCTTGTATGCTCCTCTAATTCTTTTCACTGTAAAACATAGAAAATATATATATTTAACTTACTATCTCTTGGGAGAAAAAGAACAGCACACAATAAAGAAATTATAATCATAAATATAGGTGGTATGAAATATAATCTGATCCGTGTACATGATTGCAATGAGCTTAACTTTAATTTTTCAAGTCTGATGGAGAGTCTTGCATATGCAACAACAAAAAGAAATAATACTATTTTAATTAACTCTTTACCAAACCACAAAATTTTAGATTAATAAGTTCAAATTGAAAGCATTTGCAGAAGACAAAATAAATAAGAATCAAAATTGAAATTTGTTTTGTGAAGGGTAGAAAACAATGTATAAAATGCTGATTATCAGCATTTTCTTCTTTTCCAAAATGGGTTTTATCCTATCACAGATAAATCCCCCTATTTGCTACAAATGTTTTTAATTTGGACCTGTCTAAAATTATATCATTTGGTAAAAGCATAAACAGAGCTCTAGTCATTCATTAACAATATAATTTTCATGACTTTTCTTGTTTTACAAATGCATATTAACCCTTTACCAAACACTCCCTGCTTGTTATGACCCTGAGGTAGAAGCCTTTTGAAAACATTGTGGGAAAAGGAGAAAATGCTGGCAGCCAGCATTTTCTCCTTTTCCCACAATGTTTTCTATCCTGCTGGTTACAAGTTTCAATTTCTGAGTTAAGTTTATTTTGTCATCTACAAATGCTTTCAATTTGGACCAGTTTAAAATTTTGTCGTTTGGTAAAGATTTTAAAGCATCCAAGGAAGAAAAAACAATTAGGTAACTTGAGAATGTGGTGTGTTAAACAAGTTATTTAAAAGGAGAGTTAAAGCATCCAAGGAAGAAACAAGAGGGCCATGATGGCCCTGAAATCGCTCACCTGAGTTTATTGACCAAACATGCACCATCTAGTTTCCCAGTGACCTAGTTTTTTATCAGACATTACCCATCATCAAACACTTTTGAGATATCAATAAGACAAACATTCTGGCCAAGTTTCATGAGTATTGGACTGAAAATGTGGCCTCTACAGTGTACAAAAGGTTTTTCTAAGATTTCATCAAGTGACCTAGTTTTGGACCCGACAAATACCCATTATCAAACTCTTTTGAGACATCACCAAAACAAACATTCTGACCAAGTCTGAAGAGTATCAGGCAGAAAATGTAGCCTCTGGAGTGTACACAAGGTTTTTCTAATATTTGACCCATTGACCTAGTTTTTGACTCCACATGACCCATTTTCAAACTCATTCAAGGTATCACCAGGACAAATATTATGAACAAGTTTTAGGAGTATCAGACTGAAAATGTGTCCTCCAGAGCATACAAAAGGTGTTTATAACATTTGACCTATTGACCCAGTTTTTGACCCAACATGACCCATATTCAAACTCATCCAAGATATTATAAAGGCAAACATTCTGACTAATTTTCAAGAGTGTTGGACTGAAAATGTGGCATCCAGAGCATATACAAGGTTTTTCTAAGATTTGACCTGGTGACCTAGTTTTTAACCCCCAATGACCCATTTTCAAACCTGTCTGAGATATCATCAAGACAAACATTCTGACCAACTTACAAGAGTTTCGGACTGAAAATGTGGCCTCTAGAGCCTACAACAGGTTTTTCTAACATTTGACCTAGTGACCTAGTTTTTGACCCCACATGACCCATTTTCGTTCATGTCCGAGATATCATCCAGGCAAACATCCTGACCAACTTTCATGAGTATCCAACTGAAAATATGGCCTCTAGAGCGTACAAAATGTTTTTCTAAGATTTGACCTAGTGACCTAGTTTTTGACCCCACGTGACCCATTTTCAAACTCGTCCGAGATATCATCCAGACAAACATTCTGACCAACTTTCATGAGTATCCGACTGAAAATGTGGCCTCTAGAGCGTACAAAAGGTTTTTCTAAGATTTGACCTGGTGACCTAGTTTTTGACCCCACGTGACCCATTTTCGAACTCGTTCGTGATATCATCCAGACAAACATCCTGACCAACTTTCATGAGTATCCGACTGAAAATGTGGCCTCTAGAGCGTACAAAAGGTTTTTCTAAGATTTGACCTGGTGACCTAGTTTTTGACCCCACGTGACCCATTTTCGAACTCGTCCGAGATATCATCCAGACAAACATCCTGACCAACTTTCATGAGTATCCGACTGAAAATGTGGCCTCTAGAGCGTACAAAAGGTTTTTCTAAGATTTGACCTGGTGACCTAGTTTTTGACCCCACGTGACCCACTTTCGAACTCGTCCGAGATATCATCGAGACAAACATCCTGACCAACTTTCATGAGTATCCGACTGAAAATGTGGCCTCTAGAGCGTACAAAAGGTTTTTCTAAGATTTGACCTGGTGACCTAGTTTTTGACCCCACGTGACCCACTTTCAAACTCGTCCGAGATATCATCGAGACAAACATCCTGACCAACTTTCATGAGTATCCGACTGAAAATGTGGCCTCTAGAGCCTACAAAAGGTTTTTCTAAGATTTGACCTGGTGACCTAGTTTTTGACCCCACGTGACCCACTTTCAAACTCGTCCGAGATATCATCGAGACAAACATCCTGACCAACTTTCATGAGTATCGGACTGAAAATGTGGCCTCTAGAGCGTACAAAAGGTTTTTCTAAGATTTGACCTGGTGACCTAGTTTTTGACCCCACGTGACCCACTTTCGAACTCGTCCGAGATATCATCCAGACAAACATCCTGACCATCTTTCATGAGTATCCGACTGAAAATGCGGCCTCTAGAGCGTACACAAGGTTTTTCTAAGATTTGACCTGATGACCTAGTTTTTGACCCCACGTGACCCACTTTCGCACTCGTCCGAGATATCATCGAGACAAACATCCTGACCAACTTTCATGAGTATCCGACTGAAAATGCGGCCTCTAGAGCGTACACAAGGTTTTTCTAAGATTTGACCTAGTGACCTAGTTTTTGACCCCACATGACCCACTTTCGAACTCGTCCGAGATATCATCGAGACAAACATCCTGACCAACTTTCATGAGTATCCGACTCAAAATGCGGCCTCTAGAGCGTACACAAGGTTTTTCTAAGATTTGACCTAGTGACCTAGTTTTTGACCCCACATGACCCATTTTCGAACTCGTCCGAGATTTCATCGAGACAAACATCCTGACCAACTTTCATGAGTATCCGACCAAAACTGTGGCCTGTAGAGCGTACACAAGGTAAAAAGTTGACGACGGACGACGCACGACGCACGACGGACGACGGACGACGGACACAGCACGATCACAATAGCTCACCATGAGCACTTCGTGCTCAGGTGAGCTAAAAACAATTAGGTAACTTGAGAATGCGGTGTGTTTAACAAGCTATCTAAAAGGAAAAAGAATATTCCTTTGGATATGGCTCAAGTAATCACTGGGACTGAATGAATGTTAATCTGCAAAACCTTACTTGATCCCTATTTACCATTTTATCATTTTCCATTATGTTTTCAAGAGCTGCTTTCCTCAAAGTTGTTAACTCACAGGATCGTTTGGTAAAGGGTTTCAGTAAACAATATCCTAGCAAGGAAATCTTACCTCCTGGATAGAGTAATGGAGCGAGGTTGACAAATGCAACACCGTGGAAACTGATGGCACCATCTTCATCCTGAAAAAGATAAACAATAACTATGAAAAATTAAATACATACATGCTTTCATATATATCAAATAACCTTTTACTCCGCAATCCTGTGTCTTAACCCTTTCCTAAACAAGCCCTGGTTTTTACCCGTCTGCAGTACAAGTCTTTTGAAAACACTGTGAGAAAAGGAGAAATTGCTCATAACGAGCAATTTCTCCTTTTCCCACAGTGTTTTCTACTCTTTATGAGAACTTTCTACAATTTTCATCAAATTTAAAATTGTTGTCTGCAAACTCTTTCAGTTTGGAAGAGTCTAAAATTGGTCGTTTGGGAAAGGCTTAATGACTCTATGCCAAAGGTCTTTTGAAAAAAAAATGTGGAAAAATTAGAAAATAACGGTTATTATCATTTACACTGAAATCCTGTGTCTTAATGACCCTGTGCAAAAGGTCTTTTGAAAAAATTGTGGAAAAATGAGAAAATATTGGTTATTATCATTTACTCTGCAACCCTGTGTCTAAATGACCCTGTGCAAAAGGTCTTTTGAAAAAAATGTAGAAAAATAAGAATATAATGGATACTATCATTTTTGTTTTTTTTCCACACTGTATTTTACGAAATCAAATTTACTAAATTGAGCTAATTTGGTGTCTGCAAATACTTTAAATATGGACATGACTGTGTAACATTTTGTTAACAGGCAGATTTAATTCCCAATCAGACAGAAATATGATGTTGCAGTAATAATAGTGTTTTTCTTTGAAAAAGGAGAAAATATTATTGAAAGAGAAGAAAATATTAGCCACAACAGTTTCTTCTTTTTCCACCTCAAATGATGGAATTTGTCTTTCATAGGGTAGCATTTTCTCCTTTGCCAATATTTTCCAAAGGTTTCTGCCACAGGGTAATTAAAACATGGCTTGTGTAGTAAAGAGTGAATTAAAAGTAACAATTTCTTCCATTCCAGTTCAGCTAATGATGTGAAAAATACAGACCAATGCCTTGGGGTCATGTTAAACAAGAAATGATTGATTGTATAGTGTTAAGTGTTTAACACCCTTTCCAAAATTTCAGTTACATTGAGACAGCAAGTGCACCTATCTATGCTTTCCTGGAGTTCCTTTTATCAGTACCCTGCACAATATTCTGTCCAAGCCACTTGCTGCTTTTCCAAATAACCATAGACGAAACAATGATCAGCTGTGAGAGAGGAATGAATCCTGTCAAAATTACTATCATCAATCGGGAAGAAATTTGTTGAGCCAGGTATCGAACCAGCGACCCTTTGTTCTATATGCTACCAACTGCACAATTGGGGCTCCGTATTATGCAGAAAAAATAGACACCTTGTTGTTTATTATGTTTGGTTATACGAGTGGATATATATAGTGCAAAGTTTGTCAAAAGTCAAGAGTCTAATAATTATTGCTCTGAATTGCTCTTTTTGAAAATTCTACTACTATTTATTAAACGAGCCATGCTCTGTTAATTCATTACCAAATGATAGAATTTTAGGCTTGTCCAAATCGAAAGCATTTGCAGACGACAAAATAAAAGTGACTGAAAATTTGAAATTTGTTTTCTGAAGGGTAGAAAACATTGTGGGAAAAGAAGAAAATGCTGGTTACCAACATTTTCTCCTTTTCCGACAATGTTTTCTAAAGGCTTCTTTCTCAGGGGCGTCAAAATAGGGATTGTGTGGTAAAGGGTTAAAGTATTGACCCATGTCAGCCTGCTCAGCTGCACTGGCTGACAAGGGCCAAACATTTTGCATAAAAGTCTATTTTCCACAAGTCAAAAGACCAGTTAACCTTATGATTCAGGCAATTACATGTATTAGACAAAATTTATTTTATAGATCTATGATTATTATGAATTACTTGGTATAAAGCATCACAAAGATGCCTTAACCCTTTACCAAACATTCCTAACTTTTGACAACCCTGTGAAAGAAGCCTTTTGAAAACATTGCGGGATTCCTGAAAAGGAGAAAATGCCGGTAACAAGTATTTTCTCCTTTTTTTCCACAATGTTTTCTTTCCCTCCTAAAACAAATTTAAAGCGTTTAGTCACATTAATCCTTTACCTCATATGCCAATTTGAGGCTCTTACATTTCTGCAGCAAACAAAGATATGATGTCAAAAATATTGACAAATGAGGATACAAATATCTGATTGAGTAGAAAACATTGTGGGAGAAGGAGAAATTGCTCATTATGAGCAATTTCTCCTTTTCTCACAATCTTTTCAGAAGTTGTCTGTTGTTGATACGTCAAAATGAGTATCTATGGAGTAAAGGGTTAATTTTGTCGTCTGCAAATTGGACCAGTCTAAAATTTTGTCATTTGGTAAAAAGTTAAAATTCCATTTTGTAAGAGCATGGCTCTTACATCTCTCCAATGAACATAAAGAATTTAAAGAATTAAAATCTAGTAGCACAATCGTATTTTAGAATGCTGAAATCAATGTCAAAACTTTGAATTGAAATGATTTTTACCAATGTATGATTTCATAAAACCCTCTACCAAACAATCTCAGATTTTTACGACCCTGAGATAGAGGCCTTTTGAAAACATTGTTGGAAAAGGAGAAAATGCTGGTAACCAGCATTTTCTCCTTTTCCCACAATGTTTTCTACCCTTCACAAAACAAATTTCAAATTTTCAGTCACTCTTATTCCGTCATCTGCAAATGCCTTCGATTTGGACAAGCCCATAATATTGTCATTTGGTAATGAGTTAATTATTTACTGTTACCAAGCAGGTGATATTACACATATCATAATTATATGATGTCAAGCTAACAAAAATTTTAAAATTTTAGTCAATGAGCAAGGTAACATGGATGGATTTGTGTATGGGTGGATGGAGCCCATCCCTAAATTTCAGTTGCTGTGGTATAACTGGCTGGACAATTTTGACTGCAAGGCTTCCTTCAATTTATTTTAAATTGAAACCCAGCAATGTATCCACTTGATCTGAAACAAGTAAGATCTATGACAAATTACATGTACAATAATGTAACATTATGATACGGAAAAGATAAGCATGATTTCAAGATAGTGTGATTGGAGGGAAAGTGAGAAGTTGTTCAAAAGAAGCAACTGTTTCTTTTCCTAGAACATTTTTCCTAGAATGTTGCTCTCTGTTGCAGAGGCATAAAAAGTGAACTTTGTTCAGTAATGGGTTGAAGCAGCATTACAATGATATGCAAAACCAAATATACAATGAAGAGACCTTTCTAGAATAACTGTGAACTTGAAATAAACATTAGAGCTCCAGATAGAGGGAGCAATTTTGATTTCAAAATTGAAAATAATGGTTAGACTCCATTAACCCATTACCACACAATCCCTAGTTTTGACGCCCCTGAGAAAGAAGCCTTTAGAAAACATTGTGGGAAAAGGAGAAAATGCTGGTAACCAGCAATTTCTCCTTTTCTCACAATATTTTCTACACTTCACAAAACAAATTTCAAATTTTCAGTCACTTTTATTTTGTCATCTGCAAATGCTTTTGATTTGGACAAACCTTAAATTTTGTTGTCTGGTAATGAGTTATACCCTATGTTATGAGTACTACATAGAATTGTTTTATTGAGATGATTCTAATGAGTACCCAACACATAGGTTTGGAAAAGAAATAATGGATGTAGAATACCATCACTCCCTCTGATCTGGAGCTCTGAAAGATTGTGCAAAAGTTAGGTAACTCCCTACACAGCATTAAAAGTAATCATGTATACTACTCAAAATTTGCTACGGATCACCCTAAAAGATTCAATGTAAATATATTATGTGGCATGTATCATGTATGATTTTACAATAAGTTACATCGCCACACTGAGAAAAGAAATGACTGGTCGAAATGGATCTTTAAGCCTTTACCTCACAATGCCGACTGTTAAAGACACTGAGAAAGAAGCCTTTGGAAAACATTGTTGGAAAAGGATTAAATGCTGGATACATTTAGTTCCATTTCTAAATTGCAAGCCAAGCCCACTGAGAGGCTGTGCTGTTCTATCTCTTAGGATTTAGAATTAGAACAATATTTAGAATGTTTGAGGAGTATATCCTCTACCAACAGATTCTGGACTGTTGACTGAAAAAAAGCACTGTGCATAGTCTTGGGCTTAACCCTTTCCCACACAATGAAATTTTAGACTGTCAAACTCAAAACATATGCAGACAACAGATTCAAAATTTGTACAAAAGAACTCTAGCTCTTGGCTAGAGAGAAAAATATAGTGGGAAAAGGAGAAAATGCTGAAATTGCTTCACCCAAGAAATTTCTCTTTCTCTTCACAATGCTTTCTTCATTTTCAGTGAACATCCACTAATTTGCAAATATTCTAAAGCTTTCCTCTGCAGGTCATTTCAGTTGTTTGGGAAAATATTAAAAGAACTGTTGGTTTTGGTGGTAATCTAAGAGTTAACAATACTCTGATCACTTCTAAACAATATTTTAAGAACTATTAAATGTTTACTATGTGATATAACTAGTACTGTACTATGTGAAGTTCTAACAACAAACCTTTGCTGCTTGGTTTAAAGCTCCCATATTCTGAAATCATTGCCATTTTTTAAAATCTTTTGGTGAAATTCTAATATTAACCTCTGTATTTAAAGGATGACAGCCTTTGAAAACATTGTGTGAAAAGGAAAACATGCAAGTTACCAGCATTTCCTCCCTTCCCCAATGATTCCTACTCTTTCAAATATAAAGTCCATTATTTGAGACAAGCACTTCAATTTGTTTTCTGGTTGGACCAATTGAAAGTTCTGTCATTTAATTGGCAGAGAGTTAAAGTGTTCATTTCTATTGACTCATTTACTCTTGGAGTAAATTTTCAGTTGAAGACTTTAAAAAATCTTGTTACATGTGTACCGATATCAGGTGGGTTTTTTTGTAACATTGTTTTCAAAGTTTTATTGCTGCGAGGGAGAAAAAAAACGATAATTGTTTTACATGTGCTGTGTTCATGCACAGACAGCCTCTACAAAATGACCTTGGTAAAAAATGATTGACAACCTAGCTAGGTACAAGTTTATCAAAGCAGATAACCAACCTTGCAGTCTCTTTAGCCCTTCAGCCTCCCTTGGGCTAGAGAGCCTGTAAGGTTGGTTATAAGCTTCCTCAGCCTTGAGTCATCAGAAAACCAAAGCATCTTTATTTAGCAGCACAGTGACTAACATTCTGATGTATGTCTACATTATCAACAAATGTCCAATGACCATAGCAGTGGACACAGTAATAAATGCCCATAGCAGTGGACACAGTAATAAATTCAACTGCTAAATTTCATATTGTTGACCAAGTAAAATTCTAACTTCCACGATCTGGTAAATGGAAAAGACATTTTTGTGTGAATATCAGACAAAATATAGAGAAAAATAACTAACAGCCCATGACATGATAGTGTAATATAAGAAACACAAGACCATGGCCTATGTACCATAATTCATAGTGTGTATGAGTATATCTCAGTATGCTGTGATGGTTATAATTTTGGTATATGATTTATGATACAATATGATTATGTTTGCAAAGAGTGGATAAAGTTTATATTTCATTTGAAGTGTGCCCAGTTTTGTTACATTTTAAAACTTTTTCTTGCTATACCTTTCTAAAAAGCTGTATTAAATATAAAGCAAAATGAAAATACATTGAGCAATAAGCAAACTTCACAAACACTTCTCATAATAAAAGCCTGGGTAAACAACCCTCTTGCAATGTCACAGCCAATGAGAAGTTAATTCAGAAATAAATGTGGATTTATCTTAGTCTTCCATATTGAAAGCATTCTCAACATATGACTTCACTCAAAACCTAAGCTTTTGTATCTAATTTGTCTCTCTCATTGGCTGATGCAGATGAATACATGGTGTCTCAGTTAATAGTTTCGTAGGCCTTAGTGGGATGAAAGCAGGGGTTAGGTTTGCCTATAATGAGGAAGAATGAAGACAAAAAAAAATGTGGTATTTTCATAACGTGTATTTTTCATTTTCGACTGAAAATGTCCCATTTAACCACTAAGTAAGTATTAAACAAAAAACAACACAGTTAACAACATTTCATATTTTATCCAACGATTCGGCGTAACGCCTTCTTCCATTTAACCACAAAATACAAACCCTTTTGTGTCTATTAGGCCGATCAGGTCAGAATATTTCACCAACGGTGAACCATTAAAAGTATGACCCAAGCTTACATGGAGCATTTTGTAAAGTCAGGGTCCATACTCACAAACTCTATCTATTTCAAATGATTCTAGATTAACCTTTTACCAAACAATCCCTGGTTGTTACGACTGGGAAATTTAGGCTTTTTGAAAACATTGTGGGAAAAGGAGAAAATGCTGGTAACCAGCATTTTCTCCTTTTCCCACGATGTTTTCTACTCTGCTGGAAACAAATTTCTTATCTTGCCAACTAACAGTGCTTTCAATTTGGACTTGTCTAAAATTTTGTCGAGTGCCATCTTTGATTAACCCTTTCCCAAACAATCCCTGGTTTTTAAGACCCTGAGATAGAAGTCTTTTGAAAACATTGTGGGAAAAGGAGAAAATGCTGGTAACCAGCATTTTCTCCTTTTCCCACAATGTTTTCTACCCTTCCCAAATCAAATTTCGATTTTTCAGTCATATTTATTTTGTCTTTTGCAAATGTTTTCAATTTGGACAAGTCTATAAATTTTTCATTTGGTAAAGAGTTAACCTGCACAGACTGCGCATGCTGATCCGAGACGACACTTTATGCAAATGTCTGAATGCCACTTTTCACACGTTGCAATAAGCACTGACCCTCCACTAAACAATCCCATGCTTTAATCAAAGCGTTGAGAACGCTGAAGTAGTATTTGTCAAGGAAACCCAATGCGTGGAATCAATAGTTTGAAAGAAAAAGAGACCTATTGTTCAAATATTGGCTTAAAAGCAAATGAATACCTTTTCGGTGGAAGGGAAAGTACTCATGTACCTTAAAACTATAATTTTGAAATATCTTTAGCCTTTTACATTTAATTTCCAACATTACAATCAATTACTTCGATCTATAAATATTCATGAGCAATCAAATGGAGTAGCGCGCAATCATAGGACGAACAAGCCATGGAACGAATTGGTTTTGGAACGAAAAAGTCCAGGGTCAGTAGGCAAATTTGTATCATTGTGCCATTAAAAGGCTATGAGTGAGAGAAGCTATTTTCAATCAAAAATAAGTACCTCAACGATCGATGACCTCGCCCAATGTATTTTAAAATGCCATTTCAAATTATATATTTGGGTGCCACTGAAAAACTTATTTGCCTGAGATAGAATGAGTTAAACTGGGTTTATTTCCTTCAGCTTTGCACAAAATAAGATACATGGTTATCAAAATTCAATCTACAACTCATAGTGGTATTGTCTTCGACAGATACCACAAAAACCCTAGGGAAGAAGGCTTTTGAATACAATGCTGGGAAAGAGGGAATGTTGATAACCTTATTTAGCCTTTCTAAAATAAATGCTTTGAATTGACATCAGCCCAAAAATGTGTTGTATTGTAAAGAATTAACCCTTTACCACAAAATCCAAAGTTTTATTGACCCCTGCAGAAGAAAGCCTTTGAAAATATTATGAGGAAAGGAAAGATTGCTAGTTACTAGCATTTTCTCCTTTTCCCACATTGTTTTCTGCCTTTTCACTGACAGAAATCAGTATTTTAGCTAGATTTACTTTATTATGTTCATGCATGACTGAGTCTTTAATTTTGCTGCTTGGCATAGAGTTAACCCTTTCCCAAACGACAAATTTTTAACTCTTCCAAACTGAAAGAGTTTGCAGACGATAATTTTAGGTTTTGAGAAAATGGCAGAAAATTCTCAAAAAGGGTAGAAAACGCTGGGAAAAGGAAAAATTGCTCGTTATGAGCAATTTCTCCTTTTCCCACAGTTTTTTCAAAAGACTTTTACTGCAGACACGTAAAAACCAGGGCTTGTTTGGGAAAGGGTTAATGTTTGGGATACAGCATCAGGCACAAAAGAAGCAAAAGTTATCTGTAGCATTCTGAGAATTACACTTTTCCAAAACAAAAAACACAGCCCTTCATGCTAATCAATCCTTCTTTTTTCAATTTCATTGTGATAAAACCAAGATGCCTTGCCTGCTTTGCACTGCCATTCAAGTAATTTATAATTCCAATGGAGAGTAAATGAAAATTTAACCCATTACCATACAATCCCTACTTTTGATGCCCCTGAGAAAGAAGCCTTTTGAAAACACTGTAGGAAAAGGAGAAAATGTTGGTAACCACCATTTTCTCCCTTTCCTACAGTGTTTTCTTCCCTTCCCAGAACAAATTTCAATTTTTCAGTCACCATTATTTTGTCGTCTATTTTGCAAATACTTTCAATTTCAACCAGTCTGAAATAGTGTCGTTTGGTAATGGGTTAATAGAATAGGAAAAGATACAGAAATTACACCACAAGAAATAAACACACTCTGTCATTGTGTACACCATAATTTGCATACACCAACCTTTTTTCCTCCATTGCCCTGATTTTAAAGGAAATTTAAAAAAAAGAGAATAGAATAATCTTCTTTAAAATTTAATTTGTTCGGATACTGGTAAGGCCAACTTGAGATCTACCAAATATTCACAAAAAGTGACCAAAAAAATACATATTGAGGAAAATGAAAACTTATCCTAACAGCCATAAGGACACATTGCATGCAAAGACGCTTGTGTCAAGCAACTGCTGCTTTCCTCACGGTCTCAATAAATAGCGATTGTTTGATAAAGGGTTAATCGCACAGAAGATGTTCAAGAAAGATATTAAGTCTGTTATTTTTTCTGCCTTTATTTCTTGCAAATCCCACTGAAAAAATCTTCTTGAACACATAAGTCGAGTCATAGTCTGTCTGTAGACATTGTAGATCAAGATAGAAGTGTACACAGATTGCTATCTGGTCTTAGTTCAACATCATGAGTAATTAAAATACAATCCATGGGTCTGTTCACCTAAACCATACTTTCCATGACAGCAGATAGAAAAAGTCATAATAAATTGCAATTGAGAAATAAGTAATAGGCTGAACCTTGGTCATAGGTATCTCTTTACCTAGAGGCCAATGAATTAATAAAATGGACCTTTTTAATTAGAAAAAAAAAACTGCTAAAATATTGCACTGTCGAGATTGTTTTAGCCAGCATATGCCACAAAGCAGCAGACATGGTAGGTCCCAGGTTTGATTAAACAGAATTATCTTGGTCTAACTTGTCTGCAAAAGCACAGAAGTTGTGGTCAGAACTGTATGGATGAAACTGAAGTCCTTCACAAAGGTCATTTTTGTATTTATTTGCATTTAACAATGTCAGAAAAAGGAATATGTGCATTATGTGGATAGAGTTCATTGAAAATGTAATGAAAAGGCATTTTTTCTCTGCATTGAAATGTAATCCTATAAGTAGTAGACATAAAGATATACCAAAGAGAAGCACTTTCAATAACAAGAAAATGTTTGTTCGACAAGGAGCAATTGCATTCAACAAGTATTTTTCCCCTTTCCAACAATCTTTTCAAAACTATCTATGAGTACAAAAAGTTGTATTTGGTAATCCAGTACCACAACTCTTAACAATAATAACAATATGAAAAGACTGATCCTTGAAAACATTTGCACTTAACAGATTAAATCTGGCTACAATAATGGGACTTGCCCTTGAAAAGATAGAAAACATTGTTAACACTGAAGGAATAGGAGGAAATGCTGGTTACTTGCATTTTTTTCCTTTTCTTTATATGCTTTCAAAAGCTCTCATCCTAAAACTCAATAATCCAAAGATTTGTTTGATAATCAATTCAGTCCACTCCCTCCCCAAGTTTTACTTGATGTGGCATTATATCTGCAATTTGTTGCACAAGGCTTCCTGCGCTTTTCTCCAACAAATGATATGTGCTCACGCACCACTTACATAATGAATTTAGACATGTGAATGATTATACCTTGTGATATAGGTAACAAATAAACATAAAAATGCTTGTGTCAATGGGCCAACTGAAAATAACTTAGGATGTGAAATTCAGCTTTACAAATTAAACACAATCAGAATGTCCAAATGTATATTCATTGTGGTTAAGCTTTAAGTAACAGCACATACATGGAGCCTATGCTTGGCTTCCATTTCTTTTTTGGTATAACTATCAAAAATATGATCCAGGGTGTCAAAAATATTTTGAAGGTTACCCTTTTGATGGTTAACAAATAGCCTGAGTATACAGGAAATACATTCAGTAACTACAAGGATATCAGATAATGTCAAAGTTTCTGCACAATGACAACAATGCAGACTTTCATTAATTTGATTTCAGACTCATAGATTTAACTGTGAAACTTACCATAACAAAACCAAAGACTGTGAAATAACAATACCCATGTACATGTTACAAATAGAAACTTACTGGATCCTCTCCAGGCTGATCATGACAGAGAAAAATACAGTGTAATTACAAGTATTATTCATATGAATTAATTTGTTGAAATCTATCTCTATTATTCAAGGAGTGATCAGCCATATTGCAAATAACAGAATGTTAATCCATGTATCCTGAAAAAGTTGAAGAGTTTTGGACTGCAATGAAAGGATTTTTATAAGACTTGTCCCAGTAACCTAATGGTTGACCCTAGATGACTTCCAGACTTGGACTGGTTATTACAAAACATCTTACAAACATTCTAATCAAGTTTCATAAGTACATATATTGAAAAAAAATTAGGAAGCTCGACAGCACATAAAGTTTTTCTAAGATTTGTACCAGTAACTTAATTTTTGACCCCACGAGACCTTAAGTTGACCAAGGTGTCGTCGAGACAAATATACTGACCAAATTTCTTAAATACATGTATACAACTGGAAATGTGGCCTTTATCATGGGCAGAAGCTTTTTCTGAGATTTTTGCCAGTCATCTTCTTTTTCACATTTTGTGGCCAAATTTTTGACTTGTTGGAGATATCGTCAAGACAAACATTCTGACAACTTTTCATGAGTTTTAGAATAGAAATGTGACATCTAAATAATTGAAATGTACTTTTTTTTTACCTTTAGAGTGATCTACTTTTTGACCAAATCTGATAAAATTCCAAATATGTCCAAGTTATCATCAAGACAAACACCCTGACCAATTTATGTAAGAATCAGAATGAAAATGTGGCATCTAGAGTGCACACAAGTTTTTTTTTTTAAGTTCCATCTTGGTGACCTACATTTTAATCCTACATGATCCACTTTTAAAGTATTATTAAAACAAACCTTGCAACTAGTTTTCATGAGAATCAGACCATAAATTTGTCCTCAAGAGTGTCCACAGTGTTTGTCTTAGATTTGACCCAGTGACCTACCTTATGACCAGATGTGAGCCTATTTCAAAATGGTCCAAGATATCATTAGGACAAACATTCTTTCATAACTTTCAAAAGAATCAGACTAGGAATATGGTCTATAGAATGTACACAAGGTTTCCCACCCATTTGATCCAGTGACCTACTTTTTTCATTTGATGTGACCCAATTTCAAACTTGCCTTAGATATTATCAAGACAATTCTGATCAATTAAAATGGGTATCAATCTGAAAATGTGGCCTCTGGGTGCACACATGGTAATTGTTCATGACCCCATAACGCACATTGTACAAGGGACATGGCATAATCACAAACACTTGACTTGAGCACTTTTTGCTCGAGTGAGGTAAAAACACTGGTTATCAACATTTTCTTCTTTTCCTGCAGTTTTTTAAAAGCCTTGATCCTCAAAGTTTTTAAATCATGTTTCCTTTGAAAAAAGGTTAATGAATGGGATCTGTATCAAAGATGTCAGTCCACAAATTAGCTGGCTGCAGAAAAATGAATTTTAATACTAGGTAAAAAGTAGAAAAATGACAGAGCAACTTGGCAACATTTTTACCTAGTTTTTCTGCCTCCAATTAACATTTGGATGGACAGCTAAATAACAAATTATCATTTTACGATAATTTCTGTACAAGTGGTATGTTTTAAAATCTAAATGCAGTACTTTTGACTGCCACTGAATCTTTACAGTAATGGTAAATTTATAAAAAACTATAGATTATTTGGAGGATAAATGCCACTTGGTCACAAACACAAAAATACTAGAAATTCCGTCATCAATGAGAAATATAGCAAAAAAATCTGTTAGTAGATATTTTCACGTGTAAGGGGTCAACAATACTTTATTTGTCGACTTTTGCATCTTGATTCAAATAACAGTCTGGGTTTGTATTCACTTAACCCTTTACTCCATAGATACTCATTTCTACACAATGGTTGTAGGAGCCTTTGGAAAACAATGTGGCAAAAGGTGAAATTGCTTGTGACAAGCAATTTCAGCTTTTGTCACAATGTTTTCTACACTATCAAAAGGTGTCATATACATGTACACATAAGAAACAGCTTCATCCTTGCTGTTATTTAGGGTCAATTTGAGATACCTTAGAAATGCCTCGTAGGGTAAAGGGTTAACTCTTTACCAGAAAAGGTAAGTTTAGTCTGCTGTAAGTGAAAGAATTTGCAGACAAGACGGTGGTATTTTTATCTGTTAGGAAATAAAACACTGTAGAGAATGGAGAAAATTCCTGTCATGAGCATTTTCTCCTTTTTCCGGTGTTTCAAAATGCCTTCAACCTCAGAGCTATAAAAACCAGGGCTTATCTGGGAAGGGGTTGATAATACATGTATTACTGTTCTATATCTGAATTCCAGGGAAAACAGCCTGACTGGCTGAGAGAGAATCTCTGTCTTGGAATTCAGACAGAGAATCAACCTAAAGATAAATTTTTAGTTTGGTCCTATTATTATTTCAAAACAAATAAATATAACATGTAAAAACTCTGTATCACTCAAAAGTTGTATAGAATTAATGTTTACCCTTCGTTTGACCTCAGTGCTTTCTTCTTTATTCTGTCATAGCATGATTCAAATCATTGTTACATGTAGTTGTGAAGCAAGAAAAATTAATGTACAAGAATGAAAACAAGGAGAAGAAAAATAACCACTTTTTTTTTCTTAATCCTTAACCATACAAAAAAACTGTGAGCTCATCCATATACCCAAGGTGTTAATAGATCACAAATCAAAGGTGGCTCAAATTGAGGAATGTGTCTTTGATAAGGTAGAAAATATTGTGAAAAAAAAAGAGAAATGCTGGTAACCAGCATTTTCTACTTTGGTAACCATCATTTTCTACTTTTCCCACAATGTTTTCCAGTCTTGTCTCTCAAGGTTATTAAAAGTCAGGATTGTAAAGATTTAAGAAAAAAAAGTTGATTTTTGGCTGAAAATGTAATTAAGACCAAAAGCTAAGAAAAATTTTCACTTGTAAAAACAGGGTGCTACACTACCGCATCTATTGAGATGATTCGTACTTTAATTAATGGGATTCTAATTTAAGCTCTTTACCACATGACAAAAAGTGGACTGGTCTAAAATGAAAGCGTTTGCAGATGACAATTAAAACATTGTTGAAATGATGGCATTTGTGTTTGATAGAGTAGAAAATGTTATTGGAAAAGGAGAAAATGCTGGTTCCCAGCATCTTTTCCAACAATGTTTTCAAAAGGCCTGGCTCTCAGGGTCATTAAACCTCGGGATTGTGTGGTAAAGGGTTAAAATAGTTTTTTCTTGCCTATTTAGGCAAGAACACTGGTCTATAATTTCATGATGAAAGAAACTTTGCCAGTCAATAGGAAAGATATATTTACAAAATAGATATAAGAATTTTGAACTTAAGAGCTTCAAGACAGCAACCTTTGTTAATGAAACAATATCGGAGACTGTCTACCCAGTGCTTAACAAAAGTTTGTATCAATCAGTAGTAAACTATTGAATAAGAATAAAAGACATTCACTGAATTCAAAAAAAAGAAAACCTTGTATATCTATTGACAATAAACAATATGACATGAGGAACAATTTTATCATACATTACTATGATACATCAAAGACACTTGCCTACCTGAGACAGTCCCTACAGTTGATTCCAGTTGTGTTTACATTTAGCATATATACACCAAGTGAAGCATCATCATCATAGAATAAGCAATTTCTCCTTTTCTCACAACTTTTTTTGATGTATTTATGATTAAAAATCTAATTCTTGTTGATCATCCATATTTTATAAGGACATTTTCCAAGATGTCTCCCGCAATCTTTTTTTCAAGAGGGTAACACGTAAACTGAAGATCTCTTAACCTGCTGTAAAATCTGAATGAAAAATATACAAACAAAAAAGAAAGTTACAGCAAATTGAAATACCTATGCTTAGCTAATAATGAAAGTACTAAGAAAATGTATCTACCTTTTTCCCTTTGGCAGCAGCCGGCTGTGGCAGTCTCATCACCTCTACTGGCCAGTATCTACATTTGGCTATCTTATCCTGAAAACTGAGATGAAAACAGATGCCATATTCCCCAACAGTTGTACATGCATTATTCTCATTTTAAAAGCAGCCAGTTTGGAAATCTATTCTGAAATTTGTGGAATTTACAGTTGATTATCATATTCCAGTTTTATAAATGTAGCCACAAGCTATTATTCTCATTATGCCATGTTTACAGAAAATAGTAAATGTTTGTAAACATAGTTTGCAAGACACATAATGCTACCTGTTAGGTGTGTTTGGTATTTTGGGGATTTTGGGTGATATTAGGGTCTCCAGTAAACTAACTGACTCTCCGCTTATATCAAGCGGGTTCTTCTACTATGGACAAGTCTTGGAAGACTGTCTCTGTTTCTGATATTTAATGTCAGTCTCAAATATCAAGGGAACTAACCAAGAGAACCAACACTCAATTTGAGGAACCAAGTGCTTTAGATCTCTTTCACCAATCAAGCCCAAATTTAATGCTCTCACTCCTCCATGACTATGAGGTAAATCTCAAAAACTCTTTCCTCAAAAATCTCTCATCAAAATCAAAACACAGTGTGTTTCTTCAATGAAGGCTAGATCTATTTTCAAAATGAAAACACACAGTGTTTCTTCAACAAAGGCTAGTGATTGAGTTAAAAGTATAGTCATGTGATTGATTCAGCGGGAAATGACCATTGAATCACTCACTACACAGGTAGAAAGACTGGCTGTAGAGCCAAATCATATGAAAAGTGACCCTGCCACAATTTGTCGAACCAACTACTGTGGCCATTGAGAAAGCATAGACACAGTAAAATAAAACATTCTAGAGTAAATTGAAGTAATACAGTGAAATAAATGATGCTTTGCATTATGTCATAACAGCAATGTGTTAGAAATAAAGAATGTTAAACTTTATTATGTCACCAAGTTTTATCAGTTGATATGTCAATTGATTCATTAAAACACAAACATAAAGAAGCCAACATAAATGTGTAAACATGGAAGCCCTACAGGCTATTGCACAAAATTTTAGTTCATCTCAGGACTTAACCCATTACCACACAATCCCTACTTTTGATGCCCCTGAGAAAGAAGCCTTTAGAAAACATTGTTGGAAAAGGAGAAAACGCTGGTAACCAACATTTTCTCCTTTTCCCACAATGTTTTCTACCCTTCACAAAACAAATTTCAAATTTTCAGTCACTTTTATTTTGTCGTCTGCAAATGCTTTCAATTTGGACCAGTCTAATATATTGTCGTTCTGTAATGAGTTAATGCATAAATACTAATCACACATACAGTTTGTACTATGTCGTGGGCTAGCATCTTGAGCAATATATTTGTTGAAGCTGTTTGTCATAAGTGTGGCTTAACCCTTTCCGACACAATGACGACTTTTGATGACCCTTGGAAAGAAGCCTTTTGAAAACATTGTGACAAAAGGAGAAAATCAGCATTTTGTCCTTTTCCCACAAAATTTTCTACCCTATCAATAAACAACTGCACCATTTGAGCCACGATGAAATTGCTGTCTGCAAATGCTTTCAATTCGGATAGGTGTAATATTTTACTGCGTGGTAAACAGTTAAAAGACAAAAACTTACCTCTTAACAGCACTACCTTCCATATAACACCGCCTCTCTGTATTCCAGGTCACTCTATTTTTCTCATGTTCAGAGATCACCCTATGTTCTCTATCATCTTTCCCTTTAAAGTCACCATCTTCATCCTCAAATGCATCAGATGCTATGTATCTACAGATATATACACAGATTAACCCATCACATCTCAGACAACTTTTTGACAAAGCATGCAATCAAGAGTTACCATTGGTATATCCTTCAGACCTGTACTTAACCTTTTACCAAACAATCCCTGGTTTTTGGACCCTGAGAATGAGATAGAAACCTTTAGAAAATATTTTGGGAAAAGGAGAAGATGCTGATAACCAGCATTTTCTCTTTTTCCAACAATGTTTTCTACCCTGCTGGAAACAAATTTCACTTTTTGAGTTATGTTTATTTTGTTGTCTGCAAGTACCTTCAATGTGGACTAGTCTCAAATTTTGTTGTTTGGGAAAGGATTAAAGTAAGTTTATTAACTGATCAAACTTAGAACTTAAAAATACAAAACAACTTACTGATCTGGAATAAAAACTGCATTTCCAACGGCTGTTGCTGGTATTGCCCATTTTTTTTGTTTGTTAGGAAGCTCTTTGTCTGCTCCTGGTTTAAGTGTCCCACTGGCAAACACTATTGGGGCCTCTTTCTGTAATGATCCAGTGAAACATAATATTTTATACTCCTGTGTAACAGTGACAAAAGTTTAGTCATGCATATTGAAAGTAAGAGCAGACAACTAATTAGAATACTTCTGATGACGTAAGGTGTCTTTGACAAGTAGAAAAACATTTTAGGAAAAATCAGGAAATGCTGATAACCAACATTTTATCCTTATTCCACCATTTTTTCAAAGAGTGTATCCTTTAATGATCACACAGGATCATTGAAGGGTTAGAGTAACGTAAAACCCATTGGTCTCCAGTCCAAGCACTAATCATAATGCACACTGCTAAACTATCAAGGGGAGACAAGTACCAAACGGCATTGCTGTAACAGCTAGCTCTACAGGAAAGCTGGTTTTAACCATGTATAATCACAATTCCGACTTTTAACGACCCAGAGAAGCTTTTTGAAAATATTGTTGGAAAAGGAGAAAATGCTGGTAACCAGCATTTTCTCCTTTTCCCACAATGTTTTCCACCCTTCTCAAAACAAATTTCAATTCTTCAGTCACTTCTATTTTGTCGTCTGTTAATACTTTCAGTTTCTAGCAGTCTAGAGTTTTGTTGTCTGCTAAAGCGTTAAGTCACTATATACCAAACTCAGTAACACTATGTACTTACCTCTGAAGTGACTGGTACAGGTAGAGCTGAAGCATAAGCGTACTGTGTGCCAGTCAGAGTCCAGGCATCTGGAGGTGAGTACACAGTTTCCATGGTAACAGTTAAAAGGTTGCTATGGCTTTGTTGTGAATCATCCACTAGTGGTTCATTAACAGATATCATTACATCTACTTCTGGCTGTAAAAGCAAGTAGATTGGTTAGTGTTTTAGTAGATACATACAGACTAGGTGAATATAAACCCTTATATCATGTGAGTATCTCAAATATCAGAGGATGTTCTGTATCAACCAATCAGATACTTACTCATGGAATTAAGAATAAGAGATTGATAAGGACTAGTTGGTGAATACAGCTTAACCCTTTACCAAATGACAAAATATTAGACTGGTCCAAATTGAAAGCACTTGCTGACGACAGAATAAACATAACTCAAAAATTGAAATTTGTTTCCAGCAGGGTAGAAAACATTGTGGAAAAAGGAGAAAATGCTGGTTACCAGCATTTTCTCCTTTTCCCACAATGTTTTCAAAAGGTTTCTATCTCAGGGTCGTAAAAACCAGGGATTGTTTGGTATAGGGTTAAAAGAAATAAGCTTTTGCTGGATAACAAATTTCAACTTTGTCAAAATTTGAAGCATTTTCGGACTGCAAAAATGCCACTCAAATGAAAGGAAGTTGTCTTTGAAAAGGCAGAGAACATTGTGCCAAAAAGGTTTTCCAAACTCTTTTCCCTCAGGGTCATAAAACTTGGGATTGTTAGGTATCAAAGTGGTTCACATCCAGAACAAACAGCCCCTGCTTCAAATCAAAACATTGTCAGAATGAGACTTTCAGCAATTGTTCTTTTTTCTTCACTTTTTCCAAAGCTGTTTTCTCCAGGAGAATAAAAGGTCACATCTGATTCTGAGCCACTACTGTTTACCTCTTTACACTTTACACTTGTGGCTCACATGATAGAGTGTTTCTCTGGAAGGATAGAAAAATTCTAGGTAAAGAGACCAGCAATTGCTCCTTAATCTGCAATGTTTCCTAAAGTCTTTTTTTCACAGGGTCATTAAGACTCAAAATTGTCTGGTAAAAACTCAGATGTTCACTGCATTCTCTATTCCACTGTTTAAGATCATGCTATTTTTACTGTAAAGGATTTGTGTCATGTTCGGTGAAAAGGGGGCTTAACTCATTACCACTCAATCCCGACTTTTAACAACCCTGAGAAAGAAGCCTATTAAAAACATTGTGGGAAAAGGAGAAAATGCTGGTAACCAACATTTTCTCCTTTTCCCACAATGTTTTCTACCTTTTTCAAAATAAGTTTCAATTTTTCAGTCACATTTATTTTGATTTCTGCAAATGCTTTCAATCTGGACAAGTCTAAAATTTTGTTGTGTGGTAAAGAGTTAATACTCAGAAAAAGCAGATATGACATACCTTTGGTAGATCAGGTGGAAGGCTTTCCAGTGGAGAACCTGGAAGTGGGTTAACTGTCAGTGTGTATCTGTGTTTGGTTTCTCCTGGAATTGAGTAGTGTCTTGTTTGTCACAGTATTTGTGAAATTTTCAAAATGAGGAAATTTTTATCAGTAAATATTGGAAATTTAATACTGAATATACCAATAATCTGCACGTAATATGCAAATATAATACCAGTAAAGATGAAGTTTAAAACCTGTGCCCCAAAGAGCAATAAGCAAGTACTTTCTCATATGGCCGTAAAAGCTTGTAGTTGCAGTGAAAGAGTATGTACAAATACTAACAAACACTAAACCTGGCTTCATGTGTAAATTGCTTACAATAAGTCTTTTTTCTGTAAGCCAAAATGCTACAGAAGCAACTAGTCTGGTGCAAGTCAAAAACAAAGTTGTCTGTCATAGATACAGATTCAACTTAACCCATTACCACACAATCCCTACTTTTGACGCCCCTGAGAAAGAAGCCTTTGGAAAACACTGTGGGAAAAGGAGAAAATGCTGGTGACCAACATTTTCTCTTTTTCCCACAGTGTTTTTTACCCTTCCCAGAACAAATTTCAATTTTTCAGTCACCTTTATTTTGTTGTCTGCAAATGCTTTCAACTTGGACCAGTCTAAAATTTTCTCATATATGGTAAAGAGTTAAAGAAATCTTGAAAAGTAAAACTGCTGTAAGATCAAACCTTTCACAAGAGGTAACATGTCTACTGTACATTGACCAAGGTTCAACGTTTTCTCCTCTTTCTGTTTCTTCTCTTTGGGTAAAACTTCTATCACTGTCACTATGTGATGGAAGAGAAAGAATACCAAAACCCATTCAGTACTACTGGAGTCAAACAGACATTTTTCATCAGGAAAACATGTCATGTCAAGTAGATTTAAGCTGTAGTGTAGCGGATTATGTATATCTAAGGTCAGACAGAATGAAAATACAGAATATTCTTTGCATTCTGATCTTGATCTAAACTGTCCCTTTGAGTAACTGAAGTTCAGCCTGGTGCTCTCAGGGTCAAATTGGTTCAGCTCTATAATCGTCTCCATGAATTTTTAACAGTATAGTGGAAAATGAATAAACTGCTGAAGATTAACATATTTCTGTTTTTATCTAAGTGTTACTGACAGTCTTCTATAATGATATTCAGATTATATTGGATATGATAAACATTCAAATTGAAAAGACAATTGCCCGAATTATCTATCATTGCACATGCATTTTTTACCATGCACATGCTAACTTTCCCATTTCATCCCACAAAGCAATGGAAATGTGCTTTTATAAACAACCAATGACTATCCAGAGGTGAGTTACATATAGCCTCATATTGAAATGACTCATGAAAACATGGTTAAGAGCTTTTATGAAAGTGCATATTTAAGCAACCAACCCATGCCTATTAACCCATTACCACAGCAAAATTTTAGACCTATCCAAATTGAAAGCATTTGCAGACAACAATTTCAAAGTGGCTCCAGTGGTACAATTTTGCTTTGATAGGATAGAAAACTTTGTGGGAAAGGGAGAAAATGCTGGTTACCAGCATTTTCTCCCTTTTCCCACAATGTTTTCAAACGGCCTCTTCTGCAGGGGTGTTAAAAGTCGTCATTGTGTGGTAAAGGGTTAAGGCTTATTCTTCTGCAAATAAAAAGCAAGACCATGATCTGAGGTACATACATTAGGATTGTTGATGCTTTATAAGTCATTATTAGTTTCATATATTATCCAAGCATGAGAGACTATGTAATACTTACAGACAACAGGCTTTGTGGCAATTTCATCAAGAGCTGTAGGATCATCATAGGTACAGGACATTGTAGCATTGTAGTTAAACTCTGCTGGAACTTCTGCTGTACAGTCCACTTTCGGTGATTCACCCAAGCTTTTATCGCCAAACTCCACTTTAACTGTAGTATTGACAGCATCTGCCTTTGCATTGGATCCTTTCTGTGAATTTGAAAAATCTCATCAGAAATGCTTTTATATATGACTATTGTTATGAAAATTGACATCTATTCACATTTGTTTTGACGATGAAAACATTTTTTTCATTTAAACAGATTTGTGGAACTACTTAACCCTTTCTCAAACAACAAATTTTGGACCCTTCCAAACCGAAAGAGTATGCAGACGACAATTTCAGATTTGGAGAAAATTGCAGAAAGTTCTCAAAAAGGGTGAAAAACACTGTGGGAAAAGGAGAAATTGCTCGTTACGAGCAATTTCTCCTTTTCCCACAGTGTTTTCAAAGACTTTTACTGCAGACACGTAAAAAGCAGGGCTTGTTTGGGAAAGGGTTAAGTATTAATACTTATCTCCTAATTGTGTTATGACTCGGCTCGTTATTTCATAGACATTTGTTTTTCTATCAAAACTGTGAGAAAACATTGTAACAAAGCTGTCTCATTGTCCTTGTACAGCAAGATTTTGATATCTGTATCATGAGTCTTTACGCCTAATTTCAATTTTATTAACCAAACATACAATATACCAGCAAAAAGCAGCCAGCTCTTTACCCTTAAGCCACTAAAAGAATGAATCTTGAATTCTTTTTATTAAGCCGATCAAACCAGTCAATTTATAGTTATGACAATGCACTTTGTTCCCAGACTGTTTCAAAAGAAGTGTACAATATGGCTTATAGATCAGACTACATCTAAAGTCTGATCTTGATCAACATTGCAGAAAAATTATAATCTATCCTTAGTAATCTAGTGGCATTTCATTCTAAAATGAAAGTAGAAACAAAGTCCAACAAAACTACTCACCAAATTTCGTGCCCTTAACACAGTTATTGTAATGGTCTCTGGTGGCCTCGTCTGAGATGGCTCTGTATCACCCATTTTTTCTTTATAAGACAGATAATAGACAGATAATAGACAATGTTTGTATAAAAACAATTTTCTTTTGTACAAAATGTCATATTTGCTTTCAAACTCTACTGACAAATATGAAATTATTTTTCTTTACACGACCTATGATAATGGGACGAAATGCTAGACTGTGTATTGATGTACTGTTGGTTTTTAGGTGGATCTTAACGAAATCAGTTGACCACAAATGAAAACAATATGGCTCATTCAAAACCTCATTCTTACAATCTGCAAGGAAGAAAAGACCTTGTACAATAATTTGATAATGAAAAGACTGGTACAAGCACTTGCATTATAACAATTCAAGGTCCCAAGGGTTAACTGAAAGTCCACTAAAAAATATGCATTGTTTAAAATCTCCTTAAAAGTATGCAATGTTTTTCATTGAAAACAGCAGCATTAATGCAACCTGTGTCATCAAAACACCGGTTTATTGTGAACCTCACAAATTCCAGAATGACTCCATTAATTTTTGCTGGGACAGCCTTATGAAAAGGGGGTCATTCTGAACCCTATTCTTTTGCTAAGGGATAACTCTGATACATTTGATATCATTGCATGTTTTCTAAAACAGAGAATTAGCACGGCGACATCAAATTTTCTACAGACATTCGAACGATAAAAAGGAATTCAATCCGTGATCATGTTGTCAAAACGCGAATTCTGATTATAAAAGTTAAATGCAACCGCCAAGCTTCCAACAATGTGAGAATTATTGAGACGAAACCAAGAAATATACTTTGCTGAGAAAGTAATTCTGATGAAAATGCAAAACATGCTCATGAATTTACCTATTTCTTTTATCAAAACACTAGCCTTAAGAGCAACAATGAACTGTTGCCAAACTTTTTTGTTGCTATAGATACAAGCTGAAGATCACTTCCGTAATATGAACTCAGGACACTTCCGGTTCTTCCTGTATGCCAGATCGAGCCACCTAAAGCGATATAGAAAGCGATCCTAGAAAATTCAAGGATGAAAGGCTTAATACAAAGAGTCACATCAGCGAGTGTTACAGGTATTTCAAGATGTCATCTGTCCGATTCTTAAATGTGAAGAATTGTAATGATTTTCCGCGACGTAGCTTTACCCGTTCCGGCCCCGATCCGTATCGACAACTTAATTCCAGACGTAACGGTCTGCGTCATTCCGAATTAGATTGTTACAAAAAAAGTATCTTCAAATCTTCGAAGTATCTTCAGATGACAAATTGAATGCAGTTAGTATAGTTTTTGTCTTTGATAGGATGGAAAACGGTGTAGGAAAAGGATAAAGTGGTGATTACTAGCATTTTCTCCTTTTCTTATAATGTTCTCAAAAGGCCTTTCTCTCATGGTCTTTCAAATTCATGATTGTGAGGTAATGGGTAAACTGTAAAGCAATATTTATATATGAAAAATAATCTTGAGGGTGTTATTTTATATACACAAGAACGTAAACAAACAAATGAATGCTAAAGTAACAGGAAACATTACAAAGTGTTGTTTCTAAACTCTGTAAAGATCTCTTTAGCCCCAGTACCACCTGAATGATTTTTAATATAAAGAAGAGGGTCATGTCCTTTCCCCTCTTCTTCTTTTCAGATGGAAAAAGATTGTTTCCGTTCTTTCATGTTTAGGTCCAACAGGTATTTCTAATCTTAATCTTTTTAGTTCAACTGGTCGAAGGCCAGTGAGATTATGTTATGGCCCGGTGTGCGTCATGCATTCGCCTGTCCGTCTGTGCGTTAACTTTTATTTCAAACATCTTCTTCTCTGAAGCTACCCATCCAATTTTGATGAAACTTCACAGAAATGATCCTGCTATGGTCCTTTTCAGAATTTCTTGAAAGAATTTGATTCCTTCAAAAACTCTGGTTGCCATGTCAACAAAACTGAAAAATATTGATTTTTTAAAAAAATCTTCTTCTTTGAAACGATAAGGCCTCAGGCTACCAAATTTTAGCTAGTGGACCTCTACCAAGTTCCTTCATATAATAGCCTTGGGGTCAAAATTGGCCCCGCCCCTGGGGTCACAAGTTTTTTATGGGCTTATATAGGGAAATCTTTAAAATCCTTCTGGTACCGAGCCATAGGGCCTAGGACTACCAAACTTGGCATGTATCTTTATCAAGTGATTGTCTATCTAGAGTGCCCAAATGATAGCCCAGGGGTCAAATTTAGCCCGTCCCGGGGGTCACCAATCTTATATGGGCTTATATAGGGAAAACTTTAAAAATCTTCTCGTACCAAGCCATAAGGCCAACGGCTACTCAATTTTGCATCTAGCTTTATCAGGTGGTTATCTACCAAAGGTGCCCAAATTATAGCCCTGGGAGTATACTTGGTCCTGTCCTGGGGGGTCACAAGTTTTAAATGGTTTTACAGGGCCTTTCATTGAGAAAAGCTTGAAAATCTTCTTGTTTATAACCACACATTCTAGACCTGTATTATTTGGTATGAGGTTTTATCTTGTCGACTTCCACCAGGACTCAAGTAATTATAGCTTTGCGGTCAAAATTGGCTTTGCAGGGGGTCAAAACTTTATTGTAGGATTTTATAGAAAAAATTTGTATGTCAAGTTTGAAACCAATTGGCCTAATATTGTAATGTTTTGCTTGTAGTGTTTTTACTTATTAGCCAGTGGAGCGACACAGGGTCATCATGGCCCTCTTGTTTAGTTAAAAAAAGGGGGTTTAAAGAAGAGTTCGAATTACTGTAATTTTTTAGTGGATGGAAAAGTAATCAGCAGCATAGGACGAGGGCTGTGTGTGCTGATAGGAATAAATAGAGATGATGCTCCAAAACATGCAGACTGGTTGTGAGTATTATTTATGTTTTGCTATCCGAAAAATACTGCTGAGGCAAGGATAAGGGGACTAAACATTGAGCTTGTGTCGCAAAATGCTTGATATTTTGTGATATCTCTCAGTCTGTCGTTTCTGATGATATTTACCATATGATATCTACTCTGATGGGTTCCTTACCATCAAAAAGCAGAACCATTACAAGTAAAGAAGGCTTTCCCTCAAATAGTTTGAGGCAGTCACTGTCAAAGGTTGGTACTCAGACGTAGTGTTTTTGTTTGGTTTAGAAAGTATCATCTCTTTAATAGTTTATTAAAATCTGTGGTTACTGCAGTCACTGTCAAGTGTTGCTACCTTTAATTTTGTTCGGTTTAGAGAGTTGTATCTCTGGTTCTTTTTTAAGATGGATGTTGTGGATACGCATTGGTATTGATTTAGGACAAATAATGTTTTAAAAAGTGCAGTTTGTTACACACTGATGCTTGTTTTTCCACTAATACTACCTTGTACTTTCTTAACTCATTACCAAATGACAATATTTTAAGCTTGTTCAATTGGAAAGCATTTGCCGACAACAAAATAAAAGTAACTGAAAATTTGAAATTTGATATGTGAAGAGTAGAAAACATTGTGGGAAAAGGAGAAAATGCTGGTTACCAGCATTTTCTCCTATTCCCACAATGTTTTCAAAAAGCTATTTTCTCAGGGTTGTTAAAAGTTGGGATTGTGGGGTAAAGACTTAAATGTCAATATATAAAAGCCAAGCTCTAAGAAAAGGGAGCTCAACATGCAAGGTCCATTCAGGCTGAGCTTGGCCAAAACTTTTTGCTATTGTTAAGTTTTCTACATATCTAGGGATCAGTCTACCTCATGACAAAATGGATTTCATGGATCCACAATAATGCCCTGACTTACTTAGTATAATACATTATTAATTAACTATTGGATATATAGAAGTTAAACAAGGAAACCGGTCCACGCGATACTAGTCACATTTCTTACTTCGTATAGTATACAGGTCGTGACCCCGGCTTAATACAACTTGACCTCCAATCAATACATTTGACCTCGTATCAATATTGATGACCTGCAACCAATACAGAAATCCTTGAAGGTGATTGGTCAAAAGTTCAGTTGTGTGAGCGTCTGCTCTTACTTTTAGCCAATCATGTTCAAGGAGGTGGCAAAGTAAACATAACCCAAAAATTGATATTTGTTTCCAGCAGGGTAGAAAACATTGTGGGAAAAAGGAGAAAATGCTGGTTACCAGCATTTTCTCCTTTTCTCACAATGTTTTCAGAAGGCTTCTTTTTCAGGGTCGTAAAAACCAGGGATTTGGCCTTGGGCCAATACGGCTGACCTCAGATCTGTAACTGGGCCAATACGAAATCACTTGATTAATAACCTTAAATTGTGGAGATGCATCCAGCCTCCTTTTGACGGAGCATAGCTGAATTTGATATGTTTTAGAAAACCCTGAAAAAAAGAAATATTTCTTATTACAAGCAGCTTCTCATTTTGCCACAACATATCCAAAGTGAGGTATAATGATCGGGGCCTGGGGTTATGAGTTATTACGTCAATGTAAATTATTTTAGGGCAAAAAAGATCCTTAGCCTACGCTTATTTGATGGAGAGAATGATAAAAGATGGGACAAAAGTGTGAAAGATAAGCAATATGAAGTACTGTGTGTAAGCCAGGTAAGCTTATTAGTGCATTATTTGACCCCAGAAACAAGTTTGTAGGAGACTTTGGAAACATCCTTTTTTTACCCCTCACCACATAATCCCAACTTTTAATGACCCTAGAAGGCAGCTTTTGAAAACATTTTGGGAAAAAGAGAAAATGCTGGTAACCAGCATTTTATCCTTTTCCCGAAATGTTTTCTACCCAACCTAAATTGAATTTCAAATTGAGTCCGAATGTATTTGTCATCTGCAATGTTTTCAGGTTGGACAAGTCTTAAAATTTTATTGTTTGGTAAAGAATTAAAGGGAGCTATTCAGATTTTTTAAGTAAACCACTAGCAGGCAAGTCACCAGTAAAGAAGAAAGACCTCAGGCCTCTGACATTCCATTGGTCTATTACGGGATAAAGAATTTTTCATTGTTCTATCAAGGGATTAAAGAAGATTTTTTTTTATCGGACATCGTTACTATAAATAGTACATTGATGATTCCCTCTTTATTCTATATAATATATATACAGCAAAGAAGCAGTTGCCACTATGCTATATATAGTAGCAGTGTTGAAAATTTCACTATTCCATATTACATACAGGCATTGCACCAATATGCTTTCATAAGTGTACATAGATCGACCAAGGAAAATTTTAGTATTCTGGGATGGATGAATGGAAATTCAAAGGCCTGTGTGGAAAGACAGATTGAGGAAAGAATCTGCGGTATTTCGTTGACTTCTACCACATGGCAAAATTTTAGACCTATTCTGACTGGAATCATTTGCAGATGACAATTTCATAGTGACTCAAATGCAATTTTTATTTGATAGGGTAGAAAACTTTGTGGGGAAAGGAGAAAATACTGGTTACCAGCATTGTTTTCTTTTCCCTCAATGTATTCTAGTCTTCAGAAAACAAATTTCAAATTTTCAGTCACTTTTATTTTGTCATCTGCAATTTTTTTTATTTGAACAGGCCTAAAATATTGTTGTTTGGTAATGAGTTAAATTCAGCAGGATATGACTTCCTGTTTCAACACCATTTATATGCATCATGTTTTTGGACATATAAAAGCATGCATATAATACCTCACTAAAACTCAGAAAATGAGATCTGTATTTAACATGATTGGGTACAATACATGTACTGAATTCTATTGGATGAGTACACTGCAGAACCAGTCTATATTTTGGATGAGGCGACAGCTGATTCCAAAAATATAGACTGGTTCTGCAGTGTATGAATCCAACTGAGTTCGATATTGTACCCAAGCATGTTAAATAACCTCTTTATTTCACACTCCTGTATTGACTTTAAAGTAAACAACAAATAAAGGGCCAATTCGATTTGAATGATTTAAAAAAAAAAACAAAAGTGGGTTTTAAAGTTGCTCTTTTACACAGACTTTGATCCAATATCGATTTTCGGGACTCTAGCCTCATTTTGAAAAATCAGTGCTGGACTCTTGCCTCATTTGGAAAAATCTATATTGGACTCTTGCCTCATTCTGAAAAATCCATGTTGGACTCTACAAAGTCTAATATAGGCTAAGATATTACTCACGTCAGTCACATGGTAATATCCGATTTCATTGGACATTAAATAGTAAGTGTGAAATAAAGACTTTTATTGCACAAACTTGACTAAAGAAGCAGATGACATAGATCCAAGATTAGACTGCCTGTTATAAACAGTCATAGCCTGTATACACCATCCAACCAGTGTTCTGCTGAAAAATTTCCTAAATTTGAAAGTAACACTAGTTCTGATTGGCTAAATTATTTGGTTTAGCCAATCAGAAGTTGTATTAGCTTTGAATTTAGAAAATCTTAGAGAATGAGACTGAGTATGTTCTTGTTTTTCAATTCAAGAATGATTGATGATTATGGACCCTGATCTTGATCCATAACAGTTCCTATAGTAATATTATGAGGTTATTTAACATGCTTGGGTACACTACTGAATCCAATTGAATTCAGTATTGTACCCAAGCATGTTAAATGACCTCTTTATTTCACATTTTCGTTATGACTTTAAAGTAAACGACAAATATAGGGTCATTTCAATTGGGAAACAAATCAAAACATATTAAAAGAGGGGTTTGAATTCGCTTTTTTTTTTTTACAACAGACTTCGGTACACTACTCTTCCGGTCCAATATTGATATACGGGACTCTTGCCTCGTTTTGAAAAATCCGTATTGGACTCAAGCCTCGTTTTGAAAAATCCATATTCGACTCAAGCCTCGTTTTGAAAAATCAGTATTGGACTCTACAGCGTCTGATACAGGCTAAGATATTCTGTACTCACGTGGTAGTATTAAAGCTATTTCATTGGATGTTAAATTGTAGGTGTGAAATAAATGATACTAATGTCCTATAGTATTGTACAGATCAACTCAATCCTTGTTTCATACAATTTCAGTTCACTTTAGACTGGGTAATGAAAGGGAACAAACCAGATTTCCATTTAGCCATGTCCCCAGAGCTATCTCAAACATTTTATGAAAATTTTCTACAGATGATGAAAGATCAATATTCAGAAGATAAAATCAAAGGTATTTTTTTTTCTGTCTGTCTTCATTTAAATTTTTAGCTCTACTGGCCTTTGGCCAGTGGGCTAATGTCATGGCCAGGTGTCCGTCGTGCATCCGTCTGTGCATGTGTGCGTCCGTCCGTGCATGCATTAACTTTTCAAACATCTTCTTCTCCGAAACTACCCATCCAATTTTGATGAAACGTCACAGAGATGATCTGCCATGGTCCTCTTCCGAGTTCCTTGAAAGAATTTGATTCCTTCAAAAACTCATGGCAATAAAACTGAACATTTTTTAGGTCTTTTTAAAAGTCATCTTCTCTAAAACCATAAGGCCTATAGCTACCAAATTTGGCATGTAGCTTTATCAAGTCGACCTCTACCAAGTTCCTTCAAATAATAGCCGTGGGGTCAAAATTGGCCCTACCCCGGGGGCCACCAGTTTTATATGGGCTTATATATAGGGAAGACTTTTAAATCCTTCTGGTACCTAGCCATAGAGCCTAGGGCTACCGAATTTGGCATATATCTTTATCAAATGGGTGTTTACCAAGAGTGCCCAAATTGTAGCCCTGGGGTCAAATTAGGTCCAGCTCCGGGGGTCACAAGTATTATATGGGTTTATTACTAGAAACTGTAACAATCATATTGTACCAAGCCATAAGGCCTAGGGATAATCAATTTGGCATATAGCTTTATCAAGTGGTTGTCTACTAAAGATGCCCAAATAATAGCCCTGGGATTAAATTTTGCCCCGTCCTGGGGGTCACATTTTACATGGTCTCATATTTGGTAATTATTCAAAAATCTTCTTGTACCTAGGCATAAGGCTAAGGACTACCAAATTTTGCATGTAGCTTTATCTAATAGCTTTACCAGGAGGGGCCCAAATTAGTTTGTCCCCACAACAGGGGTCACAAGTTTTACATGGGCTTTTGTTGTGAAAACTAAATAAGTTATCTTGTTACTAACAAATAGAGACTAAGCTACTAAATTTTCCCCATGGTCTCATGTTTTACAGGGCCTTGTAGTGAGAAAACTTTGAAAATCTTCTTGTGTATAACCACATTTTCTAGACCTGTATTATTTGGTATGGGGCTCATCATGTGGACCATCCACCAGGATTAAAGTAATTTTAGCTTTGTGGTCAAAATTGGCTTTGCTAGGGGGTCATAACTTTCTTGTAGGATTTTATAGGAAGAATTTTGTTTGTCCTCAAGTTTGAAACCAATTGGCCAAATAATTTATTGTTTGGCTTGTAGTGTTTTTACTTAGTAGCCAGTGGAATAATACAGGGCCATCATGGCCCTATTGTTTTAAGAACAAGTTAGTTAAAAATATTTATTTTGCATTGACCGAGATTGAAGTTCTTACAGCTTACACTAATCTCCTGTCATTTCTGCTTTCTGGGAACATGTCATACGGAATATAAGGGCCAATGAAGGATCTCAAAGTTGAAACTTGCTCCCAGGTATCAACTCATGATCTGATGCTCTACCTTACAAGAATATTGAGTTATTGTCTTAATCTTGCAGTTGTCTGTACAGTCCTGGTACAATACTTCTGACTTTTGATCATGTCTATATAATTTTCTTGAAATTGGGACTAGTTGTTAACTAATCAAGAGGGAAACCGATAACATGGTAAGATACATTGTACTTTAGCTGGTTTTGACTGTTATTCCCCTTTTTCTCTGTAAATTTGTTTTAACCCTTTACTACACAATCACGATTTTTAGCACCCCTGTGAAAGAAGCCTTTTAAAAACAGGTAACCAGCATTTTCTCCTTTTCTCACAATGTTATCTTTGGTAAAGAGTGAAAGCTGTTTTTCAGATAGCAACATTTTAGTCTTGTCCATCTTGACATATTGAAAGTAGCTCATATCATTAGAAAAAAATTAAAATATTGTGGGAAAAGAAGAAAATGAAGGTTATCAGCATTTTCTTTCATTTCCCACTCCGTTTTTTATTGCCTTCTTCCTCATGGTCATTAAATCTCAGGTTGTGTGGACAAAGTCTTAAATGTTTAACAAATGACAATATTTTAGACTTGTCCAAGTTGAAAGAATTCGCAGACAACAAAGGATAAATGGAACTGAAAAATTGAAAGCACTTGCAAAAGATAAATGTAACACAATAATTGAAATTCATCTCCAGCATGGTAGAAAATATTGTGGAAAAAGGAGAAAATGCTACAAAATGCTTCTATCGTAGGGTTAACTCTTTACCAAACTACAAAATTTTGGACTTGTCCAAATTGAAAGCATTTGCAGACAACTGAATAAATGTGAATCAAACATTGAAACTTTTATTTGGAAAGGGTAGAAAATATTGTGGGAAAAGGGAAAAGGTTGGTTACCAGCATTTTCTCCTTTTCCCACAATGTTTTCAAAGACTTTCTCTTTCAGGGTAGTTAAAAGTCGGGATTGTAGAGTTAATGAAACATTTTCAGGAAATTTTGCTAGTTCAGGATTTGAAAAGGCATCCCATACATTATCCAAATTGAAATATGATACAGACTTGTTTAAAACTGAGTGGATTCTGATAAGTAGATCAAATTTCTGTTTTATGCAAACATACTGCACTCCTAGTAGTAGCAACCAGAACAATTAACATTGTCTTACCAACCTGTTTCCAATTTTTTTCTTGAGATACTGAATCTTTATCTATTCCCAGACCTCTTTATTTCACAGAACTTGGACACTCATACTTTCTAAAACTGAAATTTAAGTGTTTGCCATTTTTGAGCCATTTGAAATGGGTCAAATGAACCTCATAATAGTGGGCAAGCCTCTGGTTCTTAACCCCATCTCCCTCCCACCTTGGAAGCCTTGGGGGGAAAAAAACAAGTCTAGATTCATGTTGATCATCTGACAATATTGCTTTCAAAGTTGTCAACTTTAAATTTTCTTAGTTGGTATGCACTAACAGAAACGCAGTATTCTTGTATGTAATTGTGTATTTTGTTCTATTCAGATGGAGTATTTGGTGCCATGATGCAGGTCAATATACAAAATGATGGTCCAGTCACATTAATGCTAGAAACACCAGATAACTTGCCGGTGAGTTAGTTATTGCCCTGTATTCTGTGTTTTTTATCCCCAGCATTTATTGTTTAACCTATTACCAAATAAGCCCTGGTTTTAATGATTTTGGAAAGAAACCTTTTGAAAATGTTGTTGAAAAAGGAGAAAATGCTGGTTACGAGCATTTTCTCCTTTTCCTACAGTGTTTTCAAAAGGCTTCTTTCTCAGGGGCGTCAAAAGTAGGGATTATGTGGTAATGGGTTAAAGCATGCCAAATAATAAATACCGTAGTTCAAAAACAAATTAAAAGAGACAGCGCAGAATTCTTCTATAGAAGGGCTCCTGTGAGCATGTACAAATACTAACCAAACATCATCGTTTGCTAAAATACTGGTATGTACATGAGAATACAATTTGTGTAATGAAAGGGTTGCTAGAGAACTCGTACCCTGGAGAACTCGTACTCTGGAGAACTCGTACCCTAATCTGAAGGGTACGAGTTCTCTGTAGAACTCGTACCCTGGGTACGAATTCTCCAGAGAACTCGTACCCTACAGATATTTTTGGGGATAAATTTGTATCTCTATATATTATTCAGATTTTGGTGAATTGATGATTTTCATTTTATCTTAAATTATGAAATGATCGAGTAAGTTATACAATAATCAAGCATTGGTAACGGGTATTTGCAGTAAAATATCAGTTTTGTTACCGGATGTTTCATGGATTAAAATGAAAAGGAAGTATGGTAAACAGGTAAATGGGCAGGTAAATTCAAGAAAGATTAAATTATCAGTAAAATCTACATAATCTGGATTCATCTAATGATTCGAAGATAGTTTTTTTTAAGCTTGTTTACATATTTTTAGGTTCTTTAATGGAGTATGCCATTTTTTTTAAAGGAGTCAAAGGTGTCGGGTACAATGAAGTCACATATCAGGTGTGATAAACATGATTGTGCACACTTGCCATTTACCAGCAATTAAACTGGTATAGGTCTTCAAAAGGACTCTTAACCCTTTACCAATAAATTGCATGGTTTTACAAGGAAATAGACTTGGTTGAAAAAGGATTAAATGATTATAACCGGTTCTTTATTATGTAACATTAAAAGAAGAAAAAGAAGAACTCTTTGAATCTAGATGGATCCCAATAGTGCTGAGTTGGTAAATACCACCCTGTGGGAGATAGCTTTTGTTGTCGGAAAAAAAGGGGAGGGTGTTTATAAAACTAGCAATGTTCTCATTTTCCCACAATTTTTTCCGCCCTTTCAGTCCGATAAATAAGTACGTCTGTACCAGATATGAATTTGTTGTACGCAGATTATACAATTTTGAAGAGACTAAGAGTTCACATATTGCAATATTTGCATTTTCTCTCGCTCTCTCTTTCAATCATTATCATTGCACAGTCTTCTTCTATGTTTTCTGAGACGTTTACTTCACGATCTCGAGTTTCAACCACACAAAAGAAGTAACCATTGTGGGAAAAGGTGCAAAATCAAATGACGGACATGGTCTCCTTTTTCCACGTGTTTTCTCACCTTTTCAAGCAATTTTGAAAGCTTCTTCAGACGGCTTACATGAAATTTTCAGCTTACAAGCGATTCTACGGAGGCATTTTTGTATTGCTGAAACATTGTGGACAAATGATGTCACTGATCTTTCTAATCATTACCCTACGTACATAACTCTTTTGGCGCCAAAAGTATACAGCGGACTTCATCGAGGACTCACTAAAATTCAGAAAAGATTTTTTTTCTGAAAGGTTTGGATGGGAATCTTGATTATGTAAATCCAAGCTCAGACTACATGTTTTGCATATTGATCTTTTTCTTTACCACCGTTTCGATTCTAGCGTTAATTGAATTAAGGGTTCAATATTGAATATTGCAATTATATAACAGTAATTTCATCATTGTGAAAATCACACCTTTCTTGCTGTCTTTGTTCAGGAAATTTGCCTTTTCACCAGGTGTGAAAATTTTGATTAATTATGTATTCATTTTATCAACTCCTTCCATTTAACAAATATCTAATCCAATCAAATACTGATTCCTAGACCGTTCTTACACAAAACAACATCAAACGTCAACTCAAAACTTGAATGCAAATGAAGGCTACCCGAAGAATTGAAGAGGGCAAAAATTAATCCTTCTAATGTATTTTCAGTTGAATACAATTTATTTGTGGTTCATAAATGTTTTCCTTACGATTTTTACGTCAAATACAACATAAACTGCATGAAAAAACACACAGGTTTCTTTACTTTTTTTGTCTTTTCAACACATGTACAAGAAAAAAAAAAATCATCAAATCTACATCACAATAACGGCATAAAAAATAAAGGTTGACAGCATGCTGGTAAACTAACATTATATTTATTAGTGGGGGTACGAGTTCTCCAGAGAACTTGTACCCAGGGTACGACTTCTCTGGAGAACTCGTACCCTTGAGATTAGGGTACGAGTTCTCCAGGGTACGAGTTCTCCAGGGTACGAGTTCTCCTGATACCAATGAAAGTGTAGACATAATGGACATATGGGCCATGCTCTGAGGAAATAGAGGATTAGTGCATCTGCGAAAAGTATTGACCAGGATCAGTCCATTCAGTCTGCACAGGCTGACCTGAGCCAAACCTTTTCGATATTAATTGATTTTCTACATGTCCCAGGACCAGTATATCTTATGATTCAGTCAACTGTTGGGCAAGTTGGATTTTGTGGATCCCTAATTATGTGATGACTTGCTTAGTACCAAGAATCATAGAGAAGCATTAAGCCCCTTTTTGCCAGAGCATGGCTTATATGTTTTAGGAATCATTTATATTAATTTTCTTTAACCCTTTATCCCATTTGGCATTTCTATGGTATATCTAATTGACCCTAAATAACAGCAAGGATGAAGCCGTTTCTTATGTATATATGACACCTTTTGATAGCATAGAAAACATTGTGACAAAAGGTGAAATTACTCGTCATGATGATACTTGTTGATACTTGTTGCCATGTAATCAACAGTTTGAGAGCAATTGTGAGAAGGCAAGGTTTCATAAGGGCAGACATTTTCAATTAGCTGGGTTCTTTTTTTCTCAGAAACAATTGAGTGGACACCATGGACAAAATATGGTGATTTTAGAAAATTGACATCAATTAATCAATTATCATTGTAGGAACCTAAACAGAGAAAGCCACCAAATATGTCAAAGAAGACAAACACCAACAGGGAGGAAACGCAATCTCAGACAGAGAAATCCTTCGATATAACTAATTCAGACAAGACAGAGGCTTCAGGGGACAGTTGACATAACTATCTGATTTAATTTTAACCTTTAAGTCTTTACCACACAATCCTGAGTTTTAAAACCCTTAGGAAAAAACTTTTTGGAAGCATTGTAAAGAAATGGAGAAAATGATGGTAAATAGCATTTCCTCCTTTTACGACTATATCAAGCACTTGTTTGAAATTTTGCTATGTTCAGTGGTTGGCCCATGCAACAATATGATGTCTACTATCACCTCAGCTCCTAGAATACTTTGGAAGTGCATTTCCAAGCATCTTTTGCTCCCATAGCAGAGATACCAACCCTAAATGACACTTATCAGGAATCTTTTATTCCAGAATCTGTAGACATTTTCAAGAATACCATAATTATACATGTTCTTAAAAGATAATTTTATTTATGAATGTAGACATATGGCCAAAGAGCACAATATACCTGTTGATTACTCTCAGGAATCAATAATGTTTTCAAGAGAAATGAAATACGTTGGGTCGAATGTAACAACAACCACACTAAGTTGACTCGAGACCAGGAACCAATATTCATTTGTTAAGGGAGATAATGCAAATACATATCAAAAGTATCACAAGAGTTGTCTTTCTCATCAATATCCCCTTTTCTTCAAAACACAAATATTTGTCAATTTGTTTTTAAAAGTAATCCCTGCTATTTAGAATGGATGATAATTTCTATTCAGCACAAACTATAGATTTTAGACTCTTTTAGAATTTACTTTGACCCACATGGATTCTTTTATCGTAATTACTATTCGGCTCTAAAGTCAAAAGTTTGCTCTATTATAGATAATAACTACACAAAACATTCTTCAGTTTTAACAACCTAAATTAAAATGTCAGTACATTGTCTGCTGTAAAATATAAACTTAAACATATCAAAATTCATATTTCACTCAATCATGGATATTCTTGCAGCCTGATTGTCTTTCAGATGGTCTGTGAATGTACATCTTCATGTAGACAATGTTTTACCCTGCTGAGAATTTCTCATCACACACTTGTATAGGGATTATTATGCCCTAACACAACATACACTACTCTAGGGATTATTATGCCCTAGCACTAATATCTCACATAATCATCTAAATATGCCGGCGCTTTAGTTTCACGTCTTGGTCTTCCGGAATGATGTTCTGTTGCTCGAAGATCTGTCTTGGTATCTCCAGCACTTACTGTAGATTTCCTTGAACACATATCACTAGCCGGGATATGTTCAGAGCTTGTATTACTAGTACTACTGGCGGTGATTGATTCGGTGATTGATCACGGATAGTAACTGGAATACTAGTAGGTCTCAGATGATCTCTATGACATTGGTAGTCGACATTCTGCTCTGAGGTCACCACGTAGTTAGAATCGTTGACTTTCTTAACTAATCCTTTTTTCCACAATGTTTCTGGTTGATCTTTAAAATACACAGACTGTTTTTCGCTTAAGACTGGTTGTTTCTTTGCGCGCTTATTGTAGCTACATCTAACAGATTGTTTCCTAGCTTCGCGTTTGTTGTTTCTCTTAGCTTTTGCTGGTAGATATGGAATTATTGTCCTTACACATCTACCAAACATCATTTCAATAGGACTCGGTCCAGTATCTTGACGAGGAGTGTTTCTTTGTTCTAATAAAGCTTGGTATGGATCAGTCCTAGAGTTCAAACACTTAATCATCATATACTTCATGATTTTAACTCCTGCTTCTGCTTTCCCATTTGACTGAGGATGGTGAGGCGAAGTTACATGATGTATGGTCTATTCCTTAGTGAATATTTTGAATTCTTGCGATGTGAATTGCGGTCCACCATCGGAAAAAATAAGATTGGTATGATTCCGCAAAAATCAGAATGGTTGGTATCTCTGCCATAGGCATTCTTAGGTTACGATATTGCCCAAAAAGATTGTTGAATATTGTCAAATTGGTACAAGTTTTATATAGTTTGATTTCGTAATAGCTCAATATTTGCATCAAGTGTATCTTTAGATATTTTCTATGGCATAATGTAGTAGCTACTTCTTCAAAGCTATTCATGTGATAGTGTATGGCCTTGTTTAGATCTGTTGGGTCAATGCAAATCCGTATTCTACCGTTTTTCTTTCTAACACAGGCTACGCTGTTCACCCAGTCAGTTGGTTCTGTTTCTTGGATGATTATTCCACAGTTTTCTAGTTGACCTAACTTGCATGTTGATTGATCCCTAATACCAGCTGGTACAGGATGCAGAGCATGTATCACTAGTGCCGCATTTTCATCAATTTTGATTTCATATTCTCCGGGCAAACAGCCAATTTTGTCTACAAGCATCGCTATAATCTTCAATGATGTGATCAGTTTCAGTTTTGACAAGCTTCCCATGCATTATCTGCATTATGAGTTTACAGTCATTCCCTGCCAATAAGTTGACATTTCTCAGAGTGCGTATCACTTGGAATTCTGGATCTCTTGTTATTCCACTGTATTCACAGTGTAATGATTATTTCCCATGAGTCTTAGATTTTCCACTTACCCGATTGCTTATAATGTTACTGCTTTCAATCTGTGAATTGATAGCTGTTTCTGTAGATAGATCATTACACACTGCAGCAAAGTCTATTCCCAAGGCAATTGGTAACTCTATGTTAGCTATGTTAAATTGTTACTAACCAATTTTTGTCATATCCTTCTAATGTTTGCTATGAAAACATCTTTCACTGAAGCTGTTTGCTCTTCATTTTTGTAAGATTATCATCTTCCATAGTTTCAGTGTTTAAATCACCTGAGCACAATATGCTCAAGGGGAGCTTTTAGGATCACCCGGTGTCCATTGTGCATCATGCGTCGTCAACATTTTGTTAAACATCAACTTGGCTTGAATGTTCCTTGGGAGGTCATCTTTGTAAATTGTTCACAGAATTTGATGCCATCAAAACTCTGGCTGCAATGGCTACCAAATGGAATTTTTTGAGAAATTCTTTAAAAATTTTCTTCTCTGAAACCTCTGGTCAGATTTTGATATAATTTCACAAAGATGTTCCTTGAGTGACCCTTTTCAAAAAGTATATGGGAAATTTTGATCCATCAAGAAACATGGTCTGGTGAATGGGGGCTTCTTGCACTGTACGGAAATTAGGGAATTTTTAAAAATTCTTCTTCTCTGAAACTGCTGGTCAGATTTTGAAATAATTTCATGCAGATGTTCCTTGGGTGATCCTTTTCAAATTTTTTTGAAAAATTTTAAACCGTCAAGAAACATGGCTCTGGTGAATGTGGGCTACTTGCACAATAGGGAAATGGAGAAATCCTTAAGAATTCTTCTCTGAAATGGTGGGTCAGATTTTTGAATTTTTTTCACACAGATGTCCCTTGGATGACCCTTTTCAGAAATTGTTCACGAAATTTTGATACGTCAAGAAATGTGGCTCTGGTGAATGGGGCTACTTGCACTACAGGGAAATGAAAAAATTCTTAAAAATTTTTCTTCTCTGAAATGGCTGGTCAGATTTTAATATTATTTTACAGAGATGTTCCTTGAATGGCCGTTTTCAAAAATTGTTTGGGAAATTTTGATCTGTCAAGAAACATGGCTCTGATTAATAGGGGCTACTTGCACCATAGGGAAATGGAGAAATTCTTAAAAATTCTTCTCCGAAACTTCTGGTCAGATTTTGAAATAATTTCACACAGATGTTCCTTAGGTGACCATTTTCAAAAATTGTTCGTGAAATTTTGATACATCAAGAAATGTGGCTCTGGTGAATGGGGGATACTTGCACTACAGGGAAATGAAGAAATTCTTAAAAATTCTTCTTCTCTGAAATGGCTGGTCAGATTTTAAAAAATATTTAGAGAGATGTTCCTTGGGTGACCCTTTTCAAAAAGTCTTTGGGAAATTTTGATACATCAAGAAACATGGCTCAAGTGAATGGGGGCTACTTGCACTATACAGATATGGAGAAATTCTTAATTCTTTTTCTCTGAAACCTCTGGTTAGATTTTGAAATAATTTCACAGAAATGATCCTTGGACGACCCTTTTCAAAAGCTGTTCTTGAAATTTTTATTGTTCAAAAGACAACTGCCAACATTTGTTGGCACCTGCATGTGGTGCTCTTGTTTGACTTATTTTTTCAGTCACTATCGAGCATGTGCTCTTAAAAAATTTTCCTTGGATGATCTATCCAAAAATTTATTTGCAAAATTCTGATTCATCAAAATCATTGCTATGGTGATGATTGTAGGATTGGTGACAGATTTTGAAATGACTTTTACAGGTGACCTTTTCAAAATGGCTTGGAATTTTCAATACCTCAAAAAAATTGGCTATGGTCCTCTCAAAAACTCTGGTGAGCGATCCAGGGCCATCTTAGCCCTCTTGTCTACTGTATGTCTTCATCCACCACGACCATGATATAACAATTTTCTACAACAACTGCTTGTGCTATTGGGTGGCATTAACTCTTGCTGTGTTTCTACCTTTGCACAATGTAGATGATTAAAAATGATCTACAATCCTACAAGTGTCACAAGTTCTGTTGTATGCTGGACAGTTCCTATATTTGTGATGCTTCTATCACTTTTAGCAAATTGACTGTGTCTGTTGTCTTTGAGGTCAGTTGGTTTTACCAACAGATTAACAGCTGCATTCTCCTCTTAACCCATTACCACTCAATCCCTACTTTGAAACCACTGAGAAAGAAGCCTTTAGAAAACATTGTTGGAAAAGGAGAAAATGCTGGTTACCAGCATTTTCTCCTCTTCCAACAATGTTTTCTATCTTTCACAAAAATAAATTCAAATTTTCAGTCACTTTTATTTTGTCGTCTGCAAATGCTTTCGATTTGGACAAGCCTAAAATATTGTCATGTGGTAATGAGTTAAGATGAGCAGTAGATGTCTGCAAGTTTACATTACTTTTTGTTAAACTGGTCAGCTGGAATCTCCATTAGTTTCTCTGAACAGTTTTTGTCACTGACACAGTTAATTATCGTGTTACAGATTGGACCCTCTTTTTGCTCTCCATGTAGACATTGTTCTGCCTTACTTTTTCGTTCCGCTATATAGTCCATGATTGACATGTTACCCCTCTTGGTGTTTAAAAATTCCTGCCTTTTAATGTAGTTATGCACACTAAAATGTCCATCACATTTCCTCAAGAGAGTGTCAAAGTTGTATTTGTCTTCAGTGGGACTTCCAACAATTCCTCGCTCCATGTCTGCCTCCATAGTGGATGCCCATTCAAATGCATTATATATTTTGACGCATTCTCTGCCCATGTTGACTAGCAACACACCGCCCTTTCGTCTTCCAGGCTTGTTATCAAGGCCTAAATGGAAAACACATCTAAGTGGATGGAAAAATGAAAGTTGTAAATTTTCCCCTTCAGGGGCACACAAGTCGGATGAGTTGAACTCTTGCAACATCCCTTTTGTTGCCATCATTATGCGTTGCACATAATACAGTAGTGTCTGACTTATATAGTGGCACTTTTAGTTTTCAATAAATCTTTTTTTTTGCTGTAAGCAAGTTTTTGATACCATGTTATAAAAGTAAGACAGCCATTCGCCAGTTACACAGGAACTGTGTTTATATCTTTTCTTCACAAAAGAGAGTATTCAATAATCAAAATATCAAAGCTAATACATATATCATAAATTTACCAATATATTACAGTTATCTGTTTCACAAAATTTTTTTGTCCTTTCTGAATACCTTCTTCTGATTTCTAACAGTAACATTCTACCAGAATGGCTACTTTGATGATGAGACAACCAGGAAAAAGAAGGCAGCATTGCTTCTTTTGATACATACACCCAAGAGAACATGATGAGCAACTCTTACATGCTCAACACCTCCTCTTACGGGTAAAGATTACCTCATTTCACTTTTTCATTTCTGCTGAGGAGACCTGGAGCCCCCTGGGGACTGCTCTAGGGTTCTGATTGGACAAGGACTTACATCATTCCTGGATTTCCCCCCCCTTTCTCTCTGTGCTTGGAGACTCAGTGCTGTCTTTTTGGACCTCTAAATCCTGAGTTTCATCTGCTTTCTGCTTCTGAGTCCTGCTGCTACCTGACAACCTCTTCCCTTTGCCCCTTCCTGCCTTTGGTGACATGATGAAGTTGAATAAAAGATTGATTGTTTGAAATAAAGATAGAATGGTGTGTATTCTACCCTAATAATCTCTGATAAGCAGTTTAATGTCTCACTGTCGGCTGAAGGTTTTATACCATCAGGAGGTCATGTGGCGTCTTTGTGACCTACTGGTAGTTATGTGTCACGTAGCCATGGTTTGATATTCTTGTATCCTGCGGGTAAGCTTCTTGATGTGAAATTCACATGTTTGTATTGCCTTTGTGTCTGATGTGTGGCCTTCTGAAGGCACCGCCCTTGCTTTGGCTGTTGATTGACTGTTTATCAAGTTTGGGGCGATCTTTGAGCGAAATTCAAAATTGCATATTCAAATGGCCATCTGATGTCAATTTTGAGACAGTGTGACACCTGCATAAGTGAACAGCAAATTTATCCAGGGCAGTGGAGCATCACAAAGCCATATCTCTTTTTTTTTTTCTGTAAGATGTTATCACAAACACACTTATTGTTTTGCAAGTTTTAGAATTTCTGCAATCTGCTATCAGTAAAACCTTAATACCACAAATCCAGTTTCATTGACTGATTGAAAATATCCTTTTGAAAAGATTGTGGAAAAAGGAGATGCTCATAACCAGCTTTTTCTCATTTTTTCTACATATTTTTTTTTCAGTCTGAAATTTTGTTGTTTAGGAAGGACATGATAATTATGTCCTTAACTCTTCTCAAATGAATCACATAAAATTTTGTCATTTTTGAATGCCTTCAATTTGAAAGAATATATAGTTTATCATCTTCTGAATTAACTCTTTACCAAACGACAAAATTTTAGACTTGTCCAAATTGAGAGCATTTGCAAACGACAAAATAAACGCAAGTCAAAAATTCAAACTTGACTTTGAAAGAGTCGAAAACAACTCTTTACCAAACGTCAAAATTTTAGACGTCCAAATTGAGAGCATTTGCAGACGACAAAATAAACGCAAGTCAATTATTTAAACTTGAATTTGGAAGAGTCAAAAACAATGTGGGAAAAGGAGAAAATGTTGGCTACCAGCATTTTCTCCTTTGCCCACAATATTTTCATCAGGTTTCTTTATCAGGGTCATTAAAACTTGGGATTGTTTGGTAAAGGTTTAACCCTTTCCCAAACAAACCCTGGTTTTTATGTGTCTGCGGAAGGAGTCTTTTGAAAACACAGTGGGAAAAAGAGAAATTGCTTGTAACGAGCAATTTCTCCTTTTCCCACAGTGTTTTCTACCCTTTAGGATAACTTTCTACCAGTTTCATCAAATTTGAAATTGTTGTTTGCAAAATCTTTCAGTTTGGAAGAGTTTAAAATTTGTCATTTTGGAAAGGTTTAAGATGTACTATTAATCATTTTATCATTTGTTTAGTGTTCTCACTGTCAGGTATTTTATTCTAAAACATGGTTGTAGTTTTACTTTGAAATTCTGAAATATACAACCTTCAAAAAATTAGGGAAAAGAAGTAAATGCTGGTAGTCAGCATATTTCCACATATTGTTTTCTATCCTCTTCTACCCATAATTTTGTCAGTAATTGTCATTTACAAGTACCAGATACAGATTTCTCAAATTTGATAATAGGGAAAAGAGTTAATTCTTCATTACTTGACAAATTTTTACACCTTTTAAAATTCAAAGCATTTGCAGGAACAAAGTAGTCAGGATTATAATGAAGACATTTGCATTTGAAAAGGGTGTAAAACATATTGCTGTCCATCAGCAATTTCTTTATTTCCAGCAGTCTTCTGTAAAGTTTTGTTTTTCTCAGTCATAGATTTTTGTGGGTTAAACAGTTAACCCTTTACCACACAGTGATGACTTTTGACAACCTGAGGTAGAATCCTTTGGAAGACATTGTTGGAAAAGGAGAAAATGCTGTTAACCACGATTTTCTCCTTTTCTCACATTGTTTTCTACCCTTCCCAAATCAAATTTTGATTCTTTAACCCATTATCACACAATCCCTACTTTTTATGCCCCTGAGAAAGAAGCCTTTAGAAAACATTGTGGAAAAGAGAAAATGCTGGTAACCAGCATTTTCTCCTTTTCCCACAATGTTTTCTACCCTTCACAAAACAAAATTCAAATTTTCAGTCACTTTTATTTTGTCGTCTGAAAATGCTTTCGATTTGGACAAACCTAAAATTTTGTCGTTTGGTAATGAGTTAATCACATTTATTTTTTCATCTGCAAATGCCTTCAATTTGGACCAGTCTATAAATTTGTTGTTTGGTAAAGAGGAAAGAGTATTGTTGTTCTAGGATTGTTTTAGAATAATGATTTTAAAAAAATATATATGAATGAATTGTGATGAAACAATGAATAAATTATGAAAAACGTGGGTGAGTGTTGACTTTTTGCTATTGCAGAACCTGTAAGTTGATTGCGATGTAAGCATTGGCTTCCCACCAGTTATAATACTTTGTATACTTTAGGATCCGACATGAGTTGGCATTTGAGATAAAAGTTTATTCAAAAAGTCCACAAAAAAAAACATTATTAAATCTTTACCACACAATCCCGACTTTCAAGGACCCTGAGAAAATAGCCTTTTGAAAACATGGTAGGAAAAGGAGAAAATGCTGGTAACCAGCATTTTCTCCTTTTCCCACAATGTTTTCTACCCTTCCCAAAACAAATTTCAATTTTTGAGCCACATTTATTTTTTCATCTGCAAATGCTTTAAATTTGGACAAGTCTACAGTTTTGTCGCTTGGTGAAGAGTTAAGCAAGCCTTTGGCGACTTGAATAAATTTTTACCTCAAAAACCCGTTGTCTGCGCATGTCATATTCTTCAAAGATTCGACTGTCTTATATGACGCATCACTACTAGCCGGGAAAGCAGGCTGACTATAAATATTACGCCCTATAAAGTAGCAATGTTGAAAATAGCCTTTACGTATCGATATGTTTGAGGAGAAATGAGACTTGCTTTAGCAACAGATTTCTCTAAACTGGTGATCATAGTTCAGTGAATTGCACGAGGTAGCGTTTTATTGGGTAAACCTTTTTTTTGTTTTAAATTCAAAGTAACGGTTGTTGCGTAGGAAAGTGGTTCGGTTCTGTACCCAGGATGCCCATATCAGATAGATGAGTATTTACAGAATGCCATCTAGCGGGAGATAATGCTCAAAAACCAACAAATGTCAGGTTCTTTTTATCAGATAACTGAATAACAAGAATTTTAGCCCATAATGTGTTTACCCTTTACCAGGTCACAAAATTTCAGCCTCATCTAAAATTAATTCCAATGGAAACTGTAGGAGTTGCGCACACATGCACCTGCTAACAGACAGATGACTGGAGCCATAACATAACCAATCAGGCATATAAAAAGAGGTTGTGGATGAAAGATGTTGATAATGCATCAGCAGTAACTCAGTCAAATTTAAAGGAGTTTGTTTTTGTGTCTATTCTTCCTGAAATTGTTTCCACGATATCTACTGCAGAAAAGAAGTCACATTTTATAAGTCATAAACAACAGAAATCAAGCAGAAATAAAGAGTGTGACAATTTTGTTGCAAGTATTTGATGAACTGTTGAAATCATTTCCAATATTGCTTGCAACACATGAAAAGGGACTTGTGGACATTTGTGTAAAGTATTGTCTCTGATTAGCCTGCGCAGTTTAATCGGAGACAACACTTTATGACTATATTTGATTTTGTGCTACAGTAGACTTGCACAAAACAGAAAACTAGAGCTATCACTGAATGTGACTTAATATCCCCACCAGCACTTTAACAGAGACATGAAATTACTTGTATCTTGTACACAGATGGACACACGGGCGGATGGACAAACAGGCTGATTCCAGTACACCGCCGAAAATATTCGTTTTGCGGGGGTATAACTAGAGCTGTCACTCAATCTGACTTAACCCTTTACCACACAATCCGGACTTTTAACACCCCTGTAAAAGAAGCCTTTTAAAAACATTGTGGGAAAAGGATAAAATGCTGGTAACCAGCATTTTCTCCTTTTCCCACAATGTTTTCTTCCCTTTCTAAAACAAATTTCCATGTTTTAGTCTCACTTACCGGTATTTTGTTGTCTGCAAATGCTTTCAATTTTGACCAGTCTAAAATTTTGTCATTTGGTAAAGAGTTAATATCCCCTCCAGCACTTTGACAGTATTTGTACACAGACTGACACACGGATGGACAGACAGTTTCACAGGGTTATACATATACTAATTACCAGAAAAAAAAAGAAAGTGTTGTTTAGGATTAGCCTACGCGGACTATGCAGGCTTATCCGAGACGACACTTTCGCACAATTATGTCTGAATGTCATTTTTTTGCTTATTGCAAGCCAGGCAGGATTACCTTAAATGTCTTGCTCCAGCCTGTTTTCATAAACATGGCGGAAAGAGAGAAAAGCACTGGTAAGGAGGACTTTTTCCTTTTGCTTTAATTCTTTCCCAAACAAGCACTGGTTTTTAGGTATATGCAGTAAAAGTCTTGAAAACACTGTGGGAAAAGGAGAAATTGCTCGTAATGAGCAATTTCTCCTTTTCCCACAGTGTTTTCTTCCCTTTTTGAGAACTTTCTTCCATTTTCTCCAAATCTAAAATTGTCATCTGCAAACTCTTTTGGTTTGGAAGAGTCCAAAATTTGTCATTTGGGAAAGGGTTAATGCTTTTGCATTTTTTTGTGAGACCTTTTGTTGATTATCCCTATATTTATAAGGATTCTTTTGTAACCCTTCACCACACAATCCTCATTTCCATCAACCCTTTGGGGAGAGACTTGAAAACACTGGAAGAAAGGAGAAAATGCTGGTAACCTGCATTCTCTCCTTTTCCATCCATGTTTTCTGCTCAGTCAAAAGCAAACCTCATCATTTGGGACTATCTATTTTGTTGTTTGTAAAAGCTTTCAGTTTTGACGAATGTAGAAATTATATCTTTCTGTTAAGTTAATATTTATTTTGAAATATGAAGAAAACTTTGTTTGCTGCTTCAGGTAGAGAGGCTGTTATCTTTAGGAAGAAAAAGCCATTTGACTGCTTTGCTCATTATCGCCTATAGACCATGCATGTTACGGCAGAATTTTGTAAATATTGTGTAAAAAGCAGAAATTGCAAATGCTCAAAAGAAAACCCCAATTTTTTATATGCTCAAAGGGTTGTATCATGTTATGGCCTGGGTTGTCCATCTGTCTGTCTGTTAGCAATTTCTTTTGTGTAACTCCTCCCACAGTTTTCATTGGAAAAGGTTGAAATTACCACAGTGAATACCTATATCTAGTGGTGCATGCGACTCCTAAAATTTGGAACTCTGTAAGGGTTCTTGATTTTAATCCATCTCAGTGATAATCCCTTTTCAGCGTCTATGCGCCGTTCTGCAAAGCTCTTCTGTTACAGTATGTTACAATTGTTCTGGTGCATTGAACTTCTATTCATGTTGGGTGTTTTACATAGATGTTAAATTAGTGAACAGCAAATTTGTCTGTATGGGTAAGGGGTTATGAATGAACCATGTACACGAATAATAAATGTGGCAAAATTACATATTGCTTCTTTCAAGCAGTTCATCTTTTTGTCATTTCCTCGTTTTGTCATGCTGTTTTCACAGGTGGCATATTGCATGATGTAAATCCTTGTAACTCATTCCTTGATTTCTTGGACTAATGATATAGATGTTGTTAGTTTAAATACCTTCTCACCAAAGCTCTCTTTAACCCTTTATCACTCAATGTCAACTTTTGACAACATTTTGGAAGAAACCTTATGACAACATTTAGGGAAAAGGAGAAAATAGAGGTTACCAGCATTTTCTCCTTTACCCACAATATTTTCTACCCTATCAATAAACAGTTACACCATTTGAGCTACATTGAAGTTATCGTCTACAAATGCTTTCAATTTAGACAATTAAAATTTTCTTGTCTGGTAAAGGGTTAAAGGATGGATGACAGTCATCGCCACAGGATTTGTTTCTCTAGCATCATTCAAGGTTGCTAGGATGATTTTCATATGGGAAAATTATGTGTATTTTTGAAAGAGTCTTGCGCCATGTACTTTGAATGCATTGAAAGGTTAACTGGCAGTTGTCATATGACTGAAATAATGTCGAAAATGGGATTGAACAAGACAGAGGATTGATGATAAGACATCGTGACAGGAATCATTCCTCTCCCACTGCTGACCATTGTTTCGATAATGGTTATGCTGGAAAAAAGCCAGTGACTTGGAAAGAAAACTGTGTGGAGTACTAGTAAAAGTGTCCACCAAGGCATGGAAAGGTGCACTAAGCGCAATGATATAACTGAAATAATGTTGAAAATGCCATTAAACACCATAAATCAATCAATAAATCAAGAACAAGACAGCCATGATGGCCTTGACACACTTGCTGGAGCCTGTATATTATGTCTGAAAGAGTAAAAGTATTTCTGATGTTTTCTCAGTTAGGGCTTTGGGCCCTGGTGTTTTACCTAAGCTGACCTATTGTAAGATTCAGGACCATAATAATCCTTTACCACACAGTGCCTACTTTTAACGGCCCTGAGGAAGAAGCCTTTGGAAAACATTGTAGGAAAATGAGAAAGTGCTGGTAAATAGCATTTTCTCCTTTTTCCACAATGTTTTCTACCCTATTATACAGACAAAAGAACCATTATGGTCCTAAATCGGTCACCTGAGTACCAAGCAACAAAGATCTAATATAAAGATAAATACCAAATATAAAGGTTCAAGGCCAAATGACAATGAAACAAAAGCAGCAAATTGTCACAATTTGACTTGAGACTTTGAAGTTCAAGAAATACTGTCAAAATGAAGATCAAAGTGTAATTACTCAAAATCTGTGCTAGGTAGAGTTATTGTTCTTGTGCACTGTACTCTGTAACATTTCAACAAACATGCATACCAAGTATGAAGTCGTTCTGACTTGAATGACAAAGTTATATTCCAGACAGGCACTAATTCCTGTAAAAATGACATTCAAAGGGAAATAACTCAGACAGCATGAACTAGAGTTACAATTCTTGTGCTCTGCACTTTCAAATATTGCAACAAATAAGCGCACCTAATTTCAAGACATTCCTACATCAGATGATAAAGTTTTGCTCTGGGCAAGAAATGCTGTAAAAAATGAAGGTCAAAGGGGGAATAACTCAAAATTTACACTAGGAAGAGTTGGCGTTCTTGTGCACTGCACTCTATAATTATTCAACAATCATGCATGTTAAATTTAAGATGTTCAGAGTGTAGATGACAAAGTTATATTCCAGATGAGCAGAAAATGCTGTAAAAATGACAAAGGATAATAACCCATAGACAGTATGAAGTAGAGTTATGGTTCTTTCACACTGCACTCTGTATTATTGCAACAAACACAAATGCCAAGTTTCAAGTCAATCTGACTGGAGATGACAAACTTACACTCTGAACAAAGAACTATTCTAAAGAACTTTATAATTCAAGGGCAAATAACTCCAGTTGTTCTGTTCCAATTACATCCACAATCAAACTCCTCTAAGATCTTAGAATCATATATATTTTGACAAAGTTTGATACTGATTGGTTGATAATTGTAGATGCTAGAGTGTAAACAAAGTCAAATAAAGCAATTGTTCCAGTTCAAGGGCAAATAATTCCAGTTGTTCTGGTATCATTACACCCATAATCGAACTCGTCCAAAATCTTATGGTCATTAAGTTTGGTACTGAGTGGCTAATACTTTCAATTTTTGAAGTTGTCACTATATAAGTCCAAATAAAACACATGACCCCCTGGTCCAGGCCAAATTTGACCCCAGGGCTATAATTTGGGCACTCTTGGTAGATACCAACTTGATAAACATACATGCCAAATTTGGTACCCAAGGCCTTATGGCTAGGTAGCTAGGTACCAGAGGGACTTTAAAGTTTTCCCTATATAAGCCCATACAAAACTTGTGACCCCCTGGAAAGGGGCCAATTTTGACCCTGGGGCTATCATTTGAAGGAACTTGGTAGAGGTCTACTAGAGAAAGCTAAATGCAAAAATTGGTAGCCCTAGGCCGTATGGTTTCAGACAAGAAGATTTTCTAATATTTATCATTTTTGTTGCCATGGCAAACAGAGTTTTTAAAGGAATCAAATTTGTTCAAGGAATCCTAAAAAGGACCATGGCAGGATCATTTCTGTGAAGTTTCGTCAAAATTGGATGGGTAGTTTCATAGAAGATGACGTTTGAAATAAGTTAACGCACACATGCATGGTGGAACATACGACAGACACCGGGTCATGACAAAAGAGCAGAATTATTTTTTAAAAATAAACAAGTCAACTCTGTTAATGATTTTTATTAGAGAAAAAAAAAGAAACAAACATTTCTAAACTAGTCAATGTGTCAAATGCAGAGAGGTATTTTGATTCTACCCTGTAATCCTGAGTTTTAACTACCCTGAGAAGTTGGCCTTTTGAAAATATTGTGGGAAAAGTAGAAAATGCTGGTAACTAGCAATTTATCCCTTTCCCACAATGTTTGCTAAACTATCTTATACAAACCCCATCATTTGTGCCATAACAATGTGGTCTTTTGCAAGCGCTTTCAAATTAGACCAGTCTGAAATGTTGTCGTTATATTGTCGGACAATATTAACCCAGAGTGCCCATTAACCCATTACCTTACAATCCCGACTTCTGATTACCCTGAGAAAGAAGCATTATGAAAACACTATGGGAAAAGGAGAAAATACTGGTTACCAGCATTTTCTCCTTTTCCCACAATGTTTTCCAAAGGCTTCTTTGTCAAGGGCGTCAAAAGTAGGGATTGTGTGGTAATGGGTTAAAAAAACAAAACGAAGGAAGCCTTAAAGAAAATTACAGAAAATGGTAAATTACTAAAAATAAGCAAAATCTTATATTCCGACTGTGTCTCACAAGTCCTTTCCTGTATCATATTTCTTTAAAAAAAAAAAACACCCTCAAACCTTCCCCCCCTCACCCCCCTCCCAAAGAAACTTGACCCTTTACCAAACGACAAAATTTCAGATTGGTCCAAATTGAAAGCACTTGCAGACAAAAAAATCAAATCAACTCAAAAACTGAAATTTGTTTCCGGCAGGGTGGAAAACATTGTGGGAAAAGGAGAAAATGTTGGTTACCAGCATTTTCTCCCTTTCCAAAATTGTTTTCAAAAGGCTTCTATCTCAGGGTCGTAAAATCCAGGGATTGTTTGGTAAAGGGTTAAATACATGTAATGATAACCTAATGAACATTTAGTTTTATAAAACGACAATATTTGACGAACTTGATGAATATTTCCTTCAATTTGATGAATATTTCCTCTTAACAATCACTTAAACACAAAAAAATACAAAATTGGACAGACTCTTTGTATTGCAAATTGGATATAAATAAAGGCTCCTTATCCATGTTTTGCATGTTTTCCTTGGAGCTTAGATTTGGAAAAATACAGAACTCCTACAGTATTTTCTACATGATTTTTCATTCCAACAGTGTTTTCTGTCTATACCATTCCTCATTCCCCAAGTCATTCTACACCATTCTCTCAATGTTTTCAACACCATTCTCATTCTTACGATATTTTTAAAACCATTTTTCATTCCAATGGTGTTTTCTACTCCATAGCTCATTACCAAGGTATTCTTTCTTCACTATTCTTCATTCCCTCAGAGTTTTCTACACTTTTCTCAATTTCACAGTATTTCTGTAGTAAACTATTTCTCATTTACAGGATTTATTACACTATTCTAATGTCTTCTAAACATCATTCAAGCAAAAAGTTTACTACAGAAATACAGGAAAAAGTACATAATTTCTTCACTCTTTACAAAATGGAATTTTTTTAGACCGGTCCAAATTGAAAGCATTTACAGACATTTACAAATAATGTTGCTGGAATGATGATTTCTCTTTCAGATACTAGGGTTAGAAAACATTGTTGGAAAAGGAGAAAATGCTGGTTACCAGCATTTTCTCCTTTTCCCACAATATTTTCCAAAAGATTTTTGGACACAATTTTTTTAACAAAAAATTCCGAGATTACTGGCTATTATTTTTAAGTCTTTTTCTCAACTACTAAACAAACTGAATACAAACATTTTCTCCTTTAACCATGCTTTCAAAAACCTTCTTTCTCCAGTTTGTTAAAACTTGGGATTGTTTGGTAAAGAGAAAAGGATTAAGCTTTGGACTTCTGGATTACCCATCAACAACCTTAACTACTGAAGCACAACAGACCTTAAAAGAGTACAGGCAAGATCAGACTCTTCTGTGCAGAAAACATTGTGGGGAAAAAAGTAGCACTTTCTCCTTTTCCCACAATGTTAAATAATTTTTCTCAGACAAACTCCATCATCTGAACCATGTTTAACCCTTTACCATACAATGATGACTTTTCATGGCCCTTAGGTAGAAGCCTTATGAAAACATTGTAGGAAAAGGAGAAAATGCTAGTATTCAGCATTTTCTCCTTTTCCCACAATGTTTTCTACCCTTCCCAAAACAAATTTCGATTCTTCAGTCACATTTATTTTGTTGTCTGCAAATACTTTCAATTTGGACAAGTCTATAAATTTTTCGTTTGGTAAAGAGTTAAACTCTACCAGTAACCACAAAACAATTTTGAATTGGACCAAATTCAAAGCCTTTGCAGACAACAATTTAATTGCAGCTCAAATGCCAGGATTCATCTTTGATAGGGTAGAAAACAATATGGGAAAAGGAGAAAATGCTGGCTAGCAGATTGTGCAGGCAGATCCAAAATGACACTATATCCCATTACCACACAACCCTAATTTTGACGACCCTGAGAAAGAAGCCTGTAGAAAACTTCATGAGAAAAGGAGAAAATGCTGGTAACCAGCATTTTCTCCTTTTCTCACAGTGTTTTCTACCCTTCACAAAACAAATTTCAAATTTTCAGTCAATTTCATTTTATCGTCTGAAAATGTTTTCAATTTGGCCAAACCTAAACTTTTGTCGTTTGGTTATAAGTTAACAGTAATGAACAAATGCCTCTTTCCACTTGTTGCAAGTCATATTGTACCACTGAGCAGCAAATATGAACCCTGCTCTGTTAACCCTTTACTCCATAGATACTCATTTCTACGCTGTTTGTAGGAGCCTTTCGAAACATTGTGGCAAAAGGTGAAATTGCTCGTGACGAGCAATTTCACCTTTTGCCACAATATTTTCTATGCTATCAAAAGGTGTCATATACACATAAGAAAGAGCTTCATCCCTGCTGTTATTTAGGGTCAGTTGGAGATGCCTTATGGGGTAAAGGGTTAAGATACATTGTAGGTACACTCATTCATTCATTCCTTCATGAATAAGCCTCTTCCTACAGACTTTTTTTTCTTTTTTTTCTAATGAGATTCTTTTTTCATTACAAATAACAAGACTACCAGTATAAGTGGTGACATCTGAAATATTCCCTTCACTTCTGTTAGCTTGTCTTCTATTGTATGGGAAGTTTCTTTTCAACCTGTATGACCACTTTTGTTTTGAATCATTTGGTGCACTCTTGGAAAATGATAAATGTTTCACCAACTTCATTCGCTTTTGCCCATCACAAGAGAACTTTTTATCTGTATCTGTGTTTGAACTAACACTGTGTGTCAAACCCTGAATTCTTATCCCGATGTTCTCACTTTCACCGTTTCTAACCTCACCATTTTTTGCAAAGGTTCCAATGTCTGTTAGATTTTCTTTCTTTTCCTCTGATTTGCTTTTAAATGCAAACATTGATGATTTAAATGATTCACCCTCAGACAAATCTGAATTATTGGTTATCTTGGGAACACTAGCAGAAGTCACTACCACACCTAAATGTGGGGTACATTTACCATAACTTGGTACAATAGTAACAGTTGAGTTCAGAAGTTCTTTTGTTTCACTTGTACTCAATCCAGATCTTTTATTTCTTATGCCCTGCCCGCATCTGAAGGAATTATTTGTGTCTACAGATTCAAGACTTCTTCTCAGAGGAGTAGAAGCACCAGACTTTTCTACAGTGCTGAATGTTGTAATGAATGGTATTTCATTAAGAGTTTGATCTACCGGTAATTTTGGTCTCAGAGGCCTTAAAGTAGAAACTGGAGTCAATCTAATCCATGGACTTTTTCTATGCTTGGTAACAAGCTTTCTTGTTGAAGTCTTTCTTTGAGCCCTTTTTTCAGTAGGTACAGGAGGTTGAGGTCTATATTTTGCACGTGGCAATGGACTTTTTGAAACAGAATTTGCAACAGGTGTAGACAGAATTTTTTTTAATGTTTCATAACCTATATGTTTCTTTTTGGGTGAGAGTATCTGAGAATTAGATCCGTTTTCCACACATGCTACTGAACCTTTTTGAACAAACTTATCAATACCTGTTTGTGACGATTCATTATCATCTTCCTCAATTTTTTCCTCATTGCTGTTTTTATCTTCATTTTGAGTGACTTTATTGCCAAATCCATTTTTCTGTTCATTTCTCACAGGGCTTTTTTCTACAGAATTACCAGATTTAGCAATGTTTTTGCTGATACCTGTATTATTTTCATTTTCTGAAACTATGAAATTTGCAGTCTTTTCAGAAGTTTCTGATACTTTTGACCTATCAAAGGATGAACTACTTCTCTCTGCCTCTTTGCAAAATTTGACATTTTCTCTACAAGATTCACCACTTTCATGTGGGGCTTGAAAGAAATTGTTCAATGAGTTTGTTTTATAGAATTGGACATCTTTCATATTATCTGGAAGACGAAAAAGTTTCACTGAGACTGACTTATTGCCTAACAACTTTAATATATCCTTACTTTTACCAAATGTCGATACCTTAGACCATGTCGTGTTGTAAGTTTCTGTAATTTTTTTGACCATCAGTGTGTCTGTTTGAATAGTGTTGGTTGAGTTGCATTCTCTCGCTTTGGCTGCATCTTTACACTCATATTCAAAAATTGAAGGTGTGGAACAAGAAATATCAGTGTAAGAATGTTCTGGTGGATAAGTATTGCACGAGCTGCCTCCTTCAACAACTTTTGCTCCTGCCAAGTCAGACTGAATGAGAGATACAGGAGCACTCATCATCTCAGATTCGAGAAGAATACCATTATTACCCTTAATTGAACTCTCTGATACAACTGCACAATTTTTCTCTGTTTTCTTACCTTCCAAATGAATATTATTAGATGTTTTCTTATTTAAAGAAATTTTAGCTTTCTTAACAGAATCATTATCAGTTTCACTTCCCCCTGGACATTGATCTTCAACATTCAAAGTTTTTACAGTGTAAGCAATATCTTTCCTTTTGTAGCTCCCTTTGTTTGATATTACCTGATTCATGCCTTCATTGTTCATAGACCTACCAAAGTCAGGCTTTTGCACCCTCCACACATTTGCTTTGCTGCTCGATTTGCTAATTCCCTTCTCTCCACTTGAAAACTTGTTATCATCAGATGCTACTGTTTTTTGCTGGTTCTTTTCTGCAATCAAATCAAATGCTTCAAGCTCAGGTTTCTCATTAAACATTTCTGTACTTTGGTTGGATGTTCTAATCATCTGAGGGAAATCCAGTTTTCTTTTCAAGCTGTTTTCTGCACTAATGTAATTCACGGAATCAAGTGTATGGGCGTCATCACTGCTTGATAACTTCTCTTCATTAATAAAGATTTCTGTTGTCAAATGAGATTTACCTGTGTCAGAACCATTCTTATGATTGTCCAATTTCACAGGCATTGTCAAGTATGTGATATATTTGTTGTCTTTGCTATTACAGGGACTACTAGTATCAGAACTAATTCTATGAGAAGGACATTGTTGTTCATCTAATTCTATGTCAAAATTTGTACATGTATTTGGTTGTGCTGAAACAGATTCTATGGCTGGAAAACAATTGTCCATTGACATATGCATCTGTTCATAATCATCAGAATTTAGGGGGCTGTTTCCTTTTCCATCTGTCTCTATCCCATCCGTGAACATCATATGTTGAACACCAGTATCATTTGACTCTCTCTCTGGCAGATTTTTTTTATCATTGGATATCTTCTCTTGAGATTTCTGAGACAAAGGTATTAAATCTGTAATATGTGTCTGAGATACTAATCCATCATTGATTGTCAAAGGTATTAAATTTGTATTCTGTGTGAAGGGCATAAAGCCTCTAACCTCAATTTGCACAGCCTGTTTTTCTGTGTGAATTTCTGTCAATCTGTCACTCTCTTTATTTGCAACAATTGGATCATTCTTCAAAAAGTTATCATCAGTTTGCTTAATGTTCAACAGTGTTTGCATAGTTTTTCCTGAATGTCTGGATGTAGTATCTCGGTCTTGATAACTTAATGCTGGTACATCGAGTGTCTGTATTTTACCCTTACAATGCAAATTGATTTGCAATTGTTTAACTCTCTTTTCCTGATTTTGTAATTTTTTTAGCTCTTGCAATGAAGGTACTAAACTAGAGCCATTTGGTGCATCGTCTCCCAGTGCATTGTTGTATACATCAACTTCAGTGGTTTTATCACAGACTACATCTGTACTATCTACCTGATTTTGTGCTGTTGCTAAATAGCCTCCCCTCTCATTTAACTTTGCAACATAGTCATATTCACAGACTTTCTCTTTGACTCTTTTTAAAGCCTCATGAATGTCTTCCATTTGCTCACTCCCATCAAAAATCTCATCTATTTCCTTCTTAATAAAGCTTTCCATTTCTTTGTCACGATCTTCCGGATTCATTTTTATTCCACATTCAAATCTTTCCGCTTTTCTTCTTGTAGATGATTTTTCCTTTGAAATGCCTTGATTGTCCTTCCTACATGCCACAGATGAAGAGAGTTCCATTTTTCTAGGACAGTTTTGAGCCATATTTGTTGCTATTGTCTCAGGTATTTCTACAGTTTCCCTTGTTGATGCCACTTCCTCTGGACCAAAGGTAAAACCTCCTGCTTCCTCAATTAAGTGAAGCATTGACAGTTTTTCAAGGCCCTTTACTAAGCAGTCATATCTGGAAAAACACAGTTTGCCTTACTTCCTCACAATTTAACCTGTTACCACACAACAAAATTTTAGACCTGTCCAAATTGAAAGCACTTGCAGACAGCAATTTCAATGTGGCTCTATATTATTTTTGTTTGATAGGGTGGTTACCAGCATTTCCTCCTTTTCCTAAAATGTTTTCAAAAGGCTTCTTCTAGGGTTGTTAAAAGTTGGCATTGTACGGTAAAGGGTTAAGTGAGATTCATAACATTCAATAACATGGTATTCCCTGGACTCTATTACGTGATGGTCATTTGATCCCAAAATGACCCCCTTTAACCCTTTACCACACAAGACCAACTTTTAACACCCCTGCTAAAGAAGCATTTCAAAAACATTGAGGGAAAAGGAGAAAATACAAATTGGTAACAAGCATTTTCTACTCTTCCCACGATGTTTTCTTCCCTAAAACAAATTTCAATTCTTTAGTCACATTCATTTTGTCATCTGCAAAGGAATTCCTTTTGGACCAGTCTAAAATTTTGTCGTTTGGTAAAGAGTTAACACTTTACCACACAATCCAAACTTTTTTACCCTAAGAAAGCAGCCTTTTGAAAACATTGCGAGAAAAGAAGAAAATGCTATTACTAAAAGGTTTCTTTACAAAGTTGTGAAAACCAGGGATTGTTTGGTAAAGGTTAACCCTTTCCCACACAATCCCTTGTTTTCCCGACCCTGAGAAAGAAGCCCTTTGAAAACATTGTGGGAAAAGGAGAAAATGCTGGTAACCAGCATTTTCTCCTTTTCCAACAATGTTTTCTACCCTGTTTGAAACAAATTTCAATTTTTGACTTACGTATATGTTGTCATATGCAAGTGCTTTCAATTTGGACCAGTCTAAAATTTTGCCGTTCGGTAAAGGGTTAAAGTGACAACCTTGAAATTTCAATATTTTGGGTCTTTTTGACTGAATATGTTCACTTCAAGCTCTCAACAGATTACTACCTGTACCTAAAACCAATTGCAACAGATGAGTTAGAAGACATCCCAGTAAAATTTAATCCCAATGCTATCACAGTCGTTTGATATACATGTATATGTATATCAAACATGTACATGTATATCAAACACTGTGGCAAGAGAAACTGCTAACAGCTTGATGGGATATTTTCAAAAAAGGTTTGCAGCAACATTTAACCCTTTACTTCATAGATACTCATTTCTACGCATTGCTTGTAGGAACCTGTGGAAAACATTCTGGCAAAAGGTGAAATTGCTCGTGACGAGCAATTTCACCTTTTGTCACAATGTTTTCTATACTATCAAAAGGGGTCTTATACAAAGTAAAAATTGGCTTCATCTTTGCTGTTATTTAGGGTCAATTAGAGATACCATAGAAATGCCTTATGGGGTAAAGGGTCAAAAGGCAGCTGCGGGAAGTAACATGTCAAAACTTAATCTAAAGACTTAACCCTTTACCAAAAAGTCCTGGTTTTCAAGACTATGTGAAAGAAGCCTTTTGAAAACATTGTGGGAAAAGGAGATAATGGTGGTAATCAGTACTTTTTTTCCTTTTCCGCAATGTTTTACACCCTTCCGAAAATAAATTTCAATTTTTGAGTCACATAAATTTTGTCGTCTGCTGTTTTCAATTCAGAGTAGTCTAAAATGTAGTTATCTGTGAATAAGTTCACCCATTACCACACAATCCCTACTTTTGATGCCCCTGAGAAAGAAGCCTTTAGAAAACATTGTGGGAAAAGGAAAAAATGCTGGTAACCAGCATTTTCTCCTTTTCCCACAATGTTTTCTACCTTTCACAAAGAAAATTCAAATTTTCAGTCACTTTTATTTTGTCGTCTGCAAATGCTTTGGATTTGGACAAGCCTAAAATATTGTTGTTTGGTAATGACTTAAGACTTCTCTCTGTACCAATGATATCAACTTCAAAAAATTATATTTTCGGGGATGGCAAATTGAATTACAACCCCTTTCCAAACAAATTTGAGTTTTTCTGATTCTGAGAAAGAAGGCTTTTAGTTAGCATTGTGGGGAAAAAGGTAACTGGTATCCAACATTTTCTCCTTTTCCCACAGTGTCTTACTCCATTAAACGTTAAATCCAGCCATTTGAATCATATGTATCATCGAAAAATTGCTTTTACGAGTAGGTCATTGATTCCAAAACTTTGTTATTTGCTCAACACCTAAGCCTTTACAAAACAACCAAGTTACAGACAGGTTCAAAGTAAAAACATTTGCAAATTTATTAAATGGGACTCAAAAATTGAAATTTATTTTTGGGAAGGGTAGAAAACATGGTGGGAAATGGAGAAAATGCTGGTTACCAGCACTCGCTCATTTACATAGCGGAAATATACAGACCAAGCTTCGAACATAGCGTCCGATGATAACATTATGGAAAATAATAATATGTACATGTTTGTTATGTTATAGAATTTAAGCGTCACTAGTCACGTCCCAGTAACCTAACATTCCCACAAGGCTTTTCTGATTTTTGGCAGGAAATCTAAAAATAGCTTAAGAGGCTGCATAGCCTTTTAAGGGAATACCATTAAAAAAATATATATATTTTTGTAATTTTATGATTCTTAATCATTGATGATTTGAGTTATTTTTTCATATAAATTTCACTGATACATATATTTTTTAATTTGGTGTAATGTGAAAAAACCTAAATACCCACCTTTAAAGTCGGGATCATGTGGTAATAAGAGTTAACTCATTACCAAACGACAAAATTTTAAGTTTGTCCAAAACGAAAGCATTTGCAGACAAAATAAATATGATCAAAAATTGAAATTTGATTTGGGAAGGTTAGAAAACGTTTTCTAATCTTCCAAAATGGATCAATTTTATTTTTTTGATCTGCAAATGGTTTCAATTTCGACAACTTTAAAATTTTGTTGTTTGGTAAAAAGTTGATAATACATCTACAGCACAATTCTTTAAAAATTCACATGTTCCTTAACCTTCACAACATGAAAAAAATTTTGGACTGGTCCAAGTTGAAAGTATTTGCAGATGACAAATTAAACAAAGCCTGAATGACTGGATATTCTTCAGAAAGGACAGACAATATCCCTGATTGCGAGAAAAAAAAGAAAATGCTGGTTACCTGTATTTTCTTCTTTTGCCACATTTCTTGGGGTCTTTATTTTTAACGACCCTGACAAAGAATAATTTTGAAAACAATATGGGAAAAGAAGAAAATGCTGGTAACCAATGTTTTCTCCTTTTCCCACAATGTTTTCTACCCTTGCCAAAAAATATTCCAATTTTTTATACACTTTTATTTTGTCGTCTACAAATGCTTTCAATTTGGACAAGTCTTAAATTTTGTGTTTGGTAAAGAGATAGAACAGACTGGGACAACTAACTTTGCCATCTCAGGAATTTGTTGCCAAAAAACCGATAACCTGATCCAATTCTACCACAACATACCTCTTCTTTGTCTGAACTGGTAATCCATACATAAACTCTACAACGGCTAACACCTCATTGGCTGACATCTTGGACAAAAACATCTTCTTTGTACTAGAAGGTAATCGTTTTACTGCATCAATTAGTTCATGATTGAATTTATCAAAAGGTCTACGACTCACAGCCAGGAATACAGCATGATGCACTTTAAAGCTTATGCCGTTATTAGAGACAAGTTCAAGGTCACAGAGACAGTCTGACAGTCTCAATTCGTTCAATTGCTTTTGCAAGTAATTTCCGATCATCTTTGTTCTGTTTGTTTTCCTTTTTATATTTCAATTTTTTTCCAGAATTCCTGAAAAATAAGAACAGAAATAGCTATGTAATGTGAAATTATCTGTAGCCATAATCATCCGTACCCAAAGTTGATAGCCTCGGTCCTTATGGTTAGGAACCATGGTACTTTTTCACCATACTGGGTAGATTTTCACAACTTATGCAGCTCAATAAAATATATTTTCAGACATATAATACTTGTAACGAGCATTTTCTCTGTATCATTACCTTTCAGAGACAAATATTCAGCAACTTAACTACATTTGATGTTGTCTGCTTTCAATTTGATGAGTTGTAAATTACTTTGTAATTTGGTATAGAATTAAATCATAATAAATAGGGTTTTTTTTTATATGAATATGTTTGTATGGTTTAGTCACCATTCAAAAAATGAAACACAAAACAAGAAGGCCAAGATGGCCCTGGATTGCTCACCTGAATTTCTGAGAGAACCATAGCCAGTTTTTTTCAAAATGTAATGAGCCATTTCAGAGAAGAAGAATTTTTAAGAATTTCCTCATGTCTGTATAGTGTAATTAGCCCATAGCCATCAGAGCCATGTTTCTTGATGGATCAAAATTTCTAGAGCAATTTCTTAAAAGGGTTAGCTAAGAAACATTTCTGTGAAATTATTTCAAAATCTGATCAGCCGTTTCAGAGAAAAAGGATTTCTTCATGGCCAAATAGTGCAAGTAACCCCCACCAGAGCCATGTTTCTAGACAAATCAGCAATTTGCGAACAGTTTTTGAAAAGGGTTACCAAAGGAACATTTCTGTGAGATTATTTCAAAATCATTCACCAGAGCCATATTTCTTGATGGATCAAAATTTCACAAACAATTTTTAACAAGAGCTTCGCAGAGCGGCGCATATACGCCCGAAGGGGCGTGTCAGTGAAATGAGTTGCATTGACGGATGGGCCATGAATGAAGAGTAGTTATTCTCGATGATATGTGAAAGATATTAAAGGGCAATAACTAAAAAAATATGGGTGGCAAAGTTACAAATTTTGTGAATTGCTCTTCTCCACAAGGTGTTCTATCAGTCTTTGAAGGTTCAAGATCATATCTTTTTTATTTTAGAAATTATGGCCCAGACAAAAATTCAAAGTGAAAAGGGCAATAACTCAAAAAGAAGGATAGCAGAGTTTAAGGTACTTATGCAATGCACTTCCTCATAATGTGTTCTATTAGTCTTTGAACTTTCAAGATGATGCATTTTGAAGTTTGGAAGTTATGGTCTTAACAAAAATTCAAACTGAAAATTAACGACTGGCAATAACTCAAAAAATAAAGGTGGCAGAGTTATGATTCATGTGCAGTGCACTTCTCCATAACAGGTTCTATGAAGTTTTAAATTAAAAGCTTTTATAGTTTGGAAGTTATGGCCTTTACAAAAATTCAAACTGAAAATTAAGAAAGGGCAATAACTCAAAAAATAAAGGTGGCAGAGTTATGGTTCATGTGCAATGCACTTCTCCATAATGGGTTCTATCAGTGTATGAAGTTCCAAGTTAATGGCTTTTATAGTTTGGAAGTTATGGCCTGGACAAAAATTCAAACTGAAAATTAACAAAGGGTTATAACTCAAAAAATAAAGGTGGCAGAGTTATGGTTCATATGCAGTGCACTTTTCCATAATGGGTTCTATCAGTGTATGAAGGTCCAAGTTAATAGCTTTTACAGTTTGGAAGTTATGGCCTGGACATAAATTCAAACTGAAAATTAACAAAGGGCAATAACTCAAAAACTAATGGTGGCAGAGTTATGGTTCATATGCACTGCACTTCTCCATGTGTTCTATTAGTGTATGTAGTTTCAAGTTGATACCTTTTATAGTATGGAAGTTAAAGCCTGAACAAAAATTCAAAGTGAAAAGTTGGTTATTTCAGAAATCAGGGGCAGATAATTTTAGAACGCAAACAGCGATCCAAATTCTATGACCCAGGTGCAAAACTAGACATCATGGAAATTCATTGTGGCAAGTTTCAAATAATTCCGATGAAAACTGTAGGAGGAGTTGCACACACAAGAAATTGCTAACGGACGGACGGACAGACAGACAGACGGACGGACGACCGAGGGTGTAACATAATACGACCCTTCGAGCGTATAAAAAGGGTCATCAAAGGCACATTTCTGTGAAATTATTTTAAAATCTGACCAGCGGTTTCAGAGAAGAAGAATTTTTAAGAATTTCTTCATTTCCCTACAGTGCAAGTAGCCCCCATTCACAAAAGCGGTGTTTCCTGATGGATCAAAATTTTGTGAACAACTTTTGGAAAGGGTCATCCAAAGAACATCTCTGTGAAATTATTTAAAATTCTGACCAGCAGTTTCAGAGAAGAAGAATTTTTAAGAATTTCTTAATTTCTGTATAGTGCAAGTAGCCCCCATTCACCAGAGCAGTGTTTCTTGACGGAACAAAATTTCACGAACAACTTTTGAAAAGGGTCACCCAAGGAACATATCTGTGAAATTATTTCAGAATCTGACTTGTGGTTTCAGAGGAGAATACTTTTAAAGAATTTGCTAAAAAATTCCATTTGGTTGCCATGGCAACCAGAGTTTTTGACGGAATCAAATTCTGAGAACAATTCTCAACTCATTACCAAATGACAATATTTTTGGCTTGTCCAAATCGAAAGCATTTGCAGACGACAAAATAAAAGTGACTGAAGGGTAGAAACATTGTGGCAAAAGGAGAAAATGCTGGTTACCAGAATTTTCTCCTTTTCCCACAATGTTTTCTAAAGGCTTCTTTCTCAGGGGCGTCAAAAGTAGGGATTGTGTGGTATTGGGTTAAAGAGGACCTCCCAAGGAACACTCCAGCCAAGTTTGGTCCAAATTGGCCCAGCGGTTTAGGAGTTATTGATGTTTAAAGAATTGTCGACGACGCACGACGCACTGACGCACACCGGGTGATCCTAAAGCACGAATTGCCCAGGTGAACTAACAATGCAATGCCTTGATTACCTGGGACAACACAAAAATGCCCTAACGACCCAAAAATTCAAGAAAACGAAGAGTGATCACAATTTCCTTTATCCCAGTAACTGACAACACCATAATGTACCTGTGACAGTCAGCGATCCTTAAGAAGATACCTTTTTACTGGAGATATCCGTAGTTTTTACAGCTTTTTTGGCAAAAAAATGCCATCAAGGAGGCCATTGGCTTACATCACTATTTTTTAAGTTCTGCAGAAAATATTTCTTCCTTTTCATTTTTAGTTTAAAATATATTTATGTACATCGCATGATCTACATATTTTTCCAGAGGTGCCTAGTAAAAACAGTTGTCGATATTCTTTTTGGAAAGAAAAGATATGGGTCTTGTATGAATAGGCAAAAGAAAAACCATCAGGGGACACAACTCTTTTGACATTCGCCTTATTCAACTGGTCATTTTTCGTGATGCATGGATATGAAAATATAGACAATTAAACAAACAATCACTTGTTAAATAAACAGCCCTTGATTTAAGAAAAGGATTACGCCAAGTTGTACAAATTAATCCTACATTTAAATTAGGCCTCGTCTCATTATGTTGCGAGTCTAGAGCCAAGGTCATGGAAAACAAGGCAAAGGCGCATAGTGGACTCGGCCAAAACATTTACCTCGGGACTATTTGTGACTTCAGAAAATGGCCTCCTTGATGGCTTGAAACTGTCAAACAAGAAGGCCCTGAATATGCTCTACTGGCAGAATTTGCTTTTATGCTAGCATACATTATGAATTCATGATGCAAAAAGACAAAGTAGATATTCAATCCCTTAATGAATCTTCAAAAGAATTGCATCAACACTGTGAATTTCAATGCCTAAATAAGAATTGGAAGTTTTCAACTTCGAATGGTTACATTTCCAAAACTGATTGTCATTTTTTTTTTTTAAATCAATAGGGTTCAAGCTGTTTATAATACAAAGCAACTGTGCAAGTTTCGTGAAAATGCAACCAAAACTGCCGACCTAATCACATAAACAAGAATTTGAAATTTTGAACTTTAATTGGCTACTTTTCCGATATTGTTTATTGAATTTTTTCTAAATCAATAGGGTTGAAGTTACTGATAAAATAAACAAACTCTGTGATTTTCAAGAAAATTTGACCAGAAATGCAGACTTTATCATGTAAACAAGAATTGGAAATTTTCCATTTGAAATGGCTACTTTTCCCAAACTGTTTGTTGGATTTTTTTCAAAATCAATAGGGTTGAAGCTATTAATGAGATAAACAAACTGTGCAAGTTTCACAAAAATCTGATAACAAATGCACATTTATCGCATAAACAAAAATTTGAAGTTATCAACTTGAAATGGCTACTTTTCCCATATTGTTTATTGGATTTGTTTCAAAATCAATAGGGTTGAAGCTACTGATGAGATTAACTAACTGTGCAAGTTTCATGAAAATCTGACTACAAATGAAGACTTTATAGCGTAAACAAGATTTTTTCATTTTTAACTTGAAATGGCTACTTTTCCCAAACTGTTTGTTAGATTTTTCTAAAAATCAACAGGGTTGAAGCTATTAACCCTTTCCCAAACAATCCCTGGTTTTTACGGGAAAGGAATAGAAGCCTTTTGGAAACATTGTGGGAAAAGGAGAAAATGCTGGTAACAAAAATGCAGACTTTATGGCGTAAACAAGAATTGGAAATTTTCAACTTGAAATGGCTACTTTTCCCGTACTGTTTATTGGATTTTTTTTTCCAGATCGATAGGGTTGAAGTTATTGATGACATAAACAAACTGTGCAAGTTTCAAGAAAATTTGACAACAAATGAAGACTTTATTGCGTAAACGAGAATTTGAAATTTTCAACTTGAAATGGCTACTTTTCCCACACTATTTGTTGGATTTTTCTCAAAATCAATAGAGTTGAAGCTATTGATGAGATAAACAAACTGTGCAAGTTTCACAAAATTCTGACAACAAATGCAGACTTTATCGCGTAAACAAGAAAAAGACCAAATGGACGACGGAAACCCCGCCATGACATAAGCTCTGCTGGCTTTCAGTACAGCTAAAAAGCTGTAAAAAATGATGGATATCACCATCTACTTAACCCTTTACCACACAATGACGACTTTTGACGTCTCTGAAAGAAAAGGCTTTTGAAAACATTGTGGGAAAAGGAGAAAATGTTGGTTACCAGCATTTTTTCCTAATCCCAGTGTTTTCTACCCTTTCAAAGAAAAATTATTTCTTACTAGCCACATAGAAACTGTCATCCGCAATGCTTTCAATTCGGACAGGTCTACAATCTTGTTGTACGGTAAAGGGTTAAGGATTGCCGAATGTCACAGACCAGTACATTTTGGTGTTATCTGTTACTAGGGTAAAGGTTATTGTGATCACTCTTTTGTTTTGTTGGTGAATTTGGGTGGGTAGGACATTTCTGTGGTGTCACTGGTAATTGAGGCGTTGCATTCCTTGTGTTTCTTTATATATAGGGCAGTATTTTTTTTTTACATATTTTATCATATAGTTTTATTATAGATTGTCAAATTCCTGTGGGTTCAGCTATCAAATTGATGCCTAAAATTGGAGAAACTTGACCTTTTATATAAACACACTGCGATAAGAAATGTCTTCTTGACACAACTTTTTGACAACACATGGCCGAATGCTATTTTAAACTGTTTAGTTTTGGACAAGTAAGCCAAACTGGATCACAAGTGGACTTTTTTGGTTTACTTGTTCATGGAAAAACAGAATTTTTTTGGATTTCCACAAATTATTTTCAAAGGCAAACAGCACTATAAATTCCAATTCAATTGATCATAAGGTAGAGTAGGACAAACCAGCCCAGGTGACCAAGACCAGGGACAAGCAGGTTTTGGGATGAACAAGCCTAAAGCTAAAGGATAACCAGTAAGCTTTTGAAATTTCCAGATACTGTTACAGAATAGCTGCAGTAAATGCATCCGGTCACACACACAAAAAAAAAACATCAGAGCAACCCTTCAGACTGGAGAAACCCAATATCGTGCATGTAATGGGTTGAAGAAGCCCGGGGCGAACGTCCTCCCTGATTCGGAAAGTCCCAAGTAGCATTTGTGTTGAGATGAAACGCATTTGTTGAACGCATTCATAAGCATTTTTGACAAAAATGTACTGACAATTCGGCAGCAATACCATCACCGAATAGGTATAAAAGACAGTAATCACATTTGATTACAAATGTGAGACACGATTTTTGTGCTTGCAGCCTCAAACTTACAGGCTGGTAACCTGCTTTTACTGTCCATCTGTATAGTTGAAGAACTTAAACTGAGAACCAGTAAATTTCTGAATTAGTTCGAACCTGGTCTTTTTCGTTCCAAGCTTTATTCCTGTTCATCATTTCGAAATAATCTGTAAACCTACTTCATATTATCAGCGATCACTCAAAGTTGCAACGTTGCAGAAGAGATACCCCTTTACTAAATTGTTTTCAATCCTTCTCCACAATATTTCCTGCAGTGTCAAGCATAAATTCTGTATTTCTGCCACATTTGATTTGTCGTAGACTGGACTTGTTAGTCTTAAATTTATTGTAAATGGTATATATCTAGAACTTCCTACCTTCGAATTACTCCGAGTTAGCCTTGATTCCTTTTAAGGACTAGGACTTTACTTTATCAAAAACGTCCAAATATAAAAAAAGGAAAGCGCGGGGTGGGGGGAATAATTGGACCGTCCAGAGCCCAGCCTGGCCTTGAGTCTGATCGCCATTTCTTTTAGTGAGCCGTTTATCTTCCATCCTCAATCACCCAATTTTTCTTATATTATCTGAAATCTTGCAGATCTTTTAGTTGTACTTATTATGCTCCCGGAAGGGCGAGCGTATAGTCGCCGCTTCGTCTGTCCGTCTATCTGTCCGTCCGTCCGTCCTAAGCCATATCTCCACAACCCCTGGACCAAATTGGATAAAACTTCATATATGAACTCCTTAGGGTAATGCACCGATGTATCTTTCCCGGTTCTTCAATTTGACCCCGTGTCATGGAAAAAAATGGCTTGATGCAAAATTGCAATTTTTACTAATATCTCATTCATTTCTCGTCAAAATTTCATGAAACTTCATGATTATATTTTTTATGGATACTTTCAGCATGTGCCCTTGCTATTTTTAATCTAGGCGTATTTTAAGTTGAGGTGTTGTCATGGGAAAAAAAAGGGGTTTCTTACAAATTTCCAATAGTTTTACTAATATATCCGTCCGTCCGAAGCCATATCTCCACAACCCATGGACCAAATTGGATAAAACTTCATATACAAACTCCTTAGGGTAGTGCACCGATGTATCTAAAACCCGGTTTTTCTTTTTTTTTTTTTTTTTTTTTTTTTTTTCAATTTGACCGCGTGTCATGGAAGAAAGGTGCTTAATGCAAAATTGCAAATTTTACTAATATCTCATTCAGTTTTTGTCAAAATTTCATGAAACCTCATGGTTATAATGTTTATGGAAAGTTACAGCATGTACCCTTGCTATTTTTAATCTAGGCGTATTTTAAGTTGACATTCTGTCATGGTTTCTTGCAAAATTCCAATTTTTACTAATACCTCATTCAGTTTTGATCAACATTTCATTAAACTTCATGGTTATATTGTTTTTTCAAAGTTTCACGATGTGCTATTGTTTCTTTATATGTGTGTTTTTCAATTTGACCCTCTGTCATGGAAAAAATGGGGTTTCTTGTAAAATGCCAAGGAAAAAGGGGCCTTAATGCAAAATTGCAGTTTTTACTAATATCTCATGCACTTTTTGTCAAAATTTCACGAAACTTCATGGTTATATCTTGTTTTAGAAGTTTCGACATGTGCCCTTGTTATTTTCAATCTATGAATCATTAAAGGTGGCCCTTCAGAATTTGGGACGAAAAGTTTACAAAAATACAAAAATATCATCCATATACTCCCAAAGCCTTATAATCGTCATTCATATTACCCCAGTAGTCGAAAAACATCCGACAACACGAGAAATCAGAGATTTACTACGACCAAGGTCGACATCGACGGGAAACACGTTCTATTTTTACATGAACAACTCGCTCATTTACATACTGGAAATACATGGATAAAGCTTCAAACATAGCATCCGAAGAAGATATTATGAAAAATAATTACATGTTTGTTATGTAATGGAATTTAAGCATCATTAGTCACGTGCCAGTCACTTAACATTCCCAGAATGCATTTTTCTATTTTTGGCACGAAATCTAAAAATAGCTTGAGATGCTACGTAGCCTTTTAAGGGAATACCACCAAAAAAATTTTTTTTTGGTAATTTTATGATTCTTAATTATTGATGATTTGTATTGTTTTGTCATATAAATTTCAGTGATATATATATATTTTTATTTGGTGTGATGTGAAAATTCCAAGTACCCACCTTTAATGCGCAAATACCTCTTTCCTGGTTTCTCAATTTGAGGCTGCATCACAGAAAAAGGGGACCTCATGGAAAAAAATTTTTTTTTCACTTATATCTCCTACATCAGTGCTCAAAACTTAGTGAAATTTCAAATCTGAACTTGTTGAAACGCTGCCCAGGTACCTCTTTTCTGCGTTCTCAATTACAGGCTTTGTCGCAGCAAAAGAGGGCTTCGTGTATTTTTTTCCTCTAATATCTCCTACTTTAATTCTCAAAAGTTCATGAAATTTCAAACATGTCTGAACTTGTTTGAACATTACCCAGATACCTCTTACCCGGTTTCTCAATTTCAAATTAAGAAAAGGGTCAGCTAAGAAACATTTCTGTTAAATTATATTAAAATCTGATCTGCCGTTTCAGAGAAGAAGAATTTCAAAGAATTTCTTCATGGCCATAATGCAAGTAGCCCCCGTTCACCAGAGCCATGTTTATTGATGGATAAAAATTTCGCAAACAGGTTTTGAAAAAGATCACCCAAGGAAAATTACTGTGAAATTATTTCAGAATCAGACCAGCAATTTCAGAGAAGAAGAATTTTTAAGCATTTCTTCATTTCCGTATACTGCAGGTAGCCCCCATTCGCCAGAGCCATGGTTCTTGACCAGGCCCATGGGGGCTGGGGGGGGGGGGGGGCTCAGCCCACCAATAATTTTGAAAATCATAGTAACTGGAATATGAGTTTTTAGCGCAATGCAACAACGATTTTTAAGTTAGCCCCCCCCCCCACCAAATCTTGAAACGCTTCCTACGTGGCTGTTGACAGATCAAAATTTCGCAAACAGTTTTTGAAAAAGGTCATTAAAAGAACATCATTCTGTGTGAAATTATTTCAAATTCTGACCAGCTGTTTCAGAGAAGAAGAATTTTAAGAATTTCTTCATTTCAATACATGGCTAGAAGCCCCCATTCACCAGGGCCATGATTCTTGACGGATCGAAAATTTCGCGAAAAAGTTTTGAAAAGGGTCACCAAAGGAACATCTTTGTGAAATTATTTCAAAATCTGGCCAGCCGTTTCAGAGAAGAAGAATTTTAAAGAATTTCTCCATTTCTGTATAGTGCAAGTAGCCCCCATTCGCCAGAGCCATGGTTCTTGACGGATCAAAATTTCACGAATAATTTTGAAAAGGGTCATCCAAGGAATACCTGTGTGATTCTTGCTGCATCAAAATTTCCTGAACAAATTTTGAAAAGGGTCACCAAAGGAACATCTCTGTGAAATTATTTTAAATCTGATAAGCGGTTTCAGAGAAGACGAATTTTTAAGAATTCTTTCATTTCTGTATAGAGCAAGTAGCCCTCATTCACCAGAGCCACGTTTCTTGATGGATCAAAATTTCAAGAACATTTTTTAAATGGGTCACCCAAGGAACATTTCTGTGAAATTACTTTACAATCTGACCAGCCGTCTCAGAGGTGAAGATTTTTAAAGAATTTTCTAAAAAAACTCCATCTGGTCGCCATGGCAACCAGAGTTTTTGATGGAATCAAATTCTGTGAACAAGTTCTAAAGAGGACCTCCCAAGGAACATTCCAGCCAATTTAATTTGATCCAAATTGGCCTAGCTGTTTAGGAGGAGTTGATCATTAAAGAATTGTACTGACGCACGACGGACACCGAGTCGTTGTCTGCGCATGTAATATTCTTCGAAGATTCGACTATCTTATATGACACATCACTAGCCCCGAAAGCGGGCTGACTGTAATATTACGCTCTATAAAGTAGCAATGTAGAAAATAGCTTTTATCAATACTTTTGAGGAGAAATGAGACCAGGTTTAGCTCCAGTTTTCTCTAAACTGCTGGTCATAGCTGAGTGAATTGCACGAGGTAGCGTTTTATTGAGTAAACGTTTATTTTAGTTTGAAATTCAATGTAACGGTTGTCGCGTAGGAAAGTGGTTCGGCTCTGTACCCAGGATGCCCAGTATTTATAGAATGCCATCTAGCGGGAGATAATGGACACCGAGTGATCATGGCCTAAAAGCTCCCCTTGAGCACGTTGTGCTCAGGTGAACTAAAAAGGTGGTCTCTCAACTGGGATCATCCTTAATAATATCGGGGGAAAAAAGCTTTCATTGACCTAAATCAGCTTGGAAGATTCATGTATACTTTCACTTTCTTCCCCTGTTCCTTACGGTCAATAAATTACTGGAAATGACGATATATGTTAATAACCTCGAAAACCTCATTGGACGAAAAATTTCGTTGGTCTATATACGTACATCAGTTGATAATTTTTATTATAAACATTACATTTATATTCTGTATGAGCTCTTACTTTGATAACCGAATTGTAACTTCCAAGTTTGAATTCTCGCGGTCGTCTTATTTACAAGGGAGACTAACAACTATTCACAAAATATATAGTAACCACGTCTGCAACTTGTTTCGCTTTCGCTTGTCTGCTGTCTTAATATTTTAAGAAGTAGCAGCATCTACAATCCAGTCTTATTCAATCTTACAATATCAGAAATTACTACAGTTCGGCGAACATTTTTTCCCTTTTTTTTCAGATACAAGTCGTCTTCAGAAACAGCAATGATGTTTATTCGTCTTTGGTTTTATACCGTTCACAAGTATAAGGGATGTAACTGCTATTAAACTTGATATCAGTCTGTACGAGTTTTCTCCCTTCGACCATAAATTGTTCTCCTAATTTAGACGGTTTCCGATTCCATGCCGCACAGACCGCCCTATTGACGAAAATCAGTGTAAACAGGGTTGAAAGAAAATAAAAGTGTTGATGAAATAGAGGAACTTCTAATATTGGCACAATTTATCAGATATACGAATGAATGGGCAGATGTTTTACCCCACCATTGGCTGCCTTCAGGAAGTATCTAATTGTTCGTTCTATTTCCTATATGCCGTGTTCCTGGCATAATGGAAATGGTGGATCAAACTGATAAAGTTGAAAAAAGAAATGAAAAAAGAAGAAAAAAAAAAAATGATCAGATCTAATAGGAAAAAGGCAACTCCTCAGTGTGAGCGATATGAGTGATTTGTGGAACAAAAATGTCAAACATGTGTAGATCTACATGCTACTCGAAACACGAGCTAGAACTTGAAATAATAGGGTTTAGAGTTCGAACCCCGGCTTTGCCAAAACTAATTTTGAGTATTATCAAGAGTAGAATCATTCTTCTCGAGAGATCAACATATGAAACAGGTGAACGGTAACATGCAGATTTCCTAAACAAAATACAGATCCTCGACAATTTTGTTAATTTATCTTCAGAGGCAAATAACTCGGAGTGATAATTGGTTCACGTAATTTTATAGAATACACTGAGACATTTCCACACTGCATGTAGGTCTATCTAGATCTATGGGAGAAATAGACATAAGAAAACGAAGACGGGAAGGAAGAAATTCTCGTTCACATTTTCACAATTCGTTCAAAATGGAGAAGGGAAAAAACACTAAGTTCTAGGTATACCGATTTTACCATTGTAAGGGATTGTCAGGAAATATCTTGGAAAAAAGAGTTTGCCTTTTTATTTTTGCTTTCTTATATACCGATCCGTATTTGTGACCATCCGCATTTTAAAGTTCTTTACTTAGATCTATATATGAAATGATGCTGAATTCGACGTTAGGCAACATATAAACACGTCTACATGGATTGTTAGCAGTCGGCTTGATTTAACAATGATATTGATTATCGATAAAATACGAATCTGAGTGTTTAAATCCCCATTGATAATATTTTCAAAGGTAGGTTCAACTACCTTCAGTTTGAAGGTGTCTGCTCCGATGCTATTTTTGTTAACCCTAACCCTGTATGCGAACACCAGTAACAAAAATAGCATCGGAGCAGACACCTTCAAACTGCAGGTAGTTAACATGGGTTCGAGGATTTTTGCCGACTCTTCTTGTATGTGAGATGGGGCGAAAAGGTATCAGGGCAAGTTTGATTGGAGCGAATTTTACACGGGACGAAACGATTAGCCAGTAAAGCGTTTTCCTGATCACAGTGAAAGCCCTTGAATCACAGGATGAAAGAATGGACTCCATCACGTTGAGTTGGTTTGCTGGGTTGTCAAACTTTTATTCTGTGCTGAGCGTATTAATTTGTTTCTGCATCATGGTCGTCTTTATACTGCGGTAAGTTCGAAGATGACTTAACAACTTGACACAGAATTTGATCTTAAAAAAGTTACAAAGACACCTCACCCAAACGAATCGTTCAACGTCGACTCGATCACAGGAATTTTACATTCTATAACTAAAAATAAATGATAAAACATGAAAAAAAAAATCTTCCCTATATATAATATAAACACAAGGAATGCAACGTCTCGATTGCCGGCGCCTGTATAGGACAGCTTTTCCCATCCAAGCACCCACGAAACAATCGTTGATCATAATTTCCTTTAGCCTAGCGATAGACAACACAAAAATGTACCTGCGACATACGGCGATACCTCAGAAGACACCTTTTGACAAGAGATATACATCATGTTTAACATTTTTTTGACAATTGCGATCCACAAGGAAGCCATTCGCTGAAGTCACTGGATTCCCATGAACGGTCCAATACGGCTTTATAAGTCCATAGAGTTACCTTGCTTGATGGGGGATTTCCCTATTCACAAGAGTCAAATATCTTTTCTTAGAAGAAAAAAAAGGAATGTGGTCAAATATTTCTTTTGCTTACTTCAAGAAAAATCTTAAGTATTATGTGATGTCCATAAATATATCTTAAAAACAAAAAAAAAAAATAGTAATAAGTAATAAGAAAATATTGCGGGATACACCTCCTGGGATCCCATGTTGTCAGCGAGTGGCCTCCTCGTTGGATCGAAATTGTCCAAAAAAATGTAAAACATGATGGATATCTCCGTTTAAAAGGTGTACTGAGGTATCGCTGAGTGTCGCAGAAACATTTTTGTGTTGTCTTTTGCTAGGCTAAAGGAAACTATGATCGAGGTTTGTTTCATTGGTGATTTTGGGTGGGAAAGGCTGTCTTGTGCTGGCAATCGAGACGTTGCATTCCTTGTGTTTATATTATATAGTGGAGATTTTTTATTTCATATTCGATCATTTATTTTGGTTATACATGTAGAATGTCAAATTCCTGTGACCCGATCAACTAGCTTTACATCCGCTTTTTTTTGTCATCTGTAAGAAATCATTTGTTGTAACATTATGTTAATGTTTGTCTTAACCCATTACCACACAATCCCTACTTTTGACACCCCTGAAAAAGAAGCCTTTTGAAAACACTGTGGGAAAAGGAGAAAATGCTGGTAACCAGCATTTTCTCCTTTTCCCACAGTGTTTTCTACCCTTCCCAGAACAAATTTCAATTTTTCAGTCACTTTTATTTTGTCGTCTGCAAATGCTTTCAGTTTGGACCAGTTTAAATTTTTCTCGTGTGGTAATAGGTTAAATGACTTTCTGATGCTACTCCAGATTGCTACCTTCAGTTTGAAGGATTACTCCAATGTTATTTTTGTGTTGGGGTCTGTGCAACCCTTCATTGCACTACATTGTCGATTTGAAATGATAAAATACAGTCAGACCTGTCTTAAGCAAGCGGTTAAGGGACCTTTCAAAATCGCTTGCTTAACCCTTTATCAAACGGCAAAATTTTGGACTGGTCCAAAATGAAAGCACTTACAGACGACAAAATAAACGTAACTCCGAAATTGAAATTTGTTTCCAGCAGGGTAGAAAGCATTGTGGGTAAAGGAGAAAATGCTGGTTACCAGCATTTTCTCCTTTTCCCACAATGTTTTCAAAAGGCTTCTATCCCAGGGTCGTAAAAACCAGGGATTGTTTGGTAAAGGGTTAAGACAGGTGCTTGCTTAAAAGAGATCGATCACGCAAGATGGTCTCGGGGTTATCTTTTCCTAAAAATTTATAAAGGGGGAGGGGTGTTAAAGTCCATACACAAGTGTATGTGCATACCCAAGACCAAATTGTTCAGCTAGAATCCAAGAACTCTTTCCAGATTCTGAAAGTCTAATCACTTCCACTCTGCATTCTAATGTCAACACTTTTCTCTTGGTACAAGCCATAATTCCAGATTAGATATTAACAGTCTCGAGTCAATAATACAATAGACAGATCGTAGGATCGTAAGAAATCTGCATCTTTGGAGTAATCATCAGTCAAAATAATCGAATGGTCGAAAAATGATTGGGAAAAAAGGTCAAACAGTCGTAGGTTTACTGGTCAATGGCAACGTGAAATCCGGGTAATCGTCAAAAATTAATGTAATCAAAGACCATTTCTCAAACAATGGCATAGGTGCAATTACCTATATATAGATAGTAATTTGGGTTCAATCGGTTGTTAGGTCACTTTTCATTAATCTTTTCTCACCCTTTAGAAAAATTCAAACAAACAAAATAGCGAAACAGCTTCTTTGTTATTACATTATGTTATCATTTCAGTAATAATGTCAGATTAAATCGAAAGTAGAAAGACATTTTCGGTTGTCTGACTCGGGTAATTTACATGTGACTTTGAACTTTAAAATTTGTGACAAATCGGGTATAATAGCTTACGAAACCATCATTTGCATCAAAATAACACGTTCTCAAGGAAATCAGGTAATATGCAAACACCTGTTAATTGGTGACGTGTGTATATGATTGTTCAATTTTGACACTTTAGTTGTTCATCAGAAAACGTTTGGATGTGAGAAGTACACTAGGCGTGAAATTTGAACTTGGCAGTCCAACTTCCGTTGGTTATTGGCCACTTCTTACCAGGATATTTCGAAAAAAGGGATACATTTTTGGCGGCCGCTGCATGCGTTTTAAAGGTGCTCGTTGAAAAAAGGTTCAGAGTAAAATTGATTGGGGGGGACATTGAACTGGCCGTTAAATGGAGGCCCATGCTGAATGGAGGTGGATGGTTCACCAGGTTTGACTGTAATACTGTGTGATTGGCAATTTAAGCAACAGTTAAGACTCCTTGTTAATGCAATACATCTAGTATGTTTAGTTTTACTTTTCAATGCTCATGCTGAAAATACAGAAGCTGATAAATGATGGAGGAAAAAAAAAAAAGACTTTACTGTACCGGAAGTGACTTCTGAAACATGTGCAGTAAATGTCAATCTTAATTTCAATTTCCTTGCAAGTTAGCCTATGGTTATTTTGTGTTACGAAATAATGGAATTATAAGGAGGTAATGCTGTCATTTTCAAAAAATTTTCTGTGTTTATGAAAAGATTAATCATTAGTCTATCGAATCAGGACCTTATTGTTCACTGATAATGAAAATATCAACGCATACAGCCATTTGAAACAATGCAGCTATTTTGATTTTTTTCTTCAGATGGAGGGTCCTGTGTGGCTCAGTGGTAAAGTGTAGAACTCGTGACCTGGAGGTCCCAGGTTTGAGCCTCGCTGGTTCCACTGGGTTTTTTCACAGGAGTGTCCTTGTGCAAGACACTTCAGAGCCTAGCCTAGTACTGGTGAAACCCAGGAAACATGAATAAGTGAACTGTTGCCACGATATGACTGAAATACTGTTGAAAGTGGCGTAAAACACCATTCAAACAAACATTCATTCTTCAGATGGGTTGTAAGAATGGCTGCAAGGGGGGCGAGTTGAGATTTGCGGAGAAATAATCATAAAAATAACATTGGAGCTAGTCCCCAAATTAGATGTACCAGATTGCTTAACCTAGTACTTAGAATAAGTATACCAAAGTTTTGATTCTTAATTTCTAAGACAAGACATCTTACTTGCAGGGAGCCACCTTCAGTCTGAAGGTGTCTGCTCCCATGCTATTTTTGCTACTGTTCTTCACAAAACCCTGCAACTGAAGGCAGCAGGGAGCCAGAGACAGGATGTCAAGTCTTGGAATGACCCTTTACCAGACAAAAAAAATTTTAGCCCTGTCCAAATTGAAAGCATTTGCATACGACAATTTCAGTGCTCAAATGGTGCAACTGTTTATTGATAGGAAAGAAAACATTGTGGGAAAAGGAGAAAATGTTGCTTACCAGCATTTTCTCCTTTTTCCACAATGTTTTCAAAAGGCTTCTTTCCAAGGGTCGTCAAAAGTCATTATTGTGTGGGAAAGGGATAAAGGATTAATTCTTTACCAGATTAGGTAATTTTGGTCTACTGAAATTGAAAGAATTTTCAAACAACAAATTTAGCTTGGCAAAAAGATGGTATTTTAATCTGTAAGGGAAGAAAACACTGTGGAAAATGGAGAAAATGCTTAATACAAGTTAAATATTGTCCAAATAACAAATTTTAAACCTGTCAGTATTGAAAATATTGTTTGATAACTTGAAAATTTTGGAATTTGTCATTTAAACAGTGGAAAACATGTGTAGAATAGGAGAAAAAAAGGAGAAAATACAGTTTACCGGCCTTTTCTTACAATGTTTTCATAACTATTTATCTCAAGAATCTATTAATCTGGTGATCATTGTTTGGTCAGATTTTGTATGAGATAATTATTATCTCATTACCACACGACAATATTTTAAGCCTGTCCAAATGGAAAGCATTTGCAGACAACATTTAGTAAAAGTGACTGAAAAATTGAAATTTGTTTTGTGAAGGGTAGAAAACATTGTGGGAAAAGGAGAAAATGCTGGTTACCAGCATTTTCTCCTTTACCCATAATGTTTTCTAAAGGCTTCTTTCTCGGGGGCATCAAAAGTAGGCAATGTGTGGTAAAGCGATATATTGGGAATCATTGGATAATGAAGCTTTTTATGATATATTGACTGTTTTCATAGACTGAATGGAGATCACTTTATGTCAACCTCGGCTACTCATTATAACACTCCAAAAGAGCAACCAATGGCAAAACTACACAATCCGTTCTCAATCCAGGTATCAGAGAGCAAACTGACCTCTTTGAGAGGTAAGAATAAAGATACAATTATCTAATTGCAGTGTTATCTTGAATCTACTTTGTGAATTATTTCTGAGGAATAATATTCTGACCAAAATTAAATCATGCTATTTTGCATCCAGGGCCCGTATTCACCAACCTTTCTTGAGAATATTCTCCGTCTTATTGTCCAAGATTTTCTATATTTGTAAGTAACACAACTTCTGATTGGCTAAACCATTCGGTTTAGCCAATCAGAAGTTGTGTTACTTTCAAATATAGAAAATTCTGGAGAATAAGACAACGAATGTTCTTAAGAATGGTTGGTGAATACAGGCCCTGTTCAAGAAAAGAAATTTTAGTTAGTACATGTACTCCAAATATCATTCATAACAAATTCTAGGTTTTGGTTCTGCTAGTGTCACTTTTTGGTCTATTGGCTTGTACAGAAATGGATGTAAATACACCAGATTCTTTCATAACACTGAAATTGATTATGTGACGAAATTTTTAGCTGTTTAGTTCATGTTTCACATTATTTCAATACATGTATATATTTATAAATAGTACTATATTTGTTATTTCGCATAAATTTCAGATGGACTGAATATAGAAGTTTCTTTGAAGAGTGTGTCAAGATTAGAGATATTTTGGGGAGTCAATATACAGACATTTAAGAAGGAAATCCACAAACCTTTTACTGATATTTACAGGAGACTGATAGACAAACAAACATTTGAAGAAAAGTATTTACATAGGTTGAATCTTGGAGTGTATCCTTTATTTTCTGTTTGAATACTTGTTAAAAAGAATAATGTATAAATGAACAATGTAGTAAGCTGTAACAGAAAAAAAAATCCTGTAGATAGATCTTCATAACTGGGAAAAAGTTAATTGAAATACTTTGTTTTGTTTTTTAGTTCTTTTCTTCTCCTCAATGGATTTTTTGCAGTTATTGGTGATTGTAGACCATTACTGTTGTGATCATGCTTTTCAGGTTTATGTGTTAAATTTGATCTTTTTGTATATATTGGAAAAATGTAGCCAGTTTTACTGAGAAATGTGCCATTTATTTAACCTTTCAACACACAATACCGACTTAAACGGCCTTTTAAAAACATTGTAGGAAAAGGAGAAAATGCTGGCAACCAGCATTTTCTCCTTTTCCCACAATGTTTTTACCCTTCCCAATACAAATTTCAAATTTTCAGTCACTTTTATTTTGTCGTCTGCAGATGCTTTCAATTTGGACCAGTCTAAACCTTGTCATTTGGTAAAGAGTTAAACTGGAACCCATGTCTTACACAAACCTGTGTAACTTTGCCTGTTTCCTTGTCTAAACGGAATTTTGACATTTATTCCCTAACTTTTGTCTCAGTATAGGGGTTACGGACAAACCCTGTGAACTGTACTCCAAGTGTCCAGAAAATGTGACAGAATCAAGTCTGGGGTCGCCACCTAGACAGTTATACCCTGTGGTTGTGATATCTGTGATAGAAAATGCGGAAACCATACGAGAAACCCAGTCCGTGGTTTGTATTCCTCTGCCACGTTTTCTAAATACACACGTTTTAGGGATTGCTGTGGATATCTATTGAAAGTATTATGGCAGATAGAAAGAAATTACTCAAGATTCACAGTGTCTAGTACTTCTACATTTTCCTTGCTTTATTTCAATATTATGTTATATTATGCCTTTTTGAAAACATCATGGGAAAAGGAGAAAATGCTGGTAACCAGCATTTTCTCCTTTTCCCACAATGTTTTTAACCCAGTCAAGATCAAATTCCAATTATAGTCACACTCAAAAAGTCATCTGCAAATGCTTTTAATTTAGACAAGGCTAAAATTTTATTGTCTTGGTAAAGAGTTAAACATATTTTATTCAGTTGGTGAATGGGTTTGAGCCACAAGTTTATCCATCTTAGATTTGGCCCTTCCCCTTCAGTCAAAGAAACAATAGAGGTAAACATACAATGGCATCAAAGCATATAATTATATACAAGACGAAGCTATCTTAATGAAGACAAAAAAAAATACAGAAGGAGAACTTGAAAAGGAGAGGAGAAAAAATGGACAATAGAGGGGAAAAAAATGAATGATGGAAAAAAACAAAACAAGGTAGAGCAGAAAGAGAACTTTAAAGAATCGAGAAAAATTATTGTTGCATGGAGGACATGTCCAAAATGTTGTCTTTTGGTTACCAGCATTTTCTTCTTTTCCTACAATGTTTTCAGAAGGCTTCTTCTGGGTCGTAAAAACCAGGGATTGTTTGGTAAAGGGTTAAAACATTGTCTCGGTATTACTTTTTCTATACAGGCTGCTCAGTTTACTATAATTCATCTAAAGGACTCCACGTGTCCGCTTGATTCTCATATAGTGTACCAGTTTGTTAAAACCAATCAGAATAATCTTCTTAGTTTACAGGTAAGTTTAATTACAGCACAATTTTTTCTACTCATTCAAAAAATAAATTGCATGGTTTGAGCCAGATTCAATTTGTCATCTGCAAAATGCTTTTAACAAGGAAAAGGGCAAAGATTTGCTGTTTTGTAAAGAATTAACTTTTAGTTGGGGCAGAGGGGGCTGTCAGCCAAGATGGGAATTCCCTTCAATTATAGATAGTTGAACAAATCAATAGAACAGCAAATATCGGTAGATGACCAAAAAAATGCACAGACAGTTAAGAAAACATGGGGACAAGTGGAAAAATCCTCTGAAACTTTCAACATAGTACCGATGAATTGATTAAAATACTGTATACATTGTGTTTCAGTATGAGCATTAGCCCATTGAATCATAGATTTTATCTATTGTTGTGTTTAACACTGTTTTCAGCATTATTTCAGTTTTATCACAGTGGCCAGGGCCCTGTCTCATGAAAATACTTATTTTACTCAAGTCTGCAAACACACTTATTTTTCACCTTAAGTTGACTGACACATTTCACTTATGTAATCAGACTTTAAAAACATTTTCAAATCTGAGTTGTCACAATGTCTCAGACACAGCTCGGCTAAATAATGGATTTAAGTCATTTTAACCAGCATTTTCTCCTTTTCCCACAATGTTTTCTACCCTGCTACAAACAAATTTCAATTTTTGAGCTATGTTTATTTTGTTGTCTGCAAATACTTTCATTTTGGACCAGTCTAGAATTTTGCTGTTTGATAAAGGGGTAAGAAAGATTGTTCTTTGGTAGATCAAAAAACATAGTGGGAAAAGGAGAAAGAGTGTGACATGCATTTTCTCCTGTTCATATCATGTTTTCAAAAGCCTTATCAGTTAGGGTTAATTGGTTAAAAACTCGGCATTGTTTGATAAAGGATTAAAAGTGACGGCATTAGCATGTGTGTGTAAAGACTGTCAAGAGTCCAAAAGATATTTCTAAATTCTTTCATGATTTCAGGGGTATACAGGAATCAGCCTGTCTGTCCGTGTGTCTGTCCATGTGTCTGTCCATCTGTGTACAAGATACCGTCAAAGCGCTGGCAGGGGTATAAAGTCATATTCATTGACGGCTCTAATTGGATTTTTTTTCCTGTTGATTTCAGCCCATATTTTTATCAAGTAGTGAGCAGGATTTCTCTTCTTCTAATACAAGAACTAGTGGTACCTTAGCCAGTGCCTCTGGTTTGGCTACAAACACCTGTTTGAAATGCACAGAAGCAAGACAGTCACAGAACATTCCTAGAAATACCATATGTTCTTCTGAAGGGACAAAGACCCCAGATGAGTCAAACGTATTGACGGTTGTGAATTCTGAACTTAGAAATAGAAATAGTGTTGTAAACAATGACGAAAATGAAGCCAATGTTACAGATGGTAAAAATACCAATAGAATTGTAGATGATCATGATGACAGTGATGTTGGTCTGAATGAAACAAACACATGTATTATATGTCAGAGTGCTGTGATATATTACACACTGTTGCCATGTCGACATGCCTGTGTATGCGTGTCATGTGTTAGGCTTGTAGACAGGTGTCCACTATGTCGGTGTTACATTGATGCGTTTTTCAGGCTTTATGAAAGAGATCATGGTCAGGAATCGTCTTTTAGTGAGTCTGACTCGCAAAGTGAAATACAGGTTCCCGCAGCTACAATATGGGAAGCATTAAATCAAAGATTGAATGAAATGTTTGGATTGGCTTAACTCTGTGTTAGTAACCCTGCAGCCTCATGTTTCTACAAGGTTTTTGAGGACAATCTGGGAAAAGGTGAAAATGATGGTAACCACCATTTTCACCTTTTTTTACGATGCTGTCTACCCTTTTCAAAACAGCCTCTTGGTTGATTCCTACTGGTAAGATTTGCAGTGGGGTATATGATTATAGACTAATATACATATAGGTCTAGTCATGATGTATGGATCTTGAACCTGATGTTGACTGAATTCGTGTTATTAACTCTTTTATTAACTTATTACCAAACGACAATATTTTAGGCTGGCCCAAATTGAAAGCATTTGCAGACGACAAAATAAAAGTGACTGAAATTTTTAAATTTGTTTTGTGAAGAGTAGAAAACAATATGGGAAAAGGAGAAAATGCTGGTTACCAGCATTTTCTCCTTTTCCCACAATGTTTTCTAAAGGCTTATTTCTCAGGGGTATAAAAAGTAGGGATTGTGTGGTAATGGGTTAACTCTTTACCAAACAATTTGTGTGCTCAAGACCTTAAAAGGAAAAACACTTTTGAAGATATCATGTGGAAAGGAGAAAATGCTTGCATGCAGCATTTTATCCTTGACATGTTTTCTGCACTTTCAATGGCAATTTTCATTATTTTAGTTTTTCTTCTTCAAAAGCTTTCGATTTGGACAAGAGGCCTCCTTGTGGTAAAGGAATAAGCTCCAGTGGAAGAAGCCTTTTGAAAACAAAGTTTTCTACCCTATCAGAGCAAAATTGCTCCATTTGAGCCACTTTGAAATTGTCGTCTGCAAATGCTTTCAATTTGGGTAGGTCTTAACTTGTTGATGTGTGGTAAAGGGTGAATTGAAATCTTGCTATATATGACCTTGGATACTTGTGTTTTTTTTGTCGAGAAATAAAAACGCAATTGACAGACACAAACTTGTACATGTGGTCTGATCTTGGTCTACATCCTCCCCCACTCTTTGAGTGCTTTAACCCTTTGCCAGATAATCCCGACTTGTACCACCCCTGTGAAAGAAGCCTTTTGAAAATATTGTGGGAAAAGTAGAAAATGCTGGTGACCAACATTTTCTCCTTTTCCCACAATGTTTTCCACCCTTCACAAAACAGTTTTCAGATTTTCAGGAACTTCTAATTCGTCATTTGTAAATGCTTTCGATTTGGACAAGTATCGTCGTTTGGTAATGAGTCAAATTTTTCATCTCAACCTGCTAATACCCTTGAATATGTCATCTGCAAATGCTTTCAATTTGGACAAGTCATTTGCAAAAGAGTTTAACCATTACTTCAAAAAGTGCTTTTAGACATCGTGAAAACTAATACCTGACACATTGGATGAGCATATTTTTCCTTACCATGCAATCCCCAGTTTTAAGTACCTTTGAGAAGAGTCCAAATTTTGCTGTTTGGTAAAGATGTAAAGGGAAGGCAAAAAAAATCTCTCTTAAATATAGGAAACAAAAATGTACAGAGGAACGACTTCTTGTTGCTCTTTTTCCTTTGTTTAATTCATAAGTCATAATACATTAATCACCCCCACCCACAAAGGACTTTGACATGTCCAATTTGGAGAATTTGCAGACAACAAATTAAATGTAGCTGAACTAGCAGGAATTTTATATGAAAGTTCAAGAAACCATATAGAAAAAGGAGTAAATTCTGGCCTCCTTCTCAGGGCCCTTTACCCATTACCACACAATTCCTACTTTTTGCCGCCCCTGAGAAAGAAGCGTTGAGAAAACATTGTGGGAAAAGGAGAAAATGCTGGTAACCAGCATTTTCTCCTTTTCCCACAATGTTTTCTACCCTTCACAGAACAAATTTCAAATTTTCAGTCACTTTCATTTTGACCCCTGCAAATGCTTTCAATTTTGACCAATCTAAAATATTGTTGTTTGGTAATGGGTTAAAACACATACATATACATGTACATTTTTTATCTGGTGAAGGACTAGAGGTGTTAGCCCCATTATAGCCAGACAGGCTGGGGGAAAATAAGGAAGTCTTCTATATGTCAACATTATGAAAATTGCAGAATATGTGACAAGTCCACCAACCTCTGGATCAGAAAAACAAGTGGAAAGGCTACTTATTTTTATTCAATACTTTATTTCTTATTATTACCATCAACATCGATAGTTATGTGTCTAAATGATGATGAATGTGAAATTCTACAATGAGAATAATATATTATGTAAAACATAGAACATAGAGAAAGGGGAGGAAAAGTAATGTTTGAGCAAGCAAAAGTCACACACATCAAGTAAGCCAACATGCATGTACAAATATTATATAACAAATATTATAATTATACAAGCTTGCTGTTCAGATAAGAATAAAGAGAAACACGATTTAACTCTACCAAATGACACAATTTTAGACCCTAGCAAACAGAACGCATTTGCCAATGACATTAAAGGTGCCTAAAATAACTGTCTTATGTCTTCAGGAGAGCAGAAATCATTTTGGCGAAAGGAGAAAAAAAATGCTGGTTACAGCATTTTCTCCTTTTCCCAAAATCATTTCAAAAGTTACTTTCCTTGGGTTCTGAGCAACATGTTTGTGTGGTTAAGGGTAAAATACTTCTATTAAGGTTAGTTCTATGTTAGAGTAAAGAGACCCTATGCTCAATATTTGTTTAAAATCATTATATCCAGTAAAAAATGAAGGCATGAATACAATGAAACAAGAAGGTAGATGGAGAAATCACTTGTTACCAGCAATTTTTCCATTAACCACAATACATGTATTTGCAGAATTATATATATGTAGCTACCATGAACCAGTTGTAATGAACAGCCTAAATCGTTTTTAACTAATCTTTCTATACCAAAGTTTGCTGCATTTATTTTGCAACCAATTTTACTTCATTTCACTTATTTGTACTCTACAGCATAACATACTGTAGATATTCTCGCTCCAGATAAGAAATATTCACTGGATTGTTTTTAAGTGTTTACAATGTTCGAGTGTTACAGATCCGATGTTACCAGATTTTGTTACGATAAAATTCCTCCATGTATCAATGTGATCATGTATTTATTCTTGTTTGTTTTAACATACTTGTCAAGTGCAATAAATATTTTCAAGTCATTGTAAAGTTTCATTTTATACAACTTCTTTACAAGCATGCTTAACTCATAACCACACAATCCCTACTTATGACAACCCTGAGAAAGAAGCCTTTAGAAAACTTTGTGGGAAAAAGAGCAAATGCTGGCTACCAGCATTTTCTCCTTTTCCCACAATGTTATCTACCCTTCAGAAAACAGTTTTCAAAAGGCTTCTGTATTGTAAAAACCAGGAATTGTTTGGTAAAGGGTTACATGATCAAATTTATCTTCAGGTTATAAACGGTAGAAAAAGTAGGTAATGCTGGTTACCAGTATTTTCTATTTTCCCACAATGTGTTTAGTAGATTTTGTTAGTGGGGTTGTTAAAACTTGGGATTGCATGGTAAAAGGTAAAGAAAGGAAACAACCTAGACGATACTGACAAAAACATTTAACAACTTTAAAATTTATAAGTGTGGACAGAAAGTAACCACCATAACATTATAACAGACTCTCTATTCTGTGGTAAGTTTCATAAGTGACTGAAAGGATTAACTTGTCGAAACAATCACATCTACTCTAAAGGCACAACCAGAAAATTGATATGTTTCAATTTAACACAACCTCTGCAACTCTTTATTTAAGTAATCAAAACCCTACAACAATACCAAGACACTTTATAGCCCTGTCAGTGCTGCAACAGAAACTGTTCCTTTTCATGACCGTTTCTTTTTTTTCCATGTTAGTAATTTGACTCCCTGATGTTATTTTGCTTAAGTAATCAAAACCCTACAACAATACCAAGACACTTTATAGCCCTGTCAGAGCTGCAACAGAAACTGTTCCTTTTCATGACCTTTTTTTTTTTTTCCCTGTTAGTAATTTGACTCCCTGATGTTATATTGCTTAACTCATTACCAGACGACAAAATTTTACTCTTGTCCAAACTGGAAGCATTTGCAGATGACATAATAAAAGTGACAGAAAATTTGAAATTTGTGTTGTGAAGGGTAGAAAACATTGTGGGATAAGGAGAAAATGCTGGTTACCAGCATTTTCTCCTTTTCCCACAATGTTTTCTAAAGGCTTCTTTCTCAGGGGCGTCAAAAGTAGGGATTGTGTGGTAATGGGTTAAACTTATGTGATAAAAGCACAAGTACCAAATTGTTATCTCAACATATATACATGTATTTCTATTCAATTAAAATCTCCATACATTCATTTAAGCACTGATGAATCCTATGGGTTTACATGTCTCCCATATATATGCATTTTCCATATGTAACTGGTTTCTTAGAGAAAGAATTAAGATCAAATCCTGTACAAATAAAACTTTCATAAACAGGCACCATGATAACAACATAGAGACAAAAGGGAGAAACTGCTAATATTGAGCAATTTCTCCATTAGTCACAATGTTTTCATAACCATTCCAGGAAGCGACATCAAGGAATGTCTTGAATGAAGGATAGGTGTATGATAGTAATGTAAAACAACAATGTGCTGTCACAATATAAACCTTATTTACACACTAGAAATACTTCTCTATATAATGGATATGTTTCCTCTTGTCACAATGTTTCAAAACTACAAAAATAAAGCAAATCACATAAACTTCTGGACGGAATTAAATGAGGAGATAAAAAACAAAAAGCTACTGTACATCTTTCTATTTACAGGTTAATAACTTCTATGCACTGATGTAAAGATGATGAAATTTACCTACAACTAAAATGTTTCAAACCCTGAAGGACTGCATATGCATTCAGTGTGGATCAAAAGAAAATTCAAGGATTCATATTTACCAACAATCCTAAGAATGTTCTTAGTCTTTTTCTCCAAAGTGTAATAAATTTGAAAGTAACACTACTTCTGATTGGCTAAACCAAATGGTTTAGCCAATTGAAGAATGGTTTAGCCAATTGATCTTGTGTTACTTTTAAATCTAGCCATTCTGAAGAAGACACGATGTTCCAAGAAATGGTCAGTGAACATGGGCCCATACAACAGATCTGAAAGAAACACTACTTCTGATTGGCTAAACCAAATGGTTACTTTCAAATGTTACTTTCAAATCTAGCCATTCTGAAGAAGACACAGAATGTTCCTAGAAATGGTCAGTGAACATGGGCCCATACAACATGGGTCCTTACTGTCTGCTACTGTACATGAAATTATGTAGAAAACAGCCTTGAATCTGAAACATGTGCATCTTAATCCTTTCCTAAACAAGACGTTGTTTTTACGTGTCTGCAGTACAAGTCTTTTGAAAACACTGTGGGAAAAGCAGAAATTGCTCATAACAAGCAATTTCTCCTTTTCCCATAGTGTTTTCTGCCCGTTCGGATAATTTTCTGCCATTGTTATGAAAGTTAAAATTGTCGTTTGCAAACTCTTTCAGTTTGGAAGAGTATAAAATTTGTCGATTGGGAAAGGGTTAAGTGCTGACAGAGAAAGACAACATTTCAAAGAACATTTAGCACTGAAGGGGAAAAAATGTGATAATCAAATCTATTGGATGAAACTCTGCATTAAGAGCCAATCAGCAAGCTTAACTCTTTAAGTGCCATGCATGTACCTTAGTCTTATGTTGCTTATGAAGATAGAGTAGATAAAGATCAGACTACATAAATCATGCATTTGGATCTACTCTCTTGCATACTCCTTTGATTACTAAAAAATCTTCTGTGGACTTTTTACTGAATGTGCAAATCAAGACCAGACTTAAACGTATATTTTGGTTTTGGATCCTCAATGTTCCATATGGTAAAAACCTGTTTGAAATTGTAGCATTCTCTTTTGCCTGAAAACTTTGCTAAATTCATCTCTAACCCTTAATAAAACAATCCCATGTTCAAATGCCCTTATAAGGGAAACTTTTGATAACATTGTGAGAAAAGGAAAAAAAAGGCTGGTTGACAATATTTTCTCCTTTTAGATGAAGATGCTGGAAACCAGCATTTTCTCCTTTTCCCACAATACTGTTAAACCTATCAAAAGACAAATTTCTTTGTCGGAACCTAAGCTACGACTGTTGTCTCCAAAGTTTCCTTATGGGTATGTCTTAATTTCTGCTGTCTAATAAAAAGTCAAACCATTTCATCCTCTATATGGACAAATTGACAAAATGATTAAATTATAATCTTTGACTACCTTACAGTAAAAATCATCATCTATTGAAAAAGTCAACTGGCTAAGCACTCACTCTAAAAGCATTCATGCACTGTACAGAAATCGTAACTGTCACCATACAGAATACATAACTGTACAGAATACATGTACATAACTGTACAAAATATATAAATAATATTGTTTTTCATCTTAAATTATGCCGATGGTTTAAAACCAAATCCAACAGGATGCAAGATACAACCAAATACAAATACAATAAAATCATGTATAGTCACATTCATTAACACTGAAGATGAAAAAGTATATTTTTGTCCATAAATTAATTGTAATGGAATTCAACGCTGTTTTAATAGTTTATCCAGTTTATGTGCATGTTTATCCAGGCTTTCTCACACCAGTACTTGAACAACTTTCATTCCGATCCACCGACTACTTTTCTCACATACATCAGAGTTGATTCTTTACCACACAATCCCAACTTTTAACACCCCTGTGAAAGAAGCCTTTTGAAAACATTGTGGGAAAAGGAGAAAATGCTGGTAACCAGCATTTTCTCCTTTTCCCACAATGTTTTCAAAAGGCTTCTTTCACAGGGGTCGGATTGTTCGGAAAAGGGTTATCAAAATGGGGTTTTAATAAGACCAATAAGAACTTTCAACAACTGCTTAATGAGACAGTGTTTGAAAGCAATGTGGGAAAAGAAGAAAATGCTGGAAATTGCTTATTAGAAACACCATCTCAATTTTTTTTTCATAACGACTTCAATGTGGTATGCTGCAAGTTGATACAAAACATCTCCAGAAGGGGATGAGTATATCCTTTATAAACATCTTATGTTTTTACATTCCGAATGGAAAAAAGTCTTTTTCATGGAGAAAGGAGAAACGGTATTTGCCCCTTTTTCCCAGAACATGTGTTACCATTTAAAACTCTTTACTGCAAAATACTGACATATCTAACAAAATTGCATCATATGAGCTACAATGATATTGTTGTTTGCAAATGTTTTTAATTTGGACAAGGCTGAAATTCTGTCATTTGATAAAGATTTACAGGAAAATCACATGACTTGAACGGTAAATAATTTGTCATCTGCAATAGCTTTTTCTACAACTTTTTCAACCAGCAATGAGATACATCTGTGCCAAATAACAAAAGACAACTCCAAATTGAAGCATATGCAGACAGATAATTTAATGTGACTAAAATAATGATATTTGTCTTTAAAAGAGTTGACAATGTGAAAAAAAGTAGAAAATGCTATTAACCAGCATTTTCTCATTTTCCAACAATGCTTAAAAATACCTGTTCTCTGCAGTCATTAAAACTTGCCATTGTATGGTAAAGGTTTAATGTATACTTGGAAACAAAGATGGAAACTGACCTTAGAGTATGTTACTGGCACTGTTGTTTAGCCCTTTACCAAACAATCACTGGTTTTTATGACCAAGAGGAAGAACCCTTCTGAAAACATTGTGGGAAAAGGAGAAAATGCTGGTAACCAGCATTTTCTCCTTTTCCCGCAATGTTTTCTACTCTTCTAAAGTCAAGTTTCAATTTTTGAGTCTAGTTTTATTTTGTCGTCTGTAAGTGCTTTCAATTTGGGCAAGTCTAAAATTTTGTTGTTTGGTAAAGAGTTAGAATATCACAGCAATCTTAATTTACAACAAGTATAATAATTCATCTTGGACTCTCTTATTCCAAACATTGTGACAACTGTGCACTACGCTAAACAGAAAAAGCTAAGCTTTTATATGAGTAATCATTTCTTCATTAAGCACTTTATACCATCAACTGATTTTAACCTTTTATTTACCCTTTACCAAATAATCCCAGATTTTCACGACCCTGAGAATGAAGCCTTCTGAAAACAATGTGGGAAAAGGAGTAAATGCTGGTAACCAGCATTTTCTCCTTTCCCCCCAGTGTTTTCTACCCTTCCCCAAAACAACCTTCAATTTCTGAGTCGCATTAATTTTGTCGTCTGCAAATACTTCCAATTTGGACAGATCTAAAATTATGTTGTTTGGTACAGAGTTAAACAACCAAATTTGAGACTTGTCCAAACTGGAAGTATATGTACTAATTTCTAATATTTATAATTCACTTATACAGACCTTTGAGAAATGTTAAAATAATCTTGTATGGATGAGAAACGTTTATGTTTAAATCCAATAAAATATTTGTTCTGTTCTGTATTAACAAAGAATTAACTCTACCAAACGACAATATTTTAGGCTTGTCCAAATTGAAAGCATTCGCAGACAAGAAAACAAAGGTGAATGAAAAACTAAAATTTGTTTTGGGAAGGGTTGAAAACATTGTGGACAAAGGAGAAAATGCTGGTTACCAGCATTTTCTCCTATGTTTTCTATAGGCTTCTTTCACAGGGGCGTCAAAAGTAGGGTTTGTGTGGTAATAGGTTAATTGCTCCTTTCTGTATTTTAGCTGAGTATCAGTGTGAACAAAGAAGGAAGCAAATGCTGACAATATTCAGTCAACATTTACTTTCAGAAAAATGTGTGTACTTAGCACTTGAAGAAACAGAAGAAAAAAACTTAAAAAAAAAACTAAGCTTAAAAACTGAAAAAGTAAACATCACAGTATCTAAAATGACAAGCTTATGCAATGATACAGTCCCTTTTCTAAATCTGACACAACTCCAAAAAAGGGTAAAATTTAAAGTGACTTAAATGATAGCATTTGTATACGAGTACATGTACTTATTCATTTACCATACACTTTTTTCCAAACAACAGAATTTTGGACTAGTCCAAATTCAAAGCATTTGCAGACGATAAATGACTCGAAATTTGAATTTGATTTGAGAAGGCTACGTAACATTCTGGGCTCATAGTCATCAACCATTCTTATAAGTTTTCTTAGTCTTATTCTTCAAAATTTTGTCAATGTGAAAGTAACAGAACTTCTGATTGGTAATGGTTTAGCCAATCAGAAGTTCTGTTACTTTCACAGTCAAGAAATCTCGAAAAGTAAGACAAAGAATGTTCTGAAGAATGGCTTTTGAGTACAGACCTTGAAAAAAGGAGAAAGTGCTGGTTAGCAGCATTTTCTCCTTTTCCTACAATGTTTTCAAAAGCTTTCTTTCTCAGGGTCCTTAAAAAGTCAGGATTGTGTGATAAAGAGTCATTTTGTTACCATGTTGCAGACCCATCTACTACAGTCAACATAAAACATAACAATACGATGTAGACTGATAAAGCACATGACCTGACCCTTTACAAAACAATGACATTCATATGTAATCAAAATTGAAGTTGAAAGTTTTATATAACATTGCGGGAAAAAAAAAAGAGAAAATGCTGGCAACCAGAATTTTCTCATTTATTCACAATATTTTCACTCTTTCAAATACAAATTCAGGCAATTAAGACACTTTTAATCTGCTGTCTTCAACTGCTTTCCATATGGACTAGTAAAACATGCTGTGGTGTTGTAAAGGGAAAATATCACAGAAATTTATACCACATGAACTTACTAAAACAGAAGCTTGCTCTAGTAAATCAAAATACATATTATTGATTCCTTTAATCCTTTACTCCATAGATACTCATTTCTACACATTGCTTGTAGGAGCCTTTGGAAAACATTGTGGCAAAAGGTAAAATTGCTCGTGACAAGCAATTTCACCTTTTGTCACAATGTTTTCTACACCATCAAAAGGTGTCATTTACACATAAGAAACGGCTTTATCCTTGCTGTTATTTAGGGTCAATTAGAGATGCCATAGAAATGCCTTATGGGGTAAAGGGTTAATTTAGCACTTGCTTACAATCTACTGACTAAGCTGTATTATCAGTTTCCCCCATGGAATGCCTTGAAATTCTTCGAATACAAAATGGTCTCAGGAGGGAAAAACTAACCAAAAAAGGAAAAGAGAAGAATTTGCTTAACCCATTACCACACAATCCCTACTTTTGACGAACCTGAGAAAGAATCCTATGGAAAACATTGTTGGTTACTAGCATTTCCTCCTTTTCCCACAATGTTTTATACCCTTCACAAAACAAATTTCAAATTTTCAGTCACTTTTTTTTTTGTCGTCTGCAAATGCTTTCGATTTGGGCAAACCTAAAATTTTGTCGTTTGGTAATGAGTTCAAGCATTCTACACCAACTTAAAAATTTATCTCTTTTTATAAGTCTATCTACAATCCCAGAGAAAAATGAAGTTGACCACTGAAAATTAAACTTTGATAATCAACATTTGTTTCAGCTTCAACTGCACAGAAAGTTAGGACCTCATTTGCTATAAATAGCTAACAGACTTTCTAGAACATTACAAATAAGCAAAAAAAAACCCAAATGCTCAATTCACTGCTAAAAACTGAAAACTGTATGTAAAACTAGAACTAATGCAAAATAGTCAAATATCTCCATCAGCATCTTGTCATTGAAGCAGTACAATCAGAGAATGGAGATGATTTTCAAAACAAAGATAACCTGTGACCTTGACCTTTGACCCCTGACACAAAAACAATGGCATACTTCCTTGGATCATAAGCAACACTTGTATCATGATCCTATGTCAAACAGCTATTGAGTAAGAGCATGGAAATAAATTTGAAACAAAGTTCAGCTGTGACCTTGACCTTTGACTAATGTGACCAAAAAGTAATAGGGCAACTCCTTGGGTCATGAGCAACATTTATATAGAGTTTCGGGGACCTATGCCAAATGGCTTTTGAGCTAGAGCATGGAAACAAAAAAGTCCAGACAGAGGAATGGATGGGCAGACAGATAGACAAGGTGCCCATGTCTACTTCAATGGTGGGGGCATGATGAAATGAATGTGGTAAGAAAAAAAACTTATTTACCAAGTATCCATGACTCTGAACTGGTTTTTTCATAAAATCAGCATATACATAAGTTTGCTTGCTACTTACTGGCTACAAAATACTGGATTGATGCAAAATGGATACATGTATACCGGTAAATGAAATGGAATGCTCATGTTTCTGTTCAGCAATAGCCCTCTATCATGCTTATAGCATCTTTCACAAATGCTAATTGCCTTGGTGGTCAATGTAGATCAGGATCAGACTGTAAAATGAGCAGTCTGATCTAGAAGTTTTGTTATTATTTCTAGTCTGAAAATGACCATTGGATATATTTGAAGAGTTGATCCCAATAGTGACAACTAAATGAAAGACAATTTCAGTCATTTCAGATCCAATAATTTCACTAAAAAATTGCTTTTGGTGGTAATAGCCGAATAAGACTGGTACTTACTGTTTTTTTTGTGTGTGTGTAGCAGTCTTTGTATTTGACTGGCTAATTTCATGATTTTGTAAACTTTTATAAAGTAGAAACCTTACACTCTCTAACTATTGTAATGTTCATGAAGCATGAAACAGGCACCTTAACCCATTACCACACAATCCCTACTTTTGACGCCCCTGAGAAAAAGCTTTTAGAAAACATTGTGGGAAAAGGAGAAAATGCTGGTAACCAGCATTTTCTCCTTTTCCCACAATGTTTTCTACCCTTCACAAAACAAATTTCTAATTTTCAGTCACTTTTATTGTGTCGTCTGCAAATGCTTTCAATTTAGACTAGTCTAAAATATAGTCGTTTGGTAATGGGTTAAAGGTAGGGTGAACTTCATATTCATTTTTGTGCTTCATGAAAGTTGACCAGTTGAATACAGCTAATACCTCTAAGGGTATCATAGAGCATAGATTCAGTTCTAAAAGTAAGCTCTGTACCAATGGATCTATTGTCTATAAAGTCTACAAAAGCACATAGTCTTGATTAACTCACTACCAAACGACAATATTTTAGGTTTGTCCAAATCGACACCACTTGCAGAAGACAAAATAAATGACTGAAGATTCGAATTTTGGTTTGTGAAGGCTAGAAAACATTGTTGGGAAAAGGAGAAAATGCTGGTTACCAGCATTTTCTCCTTTGCCCAAAATGTTTTCTAAAGGCTTCTTTTTCTGGGTTGTCAAAAGCAGGGATTGTGTGGTAATGGATTAAAGTATTAAGTATAAGGACAAGCCAACTGATGTAACCCTTTACCAAATCTCAGTCTTGACAATCCTGAGGAAGATGGCTTTGAAAACAGTGTGGGAAAAAGAAAAAAATCATGAAAATAACCGTTTTCTCCTTTTTCCACAATGATTCCAGCCATTTCAAGCACATCTATAGCTTGAACCGTAAGAAAATTGTCAACTACATATGCTTTCAATTTTGATAGGTCTTGAATTTAATTTGTTGTGTAGTACTTAATTTGTGTGTTAAATAAATTTAGAATGTCTGTATGGAAATGTAACTTATGTCTGCTTGGTTCTTGAATATCTACTAGGATGATATAACACAAAGGAAATAAGTATGTTGTGTAAAATAAAATGACTCTATATTATTGTAACTGTACAGAAACATTATGAACAGTTATTAGAGTAAACAGAACCGTTAATATTTATCTACTGGTGAAATTAAAATAAACGGCATCTAGTTTATTCCATTAACATCTAATTCCTTGCAGGAACTTACAAAAAAATTCATTCTCTGCTATAAAAAAGACATCAATAAATTCTGATTTAGTTATTTACATATTTAAAATTCAAACATTTACATATATACTTAAAATTTAAAAACTTACATGGTATATTCTTAACAAGAATTTACAAATAAATAATAACAAATATTTCTAAGTCTGGACAGATAAACTGACCTCTAATAATGATAATAAATAACAACATTCACATTGCTAACCCATGGAAAACTTAAGCCTCTGTTTTTAGTCTGCTCTGTATTACATAATAATATGTTCTTCATCATAAGATAATCTTTATCTAAAACCTTACAATACCAAGTAGGAGAGACTTTCGTGGCAGTTTTTGACCAGTTCTCATATTTACCAAATAATCTAAGTTTCCTTCTCATTGTAAGTTTCAAGGCAAGCCTCTGATAGGCCGATACATTCTGTCTAGGCCAACCAGATAGCTAGTATTGGAATTCAGATGTAGAATAACATTTAGAATGACTGTTAACCCTTTACCACACAATGTCAACTTTTATTGCCTCTGAACGAGAAGGCTTTTGAAAACATTGTGGGAAAAGGAGAAAATGCTGGTTACCAGCATTTTCTCCTTTTCCCAGAATGTTTTCTACAATGTCAAAGAAAAATCATTTCATACAAGCCAATTGAAACTATCATCAGCAAATGCTTTCAATTTGGACAGGTCTAAAATCTTGTCATGTGGTAAAGGGTTAAATACAACCAAAAATAGCAGTAACAAATCTTGGTCTAATGTCCGTGTTGCAGAGTAGACATAACTCTCCTCTAGGAACCAAAGTCCAGAGCTGTCCTTCAGATATCTTTTTGCCATCTTCTCCAATTCCATAATTTCCCCACTGAACTATACAATTTGTATCTAACATAATTCTAACCGAAAACCTGTTGAATTAGTTTGATAAACATCATGATTTTCCATCTCCAGGTAGACCTCAAGTTTTCATGCCTTGGAACAATGAGGTGCGTATACCAGCTTCCAATACCATGTTTCAAAAATAAATGCCATGCAACAAATATCACAAAACCATGTTCCATTATACTGGACAGTGATCTATCAAGTTCTGGAGTAGTTGTACATGTCTTGGGGTGACATTAGAGTCAGTTGAAGCTCGTTCCACTAAGGAATTACCCATATGCTGATATAGAGCATTCACAAGCCGCCCTGTTGCAGTTTTTATGTCTGAACTTCCACCCTGAACTGCTCCACTACTGTTTGTTGCCCCGAGAAGGTGCCATAATAATGGAAGGACATGTAAGGTGACCTGTTTTTGCTTCTTGGGATACACTTTACTTGTTAACTCTGAAACAAAAAGTTTACTCATGAAAAACTATGACAAAATTTCTATCACACGAAATATCACAATGGAAACTATAAATGTTCAAGGAAGTGATTTGATACTTCTGCAAGTTGCTCTGTTAAAGAGGATAGACGGTCATGCTGAAAATGTCTTATAAAAGTGTCTTAAGTTCGTGAGAGCATGATCCAACAGCATACACAGAGCTTACATCCCAAAAATGTGTCCTGCAAACCCAAGTCCTTGATTATAGAAAGTTTTAATGCAATGACTGTGGATATCCATGGACTGATTCTAAGATAACTCCGCCCCACCCAATCCCCAAAAGCACAAACATGTTGTTTGCAGGAGGTAAATAATGGTGCACCATTTCTTCATAGTATACTTAACACTTTATCAAACAGCTAAGGTTTAGTCTGGTCCAAATTGAAAGCATTTGCAGACGACAGAATAAATGTAACTCAAAAACTGTAACTTATTCTCTGGGGAAAAAACATTTTTGGAAAAGGAGAAAATGCCGGTTATCAGCATATACCCCTTTTCCCACAATGTTTTCAAAAGGCTTCTTTCTCAGAGTTGTGAAAATCCAAGGCTGTTTGTTAAAGAGTTAATTTGGACCAAAATTCACACCCTTGTACAACCCTGGCTCTATCCAAAACATAAATTTCTAGAATCATCCTGAATGAAAGTATTTTATTCAACTCTTCACTGAACAACAGAATTTTAGACCAAAATGAAAGCACTAGCAGAAGGCAAAATGCATGCAACTCAAAAAATGAAATTTGTTGCATGCTACCAGCTTTTTCTCCTTTTCCCACAATGTTTTCTTGAGGCTTCTATCTCAGGGTCATTAAAACCAGGCAATGGTCAGTAAAGAGATAAAGAAAGAAAATAAAAGTAGCCCACATGATAAGACTTGTCTTAGGAGGGTAAAGAACACTGTTGGACGAAAGAAAATGCTGGTTACCAGCACCTGCTCCATTTCCATCAAAGTTTTCACAAGTTTTATGAACTTGTTTGGTAAGAGGTCTAGCTTACAGTAAACTCATTACCAGATAACAAATTTTAGACTTGTCCAAATTGAAAGCATCTGCAGACGACAAAAAAAAAGTGACTGAAAATTTGAAATTTGTTTTGTGAAGGGTAGAAAACATTGTAGAAAAGGAGAAAATGCTGGTCACAAGCATTTTCTCCTTTATCCACAATGTTTTCTAAACGCTTCTTTCTCAGGGGCATCAAAAGTAGGGATTGTGTGGTAATGGGTTAAATCAGACTATACCTCTCATAAAATAAACATGAAAGCAGAAAACATTGAAAGAAGTAACAGAACAAACCTGCAACTTTCTGTACCAAATGAGGTTTACTTCTTGCACTGGCAGATTGGGCTTGGTTAGCCATAGGTTGTATCAATAATGATCCATCTACAAGTAAATGTTTACAATTATAGAAAAATTGACTTTAACCCATTACCAAACAACATACTTTTAGACTGGTCCAAATTGAAAGTATTTGCAGACGACAAAATAAAAGTGACTGAAAATTTTAATTTTTTTTTTGTGAAGGATAGAAAACACTGTGGGAAAAGGAGAAAATGCTCGTTACCACCTTTTTCTCCTTTTCCCATAATGTTTTCTAAAGGCTTCATTCTAAGGGGCATCAAAAGTAGGGATTGTGTGGTAATGGGTTAATAAAAAAGAGAAATATTGTTCTGTTGAACAATACAGGTATATTTGACTCACTGAACACCAGATTGATATTTTTAGAAATGGCAAAGCCAGCGGTAATCATAATAAATTGCTACTTCTACATTTCTTACATGCAAAAAACAGTCAAAACAAAGTGTTTATTAGACTGAAGAAGATGCTTTACCTCTTTACCCTTTACCGAACGAAAAAATCTTGGACCAGCCCAAATTAAAAGCACTTGTAGGCGACAAAATACGTAACTCAAAAACTGAAATTTGTTTCTAGCAGGCTAGAAAACATGGTGGGAAAAGGAGAAAATGCTGGTTACCAGCATTTTCTCCTTTTCCCACAATGTTTTCAAAAGGCTTCTATCTCAAGGTCGTGAAAACCAGGGATTGTTTGGTAAAGGGTTAATCAAGCATTTTGCTTAATTTAAGAGTTAAATAATCTCAATTCTATACTAAACGAAAATATTCTAGAATCATCCAAATTGAAAGCAATTGCAGACGACAATTTAAATGTATCTCAAATGGTGCAATCTTTCTCTGATAGGGTAGAAAACATTGTGGGAAATTGAGGAAATGCTGGTTATCAAATCAAATAAAATAGCAAGAAATGAATTTAAAAATATCATCATGTCTCATAAAGTCTTATGACGAGTCTGAAACTGCTTGCAGCTAGCATTATTTTTCCCCATTTTCCAATGATGTTTTCTTCTCATGTACCAAACCTCTATTTTAGGTTTTTATTAATTTTGCCCTTTAGGTATTTGTACAAGGATAGCAGGTGCAAACTTGTTCTAACTGGTAGTAAGTTAACACTTTACTGAACATCCATGAGTTTTAACAACCCTGTGGAAAAGGGCCTCTGAAAACATTGTGGAAAAAGAAGAAAATGCTGGGGACTGAGCACTTTTTTTCCACCCTTTGGTCACTTTGTCGAATACTTTCTACTTAGATTGGTCTAGAAATTTATCTTACGGCAATGAGATAACACAAATTTATACCTAAATTATTGATCAAGGAGTCAATGATGTCCATTGCTGTTGTATTGATCTCCTTGTTTTTTGAAGACAAGTTGGGTGCAACATTTCCGATAGCCATGTTTATTACAGCTGCTAGTGAGTCTGTAAGAATTGGAATAATCTGTAACATGACTTGCAAAGCGTAGAGGTTCACCTTGCTATTTGGGTCCTGTAGTCGTGGCAAGAACTTGTCAAATATCTGAAATAAGGACAGTCACATTTGATCATTTAATCTAGTCATCTATAATCTATAAAAGCCGAGTATGGAGAACATAATTTATCACAATCTAACAAAAGACAAACTGTTGCTGTCAAAAGTCATGAAAAAAGAAAATAATTCCCTCCTTACCCTCAACATTTGTTTTTCAATTGCAAAATTATTTTCCCACACCTGAAATTCATCACTGTTTAATACACATTCAAAGAAAAAATTAAACACTATCCAAACGACAATATTTTAGGCTTGTCAAAATCGAAAGCATTTCCAGACGACAAAAAAAAAGGGACTGAAAATTTGAAATTCGTTTGTGAAGAGTAGGAAACATTGTGCAAAAGGAGAAAATGCTGGTTACCAGCATTTTCTCCTTTTCCAACAATGTTTTCTAAAGGCTTCTTTCTCAGATTCTTTCTCAATCCCTAAAGTTGGGATTGTGTGGTAATGGGTTAAACTGAAATGTTTTGTACCTTAACAATATTTGAAGAGACAAGATTTGCGTTCACTTCACACATTTCTAGAAGACTTGTTATTCCCTGATATCGATCTCTCCAGTCACTGGCAGCTAACATGCCATTCATATGCTTGATTTCCTCCATTGTTGCTTCATCCATCCGTGTTATTCTCCGTTTTGGTGTAGTGTGGTTATTCTCACTGGAAAATATCAAAGCCTTACAGTGCAAAAAGAAGTACAACATGAGGACTGCATGCAGGTACCAACAATTGCCTGCCCTTACTCTTTTACAGCTGAAAAAAGGTGAAAAACTTTCAATACTTTGTTGGTTATCTGCTCCTACTGTCTGGGTTTCCTTTTTATTAGTTTACGGTTAGTCTGAGTTTGAAGTAAATAATCTCAGTAATGACAGAGATATTAATATATGTCAAAGTTCTTGCACAACAATGCAGATGCAGAAAAACAATGCAGATGATACAAGGACTATGATGATCCCTACAGATTTTTGTGGAAAAAAACAGCCAAACTAAGAGGAACCTACTCACACTGTTCATACATTAAAACATATATCTTCTAATGGACTACTTTTAACAACATTAATTATAAAAGGCGATTCGGCTTGTAGTTGGCAATTCTCCCTTTCCACAAAATATCAAATGATTATATTCAAGTATCAAATACAAGGTGTTCGGAAACTAAGGTAACACTTTAGTACATATGTAATTTGACTTTGAAAGTAAGATAAAAAGATAATAAACATACATGTATATAAAATATAGTTCAGATTTTTGTTTGGCAATTTCATTTATTTTTCATAACAAAACGCATTTTTATAGATATTTCAAATCAGAAGTAACTTTTTGTCATTGGCGTTATTTTAGTAATTAATGATGTTTTCAATTTGGCGGCCCTTTATGCTCTTTCTTTTCTAAACACACAGAATGAAATTTTCACTCCCTTTAAAATGCATTCAAATATCAATCGTATTAATTTCATTAGAAGGGTTTTTTTAAAGACATTTCTGTATTGTTTAGGTTGGGATCATAGACCTTTGACTTACAAACTGCATAGGAGAAAGTCATGCAGGTTGACTGAGGTTGAGGTTGGGACTGTGTGCAGGCCATGATATTTAGTGATGTCTTACCTCCAGATATCGTATAGATATTACCCTTTATCACCAGCATATTATATAAAAAGTCTGTGATTTAGATGTGTTTTCAGGGTCGTCAAAAGTCAAGATTATGAGGTAAAGCGTTAAAAGGTCAAAGGTCAACAGCCCCAATCAAGACAGCACAGCCATATCGTTAAAGACCACTTACAGTGAAATAAAAAATATGATACTGAAATGTGTGCTCAAGTGATTGACAATTTCATCAGGCATGATTGTGACGAAAGAGCATAATCTGCTGTCTCACTGAAAAAGTCATTAATTGTAAAATGAAGCCTATGCCCGAAAAAGGATTTTTGAATTGAAATCTGTATACAAGCGCAAAATATGATGAAAATTGAATTAAATTATCACACAAAAAAACTTACAAATTTTATTTACATGTATATATACTTTTTCATCTTGTTATTTTATATTTTAAGACAAAATATAACTGTCTGAAGGTGTTAGCTTACTTTCCGGACACCCTGTATTAGGTCAAAACGTTTATCCACATGTCAGATGGCTGTTTTCAAACTTACCAATGGCAAAAGATTTTACAGACCTATAGCTGACCAAATGTATAAAATGCGTGCCTTACCTATTTGCAGAGCTGCCTCTGACCACAGAACTAGATCGACTACCATGACCTGACCTCCAACCTCTAGCTGAGGAAGTCTCACTTGGTCCATCACCAATACCCTGTAGGTAAAACAAACATAACATCACAGTTCTAATAACAGCTATTAACCTTTCACCATGTGACAAAATTTTGCACTTTACCCAATTAAAAGCATTTGTACTGCACAAATAAAATGTAACTATTAAAAGAGCAGAAAAGAGCAGAGAGCATTATTGAAAAAGGAGAAAATGCTCATTAACAAAATTTTCTACCTTACAATGTTTTTATAGATCCTTCTTCCTCAAGGTTGTAAAAACTATGGATTATGTGGTGAACGGTTAACTCCCGCTTGGTAAAACGTTAAGCCCTGTTTATGTGCAGCTTTATGAGATGTAAATGAAACATGCTGTGACAACTCTATATCCCCAACAGCATTATTTCAGACTTGTAAATATTGGAAGCGTATTCAGAACAAATTAAACTGGGCTAAAAGACAATGAGTTTCGTGACAGAGAGGGTTTGAAAAGATCTGTGACAGAAAAAGACAAAGCTGGTCAAACAAGCACTTTCTTTTGTAATCAAAATATTTTCTGAACCCTTCCTTCCCAAGGTTGCTAAAACATGAGATTGGTTAACTCTTTACCACACAATCCCTACTTTTAACAACCCTTAACCCATTACCACACAATTCCTACTTTTGACGCCCCTGAGAAAGAAGCCTTTAGAAAACATTGTGGGAAAAGGAGAAAATGCTGGTTACCAGCATTTTCTCCTTTTCCCACAATGTTTTCTACCTTTCACAAAACCAATTTCAATTTTTCACTCACTTTTATTTTGTCTGCAAATTCCTTCCATTTGGACCAGTCTAAAATTTTGTCATTTGGTAATGAGTTAAAAAGAAACCTTTTGAAAACATTGTAGGAAAAAGGGAAAATGTTGGTAACCAGCATTTTCTCCTTTTCCCACAATGTTTTCCACCCCAATGGAAGCAATTTTCAATTTTTGAGTGTGCTCTCAATTTGGACCGGTCTACAATTTTGTCATCTGGTAAAGAGTTAATGAACTGCAGCACTTGGATGCAGATATAATGTACACTTGGTTTTAAGTATTCATACTGAGAAAGAATAAGTGACAAAATAAGCATCCTACACCTTTTTAGTCTTTGTAGAAATCAAACTTCATTTTTGTACTTTGGAGAATTGTGAAGCAGCAAACCATAGCTCTTCCGCTCCCACTTCAGATCAAGTGATAGATTTGACTGACAGCAAATCTCAATTACAATCATCTACTGTGCTTTCCTCATTTCAAACCTACCTTAACACGTAATGATTCCGCAATTTCTTTCACATTCCGTAATGTATTGGCAGGCAAATGTTTTGAAAGCATTTTATCAAAATCCTGATGCGACATCATCATGTACAACATTTTACGTCCATTGTAGCGTGTTTCCGGAGAACTGTCCAGAACAAACTGTGCCACAGCAGGTATTATACGATCTGTTATATCCTTCACGCCACTCAACATTTTTCCCGGACCCATCCTCTCCACTACAACTACCAAGAATTGGGAGGTGGTTTTTCTCACTTGTATATTTTTATGGCTGGAAAAAATATAACAAAGAATGATCCTGGTGCGTGCTACAAAATGGAAAACAAGTTAATCTTTTAGAAACAACCCCAGGGCCTGTATTCACAACCATTCTTGAGAACATTCTTAGTCTTATTCTTCAAGGTTTTCTAAATTTGTAAGTAACACAAATTCTGATTGGCTTAAACCAAATGGTTTAGCCAATCTGATATTCGGTTTAGCCACTCTGAAGTAGAAAATCCTGAAGAATAAGAACATTCTAAAGAATTGTTGGTGAATAAGGGCCCAGGTTTTTGCGAACCTGGAAAAAGAATGATTTTGAAAACATTGTGGGAAAAAAAGAGAAAATGCAGGTAGCTATCCTTTTCTCCTTTTTCCACAATATTTTCTACCAATTTGTACTAACACTGAATTTGTCGTCCAGAGATGTGTTAAATTTGAAAAAGTCTAGGTTTTTTTGAATGGTAAAGTGTTAATAAATGTAAAAACAAATATGTTAGAAGAGACATCTCAGGAAACATGTGACATTGTCAACCAAAGGTCAGATGGGTGCTTATATGCAATTTGTTCTCAATTTCCTGACAGTGTCCTTTAAACTTAGTGTTGTTTCCAATTCAGTTCATTCATGAATTAGTCATCTTTGTGAACAGAATCATTCAATTCTCTAACTTGCATTATTTTCACAACAAATTTCAGAACTAAAATATTACCACCTAATTTGGTATCATTTTCTTACTACAAGAAGACTTTCTTTTCATTAAATTTTGAAGCAGATCGCATTTAAGATTATTAAAACCGAAAAAAAATACTAACAAATAGCCTTTTTTCATTTCACCATAATCTTTATGCACATGTTATACTTACGTTGCCCCACCAGATATGAGGGCTACAAGGGCCCGTCCTGGAGTAACGTTCTCTACCATGGCAGCCAGTGCTTTCTCCGAATCCTCCCTGATAAACATGTTACTTTCACCATTCTTATGCAGCAATCCTTTCACAACCATATCAAGGTCCTGCAAATGTAAAAGATAAAGATAACCTCAACAATTGAAAGTAAGTTAATCCTTTACCAAACAATCCTGGGTTTTCATGAACCCCAGAAAGAAGCCTTCTGAAAACATCGTCAGAAAAGGAGAAAATGCTGGTAACCAGCATTTTCTCCTTTTCCAACAATGTTTTCTACCTTTCCCAAATTTCAATTTTTGAGTCACTTTAATTTTGTCGTCGGCAAATGTTTCCAATTTGAACTAGTCTAAAATTATGTTGTTTGTAAAAGAGTTAACATAACACCAATTTGAGATCACTTGAGACAAAACTTGTGGCAAAATAAGAAATTGCTCTTACTTCTTTTTGCTGTAACTTTTTCAAATAAATCAGACCTAAATTTACATTGTGTTTACTTTATAATGACGTTTTTAAAATCTTCAACTGAAGCAAGCTTTAAACACCCAATCAATTAGGTTATAGAAAAGCATAGGTCAACAGAATTAACATCCTGAAATACAAGAAAACTTACAGTGTCCATGTTTTTATTAAGACTCTGGAATAACTCTCCTAGACAGACGACACCAAGACGGGACACCTGTGATCGAAGATTTTTGATTTCTGTGAGTAGTGCCACGATGACTGGGTGAAGGTTGGATGCTAAAACATCTCTGTGATACATGGACAATCGTCGTACACTGTTGATTCCACTACACTTCAATTCCCTACAAAGAAAATAGACAAGTTTGCCTATGCCATACACTCTTATACTTTCTGCAGAGGTCACAGTCATCAGAAACATTTCTTTTTCAAAAATGATCCAAAAATCAATGAAAAAACAAAATAAACTGTTTTTAGATGAAGAAATGCCTTACAAAATTGAATCTATCATATATGAAAAATTGTCAAATGATTTAGTGCCTAAATCTGAAAGAGAAGGTCCTGGAATTGAATATGAGGACATGCTAGACTTTTAAAAAATTATTGAAAGATTAAGTTAGCTCACTTGAACACTTTCAATCCAATTGCTGCAAGTAATATTTCGATTACAATAACTTGTGTCGAAATTGGTATGGAAATGTCTGATATAACAAGAATATGGAGAGTTGCCGAATGAAAAACATTATTTAAAGGCCAAAAATTGCTTTTTATTGAATGCAACCATACTATTGTTATGCTTGCAAAGAGAAATACATCAAGTTGTATTTGCAAAGAACTTGGTTTACAAACATACTTATTATAACTCTTAACTCTTTACCACATGAGAAAATTTTAGACTGGTCCAAATTGAAAGCATTTGCAGACGACAAAAAAAAAGGTGACTGAAAAATGGAAATTTATTCTGGGAAGGGTAGAAAAAGGTGACTGAAAAATGGAAATTTATTCTGGGAAGGGTAGAAAACACCAGCATTTCCTCCTTTTCCCACAGTGTTTTCGAAAGTCTTCTTTCTCAGGGGCGTCAAAAGTAGGAATTGGGAGGTAATGGGTTAAATGTAATTCCATGGCCAATTCCGCAAAAAATCAAAGACTGTAGAGCAAAGACTTCACTTTTTGTCCTGTTTTAACTTAATCTAAAATCTCCTACAGAGCTTTTCAAAATTTTGAAAGGAAAAAGAAGAGCCTATACAAAAGACTAAGTTAAAAAACTAACCAATCTTCCTGTGCCATATGTTTCTGGGCTGATCTGAGGGCTGCATCGGGATCTTTATAGGGTTTCCATTCTGCAGGGTTATCCGAGTCTAAAGGTGTGCGTGTGGACGCAGATAGGGGATGACTAGAATCTACATCCATTTGACTGGGAAAGAGAAATGAAGTAAGTCAACTGTGATTATAAAATAGAAATACAGTCGAACGTCCTTAGCTCGAACGTCCCATAGTCGAAGTTATCCCTACGTCGAACCTTTTTTTCAGGTCCCGATCTCATTGCTCTTTATTTCAATATAATTCAACCTCCATACGTCGTTATCCGTACCTCGAAATTTATCCATACGTCGAATGAATTTCAAGGTCCAATCACCATTGTTTGAACGAATTCACACATCTTTACCACGAAGTAAATTTGTAAAGGACGATGTTTGCTGTCAATCAGGTTTTTCACACCTTTCGACTTGTCAACTCCGGTAATTAACAAGTGTATTACAGTATTGATTATCGATTGTTTGTTTGATTTTGGATTGACTGTTTGACTGTGACAATAAAACTTCAAAGTTTGAGTGATTTGAGTGAAAGGGTCAGAAAAGGTTTTTTAGTGTTACATTTGTAATTTACATTGATGAGTGAAGAACCCAACGCTAAGTCCATACAGAAATTGTTTGGTGAAGGACCCGGTCAATGTGCAATTTTTATGTTTATTGTTCATAGTAGTTGTAGAATTTGTATAAAAACAATGTTTCTTAATGAATAAATAAATAGTAATAATAAAACTTATTTTATCTTATTTTTGTATTCGATTTTATTTTATTTTATATTCGATTAGTCGAATGAAGACAAATCAAATGATGCCTCTATTTACTTCCGGTATTTTGCCACCTATCTAATTCGTACCCAGTTTCGAGAACTCCGATGATCTACACGTCGAACTTTCTATAACTCGAAGTTTTTACGAGTGTCCCCCGAACTTCGAGGTATAGAGATTCGACTGTATAACAAACAAAAGTTTTCAAAACTCTATCCATTACATAGTCAACAATCTATCTTTCTTTTTCTTTGGTAAGAATGATTTTGAAATGTAACTACTGAAGATCCAAGAAATATGAATACAAACCAAAATGGCATAAAAAATTTCTTTCTTTCAAATTGTCAATCATCACATTATGTATATTGGCCCTTCAATCTGAATGTTTGCCCTTTATCAAACAATCTTATGGTCTGACAACCCTGAATCTACAAAAGGTGCCCGCCCTGGTGGCTCAGTGGTGAGCGTGTCGGACTCATGATCTAGTGGTTGTGAGTTCGATACCCGGTTGAGGAGAATTTCCTTTCCGGCGTATTTTCGCCTCTCACCTCTGCAGAAGCTTGTGAGAAAAGTAGTCGGTGGCTTTGGAAAGAAAGTTGTGTTAGTACTGGTGTGAGAAAGCCAGGAAACACATGTGCGTCACCAACCACCATGATATGACCTTAGCTGTTACAGTGGCTTTAAACCCCAATACAACCAACCAACCAACTAGAAAAAGTAGACGATAATGGATAGGAAAACTTTCTGCTTTTCTCGCAGTGTTTTCTACCCTTTCTAACTCAGTCCCATCACACAGAGATACATCTAATTTATTTGTCTGCAAGTGCTTTCACTTTCAACAAAATTTAATGCAATTTTTGTCCATTGGCAAAGCTTTGAAATAATTTGCCTATCTATTTGTTTGTATACAAGTTTAACGCAGTTTCACCAGTGTAAGTCATTATATCTTTATTCTTCAGAAGCTAGTGTCAATACACTTACGGTTTACTCTTTTTCCTCGGAGTTAATGAAGGTGATGACTGGGTTTTCGGAGTATGAATACTGGATCCTGACCCTGAACTTGATGCAGCACCAGATATTGACAAAGCTGTTGAAAGAAAAGTTAATTTAACACTTTCCCAAACAATCCCTGATTTTTACGACCCTGAGATAGAAGCCTTTTGAAAACCTTGCGGAAAAAGGAGAAAATGCTGGTAACCAGCATTTTCTCCTTTTCCCACAATGTTTTCTATCCTGCTGGAAAAAAATTTCAATTTTTGAGTTTCGATTATTTTGTTGTCTGCCCGTGCTTTCAATTTGGACCCGTCTAAAATTTTGTCGTTTGGTAAAGGGTTAATGTGTACAATGAATAATACCCCGAAATTCTTTTACCAAATAATTCTTACTATCGAGGTCCTTGAGGAGGGCTTCTGAAAACATTGGGAGAAAAAGAGAAAATGCTGGTTACATTTTAAGCATTTCCTTAAGCGTTTCCCACAATTTTTTTCCCATTTCTAAAAGAGTTTCAACCATTTAAGCTTGTTTGTCCTCTGTAATTGCTTTGAATTAACCCATTACCACACAATCCCTACTTTTGACGCCCCTGAGAAAGAAGCCTTTTGAAAACACTGTGGAAAAAGGAGAAAATGCTGGTAACCAGCATTTTCTCCTTTTCCCACAGTGTTTTCTACCCTTCCCAGAACAAATTTCAATTTTTCAGTCACCTTTATTTTGTCGTCTGCAAATGCTTTCAATTTGGACCAGTCTAAATTTTTCTCGTGTGGTAATGGGTTAATTAAAAAGTCCAAAAATTGGTAGTCAGGTCTAAAATTAGTTTCAGGGTTCTACGTAAAAAGAACTGTTGCAAGCCAACAATAGCTTCCCCTCACCCACACTGCTTGCAAAAAATTGTTCATTCTGGCTTAGCTACTTAAAAATACTGGATGCTAGACGCTTAGAGTCACAAAATAAACAAATCTGTTTGAACTATTACTACAGAAACAAAATCTGTTGATCAAAGTATGGCTAGTATTAACATATAACAGGGATACAATTAACATGAATGCTGTTATCATAAAAAGGGAAAATAATAAATATATTTAATTTTTTTTTACAATAATAAATTACAAAATATGAGAAAGAGTAGCCCCTAGATCCATCCTGTACAAGCAACTGAGCCTTCGGTTTAAACCCTTCATTGTATAATTTATTTTCAAACATAATGATAACTGGTGAATCAGTTTGCAATAAGCTATTTGGTACCACAGAAATTTTGTTATTTCTTTGGTTAATATTCTAAGCCTCTACACCAATCCATTTCTTCACAACAACATATTCAGTTAAGTACTGCTTTGTTTTGTATTGATATGAATGCAAGGAAACTAACTTTTAATGAAACACAGAAATATGGCTGCATTTTCAACCCTATCATACTCCTACTTTACTGTAGAGTTGGACTTTAAATTTTAATGTGCCTTACACATTAACTCTTTAACACACAACAAAATTTTAGACTGAAAGCATTTGCAGACGACGAAATAAAGGTGACTGAAAAATTGAAATTTGTTCTGGGAAGGGTAGAAAACACTGTGGGAAAACACAGTGTTTTCAAAAGGCTTCTTTCTCAGGGGCGTCTAAAATTAGGGATTGTGTGGTAATGAGTTAAGATCACAGCTAAGCATGCTTTTGCCAAAATATCTTGTACTTGCTGTAATTTGTCATTGCATCTTTACCACACAAAAAAATTTTAGCCTCGTCAAAATAAGCAGATGACAATACCTATTATTCAACAAACAAAACTTATCTGTCATTTGGAAGAAAATAGTGGGGGAAAAAAACTAGTTACTCGCTTTCCTTTTCCCACATCATTTTTAATAGCCTTCTTCCTCTGATGGGCTGTTATGCCGAAGGAATAAAAAGGTAAACAACACCATGAGAAAGGGAATAAACATTGGTCACCAGCTTTTCCTTCTTTTCCAAAAAGGTTTCCAAAAGCCTTCATATGTGTCATTGTTAAAATGTGGGATACTTTGGAAAGGGGTAAATCCATTCCTTACCTCATTACCAAACACCAATATTTTAGGCTTGTCCAAATCAAAAGCATTTGCAGATGACAATAAAAGTGACTGAAAATTTGAAATTTTGCTTTGTGAAGGGTAGGAAACACTGAGAAAAAGGAGAAAATGCTGGTTACCAGCATTTTCTCCTTTTCCGACAATGTTTTCAATAGGCTTCTTTCTCAGGGTCGTCAAAAGTAGGGATTGTGTGGAAATGGGTTAACAAATACAACTTTTTAATTTCCTGCATTCTAAAGCTTTGAGAAAATTCTAGGTAAAGAGCAATGTTTTTAACTAAATAATGCCCCTTCCTAAACAACTTTTTCTGATATATTCTGGAATACCATGAAATATTTGACTTTTGAGTAAAAGATGATTGCTTTTAGATACCTAAAATAGCTTGTATAGTAAATGGTTAACCCTTTCCCAAACAAGCCCTTGTTTTTACATGTCTGAAGTACAAGTCTTCTGAAAACACTGTGGGAAAAGGAGAAATTGCTTGTAACAAGCAATTTCTCCTTTTCCCACATCGTTTTCTACCCATTTGGAGAACTTTCTGCCTGTTTTATCAAATTTGAAATTCTTGTCTGCAAACTCTTTGAGTCCTGAAGAATTGTTTGGGAAAGGGTTAATCTAGATACAGCTAGTCACATCTTGCAGACAGAGCACATAGAAAAGATAGTGTGAGTTGGTGCTGATGCTTGGCTGCAGTGAAAGTTCAAAGTCCAAAGAGGCATTGACTGAGAGAACATTTAAAGGGTTACACACACTTCTGGTATAGGTCCCCCTGTTTGATAGTTAATCCTTTACCACACAATGCCAACTTTTAACAACCCTGAAGATGACTGTGGGAAAAGGAGAAAATGCTGGTAACCAGCATTTTCTCCTTTTCCTACAATGTTTTCTACCTATTAACTAAAAATCATATTACTGAGCCACACTGAAAATGTCATCTCCAAATGCTTTCAATTTGGAGATGCTTAAAATTTTGTGGAGAGATAAAAGGCTAACATGTAAATTTCTTCTGTTTTTAAAGCAATATAAGACAACTTTTTCGTTTTCACAAAATGACATTGACTAAGAGGATGATGGACATGACAATTGTTCAAAGAAGACTGTGTGTCAGTAGTCATATATAAGACTAAAAAAGTTAGAGTCAGTCACACAGAAATACAGTTAGGCAACCAACATGCTCTCACTCTTTATCAAACAACCTTGATTTTAATGTTCCAATGTCAGACAGCTTTGGAAATAATGGAGAAAAAGAGAATATGCCATGGACAAACACTTTTCCCTTTCCCCCCACAATGATTTCTGCACCTTCAGGAGTAGATCCCAGTATCTGAACCACATTAAATTTGTTGACTGTAAATGCTGTAATTTGGACAGGTCTAAAATTTGTTATGGGGAAACAAATCAATAGAAAAGCCCAGTTAAGTATGAAACCATTATGAAAGATAAACCCAGCAAAGATAAAGTTAGATATAGATTACACAACAATTGCAGTAATTCAGACAAGCCCAAAATTTGGCATGTTGAAAAGAGTTAATTGAAAAAAACACTTCAGTATTAATATGAATGATATTGTCAGTCATAATAAAGGACCTAAATGTTTCAAAAAGGGCTGTAATGATTAATTAGATATGATATAAAATGAAATTTCCAAACTTTTTAGTAGAGCTGTAAATTAATTTTCTGTAGACACATTAAAGTGAATGCTACCTTAAAAAGCTGGAATCGATCTAAGTTGCTTCTGGCAGCTATTGCCCTGCATATTCTGCTTGAAATAACCTTGTAATCAAGACCTTTGGCTGTTTTTCCTTCATTGTAAGGTCAAATTTAATAACACAGCCCTTTGATGGTTATTGAGAGTTACTTCCAAGGGGAAGGAATCACTGCACACTTACATTCAATACCTAAACTTTCACTGGTGTTGAGACGACGCAATTTCTCTTGCTGCCTCTCTCTTTCTTTCTTTACTTTTTCATCATGTTCTTGTTTTTTCTTCTCTCTTTCTACACGCTTCTGTTCAGCCTCTTCCTCCATCTGTTTTTTCCTCTGTGCTATTGTATCACTTAGTTTTTGACTCATCCGTAAATTATTCGGGTCCTGCAATATCCGTTAACTCTTTACTACACAATCCTGTCTTTTAACGACCCTGAGAAAGAAGCCTCTTGAAAACATTGTGGGAAAAGAAGAAAATGCTGGTAACCAGCATTTTCTCCTTTTCCCACAATGTTTTCTACCCTATCAAAGAAAAATGGAACCTTTTCAGCCATATTGAAAATGTCGTCTGCAAATGCTTTCAATTTGGACAAGGCTAAAATTTTGTCGTTTGGTAAAGAGTTAAAAGCTGAATGAAATATGAATACTTGAACACTAAAATATAAAAGCATTTTTTACACAATTACTTCACATCTTTCTCTTTCCTTCTGACCCCTTTCCTCATAACTACATGTTTAACTTTTCTTGAGAAAAAGGCCTTTCCAGAATATTGTGTAAAAAATAAAATGCTTGTGCCCAGCATTTTCTCCCTTTCCGATTAAGTTTCTTATTCCTCTAACAAAAAAATCTCCTGATAATCCCACTTTTGATATGTCTCGTACAAATACTTTCAACTTGGGCAAGTCTGAATTTCTGTCATCTGTTGAAGACTTAAAAATTACCTTCAGCAGATAACTTTACAATCCCAAAAGCAGATCACTCAACAAAACATTCGTGTATCAGAGAAATACTTTGTGATCCGCAACTTTTCCAAGTATATTTTTGTATGTTTAGCTTTTTATTTTTTTAAACACCAATTATTCAAACTTTTTGTGATCCTTTTTGTGTTTTAGAAGATAACCAGTTTTATTTGATTTTAAATGTTTCGGAGATACTTGATTTATGTAATAAGTACACAAAGAAAGGCATTTTAACACTTTACTACACAGTACTGACTTTTGACGACCCTGCGAAAGAGGCCTTCAGAAAACATTGGGGGAAAAGGAGAAAATGCTGGTAACCAGCATGTTCTCCTTTTCCCACAATGTTTTCTTTCCTCTTCAATACAAATTTCAAATTTTCAGTTACTTTTATTTTGACCTCTGCAAATGCTTTCAATTTGGACCGATCAAACATTCTGTTGTTTAGTAAAGATTTAAAATTTCCTTTCTCAACAAAACCTTCATGAAAGTAACAATACATATCATCTTCTAATTACCAATTTCCAAATAAACAGTTATAATAAATTCCTTTATAATTCCACATGATCAGCAAAGACCCTATAGTGTACTTACATCTTCAATATCATCTAGCATATCCATTCCCGGGTCATCGTACGACCCCTGTTTATTCATTCCAACACCCACCACCCCAGTTGTGAAGTCTTTCCTGTCTTGTCGCATTGGTTTTCTGTCGTTTCTATCGTTGGACTGAGAGTTACCGGCATTTATTGCATGTTCCAAACCATTCACATTTTCAAACATTCCTGAAATAATAAGTCAAAAGGTACATTTTAAAATTTAAAGAAGATAATGGAAATTTCATTCTTACACCTACATGTACTTCACTTTTTTTTTCCCATTTTTTTCTCATTACAGTGGAAAAATCTAATGTTTTATCATAACTGCAATCAGTTCAATCACTATGTGTGTAAATCATTATAAGTTATCTAATGTTATTGCAAAATTACTCAGGTTGGTGCTGTTTTTATTAACCCTTTACCCCATAAGACATTTCTATGGTATCTCTAATTGACCCTAAATAACAGCAGGGATGAAACCATTTCTTATGTGTATATGACACCTTTTGAAAGTGTAGAAAACATTGTGGCAAAAGGTGAAATTGCTTGTCACGAGCAATTTCACCTTTTGACAAAATGTTTTCCAAAGGCTCCTGCACGCAATGCGTAGAAATAAGTATCTATGGAGTGAAGGGTTAATACATTAACACTTGCAGATGACCTCTTTTTGCCTTGCACTGGACTATATCTGAAATTTATATGGCAATAGCAGAAATTGCTTGACATAAAGCATTTTTTCCTATAGCAAAAGAGTTTTTAACAACTACCCAACCATTAAATATCAGTGTGTATGTACAGAAAAACCCAATTTTTTTTTAAATAAAGTCACCTGCAAAAAATTTGTTTGAGGCAGTAAAGAGTTATCTTTTTCCCCACACAATCCCAAGTTTCAACAACCCTGTGGAAATATCCTTTTGAAAACCTTGTGGGAAAAGAAGAATGCTAGCAATAAGCATCTCCTCTTTCACCACAAGCTTATCTACACTTTCTAAGACAATATCCATCATTCCAGCTACATTCAGTTTGTTGTCACAAACGTTTTAACACTTTACCAAACGACAAAATTTTGGACTAGTCCAAATTGAAAGCATTTGCAGATGACAAATGTGTATCAAAATCTGAAATTTGATTTGGAAAGGGTAGAAAACATTGTGGGAAAAGGAGAAAATGCCAGCATTTTCTCCTTTTCCTACAATGTTTTCAAAAGCTTTCTCTCTCTGGGTCGTTATAAGTCGGGATTTGTGTGGTAAAGAGTTAAATCTGGACAAGTCTAACATTTTATCATAATGGTAAAGAGATAAACCTTTTAATGCTAAATAAATGCAATTGACATTACCGGCCACCACTATAGATGCAAATATCGCAATTGTAACTTTTTTATTTGGCTGAACATCTGGCACAGAAGCAAACAGTGTTTATCAAATATCAAACTGCATATTCTATGCAGTCTGATTTGATGTACACTGTCCACAGTACAATTGCAGTTCTGCAGGGGTTAACTCTTTACCATACGACATATTTATAGATTGGTCCAATTTCAAAGCATTTGCAGGCTGCAAGTATAACATGTCTCAAATGATGGGATTTCTCTTTCAAAGGGTAGAAAACATTTTGGGGGATGGAAAAAATGCTGGTTACCAGCACTTTCTTTTTTTCCTCAAAATGTCTTCAATTGGCTCAGTTCTACAACGGTTAAAAGGTAAGATTCTAGTTCCTCCCACCTAACAAAAGCTACTAAAAGATGTCCTACTATTTTACCTTAAATGCAAATTTAAGCCCATTAATACCCCCATTATTATGTATATTTCAAACATTTCCCACTTCAGAACACTAGGACGAAGCTATCCTCCCTTTTGACTCTTTACCACACGACAAAATTTTAGACTGGTTCAGATTGAAAGCATTTGCAGACGACAAAATAAAGGTGACTGAAAAATTGAAATTTGTTATGGGAAGGGTAGAAAAACACTGTGGGAAAAGGAGAAAATTCTGGTTACCAGCATTTTCTCCTTTTCCCACAGTGTTTTTCTAAAGGCTTCTTTCTCATGGGCGGCAAAAGTAGGGATTGTGTGGTAATGGGTTAACTCTTCAACAAAGGACAAAATTTTAGACTGGTCCAATTCAAAGCCTTTGCAGACAATATAAAACATATTCATCAAATGCAAAGATTTGTCTGTGACAGCATAAAAAACTTTGAGGGAAAAGGAAGACTCATGGTGAGGAACAAGAAGATTTTTTAAGTTTTAACCTTTTCAGCTTATGTAAAACTTGTGACAGCAGAGTGAGGGTCAATGTTGACCCCAACACTATAATGTGAACTTTTTTGGAAGAAGCATTCTAGATAAAGCTATATGCAAAATTTTGTACCCCTAGGCTTTATGGTTTGGATCGACAAGAAGAATTCAAGTTTCAAGAACAGAAAAATCTAAAGATACAACTTGGTGCCATGGGTCGAGTAGTAAATTGATTAGCCTAAAGAGGAAAGCAAATAGTTGTCTAAATGCAGTAATGCGATGCACCCACAATTTATTTGTGTACAGAACTCATTAATGTGTTTTTTCTTTTGAAGTTTGTGGGATCAATAAAATCACGTCAATGAAATAGGTCGTTTTTTAAAACCCTTTTACGAGAGCAAGCATGCCTCTAACTCTTATTGAAAAAAATACACTACCAATAATCCACAACCATTAAATCATTACCACACAACAAAATTTTTGGCTTGTCCAAATCGAAAGCATTTGCAGACGACAAAACAAAACTGACCGAAAATTTGAAATTTGTTTTGTGACGGGTAGAAAACATTGCAGGAAAAGGAGAAAATAGCTACAATTAGTGCTTCTTTGGACAATGTTAATCAGACTGCATACAACAGGCTCTCTGATCTTTTATCAGCATTGTCCAATAGATGATGAGATTTTATAGCAAAGAATGTTAAAAAAAAAGTTTCATGATTTGATTATTACCAGCTAAAAATTAGTTATTTAGCAGTCCTGGTTTTAGTAATTAATTCTGACAGGGGTGTTAGTTATGTGTTAAAAAATAGCCACATGGAGATCAACAAGGATAAACTCATTTTATCTTATTTGCTAAAAAACTTAAATCCACTGCTGATTTAAAAAGTTATTGCCAAACTGAAAGTGAAAACACCCACAGAGTATGCAAACGGAGGCAAGCCATGATGAGAAGATTTAGACAGATGGAGAAGTGGCTAAAAAAAAGCACTGTCTTCACTGTCTCTGAGTAGTGTTAAATGTACAAAGGTACCAAGAAGTCCTCTCAGTGACACATAGGTGCAAAAGAAAGACACAGGGCAATGATTTGTGTGTACAAGATGTGCAGGTGAAGTAAATCTGGTAAAAGTGTGGGTGTTAGAGAGTTGCAAAAAGGGAGTAACCTTTCAAAATAAATGCGACCAAAAAATGAAATTCGATTTCAGAAGGCTTGAAAACATTGTGGAAAAAGAAGAAAATGCTGGTATTAGCCAGCATTTTCTCCTTTTTCCACAGTGTTTTCTAAAGCATTTCTAAAGCAGTCTTTTTCAAAGGTGTTAAAGTTTGGATTGCGAGGTAAAGAAAAATTTTAGTTGCTTTTGCAGACAGTGCGAATCCAAGGCTAGGGCTTATATTTACAACTTATTTTTGATATTGTCCTTAATCAAAATTCCAAAACCAGCCATCTGATTGGATGAAATGCTCTTCTGCAGCAAATCAAATGGCTACTCTAAGAATAAAGAATTCAATCTAAACTTAGAATGGCTTGTGAACTTAAAGCAAGACTGCATGTTTCTGTGCAGTATAATCAAGAATTTACACTGTCTGATATTTGTGAGACATTTTGTGAGAACATAAACAGCTTTGAAATTACATTGACTGGGTTCCAATTACAAACTGAAAACTTGCATTCCCTGCTTTACCAGAGGACAAAAACTCAATAGTCTAAATCAAAAGCATTTTAAGCCATTACCACACTACTTTTGATGACCTTGAGAAAGAATCCTCTGGAAAATATTGTGGGAAAAGGAGAAAATGCTGGTAACCAGCATTTTCTCCTTTTCCTACAACGTTTTCTACTCTTCAAAAAACAAATTTCAAATTCCCTGTCACTTTTATTTTGTTGTCTGCAAAATTAATGCTTTCGATTTGGACAAGTCTAAAATATTGTTGTTTGGTAATGAGCTAAGATGACATTACTCAAAACAATGGGAATTTGCCTTTCAAAGGGTTACAAAGTGTTTTTAAAACTTTCATTTTGAGGATTATCAAAACATGGAATTGTGAAATATAGGGTTAATCAAAATAGCAATGTAAAGGTCAAGGGTAACTTTTTTAAAAAATTTTTGTAAACTTTGGATAGGTTGAAGTAGCAATAAACATTTTTAGGGTATTGCAATATTCAGTTTAGTTTTCCCCACCAATTATTCAAAATGTCCTAAATCTTGATTCTATGTTAAGGCAACCGATTGGCCAAGACTTTTTGTAAAAGCCAATCAGATTGCGAGTGCTGCAATCAGCACTGGTCTGGAATTCAGAATGAAAATTGAAAAAAGCCCAATACTACAATCAAGTTCTATGGACTGTTGTCTACCTCTAAACAACTAATTTCTGTATACCACTATTTGCAGTAACCTACCAATTCCAATAACACCTATTCCCTCTGGAGTAGGGGTGTGAACTTTTTCATCCTCCAGTTCTAGTGAACCATAACTGTGCATTGAGGCGACACCTAGTGGTGAAAGTGCAGAGCCTGGAATCAAGGGAGAGAACTCTCACCAATGACAATATACAAACAACACAGTAAAGCCAAAAGTCATTGTGAATGATGAGATGCAGCAACCAATGTTAACAGCATCAAACTTTTACCAAACTTTATTCATCCACAGCCATTTCTATCATGATTTATCAAGTTTAAAGAAATTATTCCATCATTAAATAGGTAACAGGTATCTTAAATCTAGAAGTAACCTGCCTTTTCAGACACTTCTGTTTGTAACAGAACATTTTCAGTTCCTCAGTGAAACACAGAGAACCAGTTGTATCTTTTATGATTATCTCCACATTGATATCATAAGTCTTTATAATTGCAAGTACTGAGCAGTAACTTGCTTTCAGGAGCCAGTTTTTCATGTTCCTTAACCTGGCTGTTTGACAGCACTTTCAAATACAATGCAAGTAAAACTTAATTTCTCCCCCACTCGCCCATCTCCAAAATCTAGGGATTGTGCAGACTTTGGTAAGGGATACTTAATACTTTCACAATCTAAGTGGAATTTCAAATTTGAAGACTAATTGTCTGACTGGGGACACAACAAGGGTAGAGGAAAATGTGGAGGGAAAATCTGGGTGGATGAACAAAGGTTGATTTAGAGATCCATTTAAAACATGCACATAAACAGTGTTAAACCATCAAATTTAACTCACCACAAGCATTTTCGTGTCTTAGTCTTATCAGACGTAGATCTTTTAATTTTTCAAAACTTTTCATTAATTGTCCAACCAGTTATCTTAACTGTTTACCACACAATGACGACTTTTGATGACCTGAGGTAAAAGCCTTTTGAAAACATTGTGGAAAAAGGAGAAAATGCTGGTAACCAGCATTTTCTCCTTTTCCCACAATGTTTTCTACCCTTCCCAAATCAACTTTTGATTCTTCAGTCACATTCAGTTTGTTGTCTGCAAATGCTTTCAATTTGGGCCAGTCTAGAAATTTGTCGTTTGGTAAAGAGTTAAAGTGACCTCAATATCTGAAGATTCTAAGGTAAATATAAGGTAGCATCTGTAGTTACCATTTTTTGTGAGCCAAATCTTATGGACAATATAGATGGAATGTATAGATATAGATCAAACAACAGAAAATCTGCATCTGATTTTCAATCTACTGTGTCCAATGTTCTGATTGATTCTCTACCCAAAATTTTACAGGTTACAGATTATATCATTTTTCAATTCAAGACGGTAAACAACAATTATAATACTCCGGCACTTTGTGGTAGACAATATTCGATGGTTCAACACTCAAAGTAATATTAACAACATATGGACAGCACAAAATTGAAATACATGTATGAACCAACTGCCGTGTGAAAATCATCTTGTTCATCACAGGGTTATGTTGAAGGGATATAGAGTAGATTTTTCCATAGTGCTTTATCATACAGTGCAACCATGAATACAATGATTTCATTCATCTTTAAATTGCACTTGCATTAAAGCAGAAAGAGTGAGGTACCATTGTGAATTACAACACAATACATGAAAGTGTAACTGGAAGAAAAATTGATATAATGGAAAAAAAAAATAAGTAAACACTTTCACAAATCACTCAAACTATCATTTTCCTTTTTTAATAACAAGATTTTAATCAATATTTTGATTGATGGAAACATTCTGTTAACTTTATGCTTAATGTCTCAACCAATCAGAAGGCTAGTCTTAGAATACATGAAATGATGTATCTCAATGAATGGTTTATGATGATTATGTATGAGAAACGACAATGACTTATGGTTATGTCAGGTGAAACTGAATACCAAAATGGAACAATATTTCAAATTTGTGCTGTGAAACTATTTCAGTCATTCCATGAACATAATAACTGGTGAACCTCTCATTTGAATTTGAGGAAAATCCACCACTTGTTAATTCATTCCTACAGCTACAGCCGACTTCTAATAGATGTTATTGCTGGTAAAGAACATATTTTGTATTGCTGCAGACTACTACTTGAGACACCATGGCAGAGAAACTACCTTTTACATAGATGAATATACCATAGATGACTGAAGAAGCTCTTGTGGACAGTGTAGATCAAGATCAGACTGCACAGAATGTGCAGTCTGATCTTTGATTTACACTGTCCATTGCTTCTATCTAGATAAACCGTCTAAATGAACAGTCTTTTCTTCAGTTTTTGACCCTATCAAAGACAAATCTTGTCATTTCAGACACCAAGTTTGTAGTCTTCAAAATTTCTGTAATTTGAACATGTTTTTTTTCTTTCCTCCAAGTAAACAGTAAAATTAAGAGCAAATATCCTATTCATTTTTTTGTGTGCGCCCAAAATTAATATGCTTTCTTTTTATATAAGAATCTAGCTTAAACAAAGGGCATTTCTGTCCATGGAATGGTTGACCATTAAAAACCATTTGATCAACTCATTTAACCCATTATCACACAATCCCTACTTTTGATGCCCCAGAGAAAGAAGCCTTTAGAAAACGTAGCGGGAAAAGGAGAAAATGCTGGTGACCAGCATTTTCTCCTTTTCCCACAATGTTTTCTACCCATCACAAAACAAATTTCAAATTTTCAGTCACTTTTATTTTGTCATCTGCAAATGCTTTCAATTTGGACCAGTCTAAAATTTTGTCGTGTGGTAAGGAGTTAAAATATCAAACAATATGCATGTTATTCATTTAAAAAGACAAAAAAAAAACAAGTTAGGAAAATGTAAACATTCCTACAACAATGTTATAAAGCAGGTCTTCATTAGTTAAATGTTCAGGGACTTTAATTCTCAGCCTATGAATATCAAACAGATATTGTTATCTAAAACATTCTAAAGTATGCATCATTTAATTCGAAAACATCAGCAATTGTCCAGCAGATTTTTTCCCCCCAAAAAAACCTAAACAAACATTACCACTTAACTCTTTACCAAATGACAAAATTTGAGAGTGGTTCGAATTGAAAGCACTTGCAGACGACAAATAAATGTAACTCAAAAATTGAATTTTATTTCCAGCAGGGAAGAAAACATTGTGGGGAAAAAAGAAAATGCTGGTTACCAGCATTTTCTTCTTTTTCCACAGTGTTTTCAAAAGGCTTCTATCTCAGGATCATAAAAAACTTAGGGGTTGTTTTATAACGGGTTAAAATTTCCATTAACATATCCTATAATACCAACAATTACAGAAAACCTTCTTCTCTTGAAGTAGACCAATGGCAAATTATGACTAAAAAGAAATTTCCTTCACTAATAAACTTTTCCCTCTGACACACTGTTACCAAGCATACCACTGCCTGAACCCTTCACCAACAGACCACAAAAATTTGCAGATGACAGATTAAATATGGTTCAAATGATTCCATTAATTTTGTCTTTCATAGGACAGAAAACATTGTGGGAAAAGGAGAAAATGCTGTTAACTAGCATTTTCTCCTTTTCCCACAATGTTTTCAAAAGCCTTCCTTCTGAAACTCTTGTAAACTCTGGATTGTGCGACAGAGGCTTAAATCTGAAAGTCCCCATTTTACAAGAATGTGTCCTATAAAATCAAATTTGCGACAGAATATAACAGAAAACATGAGAATTAAACATTTACTAACCACTTTCCCCCTGCAAAGCCTGTGTTTGAGAAAAATGCCAGTAAAGAACTTGTTGCTTACCAGCATTTTCTCCTTTTCCCACAATGATTTCAAGAGGTTTCTTTCTCAGGGACATTAAAATTAGGGATTGTGTGGTAAACTTTTAAAAGATTAAGTCCAACATCCTCCTTTCCAAATGCATACTTATTGGACAAATTTAAAATTCTGTACGGAGTTTAAAAGTAGCTTGGCTTTTGCAACAGCAACTCTATCCCTTTACCAGACGACAAAATTTTAGTCTTGTCCAAATTGCAGACATTTGCAGACGACAATTTCAGTGTGGCTCAAATAGTGTCATTTTTCTTTGAAAGAGTAGAAATCATTGTGGGAAATGGAGAAAATGCTGGTTTCCAGCATTTTCTTCTTTTCCCACAAAGTTTCAAAAAGCTTCTTTTCCAGGAGCATTGAAAGTCAGTATTGTGTGGTAAAGGGTTAAACATTTCTATCTCCATCTATTGGAATGCTTGATGCACTTTTCAAAGCTTCTATACCGAGTAGATCATGACAAAAATGCTATACACCTGAGCTCCAAAGAGAGGAAGTGATTTTGATTTCAAAATGGAAAATACTAATTATTCTACATTAAACCCTATGTTATGGGTACTCATTAGAATCGTCTCATCGAGACAATTCTAATGAGTACCCACAACATAGGGTTTGGAAGAGAAATGATGGATTTAGAATACTATCACTCCCTCTTATATGGAGCTCTGATAGACTGTAGTGTGATCTTGTTTCTATCCCATCCACTGTTTTATGACATACCCTGGGCAATAAGCAAACACATTATGTATAACCCTGGATTTAGTTATAACCAATCATATTACTGCACTTTCAAAAGGCCAATCATGTGTTAAATTTAGAACAACAACAGATGAAATGCACAATACCATACCTTTCGTCACCCGCTTTCTTTCCTTTGCTTTACTGTTAATACTATTTAATGATTTTGAATCCGTTGGAGAATTCTCGTCACTGTATCCTTTTCCCACAATTTGCACATCGGGATTTCTATTTTCACGGAATGTAACACCACTTGTCGGATTATAATCCACAAATATCATTTCCTCCGCATTAGTCTCATTATTTTTCTTGTTAGTCAATGATGAGGTCCTTGCTAGCTTCGGTTTTGATTCGAATGGTGACTCCCGGGGAATCTTTGGTCGAGATTCAAACGGTGAATCAAACTTTTTACTGTAAGAAAAAAATGGAAAGTTTAATTCATTTTTGTCCATTTCAACACTTAAGGAATGTTACTGAATTGACAAGTGAAATTTAGCATTTAGACTCTTTACATTTTTAACCCTTTATAAAATGAATAAAATTTAGACTTGATTAAATACTTGGGGCTCATATAATCAGATTATCCTTTGAAAGACATGAAAACATTGTGAGAAAGAGAAAATACTGGTTACCAGCATTTTCTCCTTTAGCAACAATGGTTTCATGGGTCTTCTCTTGGAGTTGTTATAACTCAAGACTGTTTGGGAAAGGGTTCATGAACAAACTCTTTTCTAAATCATTCAACAGTACCTCTCTACCAGTTAACCACAAGATAAAATTGGGGACTGGACCAAACTGAAAGCACTCGAAGGCAACAATTTAAGTGAAGCTCAAATGATGATTTCAGTCTTTGATAGCGTAAAAAAAATTGTGGGCAAAGAAGAAAATGCTGGTTACCAGCATTTTCTCCTTTTCCCACAATGTTTTCAAAAGCCTTCCTTTGCCAAGATGTGAAAACCACTGAATTTGGTAAAGGGTTAAAAAAGGACATGAAAGCATTTGCAGAGAACAAAATTTCAGAAGCATCCACATTAAAAGCATTTGCAGGCAAGTTAAATGTGCTGCAAATGATGGACTCCGTCTTTGAAAGGGCTTATAGGAATAAGGAAAAGAGAAAACATACTAGTTACCAGCATTCTGAAACAAGTTTCAAACAAAGGAATTAGCTTTACAGCATTTCCTTATTTTTTTTAAGGACCACGTACTGATAGAAAATAATACTTACAAGGAAACAAGTTAAAAAGGGCAAGTTCTATCACATTATCTATCTTTTGACCTTCCATTCATGGTGACAAGATGTCAACTGTATATCTTAACAACAAGACAAATTACTGATCATCTCTATTCAAAGGCTTTCACCATGTCTTGGATACCACCTAAAGTGATTGCAATCCTCAATATTGTTGGCAACAACATTTTTTAAATCTCGTTGACACTAAACTCTGCCTTCTTCCTTGCGTAGTTTTAGAAAGTGTACATCAAGATAAGCCTACATAGAGGATGGTCTTTTTTTTCCCCATCTTTACTGTGCAATAGGTGTGGGTTAGAAATAATCAATTTTTACTAGATTGCACTTTGGACTTGCTGACTGTGGCATTTTAGCCACAAATAATTGCTAAGGTTGTAAAGTTTTCCAATAGTTCAGTAATTAAGGCTCTCACAATCCATTATCATTCCATCCTAAAAGCTTATGAAAGCTCTTTTTCACGACCTGTTATCTAGGAAAATGTTGAAGTACTTTTATCCTTTCTCATCTTGGGAAGTGGGGGGAGTGGGAAACTTTGGATTCTTTTTAACTTTTTTACCAAACGACAAAATTTTAGACTGGTCCAAAAGACGACAAAATTAAAGTGACTAGAAATTTCTTTTGAGAAGGGGAAAAAACATTGTGGGAAAAGGAGAAAATGCTGGTTACCATCCTTTTCCAACAATGTTTTCAAAAAGCTTCTTTCTCAGGGTCGTTAAAAGTTGGGATTGTGTGGTAAAGGGTTAAAACAAAGATAAAAGGCAGTCATGAAAGCACTACTGAAAATAATCATGGAACTGTGTGGCCAGTAGAGAAGAAGTAGGCATCACAGCCAGTTTCTCTAATTGTTCTCTAATTAACTCATTACCACACGACAAAATTTTAGGTTTGTCCAAATTGAAAGCATTTGCAGATGTCACAATAAAAGTGACTGAAAATTTGAATTTTGTTTTGTGAAGGGCAGAAATCATTGTGGGAAAAGGAGAAAATGCTGGTTACCAGCATTTTCTCCTTTTCCCACAATGTTTTCCAAAGGCTTTTTTCTCAGGGGTGTCAAAAGTAGGGATTGTGTGGTAATGGGTTAAGTACTATCTACATGACTCCTGTGACTGAGCATTTCATGTCTTATTCACAAGCACTTCTGAGACAATCTAGTTAGACTGTAACCATTGATCCTGCGATATTGAACTGAAAATACAAGTGTAATTACAGTGGCAATAAGCCATGAAATAATGGCATAGCTAGTAATCATTATCTTTTTTTTCCAAGTCTTTAATGAAAATATCTCTCTGGATGAAGTTCTCCTGACCCTTCAATCAACAATTCTAAGTTTTAACAACCCTGAGGAAGAAAGCTTTTAAAAACATTGTGGGAAAAGGAGAAATGCTAGTAACCAGCATTTTCTCTATTTTCCCTATTTTCAGCAATGTTTCCTGCCCCTTTGATGTTATATTACTTTACCCACATTCATCTGCAAATGCCTTAGAGGAGTCTAAATTTTTTAGTAAGGTAATTAATTCATCCCTACCAAAGCTTCAGATAGAGGGAGTGATTTTGATTTCAAAGTTGAAAATATGAATTATTCTTAACTAAACCCTATGTTGTAGGTACTCATTAGAATCGTCTCCATGAGATGATTCTAATGAGTACCTACAACATAGGGTTTGGAAGAGAAATAATGGATTTAGAATACCATCACTACCTCTTATCTGGAGCTCTGTTCCTAAACTACTGGTTGTAACCCTAGACCTTCAAACCATAACACAATCATAAAAATCTATGTTCTCCCAGTAATTATTTTTTCATTTTTTGACAAAATGTTTCAGTCTTCAGTTTACCGTCACATTATCCACTTTTGGCAGGAGCAGTGAATGCAAAGTGTGACTTGTGTCATTTCCTTCTCGGTTTTAACAGCATGCATGGTTACTTTAGTGACAATTGCAGCTTATTGTATATACCTTCCACTGAAGTGAAAAGGAAAAACTGCACATGTTAAATTATCTCCTGTCTGTCACAATCTTTTCCCACGTGTCAAACCTTAGGTCTTATTCAATATCCGTATTTTATGTAAATGTTTTCAGTCACATGGCATAATTTGATTCAAAAGTTGGATTTATCAACATAATAAGCAACAAAACCAAATAATAATGCAAGTTATAACATTCCACTGATAAAACAGTTACTCACCTTTTCTTCTTATTAGATTCCGAGTCTGTGTCCCTATTTGACGAGTTGCTCCATATTCCACTTTCTTTCAGCGTATCTGGTGACGGGGATCGTGAAATCAGACTCGAGGAACTACTCTGTTGTTCTATAATTTTCTCTTTCTTCTTGGATGCACTACTTCGTATGCTCATCAGAGAGTTCATCATCTGTATAGAGTAGATCATAGATAACGAAATGAAAATCAATAAATCATGATTTCTCTTTTTTTACCGAGTTCACCCAGAACTCACAGATAGAAGGAGTGATTTTGATTTCAAATTGAAAATATTAATCATTCTCCACTAAACCCTATGTTATGGGTACTCATTAGAATCCTCTCATCGAGACGATTCTAATGAGTACCCACAACATAGGGTTTGGATGAGAAATTATGGATTTAGAATACCATCACTCCCTCTCATCTGGAACAGTTTACCATTCCACTCTTGTTTATTCCAATCATGTAAAGGCCCAGCCCACTTTACCAAACAAATCCCAAGTTTGATCAACCAACAGAGAGGCCATTGAAAACATTGTGTGAAAAGGAGAAAGTACTGGAAACAGGATTGCACTTTCTTCCCTCTGAATAATCGATGGGTGAGTGCGACACAACCCTAAGTGCCTATACTTTGTTTCCTACCCTGCTGGACACCAATTTCATTTTTTGAGTTATTTTGTCGTCTGCAAGTGCTTTCAATTTCGAGAAGTCTAAAATTTTGTCAATTGGTAAACGGTTACGGCATACATCTACATAAAAAAGAAAATTTGAGATGGAAATGGACACTATTAGGAATGAAATGAAAAATTTGTCAACATTTAACTTTGCCAGTCAAGCGGGGTAAGGTGAAAAATTTTGTAGCTTATGATAACAAGTTAAGCAACCAATGATCACACTAGTGCACTCTAACAAGGGCTGACAAATGCATGGAAATGAAAGCTATTCTTTGGAATGAAAACACTTAAAAAGAACAAAACAGCTGATGACAAACCATTTATCTGAACAAAAATCTATCAATCATTACGACCAATGGGTTGTTTTTTCACTTTGTGTCAAACATCTTAGAAACACTAGATAACAGATAAAAGTCTTTGGACAGTTTAAACTGTCATACGAATGTAGACTACCGGTATATCTGACCTACAATCTATTATCTACTTCAACACCAAGTCATCTTTTCTTCCCTACCACTCACCCAGTCATCTTTTCTTCCCTTACACTCACCCCAGTCATCTTTACTTCCCTTACACTCACCCAGTCATCTTTTCTTCCCTTACACTCACCACCCCTCGGGGGTCATCTTTACTTCCCTTACACTCACCCAGTCATTTTTTCTTCCCTTACACCGTCTAGCACTGACCATCTTGTGTAAGGCTAAAGCACAGCACAACAAAACCTCCCAAAGAAGGTGTCTTAACTTTTTTCATATTCTAGACAACACCAGAAGCTTTTGTGGTCAGTGTAGATCAAGATCAGACTGCACAAAATAGGCAGTCTGATCTCTGATCTACACTGTCCACTACTTTATTCTAAATTTTGACTATACCATGTCTTCATCTCACTGTGAAACTATGGTATAGACATTGAAAAATTGTATTTATTTATCTGGTAGTGATAGAGCTAAAACCTTGATGGCATGCTCTGACCAACGACTACTGCATGTCTGAAGTCAATTTTAAAAGCCTATGTTTAGGGACAGATAGCTCCTTAAGCTTTATGCCTGGTGCCTCAAAAACTGGACAAGCAAAAATTCTTTTTTTACCAATTTCTGAAAATTTTGTAGCATTCATTTAAGAAAAATGTGTTGTGAAAATGTTTAACCAAAAATATTCAGACAGACCACATGACGAATTAAATGACTAACTGATCTTCCTCAGGACCAACAAATTACCTTATACATGTACTACTGTACTTGTGATTCCACATCTTCGAAAGCCAAGATACTAAGGTAGTACCCTTGGCCGCTCACCTCTTTAAAAATCGAAGCTCCCGCTGCACCATTTCATTGGATGCGATCAAAACCCATTGCGTCCAATCAAACCATCCGTAACAAGAAATCTTTTGCAAAACAGAAAACAATAATGGCGGCGCCCGTCAAAAATGAAAGTCGTCGTGTTTGTGATGAAAATTTGCCACTAAAGTGTAGACGATTGGTATTTAATGAGTTTTTTATAGTTCACAATCAATTATATGAAATATTAGGATGGGATCCAGAGCCAAATGATTGCTTATCATCGTATGTCTGTTCGTCTTGTTTTTGATGTGATGAATCCGAAAGCGCACCCATATTTGATGCATAGCCTAACAAATTTTATTACAAGCATTTTGATTGGTCAGAAATAACATCAGCAAAGGTTATGCAACTCATGATATTCGATAGGTGGGGCAGAGGGAGTTTCGATTTTTAAAGAGGAGAGCGGCAAAGGGTACATAACGAACAAAATGGAGTTAGTATCCTTTGCGAAGATGGTGATTCCAGTATACTGTTAAAAAAAAGAATATTTGCAAGGATTTACTAATTTGTGATATTAAATTAATAACTTTTATGTTCTCTGAGACATAAATCAAAAATAAATCAGTGGAATAAACAATATATGTTAGCAAAGATACATTACTCAATATAATATAATGTTAGCAACAAATAAAAGAATAAAACAGAGAATTAGCAATTTACCAACAAACACTATATTTCATTACTAATGATGAAGAAAGCTTTTTTTTCTTAAAAGCTTAGTAGGAAGAGAAAGGGTGCTGTAAACCTAGTTCAACCTATCCTATTAGCCCTCTCTGGAGCCTGCTTAAGTTCTTTTTGCAGACAGAGCAGATCAAAATCAGACTGTTGAATAGCCAAGTCCTGTCTACTACAGTCTTGACTTACTGTATTTGTAAAAAGGTAAAATTTGCACTATAAATGCAATAAAACACCCACTCTGTATGAGTCAACAAAACATAGCTTTAAATCTTGAAATGTAAGATTATTGAAAAAGGAAAACATATAAAGGGACCTTTGAAATGAGTTAATTTCTTCACAAATCAATTTTTTGATACATAATAGAGTGATAAATTTAGTCTATCTCAAAATGAACTAAATTAAAATCTCATAAATTCCTTACCTGAAATCAACACAATTTGATTATGACTTCTTTTTTAACCCTTTACAATTATAATCTTTATCATTATATTCAAAGAAATATTCTTTTTTGTTTTTCGTCTGAAAATGTTTTAACCATTTTACCACACAATCCGAACTTTTAACGACAATATTTTAGACTGGTCCAAATTGAAAACATTTGCAGACGACAAAATAGAAGTGACTGAAAATTTGAAATTTGTTTTGTGAAGGGTAGAAAACACTGTGGGAAAAGGAGAAAATGCTGGTTACCAGCATTTTCTCCTTTTCCAACAATGTTTTCTAAAAGCTTCTTTCTCAGGAGCATCAAAAGTAGGGATTGTGTGGTAATGGGTTAACTCTTTACCACACAGCAAAATTTTGGACTTGTCCAAATTGAAAGTATTTGCAGACTTCAAAATAACTGTGAATCAAAAGTGGAAAATTGATTTGGGAAGGGTAGAAAACATTGTGGAAAAAGGAGAAAATGCTGGTTACCAGCATTTTCTCCTTTTCCCACAATATTTTCAAAGGCTTTCTTTCTCAGGGTCGTTAAAAGTAGGGATTATGTGGTAAAGAGTTAAAGACTCCATGAAAGAAGCCATTTGAAACCATTGTGGTATAAGGAGAAAATGCTGGTAACCACCTCAAGAAAGAAGCATTTTGAAACCATTGTGGTAAAACCCAACATTTTCCCCTTTTCCGACAATGCTTTCAAACACCATCTGTGTCTGGATTGTTAAAAGTTGGGAAAGTGTGGTAAAAGGATTAACAGCCTTGAATGCCAGAAAATATCAAGAACATTGATTGAAATATCTAAGGTAAGAGTGGTTAACTTATGGTGTATGATGAGCATATAATATTTTGGACATAAAGGTGGGGGTGGTAGTTTAAAATGGAAATTCAAACTAAGATTTGTATAGTCATCACTGTAGTCATAATCTGTTAACCTCTCTCAAATATTTACACCGACTTTAAAATACTCCCAACTTTTTTTCATTTCTGATTATCATAGAGATTGTCAGGGCTTAAATCACACACAGAAATTGAAGAAACTTACAGTCATGTATTATGTATTACCATATTTAATTGATAGATTAATTATAGGGCATTTTGCCTAGCTTTCAGTGAATTCTGGCCAAAGTTTACTTATTCATTGAGTCCTGCTTTTCACATGCATGTTAGGCTTGGACTCTGAAATGTCAAATTCACTGACACAAGTGTAGGGTTCAACCCGAGCCCTCCAGGATTAGAACCCTACACCTCTACTAATGAACTATGCAGGACCCCGTACAGGAACTCTAGGAGATACACTGAATTGAACCATTTCTATCAGCCAATTAAAATCTACATTATAACTAGTTAGGGTCACATATACATGTAGTAGAAGATAATTATGTCTTGAAAAAACTAGAAGGCCCTGAAGGGCCTGAATATGCTCTACTGGCAGAGAATCCGATTTTGCTTTTTCATGAAAATCTGACAAGAAATGCATACTTTGTCACGAAAACAAGAATTGGTAATTTTCAACTTGAAATGGTTTCTTTTCCCATACTGTTTGTTGGATTTATCTCAAAATAGATAGGGTTGAAGCTATAATTGAGATAAACAAATTGTGCAAGTTTCACAAAAATCTAATTACAAATGCACATTTTATCCCCTAAACAAGAATTCAAAGTTTTCAACTTGAAATGGCTACTTTTTCCATACTGTTTGTTGGATTGTTCTCAAAATCAATAGAAATGAAGCTACTGATAAGATAAACAAACTGTGTGATTTTCATGAAAATCAGGAAACAAATGCAGACTTTATTGCGTAAACAATGATTTGAAATTTTCAACTTGAAATGGCTACTTTTCCCATACTGTTTGTTGGATTTTTTTTCAAAATCAATAGGGTTGAAGCTATTGATGAGATAAACAAACTGTGCAAGTTTCACGAAAATTAGGCAACAAATGCAGACTTTATCGCCTAAACAAGAATTTAAAATTTTCAAGTTGAAATGGCTACTTTTCCCATACTGTTTGTTGGATTTTTCTCAAAATCAATAGGGATGGAGCTACTGATAAGATAAACAAAATGTGTGATTTTCATGAAAATCAGGCAACAAATGCAGACTTTATTGCGTAAACAAGAATTGGAAATTTTCAACTTGAAATGGCTACTTTTCCCATACTGTTTTTTGGATTTTTTTTCAAAATCAATAGGGTTGAAGCTATTGATAAGATAAAGAAACTGTGCAAGTTTCACGAAAATCAGGCAACAAATGCAGACTTTATCGCGTAAACAAGAATTTGAAATTTTCAACTTGAAATGGCTACTTTTCCCATACTGTTTGTTGGATTTTTTTCAAAATCGATAGGGTTGAAGCTATTGATGAGATAAACTAACTGTGCAAGTTTCACGAAAATCGGTCAACAAATGCAGACTTTATCGCGTAAACAAGAATTTGAAATTTTCAACTTGAAATGGCTACTTTTCCCATGCTGTTGGTTGGATTTTTCTCAAAATCAATAGGGTTAAAGCTATTGATGAGATAAACAAACTGTGCAAGTTTCACGAAAATCAGGCAAGAAATGCAGACTTTATCGCGTAAACAAGAAAAGACTAACGGACGGACAGACGGACGGACTGACGACGGAAACCACGCCATGACATAAGTTCTGCTGGCTGAAAGCCAGTAGAGCTAAAAAACCAGAAAACAGTGTAGGAGGAGAAACAAAAGTGTACCGCCCAACTTTAGACTCATCCACATAGGGAGCATTTCCAGATAACAAATTTAACTCTTACTAGATTACAACATTCAGACTAAATTAACCCATTACCACACAATCCCTACTTTTGACGCCCCTGAGAAAGAAGCCTTCTGAAAACACTGGGGGAAAAGGAGAAAATGCTGGTAACCAGCATTTTCTCCTTTTCCTACAGTGTTTTCTACCCTTCCCAGAACAAATTTCTATTTTTCAGTCACCTTTATTTTGTCGTCTGTGAATGCTTTCAGTTTGGACCAGTCTAAAATTTTCTCGTGTGGTAAAGAGTTAAACTGAGAGCATTCAACTCTTTACCATACAATCCTGAGTTTTAATGACCCTGAGGAAGATAACCAGCATTTTCTCCTTTTCCCACAATATTTTCTACCCGTCCCACAATAAACTTCAAATTTTGAGTCCCTTCGATAGTTGTCTGCAAATTCTTTCAATTTGGACAGGTGTAAAATTTTGTTGTTTGGTAAAGAGTTAAAGATGAAAGTTCAACTGAAATTGGAATAGTGGGATCTGTCTTTGGTTGGATACAAAAGACTGAGGGAAAAGGACAAATTGCTGGCATCAGCATTTTCTTCCTTTTTCAAGAACCTTGAAACCCAGGATTGTTTGGTAAATGCCACTTAGGGACTTGAAACTCGGGATTGTTTGGTAAATATCTCTTAGGGACCTTGAAACCCAGGATTGTTTGGTAAATGTCTCTTAGGGACCTTGAAACCCAGGATTGTTTTATAAATGTCTCTTAGGGACCTTGAAACCCAGGATTGTTTGGTAAATGTCTCTTAGGGACCTGGATTGTTTGGTAAATGTCTCTTAGGGACCTTGAAACCCAGGATTGTTTGGTACATGTCTCATGGGGATTTTGAAACCCAGGATTGTTTGGTAAATGATTGTTCATGGTAACCAGGATTTTTTTTGTTTCCCATGGTAATTTCAAAATTCCTTTCTAACTCAAGGTCAGGTTAACTCCTTTAATACCAAAGATTACACCAGAGGCTTTTGTGGCAAGTGTAGATCAAGATCAGACTGCACAAAACATACAGTCTGATCTCTGATATACATTGTCCATTGCTTTATTCTAAATTATGATCGAACAGTCCCTTGATCTTGAACAGGAAATGTGGTTGAAATAAGTAGATTTGTCTTTGGTTTGATACAAAACAATGCCTTTGAGAAATGCATTTTATTTATTCATTAGTGAAAGAGTTAAGGGAAATCTGAAGTTGTCAATGAATGCAATCTATGGACAAAATGGCATCAAGTTTCCATCCATTTATTGTGTCTTAAAAGGGAGACAGGATATTATTTTAGCCAATATTATTGACAAGTTAGGAAACTCCTAGGGCATGAACAATGTACTGTACAAGTGACCGATTTCTTTCCTAACCCCTCCTTATGTCATAAAATTAACCCATTTTCTCATTACAAAACCTTTTTTTTTAACCTTAAACTAAATCTTAGATCTGTCCTACCTTTGCAAAATCTGACTTCCTACCATCATCACTAGAAGACAAAAAGAAGGTAGTTGGGTGACTATGACTTGATTTTCCTTATTTTGACTTAAAAATCATCCAAGCATTCTATCTAGTATTTGTACCAAGTTTGAAAAAACCTAGTAAAGCCAGTATGTGATTCCTATCCAGATAAGGTTGGGTATGTCAAGTTGACTATGACCTATTTGATGACCTTGATCTATAAGTATCATCCAAGTTTAATAAAAACTTTCTGCACAAAGTTTGAGTACCGTAATTTGCTTAAATTTTGGGACAGTAAAAAATAATTAATTTTTTTCGTGTCCCAAAACTTTCGTCTACAAAAAATAATTATTTTGTCAGCTGTCCCAAAACTTATGGTCAAACAAGACTATCTGTCCTACTGAAAGTCACTCGCCGCTAACCCGTTATATATTGCCGACGTTGAAATATTGGAACGTCACTGATGTCAGGTTTGCAAGGTGATCTATTTTTAGACAGATTGGAATTCCAACGATCAATTTGAGCACTAAGAGTTTAATACTTCGCTTTTTCTCATTATTTTTGTTGATTATTTACTTGTCACTCATTATTGTCTGCGTCTTTGGATCGCGATGAAGATGTTATTGTGCGTTTGTAGATAAATTTACAACATATCTTACCTGCTTACATGTACGTGAGGTGACGTTAATTCCACTCTGACAAGTACCTACTCGGACCGATCTCAAATTTGATTGGTTCGTCGATCTTCGATCGATAAACCTTGGGTAAAACTGTGTACCTTGATTTCTATTTATAGACATTTCAAACTCGATTGACCATGAATTACACGTGTGTCAACTCTGTCAACTTCGGATGTACACACATTATGGATCTTGGATAGAAGTTTATCACACCCTTTTTACACTTACGTCGGATTTCTGTTTGATTTAGGGTTTAAATTACATTCAGGTGATCGTTTTTTTGTCTTGAATCAGTTAACTCCCATTGAAATCGTGCGGGTTGGGAAGCATGCTTACGACGTTACGTGTGGAGAAATAAAACTAGGCGAAAGCCGAAATAAATATTTGCAAAAAAACGTTTTCAAACGGATTGAAAGATTTTCTTTTTCTCTAAATAGCTATTCACTGTCCCAATTCTTTGGAACAAAAAAATACCGATCTCGCTTTGCAATTTTTAGTATGTCCCAAATCTTTGGATTATGAAAAATAATTATTTTCGCGATTTTTGATGGTGTCCCAATTTTTTGGGTGTCCCAAAACATACGCAAATTACAGTACCCTTCATCAAAATCAGTTTCTCAATACTATACAGACAAGGTGTACAATGTTCAAGACCTTAACTATGACCTGTTGACATCTAAGTCATTAACATTTTCTGTATGCTTTGTATTTAATGTCTGTACAAAATTAACAGAACACACAAAAACATACTTTTGAAAACAGGGTGGGAGATATGCTGCAAATACTACATACGAAGGCTTTTGATATCATTATGGGAAAAAGGAGACAATACTGGTGTGTGTGTGTGTGTGAGAGAGAGACAGACAGACCAACAGACAGACAGAGTATCAAAGTCAACATTTAGGTAAAAATATATGAAAAGTTGTACAATATAAAAGCAAATACTAAATACAATACTTAATCAAATGTCTATAAGAACAATCAAATATTTTAAAACTTTCAAAAAAACAACGATGAGTAAAAAGTTAAACAACTTTAAAAAAAAAACATTTCAAAATGCTACAAAGCCATACACATATCAATAATCCTAAATTTCCTTATCTTACTTTGTATATGTTAGAAAACACCATGAACAAAGTTTAATCTAACAAGGGCCCTTAACTCTTTTTTTGTTTCAGAAACCACAGCCTCTTTCAAAGGATCAAGTACATCTTATTGAAAGTAAAACTTCACATTTATATTAGGATCGGAGTTAGTGATAACGTTAGTGATGTCAGAAAAGGATTACTCCATGGCACACCTTCAACTGCTTTCTCAGGTAGTAAAGACAAAGATCAGACTGATGTGAACATTAAGTATGATTCTGTATTGACACTGTCCACTACTTGTAAGGTATTCTGGCCAATCCATTTAAAACACTGCAATTTCTGGGATTCTACAGAAATATTGGTTGCATTCTCATGATGCTCCAAGGATTAAAGGAGCACTGACTGTAATGGACAGTGAATCATTTTGAATAGAAAATCTATATAAAAGAGCTATCATCAATAGCCTTGAAATATTTACTAAACTGCATCATGAAACAATTATTTTGGTAGACAATGTAATTTATTGACACATTGGTAACAGTGCTGTGTATCATTTCTGTTGATTAGAAAAGTGTCCTTTGTAATTGCATATATTAACATTTGAAAAATTGTGAAAAAAGCTGAAATTTTTGGTTCATCTTGGTGTAATTTCCCATTTACCAAACTGCTTTTACATCCTTTTTCTTCAACTCTTTACCAAATGAAAAAAAATTAGACTAGTCAAAACTGACAGCATTTTGCAGATGAAAAAATAAATGTAAATCAAAAATTGAAATTCAATTTGGAAAGGGCAGAAAAACATTGTGGGAAAAGAATAAAATGCTGGTTATCAGCATTTTCTCCTTTTCCCACAATTTTTTCTATATGCTTCTTTCTCAGGGTCGTTAAAAGTCGTGATGGTGTGGTAAAGGGTAAAAACTTAATGTGTATCAGCTGAGATATTTTCTGTCTTGTTTTAATTATTTTCAAGTTAGAAAAACTTTTATGAGACAATGTAAAAATATAAATTTGTTTGTTTCAAGTAAGAAAAATATTGGTTTTATTTTAAACTACAGTGCCATTAAATTTTGCAAAATAAAACCCACAGCAAAAAAAAGTTCTGCAGCGATAAACCTGTTTAAAACAGCTATTTTTCCAAGGTTGCAAAACCCAGCTATTGTATCAGGCTATTAAAGAAATGTTAAGAACAAGTGTATGGGAAATGGTTATATTAAAAGTCGAGAGGGAAATCAAAGTATGGTACTCCATGCATTAATTCTAGAAAAAACATAAACATTTAAGTTATATGTTATTAACAAATCGACAAACAGCGATACAAGATACATGTTTTCATGCAGCTCCATCCCCTGCACATTGCATTTCTAAACCTTCAGCCTTGTAAGGATGATAAACAACTTGGAACTTGTCTAATTAGAATACTTGCTAACCATTAACTCTTTACCAAACAACAAAATTTTGGACAAGTCCAAATTGAAAGCATTTGCAGACAACAAAATAAATGTGAATCAAAAATTGAAGTTTGATTTGGGAAGGATAGAAAACATTGTGGGAAAAGGAGAAAATGCTGTTTACCAGCATTTTCTCTTTTCCCACAATGTTTTCAAGGGCTTTCTTTTTCTTTGAAAGTGGGGATTGTGTGGTAAAGAGTTAATTAAATGAGAGGCTAATCATATGATTTGTCTCTTGACAGGGCATACAAAATGGTGCAAAAAGTAGAAAATGCTGGTTACCAACATCTTCTCCTTTTTCCCCGCAATGATTTTGAAAAACTTTCATCAAGCATTCCAAACCAGATTCAAGATATAAAATCTGAGCCAACTAGTTTGATTGGAAGATACAGAATATCTTAGCCAATCAGATATTTTGTCCAAAGATTCATGATCACAAAAATATTTAGATGATCTTTGTAACAGATTTTTTGATTGGTATGATAAAATTTCACTCTAGGCAGAGTGGGAAATGATGAGTTAAACCATGTATTGCTGTTGTCAGTTATAGATAAATAGAAAAACGGTCTCTATGGCAACACTACAAACCTTTTCTTGGGACCTAATTCCTTTAAGGGAATCCATTTTCTGCAGATTAAATACAAGGGTAGATTTATTACATGGGACCAGGTCAGCAAAAAGCTACAGGATGCATGTTCACTATACTAATCCTACAGAATCAAACTAAGTCTAACATTCTTAAGTACAAGCCCACTTTTTCTTAAATTTGAAGACTTAACAACTACACATTAGAACTCTCACTTGTCTCTATATTAGTTCTTAGGGTACCAAGAACTACTTGAGTTCTATTTGTAGATAGTGTGGATCCAGAACAGACCACGCTATACATGCAATCTGATCTTAACTTTTTACCAAACAACAAATTTTCGGAATGGACCTAAATCAAAGAGCCTGCAGACAACAAATTAAATCTTGGTAATATGATGATTTCTCCGACTTTGATTGGGTAGAAAATACTGTGGGAAAAGAAGAAAATGCTGACTACCAGCATTTTCTCCTTTTCCCGAAATTTTTTTCATAGGCTTCTCAAGGTCTTTAAAAGTTGGGATTGTGTGGTAAAGAGTTAAATGTACACTACCTGCAACTTTACAGCACATTCTAGCAAACCCTCACTTGAAATCTCCTCGCTCTATACCAGACAACAAAATTTTAGCCTTGTCCAAATTGAAAGCACTTGCAAATGACAACTTCAATGTTGATACAAATCGTGAAATTTTCCTTTGATTGGTTAAAATGCTGGTGACCAGCATTTTCTCCTTTTCCTACAATGTTTTCAAAAGGCTTCTCTCTCCAGACACCTTCTGGAAACATGGTGGGAAAAGGAGAAAATGCTGATAACCAGCATTTTCTCCTTTTCCCACAATGTTTTCTACTCTTCCAAAGTGAAGTTGCAATTTTTGAGTCACGTTTATTTTGTCGTCTGCATATGCTTACAATTTGGACAAGTCTATAATTTTGTCTTTTGGTAAAGAGGAGCAACTAGATCAGGTGTACAAATCACAGAGCAAAACTCATTAGGAGTTCAAAATATGACAATGATATGGCAATGATAGCCAATTCAAGTCACTGTCATCACTTGATAATATGGTTTCTAAAATTACCAATTTTCTCCATACCATAATCAAAACATGGGCTTGTACAAAGTACTACACCGTGCAACCTATAATATCATCTACTAGGAATCTGATGGGGTAGTCAATGAAACAGAGAGACAAAGTTTAACCTGCCCACTTCAAAATAAATGTTTATATCCCTTGCAATGGAAAGGAATAAGGATCATGCTTATTACAAGCTATTGTTCCTATCTCACTTTGCCTTCGATATCTTCAAAATCCTTTCCTTAAAGTTTTTCTCTGTTATATCAGTACACTGAAAGTCTTTCATACATTTGGGTTTTAACCCATTACCACACAATCCCTACTTTTGACGCCCCTGAGAAAGAAGCCTTTAGAAAACATTGTGGGAAAAGGAGAAAATGCTGGTAACCAGCATTTTCTCCTTTTCCCACAATGTTTTCTACCCTTTCCAAATTTATTTTCAATTTTTGATTCACATTTATTTTGTTATCTGCAAATGCTTTCAAATTGGACAAGTCCAAAATTTTGTTAAATGGTAAAGAGTTAAATAGTTTCAGCATTATTTCTGTTCTCTAGCAACCACTGTTCACATGCCTCCTATCCAGTTTTCAATCAACAATCATCTCCGTTTGATACGTCAAGATTTATCTAAATGTGCTCCCTGTAAACCACTAAAATTTTATTCTTAAGTTTGCAGACCAGTCACAATGTCTTACGCGCATATTACTGAATGCCAAAAAGTAGAGATATAGAATTTTGAAAGGATATAAATGTGCACTGAACCTACAATCTTTCATACCATAAGCTCTAACAACAGCTGATATGTCCTGCTGTCTAACAATGTATCATGTAATAGGGACAACATTTGGAGCTTTTTCAGACTATGTTGATTTAACTCATTACCAGTCGACAAAATTTCTGTTTGCCCAAATTGAAAGCATTGGCAGACGACAGAATAAGACCTAAAATTTGAAATTTATTTTGTGAACTGTAGAAAGCTTTGTGGGAAAAGGAGAAAATGCTGGTTACCAGCATTTTCTCCTTTTTCCACAATGTTTTCTAAAAGCTTCTTTCTCAGGGTCATCAAAAGTAGGGATTGTGTGGTAATGGGTTAAATTTAGATCAGACTATGTGTGATACACAGTGTGATATTGGACCTAAACTTCTGGGATTTTCTGGCATAAACCATCCTGCATATACATTTACAGTACCTACCTTTTTCTTACAGACTACTAGCATGCATTTCATTTATTTTCATTTCAAGATTCATATAATGAGTCTAATACTGACCTCCATGTGTGACTCTCTCTCAAGGGTGCTATCCAGCGAAGCTGGATATGCGCTATCTGCATCGTCATCACGATTACTGCCATATTTATCGGAGCCTGATATTGGTGGTACTTTTCTGTTGTTTCTTCGTGTTGCTGACCTAGCAAGTGTTGCTTTTAGAGGTATTGGGGACTCCTCTTCTTTACCTGAAAAATAGATGCCAAAAATTGACAAATATACAAAAGTATAGATCAAAAATTAGGAAAAAATTTCTTTATAACTTTCAACAGACAACTAAACATTATTTTTATTTGCCATGAAAAGTTCAGAGTTGAAAAAAAAAATCATTATGCACTTTAATACTTGTTCAAATCAGTCAATCCCGTACTAACCCTTTACCAAACCATCCGATGTTTTGACAATCCTGATGTGGAATACTTTAGAAAATATTGCCTGAAAAGGAGAATTGCTGATTACTAGAATTTTCCTTTTCCACATTGTTTTCTTCCTTAGCAAAGACAAATTACATCATTTGAGCTGTAATCAATCTATCAGCTGCAATTCCTTTCAAATTTTATCCCTTGCTAAAAAGGGCCAATCACGTTTGGTCCTTTGGTAAAAAGGGTTGACGAAGTTCACAAAAAAGATCCATTGAGACAGAACACAAGGCATTTAAGTCTTTACCAAATGACTAAATGTTAGACTTGTTCATATTGAAAGCTGCTGCATTTGCAGTCGACAAATTAAGTGTCTCAATTTATGAATTTTGTCTCTGAAAGGATAGAAAGCCTTTTGGGAAAAGGAGAAAATGCTGGTTACTAGTATCTAAAATGTGCCAAGTCACCATTGTAAACTTGAAATTAAATCCTAACTTTCTGACTTCTTATAATGAAATCCTAACTTTCTGACTGCTTATAATGGTGCTTAAGACTTACCGGTAAGTCAACTGTGTTTAAAATAAAGTTTGCTCATAATATAAATTCAAAGCCTTTTTTGGTTTAAACCATCTTAAATGAGTACCTGCATGAATCAGTGAATCATTAATCACCAAAAATAAAATTATTCCAATATTTAATTGAGACAAATGAAGACTGGACAGGTATTCTTTGAAATTCTGTAACACTGAGAAAACAGTTAGCATTCACTCTGATGAAAATCTTTTCTTAATGGGTCAACATATGGGTCTCTTAAAACCCAGAGTCCAAAAATTAATGGTCTATTGTCCTCCTGAACCACTTATTTTTTCTAAATTCAACTGGAGAAGTAATGATTCTGAATAAATCAAATCTCAATAAATAACTGTCAGTCAGTCCACAGTGTTTAGATAGAGAAAAATGTTATTTTGCTACTTTAGGAAGTTTATCATAAATAACAAATTTATATCTTACACAACAGCAAAATTTTCCAATTCATGTTTCTTTGTATGTCATATTACTCTTGCACCAACATACACATAATTATATAGCAGTTCTTTCCATTTACTTCATGCCATATCCATAACCATTCATAATTCAATTCCAATTTTGAATTCCAAGGCTGTGATATTTGCTTGGCTGACACACTGTCTCAGTCAATCATATGGAATAGGCTTGGGAAATGACATTAATTATTCATATCTAGAGTAAATAGTATATAAAGTCACTTGACATAATTCTCAGAAAACTGTTTCAAAATTGTGTTATAGTAAAAACATATTTTCCTCCAGACCTTGAAAATATTTCCTATCTGAAACACTAAACACCCATACCTCGTCTGGGATCCTCTGGTGACTCTGTAGACGGGTAGGGAAAATCATCCAAATCAAACTCAGCTAAAACAGAGAAGTTAGTAGAAACAACAGTTAGTCAGTGAAAGGTGGTGGGGGATAGTGCTAGCAACCTGAGAGCAGTAGTGACACCATAGGTCCAGAAAGCATGGGGAAATTAATGTGTGAGAAACATTCCCTTTGTAGACAATGTAAATCAAGTTCAGACTGCACCCAAGATGATGTCTGATCTTGTATCTAAACAGTGTGTGAGTCTGTGAAGTATTCTAGCAAAAACATTTCTGGGTTTCTTTGTCATAACAGAAAATATTCCTTTTAACCCATTACCACACAATCCCTACTGTTGACACCCCTGAGAAAGAGGCCTTTTGAAAACACTGTGGGAAAAGGAGAAAATGCTGGTAACCAGCATTTTCTCCTTTTCCCCCAGTGTTTTCTACCCTTCCCAGAACAAATTTCAATTTTTCAGTCACCTTTATTTTGTCATCTGCAAATGCTTTCAATTTGGACCAGTCTAAAATTTTCTTGTGTGGTAAAGAGTTAACCAAGTTCTCCATAAGGGAACATCCTAAAAACAAATTCTTCACACATACCTACCCTTATCATATTGTGGGTGGACACTCATTAGAATTGTCTCATTGATATCATTCTAATTAGCGCTCACAATATAGGCTGATGTGAAGACTACAGGACAGGTATAATAAATTATTGAAGCCAAACAATTCCCATATCTGTACCTTTGGTGTCCAAGCAACAAAGCAGCAAAGACAATTAGTTTCTATCAGTGTTCATTATCTTGACCATCTCACCTGCATGTTTTCACACTTCCAACAACAAAAATATTATAAAAACAAAGTTTCTATATAAAACTATAATGAAGACCCTATCAACTCTTTACAAAACAACAAAATTTTAGCCTTGTCCAAATCGAAAGCATTAAATTTTGCAGACGACAATTTCAATGTGGCTCAAAAGGTGTTATTTTTCTTTGTTAGTGTAGACATTGTGGGAAAAGGGAAAATGCTGGTTACCAGCATTTTCTTCTTTTCAATTGGCTTATTTGCTGGTTACCAGCATTTTCTTCTTTTCCCACAAAGTCTTCAAAAGGCTTCTATTCCAGGAGCATCAAAAGATGGCATTGTGTGGTAAAGGGTTAACATGATGTTCAGTAGCAATGTGAAATAAGTCATTGTGTAAAAACACTGTGGGAGAAGGAGCCAATGCTTGAGGAAAACAACTGCTTTTCAAATAATATTTTGAAAAGCTGCTCAATGAAAAGCATTGAAAGTTTTCTCTTTTGATTGAGTGGTTATTTTATGCCACTATCAACATTATTCCAGTTATAGACTGACAGCTCACTATTTCATAAACTTCCTGGATTTCACTATTACTTTGCCAGATCTCTCAAGGTCAGTCCCACACAAACAAATAGAGCTTTGACTGAGGATCAAATCTTGGACAAGGCTTTGAGAGTCCTAGCTGTGCTTTAGGAAATATAGGAGAAATTAAAAAGTACAAAAAATTGCCCAAAATGTTATTTTACATAGGTTCCAGCATCGTTTCACCTATACCATAATGATGTGCATCTGTCCAGTCTGTGCTGGCCTAGTGTGTTTTTACCACTGTTCTTTGAACAATACAGTACCCAAGTCATTAACTGCTTTTCCACAAGAGAAAATTTTAGACTGGTCCAAATTGAAAGCATTTGCAGACCACAAAATAAAGGTGACCGAAAAATTAAAATTTGGTTTGGGAAGGGTAGAAAACACTGCGGAAAAAGGAGAAAATGCTGGTTACCAGCATTTTCTCCTTTTCCCCCAGTGTTTTCAAAAGGCTTCTTTCTCGGGGTCGTTAAAAGTCGGGATTGTCTGGTAAAGAGTTAACTGCTTTCCCACACAAGCTTGCTTTGTTGAATTATCCTATTGCAATGGCTACCATCGATCCTCAGAGAGAATGTTCTAATGATTGGCATCAAACCATTAACCCATAAGTTTCAAGCCCTGTATGATATTGCCTGATCTGCTGGACTCAGAGAGGGTTAATGTAACATGTATAAACATTGTGGCACATGGAGAAACTGCTTATTACATACAATTACATCTAATATTTCAAAATAGTAATGTGCTTGTCTCTTTGCCAAACAATACAATGTTAGACTGGTCCAAATGAAAGCACATAATAATTTGCAGATATAAAAAGGAAAGAGACTGAAAATTTGAAATTAGTACAGGGAAGGGCAGAAAACATTTTGGGAGAAGGAGAAAATGCTGGTTACCAGCATTTTCTCCTTTTCCCACAATACCTTCAAAGGGCTTCTTTCTCAGGGTCGTTAAAAGTTGGGATAGAGTAGTAAAGAGTTAACCCATTACCACACAATCCCTACTTTTGACACCCCTGAGAAAGAAGCCTTTAGAAAACATTGTGGGAAAAGGAAAAAATGCTGCTAACCAAAACAAAACAAATTTCAAATTTTCAGTCACTTTTATTTTGTCATCTGCAAATGCTTTCAATCTGGACCAGTCTAAAATAATGTTGTTTGGTAATAGGTTAAAGGCAGAAAAAGGTCCTCTGTATGTGGTAAAGATTGAATTAAACAAGCCAATTATACTTTTTGCAATTAATTTTATCAAAAAACTTACTTCATGCAAACAAGATAACTATGATCCAACTATTTTCAAGACCTATGGTGTATGCTTTCAATCAACCAATTAAATTATAAAATGAGAGCAAAGGTTGTAAATTCCATTATAAAATCCAAAAGTAACATGACAACAGAATGGAAACTTTACTTTATCAGGACAAATCAAAGTACCTGTTCTACCAGACTATGGTATAGAAAATCTCAATGGTTGACAATTAGACCCCTACCCCGTAACAGAGCTCTATTGAAATCTGTTCAAATAAACTTAATCCTTGTAAGGAAAAATAAACTTTGCACCTTTTACTAAAAACAAAATCCAATTGCAAATTCATAGCATTCTGGCAAATATTAAGCAATACAACAGACAGTAAAAATCTAAGATCAGAGAGCACATTTTGTGCAGTCTTTATCTTAATCCACATTGTTCAAGGAAGCAACCATTACTGTGGAAGACAATTTCAAGGTTAACCCTTCAACAGCCAGATAAAATGATATAGATACCATCGATAAGTAAAGGGGGGGAGGGCAGCAAAATTCTGCGAATTTGCCAGAGTATTTTGTAGCAATATAACAAACATTGTAGAAGTAAAGTCCTGATCTACACCATAACATGGCAATTTTAAAAATGTGGAAGCTTTATACGTGTTTTGAGATCTGCACCACTGCTTGATTGCAAGATCTGTTCTGTACTTCATCAGGTCAGGGTGCACAAGAAAAGTCATTTGTAAACCCATCAGCAGCAGTACTTAGGTTTATTGTTCTGTTTTTGGTCTAATTTTATCACTAAAAGGGTACAGGGGTCAAATTTTCTTTGATCTTGTAGCACACCATGTCTTACTATAATTATGAAAAAGAGGCAGTCACCAATATGCTATTTAAAGCAACAGTGTCAAATGAGGAAAAATCTAATTTTGGAATCAAGTGATAGACCAGTGGAGTTTCAGTGGCCTGTGGTAAAACTTACTTATTTCAGAGGCCTATGGCAACATCTTACTTATTTTTGTGAAAATAAATCAATATTGTGAAACAAGCCCCAACAACCTGTATCTATAACTCTTGATGATCTCTACCAAGAAAATTTAACCAGTATTCATGCCATGAAGTAGGCAAAGCCAAAAGGCCATCTTGCTTACTATTGACTTCTGCATGTGGAGTTCCCTTAACTTTTTACCAAACGACAAAATTTTAAACTGGTCCAAATTGAAAGCACTTGCAGATCACAAATTAAATGTAACTCAAAAATTGAAATTTGTTTCTAGCAGGATAGAAAACATTGTGGGAAAAGGAGAAAATGCTGGTTACCAGCATTTTCTCCTTTTCCCAGAATGTTTTCTAAAGGCTTCCATCTCAGGGTCATAAAACCAGGGATTGTTTGGTAAAGGCAACCTGGTTTTACTTGCAAATGCAGATACTCAAAATCAAGACCAGGCTGTGTTCAATGTGCAGTCTGATTTTTTCATCTACACTGTCGACATTTTGGCAGAAATTTAGACAAAAACACATACAGTATCATATCAACTGCACCTTTAATGTTGACTGGGCGTCTACATTTCTTTTAGCAAGACAAGGGTAAACATTTCCCCATTTTGAGACTTTTGACTATGTTTGCAAAACTGATGATATGAGTCTATCATTCCTGGGCTGAGACCTTATATCAGTGTCTTCTCACTATACAGCGCTAATTGAATAACAAGAAGGAAAATGTAAATATTGACAAATTTATTGAAAAGTAAACATTTCACCACAGTTTGTATTATCCCTGTGATATACTAGATATACTGTAATCTACCCCATTATTTTTATCATTACAGAAGTCCAGTTTGTAGCTCTTAACCCTTTAACCGCACAACGAAATTTTAGACCTGTTTGAATTGAAAGCATTTGCAAGTGACAGTTTCAATGTGGCCTGTATGAAATGATTTTTCTCTGAAACGGTAGAAAACATTGTGGGAAAAGGAGAAAATGCTGCTAACCTGCATTTTCTCCTTTTCCCACAATGTTTTCAAAAGCATTCTCTTTCATGGGCATTTTTTCTAGTGGTTTCCATTGCTAAGCATTTTGGCATGTTCAGGTCATTATTTCAAAAAACACTGACAACAGCTCTGTGCAAAATGTATCAATGTGACCACCTAAATACTAATTTTTGAACTATTCTGAACATTTCAACATACTAACAATATGTCAACAACTTTACCAACATTTATTCAACAATAAACAACATTTCTGTGAAATTCCATATTGATCCAATGCTTTACATACTAGTACAATTTATGCTCCTGAAGTTGTCAACTATTAAAACATTGTAGGCAAAGAAGCAACTACCTGTAACAAGCAAATCAATTCCTTTCATACAACATTTTCATACTGCTCATGTCTTTATACAGATCTTTATGTATAAATAATCATGTACAGAAATGGGTGCAGAAATAGACATAATGATAACAAAAGAATAACAGTTGGACAACTTTAAACATCTCAAAGTTATTTCTGGACTTACCTACACTGGGTATAGGTGCCAATAGAACATTTGAAGGAGGAAACTTGGGTTCATCTGTGAATACAAACAGGCTTTGCAGAATGTGAATTTGACACATTATGATTTAGGGTCACCACTGTCAATTTCCCAAGGTTTGGAATTACTGCCACAAAATCCTTTTATTCATTTAGAGTGAATCACCACTCCAACATATCATTTATTATTGTTGATGGTCCACAGGATCATCAAGTCTCTAGCTGTTATCATTCAAAACAATACTGCTATCACTCCATTTCAAGACTTGTCTTATCTGAAAGCCTTTACAGAAAAAGTGAAAAAAGAAGTCTTCAATCACCACCAGGGCTACAGATAGCCTCTACTTTGCAATAACAATCTTACTTCTATAATGGAAACCTCTTTCAAGGTTATTCAAAAGTGGTTGTTTCACTGAGAGAATTCTCTTCAGTACTTGAGCATAGAATTTATGAGAAGACAATGTTTTAATAAGAAAACAATGCTCTACAAGTGTTGTTCCAATAAATTTGAGACTGCTTTAATAAAAGGAAATCTGCTGGAAAGGTTTTATCCAGAGTTTGGATGTAACAGAAAGCACATTTGATGAATTATGTATGCAAAATTCTATTGGAAACTGGACAAGCTACTTGATCTTTCTGTAGATTTTGATTGACAGGTCATATCAACCAATCAAAATGCAGTATAGCTTCATGTATACAAAAAGGTTATAAAAATATCACACATTACTAATGGTAATACTGTGTATTTTTTTCCTCCTTTAAATCAAAGAAGATTGGAATATAAAATAATTATTTCAAAATGGTTTTAGGTTGCAGAAAAGAATAATTAAATTTTGGTAAGGCACAGTAATTGTTACATTATATACCCTAAAAGGGAAAGTAAATTCATCCATTTTTTAGCATGCAAAGGTGTTATTCATGCTGTAGTATCAATATTTTGCATTTTGATTAAATAAATATTCATCTGACGTCCAATAATTCATAGGCCGTGTTTGTCCCCTTTTTTGTTCCATACTTAGGAATTTTCTTTAAAAAAAAAAATGTAATAGCTTAGAAAATGTTGTATTTCAAAGTGACTATCAAGCTGTGTTGCCTTGGTTATGTGCTATATTAACATTACAGATTTGACAAAATTTAGTTTTTGCCCCAAGACTTGAGAGCTATGCTGCTTCTTGTACGTATGAATATCATTACAGGGCATCTTGTAGTTCCGAAGATATGTACAGCATGAAACCTTTCAAAATGTCCCTTGTAGAAATCACAACACATCAATATCCCTTTTCCTTTGCCAAAACCATAACCCTTAACCACACAATCCTTAGTTTGATGGCCTAAGAAATACGGCTTTTGAAAATATTGTGGGTATTAAAGGAGAAATGCTTGTTACCAGCATTTTCTCCTTTTCCAACATTATTTTGAACCTTTCCATAAACACAGTTCATCTTGATCTTAATCTAAAGTCTACATTGTTCTCATTGGGTAAATCTTTAACCAATTACCACACAATCCCTACTTTTGACGGCCCTGAGAAAGAAACCTTTAGAAAACATTGAGGGAAATGGAGAAAATGCTGGTAACCAGCATTTTCTCCTTTTCCCATAATGTTTTCTACCCTTCACAAAACAAATTTCAAATTTTCAGTTTCTTTTGTCGTCTTCAAATGCTTTCGATTTAGACAAGCCTAAAATATTGTCGTTTGAGTTAAGGAGTTTTTTGGTTCCCTATAGATTATCTCAACCATCAATCTTGTTGCACTGGCTTAGTCAAGTTCAACAGTCCTAATATCACATTATTTCTCTTTTTCTCACTCAGCAGATCTTCACAAAATGATCTAGCCCTTAGTTCTTTAATCTCACACAGTACCTTTATATAAACAACTCTAAGAATTTAAATATTTTGAATATTTAAAACCATTCCTTTTCAAAAGTTTCACATGAATACCTTTTCACTGTTTATATATCCATGCTTTCATTACCACGTCCAATTTACCCTTCAAGGATGAACAGACTGTGCAACTTAATCAATATCAAAACCTTTCATGGACAGAAACTTCCTCCTCTGCTGGCCATTTTCAAACCCTAATTGGGTAACCAAACCCATGGCAATTTTTGGGCAACTTGGGCTCTTGTCTGCAGCTTCGGTTGTCATACACAATCACAAAAATATACAGGGAGAAGTCCAACTATCAGACTATATCAAAATGAGATAAAATAAAATACAACCAATTTCTTTTAGGACAGTCATAATCAGTCTTTTTTTGAGCCCAGTTGCCATTTCTCCAGGAATGAAGGAGTGTAACAAATTGACGAATGCTGTATGAAGAAGGGGGCTGATCAATAGCAACCTTTTTACTAATAGAACCCGTTGTCATTTACAGTTCCTCAATAATTTAACTCATTACCAAAGGACAAAACGTTAGGTTTGTCCAAACTGAAAGCATTTGCAGATGACAAAACAAAAGTCAATAAAATTCAAAATTTGTTTTGGGAAGGGCAGAAAACATTGTGGGAAAAGGAGAAAATGCTGGTTACCAGCATTTTCTCCTTTTCCCACAATGGTTTCAAAAGGCTTCTTTTTCAGGGCCATGAAAACCAGGGATTGTTTGGGAAAACATTAACTCTTTACCAAATGACAAAATTTTGGACTGGTCCATGATGAAAGCACTTGCAGACGACAGATTAAACATAACTCAAAAATTGAAATTCACAGTTTCCAGCATGGTAGCAAACATTAAAGGAAAAGGAGAAAATGCTGGTTACCAGCATTTTCTCCTTTTCCCACAACGTTTTCAAAAGGCTTCCATCTAAGGGTCGCAGGTATTGCTTGGTATGGGGTTAATTAACCAATCAGTTTTCTAAATTGCCAACCAGGCTCTTCAAAGTTAAAAGAATAACAAATATCTAACAGTCGAAACACATGAAACTATATAAACCATCATGCCAGTCTTTGGAACTAATGCATTAGAAACTTGTGGGGTTGGTACAGAAGGATTCTCTCTAAGAACAACCATGATTAGTTGGTCAGTTCCTTAGTAAAAAGGAAGTTCTATTCAATAACTTTACGAAGCAATGTATGTTTGCTATCATGACCAAGACTTAAAGTGCTCTTCATCCCAAATTTTATAAATATAAGTTGGCTATGGAGTACCAGAGACGACTTATTTCAATTTAATGATCAGCCATTTCATGGCTTGATTCCTCCTTAAGAAAATCAAATCCTGCTTGCATGGTGATGGGTTTAAAGCCAAATCCAGTCCAATCTGTTCCAGCAATCAAGCAAGAGAACAATAGGCATAACTAGTGATGGTCATTAATTATTCAAGATAAACTATTTAACCTTTGACTACATCATTTTCCAGTCTAATTGAAATCCTTATTGCCCAAAGTATGTTCTCCTGTTCTAAATGGTAACTACATAGGTATCACTATTTATTGATCTGTATTACTTTGAACAATCACATTTCTCCCCTTTTCTCAAATGCTGTCTTTCTAAAATGTTTCTTTTCTTAGGTAATTCAATTGCAGACTGCAGACATGTGATCAACATCTATATTGCAGTAACTGGTGTTTCAAACATTGGTTTCCAAAAACAAACAGGACAATGCCCTGTTTTAGGGTAATGGACTAGAAGTCATAAAATATATGAACTTATTTCTAAAAAGCAGTTATCCCTTAGACTTCTAGGAAATGTAAATGTCAATAGAACAAGCCCTTAACTCTTTACCAAATGACAGTCTGGTCCAGACTGAAAGCAGCTGACAAAATAATAGTAATTAAAAATTGAAATTTTGGGAGGAAAGGGAGGCAAATATTGTTGCAAAAGGAGAAAAAAAACAACTAAGACCCAAGTAAACCAACTAGCATTTTTCCAAAAGTACAACTAAATAATTGTAATCTGAGTTTAATTTTGTTTAGCATGTCTTAGTAAAGTAAACAAGGAAACAGTATGGATCAAAGACAAAACTGCAAAATTTTGTGCAGTCTTACCTTTATCAACACTTAACCAAAGGATGTTCTAGTTGTGAAAAGACATTTTCAGAGTTAATCCTTTTCCACACAATCCTGAGTTTTAAGGACTCTGATGAAAAGGTCTTTTGAAAACATTGTGGCAAACGAAGAAAATGCTGGTAACTAGCATTTTCTTCTTTTCCCACAATTTTTTCTTTCCTTGCGGAAATGAATTTCAATTTTGAGTCACTTCCATTCAGTTTAATCTATCTAATTTGGGCATCCTGGATACAGAACCGGACTACTTTTCTATGCAACAACCATTACTTTGAATTTCAAACTAAAATAAACATTTACTGAATAAAACGCTACTTGGTGCTATTCATTCAGCTATGTTCAGAGAAATCTGGAGCTGAAACAGGCCTGATTTTTCCTCAGTCGTACTGACAAAAGCCATTTTCTACAATGCTAGTTTATAGTGCATATTACTACAATCCCCTCAATATTGGGGGTATTGATGTGTCATGTAAGGTTGAATCTTCGAAGAATATGACATGCCAAGGCAACTTTCTGAATAGTCATGCAGCAAAAGGATAAATAAAAGCCAGTGATACCTATAAACTTTACTTTCTTTATCAAACTTGCAATAGTGGTCTTTTGAAAACATCTCTCCGCTGCCAAATTTGTAGCTGAGACTTTATAACATCTTTAAAATAATGATCATAGTTAAGCCCTTAACTCTTTACAATGCATTCCCAACTTTAAACAATACCCTGGGAAAGAAGCAAATAGTAAACTTGTGGGCAAATGAAAAAATGCTGGTAATCAGCATTTTCTTCTTTTCCCACAATATTTTCTACCCAATTGAAGTCAGAATTCATCATATAACCAAGATTTAATTTGTTGGCTGCAGATGTGTTGAATTTAGTCCAGCCCAAAAATTTGTCATGCAGTCTGATCTTTGATCCACACTGTCCACATTGATTAAATTACTACAGACAAAAGGCAGCCAGAAAAAAGGGTCTTACAGTCAGTTACTCTGGAATGAGATGGTCCATTGACTTTATTCAGCACAGTGTAAGGGTTAATATATCTACGCAGATCAATTATTGTGGCAAAGGGAGATATTTCTTGTCATAAGAAATTTCTATTTTTAACAAAGGCTTTAAAATTGATCAGCTACCACTTTAACTCTTTACCACACAATCCCGACTTTTAACGACCCTGAGAAAGAAAGCTTTTGAAAACATTATGGGACAAGGAGTTACCAGCATTTTCTCCTTCTCCCACAATGCTTTCTACCCTTCCCAAAATTAATTTCAATGTCTGAGTCGCATCTATTTTGTCGTCTGCAAATGTTCAATTTGGACTAGTCTGCAATTTTGTCATTTGGTAAAGATATATGGAAAACTTACTTAACTTGATGGTATTTTTTACTACTTTTAACAATTTTTTCCATCTTATCACTGATGTATTCCTTGGGTTCCACCAGTACTAGTCTAGGGCTCAGGAGTGTCTTGGCCAAGGATGTTCCTATGAAAAACCTCATGGATCTTAAAAGGCTTGCACCCAGGGCCTCTAGATCACGCCCAACACTTTACCCTTGAGCCATACAGGACCCATCCAAATCGAAAAAGTCATTTGAGAGAAAGATTTCTAACCCTTTACCACACAATGATGCCAATGACCCCAAGGCCTTCTGAAAACATTGTAGGCAAACGAGAAAATGCTGGTAACCAGCATTTTCTCCTTTTCCCATGAAGTTTTCTACCCTATCAAAGAAATACAGCATCTTTTGAGCCACTATGAAATTGTCGTCTGCAAACGCTTTCATATTGGATAGGTCTAATATTTTGCTGTGTGGTTCAGGGTTAAGAGGTAAAAGTTCCACCTGTTAATTATGTATGGAGGAAATCCATTAGTGCCTATCTTTTACATATCCCATTCTCTGTGAACTTTATACCCATGACAATAAATGGGATTTCCTCATTCCTTTTACCTGCCAGGAGCACAAGAAAAGAAATAGAGAACGAAAAATCCAAAAGAATTATAATATCATATCTTCACAAAAAACCTGGGTTGTGGATCCTTATACTACCTGATGACAGGAAAAAAAGTTCCCTTTTATTCCCTCAGAAATGAAAACTTTTTTTATAATAACACCGTTTTACTGTTTGCCAAATGTCAAAATTTCTGACTAGTTTAACCCTTTACCAAACAATCCCTGGTTTTTATGACCCTGAGATAAAAGCCTTTTGAAAATATTGTAGGAAAAGGAGAAAATGCTGGTAACCAGCATTTTTTCCTTTCCCCACAATGTTTTCGACCCTGTCCAAATCAAACTTCAATTTTTGGTTCACATTTACTTTGTCTTCTGCAAATGCTTTCAATTTGGACTAGTCCAAAATTTTGACGTTTGGCTAAGAGTTAAATTGAAATCATTTGCAGACAAAAACCTGAATGTGTCAAAAAATTTTAATGATGATTTGTGTTCTTGTTAAAGTAGTGTGTAGCTGAAAATGATAATTTCTGTTCTTGATACAGTAGGAAAACTCAGTGGGAAATGGAGTAAATACAGTGGTTACCAACAGTTTTTCCTTTTCCCACAATGTCTCCAAAAGCTTTCTGCTACAGCTTGTTTATGCCTGGGATTGAGTGGTACAGGGTAAAGCCAATAATATATTCTAATATTTCCAGCACAATCCAATCAGCTGTTTTCATTATCTTTCACCAATATGATCACAAGCAGTCTCAATAACACATCCTAGCAGTCATCTATTATTTCACATGTTTATCGGAGAGCCAAAACAGTTATGAAAGTAGCGAGCATGATATACAATTTTAACGACCTAATAAATTTTTTTCTGCACCTAAAACAGTACTTCAACATGCTATTCAAATAAACCAGAGACCTCAGCCTAGAAAGTGACTTAACACAATGGAAACTTTCAAACTTTTGCTGATTTGAGAAAAATTTAAGAAATATTCATTGACAATTTAGGTCAAAATATGAACACAACATTTTATTTTGACTGAAAAGGCATTGCTATTTTATGCAGGAGCCAGCCAACCTGCCTGATACCATAATTTATTGAGTACATTTTCCAGGTAAAATAAGTCCTCAACTTTCTGAAATTTGGCCTGATAGGATACCACACCAGACAGCCAAGATGACAATTTAAATCCAAGTGTATAAGGTCTCAGGCCTTATACTCAAGATATTCACTCATGACTCAAGATATTCACTCATGACTCAAGATATTCACTCGTAACTTCTAAATAAACTGTTTACTAGAAGATAAAATTTAAGACTTGATCAAATTGAAAGGACTTGCAAACAACATTATTATATTATATGGCTATGACGATAGAACTTGACAATGCAAGATTAGTAAACACTGTTGGAAGTCAGGAGCAAAATTTTAATGCAGTCTGATCTCTGATCTACACTGTTCACTATCTTATTTTAGATTAACCCTATACCACACAATCATGACTTTTAACACCAATGCAGAAAGCTTTTGAAAACATTGTGGGAAAAGGAGAAAATGCCTTTTTCCAGCATTTTTTCCTTATCCGACAAGGTTTTTACCCTACTAGAAACAAAACAAAACAAAACAAAACACTAGAAACAAATCTCAATTTTTGAGTTACATTTATTCTGTTGTCTGCAAGTGCTTTCAATTTGGCCCAGTCTAAAATTTTGTTGTTTGGTAAAGGGTTAAAGCCAAACTGTCTTCTCATCTTGAAACGGAACTATATTTATAACCATTGAAACATTGTAAATCATTTACTTGGTTAGTGAAAGAGCTAAGAACATTTTTACTCTAGTGCTCAAGACTTTTTAAGTAACAAAATTACAATTGGATTCATCAGAACATTTTCGTTTGGCCATTCAGAAATTGTGTTCAACTTTCCTAATCTATAATAATTAGACTTAACCCTTATCTGCAAAATGCCAACTTTAAATGAACCTGGTGGAAAGAGTGGAAAATGCTGGAAATCAGCATTTTCTCCGTTTCCAACAATGTTGTCGTAACCCTATCGCAGAAAACATTTACACCATTTGAACCACATTGAATTTGTCGTCTGTAAATGCTTTCAATTTGGAAAAGGCAAAAATTTTGTAGTCTGGTGAAGGATTAAAGAGCAATTCAGAATAGTTGGTGATTGATGGCATTATAACAAGGGAAGGAACCTCAAACAAGGCTCCAGAACATTTCAAAATAAGACAAAGTACAACTTTAAAAACTACTTCAGTTAAATTATGATTTTGAACTGTCAATCCCAAATCCCAAAACAAATAGTCACCCCAGGGTTAAAAGTTGTTGGCACATAATCCCATGGGACGACATATAAGTGTCATAGAATTTACTGTCACAAAGTCTAAAATATTACCGATAGTGTTCACTCGATGGAATAAATTTCGATCTTTCACAGAAAAAAAAATATTCTATTTATTTCATGCTTTTAACCCTTTCTTGGAGGAGCTTTATCAAAATCCAGTACAGTTCTTTTCCGTTATTCCCCAAGGCATACCCTCCCACATAGCAATGCATCACAATATTACATCAAGCACGAGAAATGTAAGGTAAATGACGTCATATTTCCCATCTGGTTGTCAGGCACGCGCAATTAACCTAGGCAGCGAGAACGTGAAAATCGTTATTTTCACCGGTGATGTAAGATCAAAAAATATTTTCACTGCTATTTCTCGATATCCTACCAGAAAGCATGAAATAATGAATTTGTCATCTGCGAAGTTCTGTGGTTTCATGATGGACTGGTCTAAAGTTTTGTTGTATGATAAAGAGCCTACTCATTTCTCTGCAAGTTACCATTTGACATATACCCATAAAACCCTGAATAAACCCGAAATATATTTCAGTATAGGAATAAGATCCAGATAATCACAATTTCATGGTTTCTTTTAGCAGGGTCCAAAAAATATCAGAGTTCTTACTTTTGTTCTCCTGCCATTTTGCACCCATTCTACAGTTAGACAAAGAAGGATAATCCAATTGCCCTAACCAACTTTTTACTAGTAAGGAAGCATGGACAAGTGGATTCTTTGGACGCTGTCTTAGTCTAAACTATTTAAACAAAGCAGTGTTTATTCAAGATCTGGATGCACAGTGAGTCTGCTCTGCCTGATCTTGATCTATAGTGGCCCGCAAAGCCAACAGTAACTGTGTAAGGCTTAATAAAAAAATACAGTGAAGAAATATATGTCAGAGGGGAAATTATGATAAACCTTTTATTTTTTAAAATTCTCCCACAAATCATTGTAGGGATTGATTAATTGAGTGTTCTATGTGGATGTATATATTTCCATTAGTCATAATTATTTATCACATTGACCTTATTCAAGTGATTTTGGATTAAATGATACTGGGCTGGGACTCTCAAAATGACTTGCCCAAAGACACCTCAAGGAAAAATCTGGCCTCCTGACAGTCGAGGATAAAACCCTGAGCACATCATTCTGGAACACAGATCTAAAACATCAACGACTGAGAACCTCATAATGGTGGTTAAAAATAGGGTCTATGACTTTTGCGAAACAATATTTACTTTTTGTGGTATTTGTCGAAGACAATACCACAATGAGTTCAAGATTGAATTTTGATAACCATGTATCTTATTTTGTACCGTGAATCTAATACTCCATCGCGTTTAGGTACACAGCAGTAGAAAGAGATTGAGTTCAAGTAGTTCCCGCTTAAATTTTGCCGGAATATCTCGGATGTTTGTAGCTTGAAAATGCTTCAAACGCTTTGGAATATCATTACTACATTCTTTGTCCTAACCACATACAAACAGACAAAGCAATGATAATATGCTATTTTATCGCAAAAAAAGCCAGACGGGCTGAAAAACGTAATTTCAAGTATAATAATTCAGCCCTTTTCAAAAAAAGTCGGCCGTCCATGACACTGTTAAATTAATCAACCTCCGAAAGGTCCCGGGCTTTAGCGCAAGAATATAAAACTTGGCATAAAGTAGTTCAATTTAAATATATGAATATTGCCATTTTCTTTATAATTTGCAGCTATCTAGGACGACATTTCAATTTAAATCTTGATTTGCAGATCTTCTATATGATACATATTTCTACATATGCCAGCGTATCCATTTTGTCATAGCGTGCCCAAACTCTTTAAGAGTCTATACCGAGTCTATACCGAGACAGCGTACCCAAACTTTGTAGAGTTTTAGTTCAACCATTTTGTGCAAAACCGAAGGAAATAAACCCAGTTAAACTCATTTTTTCTCAGGCAAATGACTTTTACAGTGTCACTCAAGTATGTAATTTGAAATGGCATATTAAAATACATTGGGCGAGGCTATCGATCTTTGAGATACTTATTTTTGATTGAAACTAGCTTCTCGCGAAATGATACAAATTTGCCAACTGACCCTGGGCTTTTTCGTTCCAAAACCAATTCGTTCCATGGCTTGCTGGTCCTATGATTGCACGCTACTCCATTTGATTGCTCGTGAATATTTATAGATCGAGGTAATAGACCATTTGCCAAATACCGTTACTGACGCGTCACCACGAGTAACTTCCTTTTCCACCCGACAATTTTTCCCAATCCTGTATGTACCCGAATAGTGAAAGTGTCATATTTTTTAAATGGATTACACACTAAACGCGATAAATAAACAACCTAAAACGGCCGTGCCGTTAGTTTCATCAATTATCTTTTTCGAAGACACACACAAAAAAGAACTATTGTTTTATCAATTTTTCGGTAGACTTCAGAGAGTAAAGCGGTATCATTTATAAGTGCTGTCTCCTGCCGGGCGTGTTGATAGAGCTTTTTGTATGCAGACTGCATTAACCCTGTGGCTACCAAGTGCGACTCAATGAACTTTTGCAGACAATATAGATTCAGATTACACCAGGAAGAACGTGCAGTCTGATCCTAGATCTACACTATCCGATACGGAGATATTTTTCCTCGAGATATTCCTTTGAAACAACTTTTGAGGTTTTACTATCGGCTTTAAAAGTGGCATTTAATATATTTAGTAAGATAAGGTTTTACTTAAATTAAACAAATACCCCCCTCCATTCCTAAAGAAATTAGTGCAAATATACCGTTTAAAGTGGAACCTGTTAAAAAATGTTCAGGCAGAAAAATGCATCTTTTGGCACCAGTAATTAGAACAGACTTACCCTCCGTCACAGCTTCTAACAATTCCAAACCTTTACAAGTGATGAACGTAAGACTAAACGGGATAAACACTTAATTACGACATGTGTGTGTTAACTAGTCGGTGCCTAAAAAGAACACAACAGCTATTCAAACAGATCATCCACTTTGACGGTGAAACACCGAGATCAAACGCACATCCAGCTAGCCCTTGACTAGCTTTTCAATGAAAATAAGTATAGCACGTTTTCGCTTCCTGAAAATGAATCTGTAACATCTTTTCTTCTAGAGGGAATGGAAGGTTTGAAATTTGAATTAAACTTTGTTATTACGATAGTCAACTTATAAGGTAGTTCAAACAGAAACATGGCAAACATGCAAGTATACAGATTTTTAAAAATGTTATTTCAAAGTTAAGATGTTTGCTATAAATTCAAAATGTTTGATGTCCCAGTTTTTTGTTAGTAGACTGTCTCTGTCTTTTAGCAGATACTGGAACGATTTTTTGGAAAAATTATCACATTAATAGTTTAAATAAATCAAACCACAGATTCCTGGACTTCGAGCCTATACGTTACAGACTTAGCTACAGAATTACGCAAACATTGGTTCAATAATCAGACACAGAATTAGGAAAGGTCTATGGCAGGTATATTGATGTTATCCCCCCACATCCCATTTTTTATAACACTGAATCTTTCACCAACTCTTTACGAAACAAAAATTTGAGACTTGCCCAAATTGGAAGTCTTTGCAGATAACAATTTGAATGTGGCTTAAAAATGAAATTTTCTTTAGGATGGATAGCAAGGGAAAGGAGAACAGGTTGGTTACTAGAATTTTAACCCTTTTCAACAACATTTTTAAAAAACTATATTTCTAAGGGTCGTAAAAAACTTGGGTTATGTGGCATAGGGTTTTAAATAGTTACTGCGAATGTTTTCACCCGATAACAACACTTTGGACTCGTCCAGATACTTAGCATAGCAGACGATTGAATAAACGTGGGTCAAATGGTTGTAATTGGCTTTTAAAAAGTAAAAAAAAAAACTATTGTTGAAACAGGAGAAAATGCATGTTGCAAGCCCTTCCTTTTTTCCTCAAATATTTTCGCTCACACTTTGAAAATTCGTTTTTTTCACAAATGTTTATGAACTACTTAATTGATTACTTTCAGTTTTCGGTTTTTTGAAAGTGTATGTGTGTGTGTGGGGGGGGGGATGTGTTAAGGTTGAGAAAGTGAGACAAATAACAGACAGTGGGACAAATCAGCACGTCTGCCCCCTTTTTAAACGGGTCGCTCGAAATACTTTAGTAAAAGGTTGATTAGCTGTTTAGTGTCTCTTCAGAAAGACAGGGACAGTCCATTTAGTGATTTTAAAGTACTATTATCAAACATCCTTGTTGCACTTTCAGGCATGTACCTATTGACGAATAACTTATGTTATCGATCATGAACAAAAGAAACGTGGCTTAAGATCAAAATTCAGACCTTCCATAACTTCTTTTAAGCTTCATTTTGAGTATAAAAAATATGTATCTAATGAAGTCTTACCAAAAAAAAAAAATGGTTGAAGGGTTAAATCAGTGTTCCTTTGATCTCGGTATCGCATTGCAGAGTGGGTGACCGTTAGAACAGCTGTAATATACTTACTTCTTACAGATTAGCACACACGTGTCACATTAAATTGACTCTTCTTATCCTTTGTTTCATATTAATTTACCCCTTTGGTTATCATTAATGGTCAGGATTATGAATTTTATACAGGTTTCAGAGGCTAAGTCCGTTCTTAGTCTCTACATGCTCTTTATTTAAATACGATTTTATAAAATGCATATTTTGTCTGTTTGTGATTTTCTTTTTCAAAGGCAATATCATGAAATATGTTTGAATTGTGTTAGAATTGATTTCCATAGATTTCTTACTGTGTCATTTTCTTTTCAGTTATGAATTTGTCCAAATTTAAAGGACATACGGGACATACGGCATTTGTTACTGAAATGATGGTTTGATTGTCCGGTGTCACGTGATACTGCTGGTGCGCCACTTACGATAAAATGGAAATATCGCTTACCGTCTGTTGATAGTAATGTTGGAAATTGCATGTAAAAGGCTAGAGATATTTCATAATTATAGTTTTCAGGAACAAACTAAATTTTGTTCGATATATCAACAGGATTTTTCTCTCTATTCGTCATGCATCCTACTGTCAAGGGGCGTTACTCCTGCTTCTTCCTTATGATCAAAAGGAGACCACTTATACAAAAATAAACCAAACTTTGTCATGAATACTCTCCCTTCAACCGAAAAGGTATTCATTTGCTTGGTGGGTTGACTTTTAAGCCAATACCTGAAAAATAATTAGGTCTCTGTTTCTTTCAAACTATTAATTCCACACATGGATTTCCTTGACAAATACCACTTCAGCGTTTTCAACGCTTTGATTCCAGTAGTTTTTGTGGCACAGGAATGTAAGAGTATTGGATCAACACGTCATCAAATGGGGATAACTGTCACAGTTTTGAACCAGAAGTTGAAAATATTGCAGCAATATGTCAAATTATTTGTAGTCAGGAAATTTTCTACTTATCTCTGTACTTACATATTTGTACTACACTCTCACATTTGTAATCATGTATGAAATCTATCACTATTATTACGATTTACAATGGATGCTTTCAAAGTCTGCAAAATCATTTCAGGTGATATTGAGTTTAACCCTATACCACACATCAATATTTTAGACCTATTCAATTTGAAAGCATTTGCAGGTAATAATTTCATAGTGACTCAAATGAAGCATTTGTTTTTTAATAGAGTAGAAAACTTTGTGGGAAAAGGAGAAAATGCTGGTTACCAGCATTTTCTCCTTTTCTCACAAAGTTTTCAAAAGGCTTCTTCCTCAGAGTTGTTAAAAGTTGTCATTGTGTGGTAAAGGGTTAAAATCTTTCACTAACAGATTTGCCCTTGATCCCTACTATACAGACCTTTTAAATAACCTGGGAAAGAAGCCTTACGCAAACAATGCCGTAATCGGAGAAAATGCTTGTAACCTGCATTTCTTCCTTTTCCCACAATGTTTTCTACTCTATCAAAGAAAAATTACAACACTAAAATGAGTCATATTGAAATTTTCACATGCAAATGCTTTCAATTTGGACAAGGCTAAAACTTCATCATCTGGTACTACGTCAAATGAATTTTATTTTATCAATAGTTACAAAGTTTGGCTTCAAGAAGAACAGACAGTTTGGTCAAAATCTAGCGTAAATTATCACGATCCTATCGCACAGAATGTGCTGTCTGATATTCTGCGTAATCTGATCTCTGATCTTCATTGTCGCCCAACAGCTCAATATTGAATCACTCTAGATGGGCAACAGTTAAAAGCGAGGACGGATAAATCTAAATGCCTTTCTTTCTACAGCTCACCACCAGCCATTTAGATCCAGTTACAAATCTTTATCAATACAATAATTCAATAATCAATATTGAACTAATTTTCTCCATATGACGTCAATGCCTAGTCAACCCTTCCCATATACAGACCAAATTTAATATTCCCATATACAGACCAAATTTAACCCTTTCACAAACGATAAATTTTGGACCATTCCAAACTGAAAGAGCTTGCAGATGACAATTTTAGATTTTAAAAAATGGCAGAAAGTTCTCAAAAAGGGTAGAAAACACTGTGGGAAAAGGAGAAATTGCTCGTTACGAGCAATTTCTCCTTTTCCCACAGTGTTTTCAAAAGACTTTTACTGCCAACACGTAAAAACCAGGGCTTGTTTGGGAAAGGGTTAATATGAGTCCTTCTATGTGAAAAAGGGTCTTAACCCTTTACCAGACGACAAAATTTAAACCTTGTGCAAATTGAAAGCATTTGCAGACGACAATTTCAATGTGTCTCAAACAGTGCAACCATTTTTTGATGGAGTAGAAAACATTTTGGGAAAAGGAGAAAATGTTGGTTACCAGCATTTTTTTGTCCTTTTCCCAAAAATGTTTTCAAAATAGGTCTTTCCCAATCCTCGGATACCCCGGGGTCTCCCTATATTTGCTACGCTACATCGACCCCTGGGACAATTAATTGAATTTCCCTCGCTTTACCACTGGCCGAATGCTGGCTTTTCATTGGTTCCATCATCATTTTGTGATGGGCGAGTGGACTGTACGCTATGACGTTTCGTATCGATTTCGGCAGCTGTTTCAAAGTTTTATTAGTCAATTGTCCCAGGGGTCGATGTAGCGTAGCAAATAGGGAGACCCCGGGGTATCCGAGGATGGTCTTTCCCAGGGTCGTTAAAAGTCCTCATTGTGTGGTAAAGGGTTAACGCATCTGCATAAACAGTTTTGATCCAGGTAAGCCTGTGCCAGGCTGACCATGGCTAATCTTTTTGGCATGAGTCAATTTTCTGTATGTCCAAGGACCAGTCTTCCTCATGATTAAAAGGGTTGTTAATGAAAATTTGCTATCATGGGTCCTAAGTATCTAATGGCTTGCTTGGTTCCATGGATCATAGAGATGTGTTAAGACCTCTTTTACCAGAGCATGGCTCAATTATTACATTTTGTAATTATCTAACAAATGGCAGAACTACTGTAATCATCAGATTAATAGTTTCTGCACTTATTCCTCCATAATCTTATGACTGCCAATCTCTTCTTTCTATTTACCTCCATACCAAAAGGAAAAATTGTTTGATTTGTTCAGTTTCTCTTTTGTTCTACACAAGACCTGCTGCACTATAAAAAAAAAAGTCAACTAGAAGTGCTACTAGACTTTGGTAATACAATGTGTTTAGGGTGCGAAGTGCTAGTCACTGACATTTTGCAGACAGCATAGATCAAGATCAGACTGCACAAAACATGCAGCATGATCTTGGATCTGCATTGTCCAATAAGGGAGATGTCTTTTTTTCCCATAGTTGCCCTTCCAACAGTAATTATTTGGGAGTTTATTATCAGCTTCAAAGTTTCATTTTCTTTCATTTAGCAGGATACGGATTACCTAAAAAAAAATACTAGTCCAAATTGAAAGCATTTGCAGACGACAAAATGACTGTGACTAAAAAATTTAAATTTGATTTGGGAAGGATAGAAAACATTGTGGTAAAAGGAGAAAATGCTGGTTACCAGCATTTTATCCTTTTCTCACAATGTTTTCAAAAGGCTTCTTTCTCACAGTCGCTAAAAGTCAGGATTATGTGGTAAAGAGTTAACCCGTTACCAGACGACAAAATTTTAGCCTTGTCCAAATTCAAAGCATTTGCAGACGACAATATCAGTGCTGCTCAAATGCTGTAATTTTTCTTCACCAAAAGTCGGGATTGTGTGGTAAAGGGTTAATATAGCGCAAGATAATGAAGGTCATTATTGCCGCATGGAAAAGAAAACCTCTCGATAAAGTCAGTTTTATGCGATGTATGTCTTTTCACGACTGATATGGAAATTGCTACTGACCATGACCAATTAACCCTTTACCACACAATCCCTACTTTTGACGACCCTGAGAAAGAAGCCTTTGGAAAACATTGTGGGAAAAGGAGAAAATGGTGGTAACCAGCATTTTCTCCTTTTCCCCACAATGTTTTCTACTTCTCACAAAACATATTTCAAATTTGCAGTCACTTTTATTTTGTCGTCTGTAAATGCTTTCGATTTAGACAAACCTAAAATTATGTCGTTTGGTAACGAGTTAATACAGAAATATATTTTAAAATTTAAGCCTAGTTTTGTTCAGTTTAATGGGTTTTAAAAGTGTTATAACTTCACTGGATTATCATATCCATGAATTATCTTTGACTTGACCCTTATCCAAACAATCCCTGGATTTTAACTACCCAGAGGAATTATACGCCTTCTGAAAACATTGTGGGAAAAGGAGAAAATGCTGGTAATCAGCATTTTCTCACTTTTCCGACAATGCTTTCTACTCTTCTAAAGTCAAATTTCAATTTTTTGAGTCACATTTATTTTGTCATCTACAAATACTTTCAATTAGAACAAGGCTAAAATTATGTTGTTTGGTAAAGTCAAAGAGTTAACTCTTTAAGCCCTGAATAAACCATTAGTGAACCTTCAACAATCCAGAAACAAGACACTTTTAAAAGGAAATTCAATTTTGCTTCTTTCAAAACAGCCAACAGTGTGGATACAGACCAGACTGCACATTTTTTGCATCATGATCCTTATCTCCTCTGGCTACAACTACAGGTTAAGTTGTGCAAAGCCTTGTACCAGTTTTATCAAGTGAAGCAATGGAACCCTAATTCTGTGTGAATTACTGTCACAAAGACAGATCCCTATCATAGGTCACAGTTCTAAATGACCTTTGCTTAATCCTTTGTAACATTCATCCTTTTCTTCCTTTAACTCTTCACCACACAATCCCGACTTTTAACAACCATAGAAAGAAAGTCCACATGATATGTCCAAATGGGACTGACCGGTACAACCAAATTGTCCCATATTTTACACTCTCCTCTTTGGCTATTTAGCAACCCAAAGCAATTGTGGCAAAATTCTTTTAGAAGTTTAACAGGTTACTGGAAAGCAAGATACTCCCCACTGCTTTTCATCACTTTGAGAAAACAAAAACAATCTAAAAGCAATGCAAAATTATATTTTCACACTGTTTTGAGATGTTGTATACAGTGGAACCCCGTTACAACGAAGTGCGCTATAGCGCTGATTCCGTTACAACGCGGGTGTCCTTTGGCTCCCGAAACTTCGGGGGTTGACCATTTTCGAGTCTGATCCGAATCTACCGTTGCTCTCACAAGAATCTTCGATGTAAAAAAAAAAACCTCTCGGTCAAAAAAAAAAAAAATCGATACCGTACAAATAACGTGACAATTTTTCACACCTTTACCTTGTTGATTACATTTATCACCTATGGCTTTGCACAATTACTTTGACAAATACACGCACAGTAGGTAACAAAAGGCCCTCGTCCCATAATTGTCTTTGCAAACAATCTTGCATTATACAAACTTTACGTCAATATGTCTGTCTGTATGTAGATCGTAACGGCGATATCAGAAAATAGCCGAATGACTCTCTTTCTACCGACTACACAACGTGCACGTGACACGACTGGGGTAATCTTGCATATTATCATTACGATACGCAGAAGGATTTATCAGAAAATATAATGCAACAGAGATACTGGCTTATTGCGTGATTGCATAGTTTTGAATGAGGTCAGCCCATAGCCAGGTGTAAATTTTTTAGGCGAAACTATTTCAGTGTGTACGACAAACGCTTGCACTTACAACCCTTTCGCTTTGTATTATTGGTGTGTTACATCATACATGTACTACTAATGCAAACTTTACTGCAAACATTGTGTGGATAAGCGACTGATGTGATTTCTTTACGGATAGTAGTTAAACTCCCCTGTGACTTTCATCATGTACGGGGGTCTTATCTCGTTTGATTATGAAAGAGATTTCTTTCGTCATTGCCGATTAGGGTTCGTTAGGCAAATGTCAGCATGATTAAAAAAACATGGCGGCGGCACCGTCAGCAATCCAAAACGATACCGTTTAATTTAATTTTGGATTGAATCTTGCAGTAATTTAGCAAAACAGCGGCTGAATAATTCTAAAAGAAACGGTCCTAAAGGTAAAATAAGCTCTTTTACGTAGTTGTAACGTTATTTGACGACAGAAACTAACTGGGAATAGTTCAGGCGTGACGTAGAAAAGAATCTAAATTGTTCAATGCCCTATAAATAATGTTTAAACGTAAATAGGCATATCTTAGTTTTAGTATTTGGAACATTGCTATTTCATTTTTGTCAGAATTAATTTGCGATAAACTGCAATTAATAAGCCATAGTTCTATAGTCTGGCAATGATTGGCGGATGGGCTGCGGGTAGTGTGTGTGTGTGTGTGGGGGGGGGGGGGGGGGGGGGGATCAGCGTTATAAACGTTACCCCAGATATAACGCTGTTGACGACCATGGCTCCCACCGACAGCGTTATAACAGAGCTCCACTGTATATCAAAAATATGAAAATGAGTACAGCAACTGTTTTGAATCACAGTAAATCGCAGACACAGATGATGACAACTGGTCTAACAATTTGGGACATTAACCTTTGAGAATTTGATTTTGAAACTGTAATACCTCACTGGGTAGCTCTACAGAAATCAAAAGATTAAAGCAAAGTGAAAAAAAAAAAACCTTCATTCAGTGCAAAGGTTCAAAGAGAAAGAGTTAACCCTTTACCCCATAAGGCATTTCTATGGTATCTCTAATTGACCCTAAATAACAGCAAGGATGAAGCTATTTCTTATGTGTATATGACACCTTTTGATAGTGTAGAAAACATTGTGGCAAAAAGTGAAATTGCTCGTCATAAGCAATTTTACCTTTTGCCACAATGTTTTCCAAAGGCTCCTAAAGGGTTAAATTGGGTCATTATCCTTTACCAAACAACCCTGAGTTTTTACAACCCTGAGGAAGCACGCTCTTGACAAACAAGGGAACAAAATGACAATAATGTTGGAAACCAGCAACTTTTTCTTTTGCCACCACACCTTTTACTTTTAAGAACAAAAATCTGCTCATTTAATCCAGATCTACTAAGCCAAATTAATACTTTCAATACCAACAAATTTGGAGTTGTCTGCTGGTAACAAGCAAAACCTTTGGCAGCATTACAGAAATTCAGTCACGCCTCTTTGACATTGAATACACCTAAATGTTAACACTGTACCCAAATAAATACAACAGTTCCTGATAGTTAATTATTCAATCTATATCAAAATGTTTTAACTCAATTATACAACATAATAATATAAAGAAAAGGCTCCAAACAGCAAAAAGAAGATAAAGCTGAAATGAAATATCATTCTGCTTACATCTTATGGTTTTCTGACATACCGTCTGCTTATTATATATACTCAAATCTGAAAAATGCCCCTTTTACAATCCATGCTCAGCTCTTAATGACCTTCTACAAGTACCTTATGCTAATATCTGAAATGCTCTCAGCTTATGACATAGCCTCATCTCTGAAATACCCTCTGCTTCCAAATTTTGCTTAAATTTGAAAAGCCCTCTGCCTATTGCATACCTGCATATCTAAAACACGGCGGGGAATCACGTGACACAACAACAACAACAATGACCGTTATTTGAAAAAAATCCCCAACTTCAGGTAAACAACACCTGATAAAAAAGTTATTGACGAGCAAACAAATTATCCAGGGTAAAAAATTTGTTTGCTCGTTAATAACTTTTTTATCAGGTGTTGTTTAAAAAATCTAACACATCAAACAAATCCCTGGAGTCCTTTTGCCTTCTCTGCTTCAAACCAAATTCCAATCGGTCATGTATTAACGGAATAATTGAAGATTTTCTTACTTGAAGTCGGGGAATTTTTTCAAATAATGGTCATTGTTGTTGTTGTTGTTGTGTCACGTGATTCCCCGCCGTGTAAAATACCCTTTGGTTTAAAGAGGGAGTGATGGTATTTTGTAGTAATTGTTTTTCTTTGAAACCCTATGTTGTGGGTACTCATTAGAATCGTCTCGATGAGACGATTCTAATTATTACACAAAACATAGGGTGTGGTAGAGAATGAGTAATATTTTAAAATTTGAAATCAAAATCATTCCCTCTACTTGGAGTTCTGGTATACCTAAGTATTATGATCAGTTAGTCATTTTCAGCACATTAAAGAAAAATATCAATCAAAGACTTTCTCAAAGAAGTGGGTCAAAGGAGACACTGTAAAATCACTTGAAATAAAAAGAAAAGTGGACTAAGGTGACATCATATATAATCTGTAAGCATTGTAATAAACTTTGTTTATTCAGTATATACTTAAGCACTTCAAACTTTTCTATATCTGTAGACAGACCCACTCTCCATGACAATAACCAATCATGTTTTGTATTTTACAATTGCGGAAAGGAGCCCAACAAAATATTATAATTCTAAAAATTTATCTGTCTACCAAACAAAAGAATTATTAGTCTGGGCCAATTTCAAAGCATTTGCAGACAACAGAATAAATTTCAAACACTGAAATTTGTTATGGGAAGGGTAGAAAATACTACAGAAAAAGGAGAAAATGCTGGTTACCAGCATTTCCTTTTCCTACAATATTTTCAACTGGCTTCTTTCACAGGTTCATCGAAAGTCAGAATTGTGTGGTAAAGGGTAACACAATGAATATGGATATACACACAAATAATATTTTCTAATGGTATTCTTCACAAATATCACCCTAATCATCACGGATATCAAGGTATAACAAAAGGTTTCAAACAATGTACTGAATAAATGAAGATACATTGCAACATTTGTTACAACTGCTCAATTCCTCAATCTATGAAAGCACTTTCAAATGCAAGTAATTTCAATGGCATAAAAAGGTGATAGACAATTTTTTTCCTTCCTGGGATGATCATAGTCACTGCAGCATGGTTCATTCCTCCCAAAACACAGACCATTATTTCAATATTTAATGAGAGAACAAATGGCTCAGACCGACTAAAGGTTGTGTGTATTATCAGTGAAAGAAACAGCAGGAAAGCATGGATAGTTGCACCGGCTGATGCAATATCATCTGAACATTGCTAAATTGGCAAACACCATGCAAACAAACAATCAGAAGCCATCTCTTTAACATTTTACATTTTACCAAACGACAGTATTTTGTCCAAATCGAAAGCATTATGCAGATGACAAAATAAAAGTGACTGTACATTTGAAATCTGTTTTGTGAAGGGTAGAAAACATTGTGGGAAAAGGAGAAAATGCTGGTTACCAGCATTTTCTCCTTTTCCCACAATGTTTTCTAAAGCCTTCTTTCGCATGGTCATCAAAAGCAGGGATTGCGTAGTAATGGTTTAAAATACGCAATGGTTTAAAATGGTCGGTAAAACATGGTATGAACCCTTTACCATATAATCCCGACTTTTAACACCCCTGTGAAAGAAGCCTTTTGAAAACATTGTGGGAAAGGGAGAAAATGCTGGTGACCACTTTCTCCTTTTCCCACAATTTTGTCTTCCCTTCCTACAACAAATTTCAATTCTTTAGTGACATTTAACTTGTCGTCTGCAAATGCCTTCAATTTGAACTAGTCCAAAATTTTGTCGTTTGGTAAAGAGTTAATTGGTTAAAGGTGAGGATTAATTTGCCTACCTGAAATTCGTCCTGGTAACCATCTTTTTCCTCTCAAGGGAAACAACTCTTCCAACCTCTAACCATCACACAATTCCCAAAAGGAGCCACATCTATGAATCCTTTACAAAACAACCCTTTGCATTAACTCTTTACCAGATGACAATATATTAGGCTTGCCCAAATTGAAAGCATTTGTAGACGACAAAATAAAAGTGAGTGAAAATTTGAAATTTGTTTTGTGAAGGGTAGAAAACATTGTGGGAAAAGGAGAAAATGCTGGTTACCAGCATTTTTTCCTTTTCCCACAATGTTTTCTAAAGGCTTCTTTCTCAGGTGCATCATAAGTAGAGATTATGTGGTAATGGGTTAACAGCCCTAGGGAAGAACAACTTTTATAACCACCATTTTCTCCTTTTACCAGTGTTTCTTACCCTTTTATCAGGAAATGTCATCAATGGAGCCATCTTATTTGTCTTCTGCAAGTGATTTAACTCTTTACCACACAATCCCGACTTTTAACGACCCTGAGAAAGAAACCTTTAGAAAATATTGGTTCGCAGCATTTTCTCCTTTTCCCACAATGTTTTCTATCCTTCACAAAACAAACTTCAAATTTTCAGGACTTTTTATAATGTTGTCTGCAAATGCTTTCAATCTGGACAAACCTAAAACATTGTCGTTTGGTAATGAGTTAAAAGTGGAAATTTTTGAAAAACTGTATTTCTTTCTACAAAATTTAATGCTTCCAATTCTGGCAAAATCTAAATTCTTTTCATTTTGTCAAGAGTCGATTAACACATCACTCTAAGGGTAAACTCTTTTCCAAATGACAAAATTACTACCTTGTCTAAAGTCAAAGCATCTGCAGACAACAAATTAATTGCACAATGTTATTCAAACCCTAAACTTTCCTTATTTTAAAAGGTACAAAAATCAGGTGAAAAGGAGAAAATGCTGGTGACCAGTTTTTGTCCTTTCCAATGATATTTTCAGAAGTCCTCTTCCTTGAGAGTTTTAAATTAGGAATTTTGTTTGTAGTTGGCCCTTTACCCACAATTGACAGAAATGTAGACTTGTCCAAATTGAAAGCATTTGCAAAAGACAATTCAAATGCAACTGAAATGGTGGAATTTGCCCCTCTGAAAGGATCAGAACATTGTAGGAAAAGGAGAAAATTCTGGTTGCCAGCATTTTCTTCTTTTTCTGCAATGTTTTCAAAAGACTTCTTTCTTTGGGTCATTAAAATTGTCACCGAGTGTTAAAGGATTAAACTGTTATAAAGGTAGCAGAACTGTTCTCTAAAAGGGTAACAAGGTAAATAATTGATGAAAGTTGATGTGTATGTCAATGACTTTTTATACTTCATCAGCCCTGACTCCCATCCCGTCCCTCATCAATATTCATTTACCGTTCATCTTCTAATGCCTCAAATGCAAGGTGGAAACCTCCCTGGTAAAAATTCTTACAAGGACTGTAGATCAAGTATCAGGCTGCCGAATGTTAATTTCACAGAACTTTGCACATTCATTTTCAGTCCATGGACTGCTTTACAACTAAACCATTGTCAAAACAATATTAAGCTGTAATGGAGGGGGATGAATCCAACCACACTGACTGCCCTCTGAAGGAATTTGGCTGAGCTTTGGAATCAAATGGGTCATCTGTGGATTCCAAGCCATGTATGTCACTGACAGAACTAACACCATCTGCTAAAAATAGAACAAGTTTGGAGGACCTTGACATTTAGACATAAAATGATTTAACCCCTTATCAAATAATCCTATGTTAAACAACTATGAAGAAAAGGACTTTAGAAAACAATTTTTTATCCAAGAAAGTGTTGGTAACCCACATTGGTCACCAGCATTTTGTCTTTTCTCCCAAATTATGTCCTATCCTTTGGAAACAAATTCTATGTTTTGAGTCACACACAATCAGCCAGCTGCAAATACTGAAGCACAAGTCTAGAATATTGTCATGTGGTAAAGAGCTAATGAGGAAAGTGAAGGTATCTAAAGGCCATTATGAAGAACCTTGATTGTGCTAAGTTTGCAAAATTAAACTTGGAATAATAAACCAAAGCTTTTTGGAGGAAACCTCTTGACATAAAAGCATCTCTTTCAAAGCAATGGCTAGATAATGGAAACTTGAAATTTTGAGGATGCTCTTTTTCAACATGTCTCAGCAAAGCAGAGAGAGTAGATCAAAGGTCATACAGCATTTATTGCACTGTCTGATCTTAATCTCAACTGGATTAAAGTCAGGAATGAGTTGTGAAAAACACTTTAAGGTTAAACACTTTAGCACAAAATCCTGACTTTTATCAACCCTGAAAAAAAAAAGCTTTTGAAAAAATTGTGGGAAAAGGAGAAAATGCTGTTTACAGCATTTTCTTCTTTTCCCACAATGTTTTCTGTCCTATCAAAGACGAATTCTCCCATTTGAATCTCCTTTAAACTGTTGTCTGCAAATGCTTTGAATTAACTCATTATCAAACAACAAAATTTTAGGTTTGTCTGAATCCAAAGCAAGTGCAGACGACAAAATAAAAGTGACTGAAAATTTGAAATTTGTTTTTTGTGAAGGGTAGAAAACATTGTGGGAAAATGGAGAAAATGCTGGTTACCAGCATTTTCTCCTATTCCCACAATGTTTTCTATAGGCTGCTTTCTCAGGGTCGTCAAAAGTAGGGATTGTGTGATAATGCAAGTCTAAAAATGTGTCGTCTGGCAAAGAGTTAAAGGTTAAGTGTATATTGGCGATAAAAAAATACTTGTCCTTTCAAAGGGTATGAAGGTCACATGTACGGAGTGACATTGATTTTCTTATTGAAACATCAGTTTTATTGCTGTACTGGTTTTAGTACACCATTCAACAGTCAATTCCTTATAATCCTTCATCAATCCAACCACCAAAATATTTTTGCTTTCAATAAAATTATAAATTTAAGATCAGACTATTGAGAAGTCAAGCAGTCCAATATTGGATCTACATTGACCAATATTTTGTTCAACATTCTGACAAATTCAGTCTTAAAATTGCAATAATCTATTTTTGGCCTCCATTTTCCAACTGCAGATGCCCATTTATATCACTATACAGGTCTGACAGTTTCATACAAAGATTTATTATTAACTCAGTCTCCCTATGAAACAATGGTTATAAAGCAGATCACAGATTATGACAAGCCAAGTTCAATAGCTCATTTTTTCAGAGCAGAGAGCTTAGAGCTAGATGTTGCTTGGTTCGAATTCCAATCTTGGCTTTTTTTCTTGAGGAGAGATGACTGTGAATGCACAAGACGGGATTCATTTCTCTCTGGGTCTACAGCCTGTGACCCTCATTATAAACCCATTACCAGACGACAATATTTTAGACTGGTCCAAATTGAAAGCATTTGCAGACAACAAAATATAAGTGATTGAAAATTTGAAATTCGTTTTGTGAAGGGTAGAAAACATTGTGAGAAAAGGAGAAAATGCTGGTTACCAGCATTTTCTCCTTTTCCCACAATGTTTTCTAAAGGCTTCTTTCTCAGGGTCGTCAAAAGTTGGGATTGTGTGGTAATGGGTTAAGAGATGGAAGCTGCAGAGATTTGTTCTTTGTACAATTAGCATAATTTTCGCTGCAGCACAAAATTATCCAGAGTTCCATATTAGATCAACCCTTTCCCAAACACAACTTTTAGACTGTTTTGAATTTGAGACATCTGCAGACGAGAAGTTCAAAATTTGTACCATGATACCGGTGGGGTGGGGTGGGGTTTGTAAAAAATACATTGTGGGAAAAGGAGCATTACCCATATTTTCATCTTTTCCCATAATGTTTACAAAAACCTTTCTCCTCAGGACCATTAAAACTCTGGATTGTGTTGTAATGGTTAAAGCACACATGTTGACAAAGGATTACACTAATCTACATTGTAACATATGGAAAATACAAAATAGTTCAGTTATTCATATTGATTAACTCATTACCAAACGACAATATTTCAGGCTTGTCGAAATTGAAATAAAAATAAAAGTGACTGAAAATTTGAAATTTGTTTTGTGAAGGGTAGAAAACATTGTGGGAAAAGGAAAAAATGCTGCTTATCAGCATTTTGTCCTGTTCCCACAATGTTGTCTAAAGTCTTCTTTCTCAGGGTCGTCAAAAGAAGGGCTTGTGTGGTAATGGGTTAAAGTCACTTCCAGGTTCTCTGACTTGACTTTCACCAATATGTTTACAAACACTTCAAACAATCGCATGTAACTGCCCACCCTCCCTGGTATTGTAACATTATGAGCTAAAACTCAGATTCCAAGAACTCTTGACTGACCGAGGAGGCGTGGTTTTAGAGAATCTAATTTTCTCAGATTTTGGCTGTTGATGCCTTATTTGCCTGGTTGGCATTATGAATATTGATATTGATAGTGGGAGTATTTTGACTTCCTATATATGTGGGGTAAAATGCTTGATCGGAGGAGAGATGTGAGGACAGAGAGTGAATTAAGATCTCTGTAGAGAGAAGGTTAAGATCAGGACAGAATGTATTACCATCTAAATGAAGTGATAAGATCTGGATTGAGAGAACAATTGGTTTTAATTACTTGGAAGAGTTTTACTGAGTAACTGACTCATGTTTGAATATCATGTTGGAGTAGTTTATTTGTGTCGTAATTAATAAACACGTAGAATAGCAGATCCGTGTTTCTGTTATATTTCACGTACTAAAATCCACTATACGATCGAGACATAAGACGCATTATGTTACATGGTCACCCATTTATTTTGGTGCCGTGACCAGGATTGGTGATCCACCAAGGAACGAACAGGGAACTCTAAGGTTATCGTTTTCTATGCACTTAAAAAAAAATGGATTTAATGACAATAAGCACAAATGGAGAAGAAAACCCCACCGTCAAAAAGTACTTTTGAAATTCCGGTGATAGATGATTGGGGCACTGAGAAACAAATGGTTAAACAAGAGCCAATAAACAGTTCAGATTCGTAATTAAAAAACATTATGGTGACTTTGGTTGCCTGTCCCTTTTGCTGAAGTTTCTTATGTCAGGGGCAAAAGTGGTGCCGCTCAGTGTTCGATTAATATTGGTACATCTTTGTTCCGTCGCTAGTGAAGCCGAAAAATGGACCAGAAGTCGGAGCTCTCGACCCAACAACCGAAGCCAAAATTATTTGGATTTCCACTGAACGTTTTATCTAGGAACGTATTCGATAATTTCTTCTAAGACTGTGAAAAATATGCACATGCATTAACGCCTGCAAACATATACTGGAGTTTTGCTGAAAATGGGACAATTCCTGACAAAAATCCTAGAATCCTTACTTGTCGAAGCTGACTGTGTTCTAGTAACGTTGGACTGACAACCATTTATATTCACAAAGTGACAGAAACAGGAAAAAAGAAACAGTGTTATTGTGTGAAATATTTTTTTTTTTTTTGGTAAAAGGGAACTGTAAGTTCCAAACCTTTTCTTTGATTGAAACTTGCAATACAAAAGAAAATTACCAGTCAGCCTGATTTTTATAAAGCTTTTGAAAATTTAAGAGATCTTAAAGATATAATTCAAGAAGGATTTTCATTTTTCCATAGTAGGGCAATTGAAAAATATGATATGTTGGCTAGGTTGCAATCAGAGCAAAGAGGAAAAATATATAACAACTACATAAAAGTCCATAGGAATGGTTGCCGATATTTTGCAGCTATTTTGGGGTCGAATTAAAAATTCTAAATAGGAACAGGTAAAAGCCAAGTTAAGTTCTCCATTTGTGTTGGAAGCAGATTACGAAAAAATTATAGGCTTTAAATTTGGTTGCCCTAAATCATGCAAGACAAAAGGGACAATATTCATGTATTTGCAGACAGGGTGTTAAATTTATTTGTTCAGGGTTTTAAACATCCTTGATTGAATTGCCGATAATCAGATTTTCTGTTGATGGGGCGACATTCAAATTGTACAAAAAAGAAAAATTAGGAAAGAGAGTCCAGCAAAATTTCACGACGCCGCTAGAAGTGCCATAGCGGAGCAAAATAGTAATTGATAAGGCATATCATTAGAATCAATGTTCGACTGTAGTGAGGAAAAGTCGGAAAAGAGTTTCATTGGGGAAATGGGTTAAAGATAAGATGGATATCGAAAAACCGGATCTGATTCCGATTGTAATATTCCCTTGTATGAGCTTAAACAAAGATTATTGGATTGGAAAACTATGAAGAGCGTGTTCTGAGTGACCTTCCAGTATTGGAAAACTCTTCAGACTGTCAATTAATAGTTGATGAATCTTAGATCTTGAATAGAAGTGATAAGATAAACTGAATCAAAAGTGACCAGTAAACATATTTTTGGGTTTTATATGTTATCTAATCAGTCTTTTTCATTAAAAAAAAAAAAAAGATGAAATTTGGACTAGAAGCGTAATATCGTTTTTTTCGCGTAGTAGGAAGTATAACCTACATGTAGGTACACAGATAAAGATTTCGTAAATCTGGTGTAGGTATTAAGGGAAAACATTGTTTAATGTTGCTATAGGTTTTATTTCACAGAGGTGGAAGGACGAAACTGTGAAATGTTGTATTATGTTGTACTGTTAGGTTGCATTGTTTCCAGTCAAAGTAAAATGTTAGAGTAAAAGGGTGTATGCGGTTGACTTACAAATATCTCTGAATCATTCTAACTGAAATATCTGCATCTCATTAAAGGTCGGGAAGCCAAATTAGCCATAAATTTCTGAGAAGACAAATTTATGCTAATGAGCAACAAAACATCTAACCAATATCTCAGTCCACTCATAAAGTACTGCGAGATAGAAATCCAATCTATGTTATTGGCACTAGCTAGGCACGTATGTTGATTGTAAAGAAAATAGAGACAGAACGACGTTCCAAAATGATCAATCTAAATGTCATATTTATGTTTTATTCAAGAAACTAATCCCTAAGCGAGGATGGTATTTACAAAGATTCCTATTGAATTCAGTTTCTTTGTTATCGAAAGGAAAACAATTTTTTGCGGAATATCAATAAGGCGACTCATAGGAGAAGTGAATCTGAAGTTTGATTACCCTGATCACAGAATCACAAAAAGAATATGATTTATGATATTGCGCGGAGCAAACATAGAAGAAAAATGACTTTCTAAACAAAACACGTAAATTAATAACAAAGTTGGTCTTATGATTTTGAAGCAAAATACGACCACAGAAATCTATTGCCAAGTTGAAGATTGGTAAATACCAGGTCTTTTATCAATAAATAAGGTCATGGGAATTTTATGAATGAGTGTTATTGTAGTAAATTTGTAATAGTATCATACTTGTCAAGTTTAGAGAAAAAATAATATGTATAACTGGCTGGAAAATTGCAAGGTTCAACAAGGAAAACATGGTTCAATTGATTTGGAGCTACGTAAAAGAAGGAATGCCGTAGTGCTGCATTCGAGGACAGGAGTCGTGTCACCTCCAAAGTAGTCGACGAACCAGAAGGCAGTGTTGCCAAAAGAGAACCACACAATGGACTTTATGGGTTCAGAAGAAAGTTTAGATTCTAGACTTTTATTGTATTGCTTATTGTGTTTTGAAATGTTGTTTATACCCTATAGTTTTATGGTTAAAGCAGTATGTACCTTTAACGTAAGGAGCTTGACGACCATAAAGGTTTTGTTTAATGAGAAAGCATATTAATCTGGGGAAAAGGATTAATGATATCTCATGTTTTTATTGTTAAGGCAGTATTTTTCCTTTAACATAGGAAGCCTTAACAATTAGTGATAAAGGATTGGGTATTTTTTTCGATGAGGCTCTGAATCGTTCTTGTTGAAGACAATTGATTTAACCTCATGGTTTTGTTAAAGCAGTATTGTCCTTGGAAACAAGGAGCTTTAACAAGTTGCCCTAGCAGCCTTTGACGAAGTAGACTAGAAACTAGTAAATCAATCTGGATGAGAATGATTAATTGTACTTTGTTCAAAAGTACAGGTTTCTGATGATGATTTTTTTTTAAGTAATCAACATTAAGTATTGTGAGGTGTTACTTGTATCGTCTTTTCTCATATTGTATTGTATAAGAAATCATTTTGACCATTGGATGAAAACACCATAATGTTACTGTTTTTGTGTGATATTATGTCTAGGTAGACAAAATATCTTGAGAAAGGGAGATGTGTAACATTATGAGCTAAAACTCAGATTCCAAGAACTCTTGACTGACCGAGGAGGCGTGGTTTTAGAGAATCTAATTTTCTCAGATTTTGGCTGTTGATGCCTTATTTGCCTGGTTGGCATTATGAATATTGATATTGATAGTGGGAGTATTTTGACTTCCTATATATGTGGGGTAAAATGCTTGATCGGAGGAGAGATGTGAGGACAGAGAGTGAATTAAGATCTCTGTAGAGAGAAGGTTAAGATCAGGACAGAATGTATTACCATCTAAATGAAGTGATAAGATCTGGATTGAGAGAACAATTGGTTTTAATTACTTGGAAGAGTTTTACTGAGTAACTGACTCATGTTTGAATATCATGTTGGAGTAGTTTATTTGTGTCGTAATTAATAAACACGTAGAATAGCAGATCCGTGTTTCTGTTATATTTCACGTACTAAAATCCACTATACGATCGAGACATAAGACGCATTATGTTACAGTATTTTTTCAGAAAATTAATACTTGTAGATATGTTGGTTTGTTACAATGGTGTTTTACGATGTTTTATACTCTATTTGCATCATATCACAGAAGCCACTGAGCACATCCATGCTTTTCAAAGAGTTTTTTCCCAGTACTTGGCACCATATTCTTCCCAAGCAGGTGACTCATCGGCTTTACACTCTGCACAATCATCGTTGATACAATGATCAGTGGTGAGAGCAGAGTGACTTAACTCTTTCCCAAACGACAAATGACTGGTCCAAATCGAAAGCACTTGCAGACAACAAAATAAACGTAACTCAAAAATTGCAATTTCTGTCCAGTAGGGTAGAAAACATTGTGGGAAAAAAAGAAAGTGCTGGTTACCAGCATTTTCTTCTTTTCCCACAATGTTTTCAAAGGGATTCCATCTCAGGGTCGTAAAAACCAGGGATTGTTTGGTAAAGGGTTAATCCTGTTGCCATGATCACCATCATTCCTTGGAATGAAATTGTCTGAGTCGGCCTTTGGAACCCCTTGGTATCAATTGCTGTGCTACAAGGCTTCCATACTTACTTTTAGAAACTGCAATATCAACAGCATAATAGTGATTTTATTTACCAAACAATCGTAAGTTTGAATAACCCTGTCAAAAATGCTTTTAAAAACTTTATGGGAAAAGGAGAGAATTATGTCTGTTACCAGCATTTCCTTAACCTTTATAACAATGTTTTTATCCATTCAAAAGCAAATCACAACATGTTGTTGCAACTTAACTGATGCTTCCAATATAGCAGGTCAAAAATTTTATTTTGATGTTAAGAGTTAATTGAATTCAAGTATTTTTTAAGGCATCTATTGCAATTCCACCAAATGCTAGGGATCAGGTTCTGAAAGTCTCATGAAAAACATTGAACATCCACTCAGGTAATATAATGCAATTCTTGGAGCTGGAAATTATCAGAACAAACAATAATTTACATCAAAATGAATTTCAGAAAAAGGTCAGTCACAAAAAATGCCACTCCTTTCCCCACAACAGTTCTAAAAACTATGTAAAGGATCATGCATTATAAATTTTCATGTAATTTGACACATGGTTACGTATCCTCTACAAACTCTTCAATGGAAGATTATCATCGAAATCTGGACCAAAGCATTAATACAATGAAAATATTGCAGCTAATGGAGAAATTGCTGATTACATGTAATTTCTAAAATTTTTGTAGTCTTTTGAGGAGTGGTCTGTCAGTCTGCTATAAGATGTGACTATCATTTGCATGTTATTATAGGTGAATGTAGTATACTTCATCTCAAGCTAAAATGACAAAATTTTAGACATGGAAAAATTAATTGTATCTGCAGACAAAAAATATGATGTGCCTTGAAAAATGAGATTAATTCTGAAATCTAGAACAATTATGGTTAAAAGCACTTTCTCCTGTTCTTAGAGTATTTTCAAAATCTTTCTTCTTCAGGACCTGAATAATCAGGTATTGTTTGGTAAGGGGTTAACCCATTACCACACAATCCCTACTTTTGACGCCCCTGAGAAAGAAGCCTTTAGAAAACATTGTGGGATAAGGAGAAAATGCTGCTAACCAGCATTTTCTCCTTGTCCCACAATGTTTTCTACCCTTCACAAAACGAATGTCAAATTTTTTGTCACTTTTATTTTGTCGTCTGCAAATGCATTCGATTTGGACAACCCCAAAATATTTGTCGTTTGGTAATGGGTTAACTCATTACCACACAAGAAAATTTTGGACTGGTCCAAATTGAAAGCATTCGCAGACAACAAGATAAAGGTGACTGAAAAATAGAAATTTGTTCTGAAAAGGGTAGAAAACACTGTGGGAAAAGGAGAAAATGCTGGTTACCAGCATTTTCTCCTTTTCCCACAGTGTTTTCAAAAGTCTTCTTTCTCAGGGGCGTCAAAAGTAGGGATTGAGTGGTAATGGGTTAAGGGAAAGAGTTAAAATTCAAAGGGATCATTGCCAACACTGCAGGGCCATATATGGTCATTTTCAGGTCAATCAAATATTGACAGATCCATTTATAATTTACACAGTATTTACCAAAAGTCTTTTCTCTTCAAACTCACAGGCAACCTTAGGTATGGCATACAGAAGTCATGAAGGCATGTAATATTGTAACCTTGGATCACTCCCAACCCTTCACTAAGCAATAAAAGTTTAACTCTTTACCACATGAGAAAATTTAAGACTGGTCCAAATTGAAAGCATTTGCAGATGACAAAATAAAGGTGACTGAAAAATAGAAATTTGTCCTGGGAAAGGTAGAAAACACTGTGGGAAAAGGAGAAAATGCTGGTTACCAGCATTTTCTCCTTTTCCTACAGTGTTTTTAAAAGGCTTCTTTCTCAGGGGCGTCAAAAGTAGGGATTGTGTGGTAATGGGTTAATCTTGACCAATTTGAAAGCACAATTTTGCAAAAAATGACTCCAATGATGGTATTCAATCTATAAGTGTATAAAACATTGTCAGAAGAAGAAAAACGCTTGTTACCAGCTTTTCTTTTATTTCTTACTTTGTTTACAAAAGCCATCTTCTCCATCCTCGGATACCCCGGGGTCTCCCCATTTGCTACGCAACATTGACCCCTGGGACAATTGACTAATAAAACTTTGAATCAGCCGCCGAAAATCGATATGAAACGTCATAGCGTACAGTCCACTTGCCCATCACAAAATGATGATGGAACCAATAAAAAGCCAGCATTCGGCCAGTGGTAAAGCGAGGGAAATTCAATTAATTGTCCCACTGGGGTCGATGTAGCGTAGCAAATAGGGAGACCCCGGGTATCCGAGGATGCATCTTCTCCAGAGTCAGTGAAAACATAGGACTGTTTGGGAATGTTCTTATCCAGGTTCCAAACCTTCCAATGAATTTACTGTTGTAAGAAGCAGCTCCATTATATTTAGAATTTCATGCTTTGTGACAAAGGGTTAACTCATTACCAAATGACAAAATTTTAGGTTTGTCCATATCGAAAGCATTTGCAGATGACAAAATAAAAGTGACTGAAAAATTTGAAATTTGTTCATAAAGGGTAGAAAACATTGTGGGAAAAGGAGAAAATGCTGGTTCCCAGCATTTTCTCTTTTTCTCTCAATGCTTTCTAAAGGCTTCTTTCCAAGGGTCATCAAAAGTAGGGATTATGAGGTAAAGGGTTAAAGCATCAACAAGAAATATTAACCCATGCAAGCCTGCATAGTCTGCAAAGGCTGACATGGGTCGAAACATTTTGCTATTTTTAAGTTTTCTGCATGCCTGTAGACCATTTTACCTGTTGAGTCTGTCAGTTTTAACCCTTTACCAAATGACAAATTTACAGATTGGTCCAAATTGAAAGCATTTGCAGACGACAAAATAAATGTGACTGAAAAGTTAAAATTTGATATGGGTAGGGTAGAAAACATTGTGGGAAAAGGAAAAAATGCTGGTTCCCAGCATTTTCTCCTTTTCACTCAATGTTTTTTATAGCCTTCTCTTTCAGGATCATCAAAAGTCATCATTGTGTGGTAATGGGTTAACCCATTACCACACAATCCCTACTTTTGACACCCCTGAGAAAGAAGCCTTTTGAAAACACTGTGGGAAAAGGAGAAAATGCTGGTAACTAGCATTTTCTCCTTTTCCCACAGTGTTTTCTACCCTTCCCAGAACAAATTTCAATTTTTCATTCACCTTTATTTTGTCGTCTGCAAATGCTTTCAATTTGAACCAGTCTAAAATTTTGTTGTTTGGTAATGGGTTAAGACAAACTCAATTTTATGAATCCATAATTATGTGATGGCTTGCTTGGTATTATGGCCATTATAAAGATACATTAAACCATCTTATGCCAGAGCATGGGTAATTATAAGAGTCAAAGGTGGGCCATGAAAATTGATCATCCAGCAAACACTCTTCAAATAAAGTATGTCTGTATGAGGTCAAACACTGCAGGTTTCCTCTCAATATGTAAATTCTCCCTTTGGATTTCATAGCTGGCAGACAGCACAGACCATGCAGTCTAGGGCAGTATACATCATCCATTCTAATTTGCATTATTAATCTAATCCTCAACAGTTTTCTCAATTTTGGACTGATCCAATGTCTGATCAATGTCTACACCGACTGATTAGATAAATCAAAATTTGTTTTACTTTTAAAATTTAAGCTAAAACCTAGGGGTGCAATACTGACTGGTCTCTTTCAAAAAGACAGCGGGAACAAGTGGAAATGCCAGTTACCAGCATTTTCTGCTTTTTTCAAAAGTTTTCTACCCTTTCAAAAACAATTCTATCAGTTCAACAACTAAATCCTTGTTATTTACAAATGCTTTCAAATTGGTTCGGCCTAAAATATGCTCCTTACACTATCTATTCATGCTCCTTACACTATCTATTCCAATTACCAAACAAAGCATACCAGAAAGCTTGGTTGGTTGGTTGTATTGGGGTTTAATGCCACTTAAACACTGGTAAGGTCGGATCATGGCGGTCGGTGACGCACATGTGTTTCCTCCAGGCTTTCTCACAACAGTACTAACACAACTTTCTTTCCAAAGCCACTGAATACTTTTCTCACATGCTTTAGCAGAGGTAAGAGGTGAAAACAGGCCGGAAAGAAAGTTTGCTTCAACCGGGTATACCAGAAAGCCCAGAATTCACCAATTTGCACTGACCTTGTAAAGGTATGACCTGCTCTTTTAACCCTTTACCAGATGACAAAATTTTAGCCGTGTCCAAATTGAAAGAATTTGCAGACAATATTAACTCATTACCACACGACAAAATTTTAGACTGGTTCAAAATGAAAGCATTTGCAGACGACAAAATAAAGGTGACTGAAAAATTGAAATTAGATCTGGGAAGGATAGAAAACACTGTGGGAAAAGGAGAAAATGCTGGTTACCAGCATTTTCTCCTTTTCCTACAGTGTTTTCAAAAGGCTTCTTTCTCAGGGGCGTCAAAAGTAGGGATTGAGTGGTAATGGGTTAAGTATAGCTCAAATGCTTCAAATTTTCTTTGATAGGATAGAAAACATTGTGGGAAAAGGAGAAAGTGCTGGTTACCAGCATTTTCTCCTTTACCCACAATGTTTTCAAGTCTTCTTTCCCAGGGTCGTTAAAAGTCGTTTTCGTGTGATAATGGGTTAACTCTTTACCTACAATATTGTAGGCTTTTCCAAATCGAAAGCATTTGCAAACGACAAAATAAATGTGACTGAAAATTTGAAATTTGATTTGTGAAGGGTAGAAAACATTGTGGCGAAAGGGCTGGTTACCAGCCTTTTCTCCTTTTCCCACAATGTTTTCTAGAGGTTTCTTTCTCAGGGGCGTCAAAAGTAGGGATTTTGTGGTAATGAGTTAAAGCAATGTACCTCAATGCTTAGATGCAAATCTTGAAGTGTGCCCTGTTATTTGTATCATATTTTCTGCCACAGGTACGTCCAGACTATCACTTGGATGTGTCATACTCGAGTACAAATATTTTCCCTAACAACAGACACAGTTCAAAGAAAGACTATTTGAACATACCATGTCAAGACATTGTTTAACCTTACATGGAAAAAAAAAACATAGACTGATTTAATCCTTTAACTTCACTACACAATCACGGCTTTTAACGACCCTAAAAAAGAAAGCCTTTTGAAACATTTAGGGATAAGGAGAAAATCATAGCTGATGACCAGCATTTTCTCCTTTTCCCACAATCTTTTCTACCCTTCCATGACAAATTTCATTTTTTTAGCCACACTTATTTTGTAGTCTGCAAATGCTTTCAATTTGGACAAGTCTTAAAATTTTGTCATCCAGTAGAGTTAACTCCTTATCAAATGACACAATTTTGGACCAGTCAAAATTGAAAGCAGTTGCAGACAAAATAAAATGTGAATCAAAAATTGAAATTTTACTTAGAAAGGGTAAAAAACAATGTGGGAAAAGGAGAAAATGCCGATTACCAGCATTTTCTCCTTTTCCCACAATGTTTTCAAAGGTTTTAGTCTAGATAGTCTAAACATATTTATTTTACATCGATTGAGAAACAGGTTCTAACAACTTAAACTAATCTCTCTCGATTTTGCAACCTGGGAAATACACCAGTACTTGTGCCGAACGTGAGGGCCAATGAGAAATCCCGAAGTTGACACCCGCTCCCGGGTATCGAACTCAGATCCTGATGGTTATAAGGCTGACGCTCTACCTCACAGCCACAGACACCAAAGGTTTTCTTTATCAGGATCATTAAAAGTCAGGATTATTTGGTAAAGAGTTAATCCAGTTTTCATGAACCTACAGAGAAAGACCTTTGAAAACATTGAGTGAAATGGAGAAAATGCTTGTAGATATGATTTTTTTTTTTTTAAACTGAGTCTTATAGCCTTTTCAAAAATTACATTCATTCATTTGAGTCTAATGTAAACAAGTTTTAAGCTTTATTACCTGATACCGACTGAAAGGTGCAAGACGAAAAGAGGGTAAACAGCACTTTTTCCATTAACCCATTACCACACAATCCCTACTTTTAACTCCCCTGAGAAAAAAGCCTTTAAAAAACATTGTGGGAAAAGGAGAAAATGCTGGTAACCAGCATTTTCTCCTTTTCTCACAATGTTTTCTACCCTTCACAAAACAAATTTCAAATTTTCAGTCACTTTTATTTTGTCATCTGCAAAAGCTTTTGATTTGGACAAACCCAAAATTTTCTCGTTTGGTAATGAGTGAAGACAAATCCCATCAGATGAACCAGATGAAGTTTTGTAGTCTGTCAATTGTATCAATTTGGACAAGTCTCAATTACCATAGTTTTTTGCCTGCTGAAGGGTTACTCCCTATTATATAAGAATCATGAGATCAGTGGCATTCCCAGGTTAGATTAACCCTATACCAAACAATATTGTCAAGGAGAAAATACTGCTTACCAGCATTTGCTCCTAGTTGCACAACGATTTCTACCCTTTCACTGAAGTGAAAAAGCCAACCAATAACTGTCAAATAATCAGTAAGTAAGAAAGACAAAGGGTAAATCTAAGGGTAAATATCATAATGAAATCTTTTTCTAATCAGTTATTCTATAATTATGCTAGCTATCTTTTTTCTCCCCTTCGAACAGGTGTCTTTAATTTGCATATTGCAAAGTCGTACATCAATAAATGATTAACTACCACCGATAAAACTGCAGACAGAATAATTCAGTGTCTCTCCTGCAAGGAATTAACCCTTTACCAGATGACAAAAATTTTAGCCTTATCCAAATTCAATGCATTTGCAGATGTGGCTCGAATAGTGCAGTGTTTCTTTGCTACAGTAAGAAGCAATTTTGCATTTCCACACAATGTTTTTTTTTTCCAGAAGGCATCTTTCCCCGGGGATTTAAAGTCGCATTGTGAGGGTTAACCCTTTAGAAAACAATCCCATAAAGAAATCTTCAATAAACATTTTGCATTATTGTACAACAGCTTTCATAAACATCGAAAACATAGTATAGAAAGAGGAAATTGCTGGTAACCAGCATTTATTTCTTTTTTCCATAATGCAGTCTAATTTCAAGACAAATCTGTCATTTTAAAGACACATATTTTGACTCCTGATAATAGACTTAGGCAGGTCCTTCCCTAATCATTACATTTTTTTTTCCAAATATTAGCCAATCCTTACTCTTTATCACATGAGCTCTAGCTTTAACTCTTTACCAAACAAGAAAAGTTTAGACTAGTCCAAATTGAAAGCATTTGCAGACAACAAATGTTAATCAAAAATGAAATTTGTTTTAGGAAGGGTAGAAAACATTGAGGGAAAAGGAGACAATGCTGGTTACCAGTTACAATATTTTCAAAAGTCTTCTATCACAGAGGTGTTAAAACTTGGGATTGTGTGGTAAAGGGTTAAGCACCCTGACACAGAAAGCCTTTGAAAAAAATTGTGGGAAAAGAAGGAAATGCTGAAATTTTGTCCAATTTTCACAATGTCTGGTATCCTTCCATGCTGAAATTTTGTCCAATTTTCACAATGTCTGGTAAAGGCTTAAAGTATTAAGCACTATAAAAGTTCCTTTTGTGGAGCCTGGAGATTAAGATCACATACACCCATGGAATATGCAGTCTGACATTTTGTGTATGATTTTACCCTATTTCATGAATTCTTTAATTTATATCGCTGCTCTAGCACACCCAGCCACGCTTTCTGAAAAATTCCTCCCACAAGTCACTCTCACAAAGCAAACTGCTAGCTGGTTTCCCTTATACAAATTGTCAAAAAAAAATTTGGCAGAGTATGAAGAATGAATTTAGTCACAGTTGAATCATAAAAAAATCCCTGGAAAGAATTAGGTTGAACTGAAGATCAAACCTTAACCCTTTACCAAACAAGAAAATCTTGAACTTGTCCAAACTGACAGCTTTTGCAGCTAATAAATGTGACTCAAAAATTGAAACTTGATTTTAGAAGAATAAAAAATATTGTGGGAAAAGGAGAAAATGCTGGTTACTAGCATTTTCTCTTTTTCCCATGCTGTTTTCAAAAGGCTTCTTCTTTGGGGTTGTAAAAAGCAAGGATTGTTTGGTAAAGGGTTAACACAGCGACCCCTTAGTTTTGAGCGTTATATGTTCTGGACTAAGCTTTCTGTCTTGGAATTGTGATTTTGGACTTACAATGACAAAAAGGTTTGTAGATTACTCTGGTTAAAACAGTCTTGAAAGTTGCTACATTTGCTTGAAAGTTGCTACATTCACCAAACATACTAATGGTTCATTCTCAAGAATTTTTCTCAATTTGAGACTACCACAGCTTGTCATTGGCTTAACCAAATGGTAAAGACAATAAGAACTCGTGTTAATGTCTAAATCTGGTATAGACTACTAAGAAATTTAAGACTGGTGGTCCATAGTTGGAATGTACAGACCCTGGATCTTTTTTACCGATTTGAAATGTCCATTTGCCCACTGCATTTATTTGGAACTAGTAGATTTCCAGAAACTGTTTTGCAGTCTTGGATTGCCAGAAAATCCTTGACAAAATTTATATGTTTTATTTGGAAATATGAAGAAATAATTGAAGGGTAAATACATAATACCATTACGTAAGTCAAAACAAAACAATAGGGATAAAAAAAGGAGGTAATGACTGTTTACAAGTTTTTCCTGTTGTGACAGTGTTTTCAGTAGTGTTCTACTGTCAGAAGTAAAGTTATTTGCAGGTAGTATAGAGTTTAGCACAACAGTTTCTATTTGATTTTGGAGATAGAGCAGAAAAACCATCAATACCTCCAGAGAAAAAAATTATGAAAAAAATTTTTTCACTTATCCATAGCATTTTAGTTAACTCCTTACTATACGACGAAATTTTTGGCTTGTCCAAATCGAAAGCATTTGCAGACAACAAAATAAAAGTGATTAAAAATTTGAAATTTGTTTTGTGAAGGGGAGAAAACATTGTGGGAAAAGGAGAAAATGCTGGTTACCAGCATTTTCTCCTTTTCCCACAATGTTTTCTAAAGGCTTCTTTCTCAGGGTCGTCAAAAGTAGGGATTGTGTGGTAATGGGTTAAGGTGCTGGCTACATATACACCAATTTACTTCCACAAAAGTAAAAGCATAAAGGACACAGAAAGAATGTCGTGTATGTAATTAATCAGTCTTCAATCAGAGACTTCTGACAACTTCATAACTACTTCAATTGATTTTCAACCCTTTGGTATATATAAATAGTTCTGTTACTAGTAGCATTTCTCTATCATGGCCTGCAACACACAAAAAGGGGCATTTAGACATTTGCATAAATTGCAGTCAACGCAGGCAGATCCAAATAATACTTTCGGCTTTTTATGTAATGTTGCGCAAGTCTACTGTAGCACAAAATCTAATGCAGTTGTAATGTGCCATCTCAGTTGAACCTGCACGGCTGATCCAAGACAACACTTTACGCAAACGACCGAATGCCTCTTTTCCAGTTCGCAAGCTACATGACCCTTGCTTTGCCAAAAGATGGTTTAATGCATCTCTGTGATATGTACTACACAGGTAATAAATCAAGTGCTTTTTTGCTTTTTTTAATACCAATTTTCAAAATCAATGGGTACACAACAGATCTCAAACAAGTTATCCAACAATCCAAGTATTAATGACCCTGATGTAAAAGACTTTTTAAAACATTTTCAGAATAAAAACAGAATGCTGGTGACCTTAATTTTCTCCTTTGGCCATTATAATGTTTCCTTCTTATATGACAAATTTTATCACTTGTGCCACAGGTAATTTACAGTCTGCAAATGCTTTTAACCCCAAGACCACCGAACGAACCCAGCATATTCAATCCAGTGAAAAAGATACTCATGAAAATGGTGCGGAAAATTAACCCTTTTCCAAAATGCAAATTCTAGACACTTCCAAATTAAAAGCATCTACTGACAACAAATATAAAAGTGATACAAATGAACTTAAATTTCTTTGACAGGATAGAAAACATTGGGGAAAAAGGAGAAAATGCTGGTTACCAGCATTTTCCCACAATGTTTTCAAAAGGCCCTTAGGCCTCTTCCTCCAGGATGCAAAAACATGGGATTGTTTAGTAAAGCTTAAATACTGAATAGAATGTCTCCTGACAGTGTAGATAAAAGATCACAAAGTATGTTTATCTTGATCTACACCAATATCAAGGTCTACTATAGTAGAGAAAGGGTCTTTAATGGTTAATATGGTGTCAAGTTCTGTCCATTGGTAAGTTGTTAGAAGATGACTTACCAAAGGGGTTCTCAGTTTAACCCTGTACCTCACAAACCAAAGTTTTCACACACTCGAAGAAAAGGCCTTTCAAAACATAATGGGAAAAGGAGAAAATTATGGTAACCAGCATTTCCTTCTTTCCCCATAAGGTTTAATGTTTTCTTCCTTTCCCAAAACAAATTTCAATTTCCGAGTCATTTTTATGTTGTTGTCTGCAAAAGCTTTCAATTTGGATAAGTTTAACATTCTGTTGTTTGGTAAAGAGTTAAGCTCTAGTCTTGTTGAATGTTTTCTCAAACAGAGATAATGAACAGAAAATCAATGCTCTACACACACAAATGCACTTTTTGTTAGTATCTTGGAAGGAATATCAAACTATTCTTTAGTCAATCAATCAATCAAAAGTGCAAGGTCATGACCACAGCTTGACCTTCACCTACCTTTTTCACCAGAGACAGCAAGGTCTAGGCCCCGGAAATTGGATGATTTACTTGGTAATGACTGTGTTTTCTTTAACTTCTGAAGGTGGATCTGCTTATAGGAACCTGCAAGGCAAACAGTATTCAAAAATTTCAATGAATGATTTTACGAAAAAATGAAGACAGTGCATGCAATATTTTAAGGCCTAACCAGAGTTTTAAAGCTCACTAACAGTATTGTATGAAGAAGCAGTTTTTTCTTCTAATATTTCTAATGGGTATAAAAGGTTTAACTCTTTACTACACAATCCCAACTTTTAACGACCCTGAGAAAGAAAGCCTTTAAAAAACATTGTACGAAAAGGAGAAAATTTTCCCACAATGTTTTCTACCCTTTCCAAATCAAATTTCAATTTTTGATTCATATTTATTTTGTAGTCTGCAAAATGCTTTCAATATGGACCAGTCCAAAATTTTGTTGTCTAGTAAAGACTTAGAGTCCAGGAGTACAATAATAATTATGGATTTATACAATATTGGGCTTACGCAAATAAATGCTCCTTTCCCAAAAACATTTTCTTTTATTTGATTCTTTACCTTCTAGTACTTTAATATTCACAATGTAAACTTTCATCAAACTGAAAAAAATGTGTATTCTGATTATGATCATTCAACTTCTTGTCCAGGTGAATTCTTACCTAACTTGATATTAATTTTGATTATTTTATTTGCTTAGAGCTCTATTGGTAGACCAAGAGAGCTCTGTGAGTTAATCATTGTTCATAGATAAGTAAACTGTACAAGCTATGTCATGTCAGAAATAATCTACTGCAATCCCTGCTATCTTATCACCTATTGAACCCCTTAACCCTTTACTCCATAGATACTCATTTCTATGCATTGCTTGTAGGACACTTTAGAAAACATTGTGGCGAAGGGTGAAATTGCTCGTGACGAGCAATTTCACCTTTTGCCACAATGTTTTCTATGCTATCAAAAGGCGTCATATACACATAAGAAACAGCTTCATCCTTGCTGTTATTTAGGGTCAGCTAGAGACACCATAGAAATGCCTTATGGAGTAAAGGGTTAAGACATTTTCCTCAAAATGTACATCTGAATATCAACTTTTTCAAATAAAAAAAAAATGGGCACACATAAACTATGAACCACGATGCAGTAAAATGTTTTCCCTCTATGCGGTAATATTCAGACATCTTTCTACAAAAAAATCAAACCCATACTTGGATAAAACAAAGAATAGACCATAAGGCCCTAGTGTTCTGTCCACGTCATGACTGATCTAAAAGAATAGCAATATCTGAACTTATGAATATGGTTGCAGTTAAATCTTTACCACATGTATAAGTTATTGATCATATATTTCATTTGTATGGAATTAAATCGGAGGGAGGCGAAGCCGACCGACGATTTAGTTTCATACAAATGAAATATATGATCAATAACTGACTTACAGTTTGCCCTACTTTCTAATTGACTGACAGCTAAGAATTGGTGGAAAGAGCCATACAAGAACGACAGAAAGCTCAGTTCGACACGCCTCTTTTGATTGACGGTTGTACCTACGTGCGTTTTCAGTCGTACGGCGTTAAAACTGTTACTCAGGTTGTCCTTGAACTAGTTTCAGGACAATTGTCTGCAGTCAGACTCATTCGGCATATCACGGGTGATGGTAGCCATCATATCCCTCGTCTGTATCTAGTGGATTGATATGCAGCAGATCGGTACACTCGGAAATACGCCGGTATACCGTTCTGAAAATTGTCAGGCTCCTCTTCCAAAAGAAAACTTGGGTTTTAATTTTCTATCGAAATCTTTCGAGCCATATTTCGACAAACAATTCGTAGATCTACATTAATTTTTTTTATCAATTTCGATTGAAGTTTTAACCGACAGATACACAGATGTCGTTGCTAAACGAATCACATTGGCCCGCCATTGTATAAGATCATGTGACTCGCAGTTCAAATGTAAACGGCCGTTTTACGGGCGAGATTAGATGTAGGTACGGAAACTGCCGAATTTCATGCTCTTCGAAGCGATAGATTCAGCAATGGATGCATGCTTTGAGCCGGTTGAAGACGAGGAATTTTATAAAGAATTTATTTTCCCCGACAAAGGCGACCTGTTGCTAACACAAGTGTGTACAATAAACACCCATGTCCCTCTAAAGTGGCTCATTGTCCAGGATCTGCTTCATACCAGATAAGCGCTCTTTTTTACTGCCCTGAGGCAGAAGGCGCGTGAAAACATTTCGGGTAGAGGAGAAATTGCTTGTAAGGAGCATTTTCTCCTTTCCTGCTGTGTCTCTTTTTTTTCTTTCCACAGACAAATCCTTTAATTTGAGCAAGTACCAAGTTGTTGTCTGCAAACGGTTTCAAATTGGACCCAAGCCAAATTTCCCAGCCTGGTAGTCAAAACCAAAGGTTATTTGGTAAAGGGTTAAATATCAGGTGGCCAAGTACGAGTTATTTAGTCCCGATATTCACGTGGAAATTACGTCACTTTTTTGGCGATGATGCAATTACTTGGAATAATCCCCGCCCCTTTTACTACAGTGTATGCATTAGATTGGTATTTACTCTACAAGGACCAGCTAAAATACTGTGGGCGGAGCTTCTCGTTAACCGGGATACAACTGTATATAGGTCAACCATTTAATAACATATTGCAACATATTGAGTCTGTATGGAATTAAATCCAGCAGTTTTGAACGAAATCCGGCGTTTTCATTGGTTTAGAAAGTAGGGCAAACTGTAAAAACAGATAAAAGATGTGTCCAAATTGAAAGTATTTGCAGACGACAATTTAAATATAGCTCAAATGATGAAACTTGTCTTTGATAGAGTAGAAAACATTGTGGGAAAAGGAGAAAATGGTGCTTACCAGCATTTTCTCCTTTTCCCAAAATGTTTTCAAAAGGCTTCTTTCTAGAGGTCGTTAAAAGTTGGGATAGTGTGGTAATGGGTTAAAGCAGAGAAAGACACTTTTTAACCCTTGGGCTGCTATGAGCGACTTACTGACTTTTTGAAGACAGCATGGATCAAAATCAGTCTGCACATATTGTGGAGTCTGATCCTGGATCTGTACTGTCCCCTAAGTATATCTCATACACCTTTTGTCTGCTTTCATTCTTTAACCCATTACCACACAATCCCTACTTTTGATGCCCCTGAGAAAGAAGCCTTTTGAAAACACTGTGGAAAAGGAGAAAATGCTGGTAACCAGCATTTTCTCCTTTTCCCACAGTGTTTTCTACCCTTCCCAGAACGAATTTCAATTTTTCAGTCATTTATTTTGTCGTCTGCAAATGCTTTGAATTTGGACCAGTCTAAAATTTTTCTCGTGTGGTAATGGGTTAAGAGCTTAAATTTTGTCATTGAGTATAGAGTTTAACTGATAAATAAGGACAGGACAATCTGGGTCACCAACTATTCTTAAGAGCTTTCCAAGTCTCATTCACTAGAATTTTCAAAATTTGAAAGTAACACAGCTTCTGATTAGATAAACCTAAGTTTGTTTAGCTTTCATAAGGTAAAAGTAAAGGACAGGTAGTTTCAAAGATGATGTTAGAAACAAAAGTTAATGCACACATAAATGCAGCTATGCACAAAGGCACAATGGACTCAGGGCCATGACATAAACTTGCTGACCAACTGCCAGTTGGTCATTCGATATAACATATGGAGTTAGATGAGTCTTGCATCATGGGAAAAACGGACATTCAGCAGAACATTTGCATAAAGTATTGTCTCCCATCAGCCTTTACAATCCATCCAGGCTTATTTGAAACGAAATTATGTTATGAAATCATCTGTTTTACACAAGTCTACGGTAGGAGAAATTCTCCGATAGTCGTAAAGCACTGTTTCAAATTGGTCTTCCCAGGCTAAGAGACCACACTTTTTGCAAATGTCTGTACGTCCCTTTTTGGGTATTGCAACCCACATACAGACAACTGACAGCAAAAGAAATGAACTCTACCTTCTTGAGGGTTTGACTCTTCTTGCTGACCCACAGGGCCTGTGTGACGCTTAACTATGGGCTTCTTGTTATAAATGTCACTGTTATCCTCACTGTTAGACCATGGCTGTTTCTTGGGCTTTGGTGGTCCATCATTCTGGAACAAAAATGTATTTCTAGAAATATGTTAGCTAAAGCCCCATTTAAGTCATTATTTATTACTTCTAGACCAGAAATTTGCAGCAGACAACTTCAAAAACATCCTTGCGAAATGCTTGTTTATGTTGGAGTTTATCACCATTTTAACAGCTTCAGTCATATGGCACTCATTGGATCTATACTTTCCTCACGGCGGGGAATCACGTGACACAACAACAACAACAATGACAGTTATTTGAAAAAATTCCCCAACTTCAGGTAAGAAAATCTTCAATAATTCCGTTAATACATGACCGATTGGAATTTGGTTTGAAGCAGAGAAGGCGGAAGGACTCTGGGGATTTGCTTGATGTGTTAGATTTTTTAAACAACGCCTGATAAAAAAGTTATTGACAAGCAAACAAAATTTTCACCCTGGATAATTTGTTTGCTCGTCAATAACTTTTTTATCAGGTGTTTTTTAAAAAATCTAACACATCAAGCAAAACCCCGGAGTCCTTCCACCTTCTCTGCTTCAAACCAAATTCCAATCGGTCATGTATTAATGGAATTATTGAAGATTTTCTTACCTGAAGTTGGGGAATTTTTTCAAATAACGGTCATTGTTGTTGTTGTTGTGTCACGTGATTCCCCGCCGTGTTTCCTGGCTGTCTAACACTAGTACTGACACAACTTTCTTTCCAAGCCGCTAAATACTTTTTTTTCAAATGCATGTGATAGGCAAAAAATTCAGTATAAAGAAAATTTGCCTCAACTGGGTATAGAACCCAGAGCTACCAAGTCACCAGTCAGATTTGTTGACCACTGAACTACCAAGCCGGACAGATCCTTGCGAAATGCAGATAGTTAAATCATGTTGCTGATCAAATGTTTCTGGCAATATTTTCTACCATTTTAACCCTTTACCACACAGTCTCAACTTTTAACACCTCTGTGAAAGAAGCCTTTTGAAAACATTTTGGGAAAAGGAGAAAATGCTGGTAATCTTTCAATTAGTCACGCTTATTTTGTCATCTGCAAACGCTTTCGAATTAGACAATCCTAAAATATTGTTGTTTAGTAAGAAGTTAGACAAATCCCATCATTTTAGCCACACAGAATTTGTATGCCTGCACATGATTTAACCCATTACCACACAAACACGGCTTTCAACGACCCTGAGAAAGAAGCCTTTTGAAAACATTGTAGGAAAAGGAGAAAATGCTGACAACCACCATTTTCTCCTTTTTTCCACAATCTTTTCCATCCTGTCAGAAAATAAGCTCAATTGTGTCAATTTCAATTTTTTACTGGAGATGTTTTGAATAAGGGAGCTTCTAAATTTTGTCAAGTTGGAAAGGTTTAATTGTAGTAGCCCTTAACTTTTTACCACACAATCCCGATTTTTAACGACTCCTGCGGAAGAGGCCTTTTGAAAACATTAAGGGAAAAGGAGAAAATGCTGGTAACCAGCATTTTCTCTTTTTCCCTCAATGTTTTCTTACCTATCAAAGACAAGTACCGTTACTGGAGACACGTTTGAATTGTCATCTGCAAATGCTTTCAATTTGGACAAGTTTTCATTTTCATTGTGTGGTAAAGAGTTAAAACAGGCTTTACTGCATATTGTTTCTTCAATCTACGAATAAATTGTCACAATTTCATTTAAATCAAAGTAACAGTAGTTTACCAAAAGTAAACAAGGCCAGTGTTGAAATGCATTTGAATTTAACCCATTACCACACAATCCCTATTCTTGACGACTCTGACAATGAAGCCTTAAGAAAACATTGTGGGAAAAGAAGAAAATGCTGGAAACCAGCACTTCCTCTTTTTCACCCAATGTTTTTTACCCTTCATACAACAAATTTCAAAATTTTAGTCACTTATATTTTGTCGACCGCAAATGCTTTCAATTTGGAGAAACCTAAAATTTTGTAGTTTTTTGGTAATGAGATAAATCATACCATTTAAAAGAATGGATATTATTGTGGAGATGATATTCTATTCTAAAGTCAGTCCAAGTGTTACTTGCTTGCAGTGAGATTCATTTAAAAACTAGATTAAAATTTGCCATGTCACTCTTTCTTTTGTTTACTCTTTGTGTGATTTTATAGTTATTCTTATGCCTGCCACTAACACTTGGATGGATCACACAGTGTTGTGCCTAGGCCAAAATTTTTGGGGGACACAGGTGTCCCCCTACCTTAATTTCAAGGGGACACTAGAAAAATCTAGGGGACACATTTCATACTTCCATCCGACTCTTGTAATCACGGAAATTTTATGAGCCAATTTTTCTGAAATTTTCTGTCCTTTTTCTTCCTTGTCCCGGAGGTCGAAGAAGCCGATGGTTCAGTATCTGCGCCGGTAGATGTTGACTGATCACCGTCAGAATCAGCTGACGCGATCAATTCCGGGTTTTCAACAGTCCTCTGTGATTCAATTTCGTCTGCAACTTTTCTATTTTTAACATTTCCCGACATAAAGTCGGTCAACCCCATCTGGCGTTTTGCCATATTGTTTTATTGACAACAGTAAGACTGGTTTAAATATCGGATATCCCTAAGCGACTTTATCTAGGTAAATTCCGCGGTCACAGGTGCAGGTGTCTACCGTAATTAACGCAATGTATGTAAATACCGAAATGGACTCCAGATAAGGAAAATTCGTCGGATTTTCGTGAGCGCGCCCGACATCTCGCAATGGCTTAAATTTTAAGGGACATTGTTGAAAAAAATGCGGGAATCCCGCAATCCCGCGGCCTAGGCACAACACTGATCACATATAATAACATTGTCATTTTCACAGTATTCTCTATACCTTTAGATGGTAGGACTGGAACTTGACCAGACAATCCCGGATTAAAACAACCCTTGAAGAGAAACCATCCAAAGAGAAGCCTTTTGAAAACATTGTGGAAAATGGAGAAAATGCTGGTAACCTGCATTTTCTCCTTTTCCCCCAGTGACTTTTACTCTATCAAGAACAAATTCTGCCATTTGAGCTATCTTCAATATGCTTCAAATATGGACCAGTCTAAAATTCTGTCGTTTGGTCAAGACTTAAATGCATTTCAACACCTACACTAATATTTTTGCCCCTCTTGGGCCTTTAACTTACACACATCAATACTGGTTCAAGCCCAACTAGTACATCTTTAACCTCCAGGCATGCAAGAAATCCCATTTTTTTTATGTGTTTTATTTTACTTTCACTCAATCCATCTTAATTTGTCAAACTGGATTCTCACTTGATGCAAATTCCTGCCCTGATAAGAATCAACTCAATTTTAAATTAACCCATTACCACACAATTCCTACCTTTGTCCAAATCAAAAGCATTATTTTTGCAGATGACAAAACAAAAGTGACAGAAAATTTGAAATTTCTTTTGTGAAGGGTAGAAAACATTGTGGAAAAAGGAGAAAATGCTGGTTACCAGCATTTTCTCCTTTTCCTACAGTATTTTCTCAAGGCTTCTTTCTCAGGGTCGTCAAAAGTAGGGATTGTGTGTTAATGGGATAAAATGTGCATGCTACAATTTTCACCAAAAAATCTTATTTCATTTAAAATCCCAATAATATACTCATGTACACAAAAAGTATCAACATATGATACATGCTCAGCCTTTGTTACTTTTTCCTTGATGTTTTCACAACTAGAAAAGAAGCAATTGCAATAAAAATAATCACTGATACTGTAAATCAAAAGCCCATGCAACAATTTCTAACACGAAAATGCATGTTCAAGCCCACTTCTCTGTTTTCATACACAGAAACAGTTCAATTCAAAACAACTTTTTATCTATTTCCTATTGATGGTATTCATGATATTTTATCGAAATCTGAAAGTTTATAATCCTGTCATGCTTTCTGAAAAATATGAAAGGATTTTCAAATCTCTGTGTCTATGAATAGTTTATTTTGATGAGTATAAATTCAAATTGCCACAAGAAACTCTCCTCTCAAGATTGAACGAGTCAGGTGTAAAAGACAGTCTTTCAACTGTAACCTATTTGGACTTAACCTCTTCACAAAGTGCTTGAAAACCTTTTTCTTGAAATACCTCTTATTTATAGAGGTTGGTCAGTGTAGATCTTAGATAGATCTACAATTAGTACAGTCTCATCTTGATCTACAAAATCAATTTTTTGCCCATACTAAACAACAACAAATTTCAGATTCATCAAAATCAGGAAAACATTAATTTTGCAGAGATCAATTTGGTTCAAGATATGGGAAATATTCTTAAGGTGGCCCTTTAGATTTCGGGACGAAAATTTTACAAAAATGCAAAAAAATCATCTTTATACTCCCATAGCCTTTTAATTTGCCTTCATAAAACCCCAGTAGTCGAAAACCAATCCGATAACACAAGAAATTAGAGGTTTATTACAGACCAGTATGACACCAACGGGAGACACGTTCTCTTTTTAGATTATCAATTCTCTCATTTAAATACAGGAAAACACAGACAGTCTCAAACATCTGTCCGAAGAAGACATTATGAAAAATAATTATTACATGTTTGTTATGTAATGGAATTTAAGCCTTATCAGTCACATGCCAGGCAATGCTTTATTGATTTTTGGCGCGAAATCTAGAAATAGCTTAAGAGGCTATATATCCTTTTAAGGGAATATCACCTAAAAAAATTTTTTTGTAATTTTATGGTTCTTAATTATTGATGATTTGTATTGTTTTTTTCATATAAATTTCAATGATATACATATTTTTCAATTTGGTATGATGTGAAAATTCTAAATACCTACCTTTAAACTTCCAATTTTAACTCTTTACCAAACAACAAAATTGAAGGCATTTGCAGACAACAAAATAAATGCCAATCAAAGATTGAAATGAGATTGCGAAGAGTAGAAAACATTGTGGGAAGAGGAGAAAGCAAAAGGCTTCTTTTGTTACCGTCGTCAAAAGTCAGGATATTGAGTGGTAAAAGGTTAAGGCAATTTTTCCAAAAAGTAAAATATAAACTGCAAATTTTCCTTTTTCATACCTTTTCTAGTATCACAAGGTCACTAACATTGGGAATGTATACGCTTTAATCAACAGCAGGGTAGGACATAACCCAAGTCTCAATACTGCACAAGCACTAACATAGAAGGCAAGGGCCAACAGGTCAAATTTTTAAGTCCATGGAGAGATACCTGTACTACAAAAAAAATTCTTCTCTAATGAGGGTGGTAAGGGGTTTAAAAAATGTATGTAAACGCCTCCCTTTTTGCCCAATTATGTACAATTCAACTTATCTGATTAGCTAAATAAATGAGTATTAATGTGTGACTATTCTTTGTCTTTTAACCGTTTTTTAACAGTTTTATTGATCTGTATGGCTATTCAATAAATAGCTTCATTGACCAAAAACAACTCAAGCGACACATTTTATAGAACTTACAAGTCTTAGAGTTAATCTTTTATCTTTTACCCTTTACCAAAGAATCCTGATATTTCAAGCATTTACTCCTTTTACCACAGTGTCTGAAAGCCAGATTTCACAGAGTTGTTAGGACTCTGGATTATGTGATAAAAGGTTAAAGTAGACAAGTAAGGAAATTCAGTGAGTATTAGGAAATTTCTTTTTCTCAGTCTTCAATTGGGATAAGCTTGCACTTGCAACCTGTTACACACTTGAATAAAATCCACCTCCCATTGAATAATAACAAGCAATCTAAAGCTTGTACTAGCAATATGTTACAGTACAGTACAATGTTGGGACATGCATAGAAATAATAGATCTACACAATAAGCCAGGAGACTATAATATCATTTTAAGTCCTAAAACCCTTTTACCATGTGTCTCCAAATAAAAGCTTCCATCTTCGCAAGCCAAGGCTGACAATTTGCTATGCTTCTCTACATGTACCCTTGGCAGATTGATCTAGGTTTTTACATTCCCCTGATACGCTTTTTCATTAGATGCAGCCAGCTCTAACTGCAACAAATGAAATCGCTGGTAGCATTTCATCTTTGATAAAAACAGACCAAGTGGCTACCTTTCAAATAGAAGATAAACATGGAAACCCACATGGATATCTGCTCATCACTTCATGTCTTTTTGCAAGTGGTTTGTAAAACGATATTTCTTTGGCTTTTAGAAATATGTAAAGGGGGGTAATAACCAGCATCCAATAGAGGGCCCATCGCAGGAATCTCGAAATCGGGCTTTATCAGCCAAGGTACATGCAAGATCCACGTAGTGATCGTAACCTTGGCTCGCAAACAGGGTTCCCGCTGGGCTTCGCATTTGGCCCTATTTGCGATAAATTTTTAAATCTGGCGCAAGAAAATCCTGATTGGCTAAAATGACTGGCGCCGATATTTCTCCTATCGAGGTGCCGTACATTTTGACATAGTTCCCTTCACCGAATTGCATGGATGAATGACCGCTAATTCATCGATAAAATTAAGTTAGCAGGAATAAATTACGGCATCAACGTAATCCACATTAATTTACAGATCGGTAACATTTACATCTGGATATCCAAATATACGTACACTTCCGATAACATAAACTTCCGGCTATTCTCAGTTACTTTGGGAAAACTGTAAGAAAATGAAAGTATCGAAGACCTGAGTCCCATATAACTCGTGAAAATTTCTCAACGTCAAAATTAATCATAATCGCAGTAGAATCGATAGATTCTGTTCCGAAATGCCGACCGCGTAGGCACTGACTAAAACCCGGACGGTCATGTTATCATCGTCCTCGAAGTTTTCTATACGTGTCTTTTCCAGCATTAATTGCCCAACTTTCGAAAAACTTGTTCGGTTTTTAACATTTTAACTTACGAATGTTTCAAAATGTAAAAAGTTCCCTCATGGACATTTTTTCTAGATCTAGAAATTTCTCTAAATGAACAATTTCTACTTTTGTAACATTTTTTCTCATGTTGACATTGTTGTTTGATTTGTACTATTTAGACCTCTATCTGTTCAATAAAAGTCTCTCTTTAAAACTTTGTTACAACAGGAGAAATGGTCATCAATAACCTATTTCTGCTTTTGTCACAGTGGTTTTTCAAATTTCAATGTCAGATCTACCAGTACTTAAACTTAATACATAATGATTTGTCACTGTTAACAAAACTAAGTTTTGGAATTTTGGAATATATTTACACAATCAACATAGATACAAGTAATTAAATCAGATAAAAACAAATGTTTTCTTGTTTATAGTATTGCTCCTGACACAACCATGCAATGACAACTTAAAGACCGATCCTTTAAAGACCGATCCTTTGTGATCGTGTTTTTTCATGGAGTAAAATTCTCATTGATAGTTTGAACAGACCTAGATAGGACTGCATATTGGTGTCTTCTGATCTAGAACTTTTCCAACTGTCAATCATGTTACAAATACGCACTGAAACACACAACGAGTTGATGATAAGCAAACCAAAAGGAAACTACACTCTGTTTTAATTTATTATAAGAATGTTCCTCATTAAACAATCAAAGGACTGAAAGTCCTGAAAAGCGGATTTGTTGAACAGTTTCAAGCTATTTGGTGTGATGTGAAAAATCTAAATACCCACCCTTTAAACTATTTTCTCCTGTTCCAACAGTGTTTTCAATTATATGAGTAAACTGTAGTTCATTTACAGGTATCGTTTTCTTTTGTCTGCAGATGCATTTAACTCTTTCCATATTATAGGCAACACCAGAAGCTTTGATGGACAGTGTGGGTCAAGATCAGACTGCACAGAACATGCAGTCTGATCTCTGATCTCCACTGTTCCCTGCTTCATTGTAGAACCATGACTGAATTGTTTCTTGATCTTGCAGAAGAAATGTATTTTTAGCCTTTGAGACAATGCAATTAATTTGTTTAGTAGTGAAAGCGTTAAAGTGCCTAAAACTTGTCATATGCGACAGTAATGAACAATGAAATGGCATTAATTTGATTACCATATTTGATTAAAAAACAAGAAGTACCACAACTTATGCATAGATGATTGACGTAGACTAACCTGAACAAGCTTATAAAATTAACTCCCATCTAAATGTGGATCTGGGGTCCTGCATAGCTCACTAGTAAAGTGTAGGACTTGTTACCTGATGGCCCAGCCTCATTTGATGCACAATGTTTTTTTCTGCAAGAGTGTCCTTAGGCAAGAAAATGCAGTGGCCTAGCCTAGTCCATGTACTACTTAAAGCCAGACATACAGAAATAAGCTAGTTGTAGCAGTCATATGAATGAAATAATGTTGAAAGTGAGAGTAAACATCATTCAATTAATAAAATGTGGATCTAACATTGGCCTGCAAGGTTAACTTTCATCTAACATTTCTGTCAGCCTCACAAAATGTAGCTGTTTAGTCTTATTAAACATTGGTAGACCAACATATTTTCAGTTTTCATTCTTACTTAGGTAAGACCTGTGTAATGGAAAACAGCTATTTCCACTAAAATATCATCCTGCAAAATTAGCTATAGTAAAAAATAAGTATTATTGAACTACTTTCACTGATTCATTTTTTTCATTTTTTCCTTCTTTGAATTATCATTTGTAAATCTAAAACCACTATATTCTCAATTCAAAAAGAGATAATAATTACCTCCCTTTTCAGAAAACTAACAAAAGTATCAAAAAATAATTTCAAGACAGGCATAAATGGAATTTCTGATCCGTTAGAAATGTGCAAAAATATCATTTCTGCAAAAATCCTTATTTATCCTTATTTATCATCCAGTTAGAATATTCACCGGAAGTGCATTACACAGGTCTTACCTTAACTCTACAACACAATCCCGAGTTAACAACTGTGTGAAAGAAGCCCTTTGAAAACAGTGTTGGAAATGGAGAATATGCTAGTAACCAGCATTTTCTCCTTTTTCTACAATGTTTTCTACCCTATTGAAGACATATTCCATCATTTGAGCGACATTAGAATTGTTGTCTGCAAATGCTTTCAGTTTGGACATGTCCAAAATTTCATTGTATGGTAAAGAGTTAAGTCATTTTCCCCCATCCCATTTCACCATTAAGGATACAAGGTAAGTGTTTCAATATTATCCCATTTTGAAGGATGTTCAGAAAAAAGAAATTTTGAAACAACTTATCCAATTGGCTGAGCTGTTTTTTGTCTGAGACATTGCTTTAAATCAGATTGAAAATATTAAGAGATCAGCCTAGGGTTTGTAAACATGTGAGCTTATATAGATACACTAGACATAATGATTCTATCATTCTTTTCTATAGCATTTTAAGCATTTCTAAATCCATCATTGTTCATCATTATGCAAGACTCTTTTAAAAGATTGAAACTTCTGTACTCAAACATTAAGGTTTTGATTTTTACAGTAGCATTTTACAATTCTAGCCTAAGCACAACAATTTCTAAACTTTTATATGGTTGGTATTATCATATAGACAGCAAACAATTCAAATCTAAAATAGTGAGCCAATGAGAATGGAATTTTACTATATTAGGCAGTCTGATCTTACTCTACCAGTACACCTGTTACAAACTATTACAGACTGTCTTCATTCTGAGGTATAAAGCATGCATTGTTTTGAAACTAGTATGGTTTAGTTAAAAAAAAAAAACAATACATGAGTCCTCTCTGGGTAAAAGAAACAGTGGTATTTTGTATGTAAGTTTTTACTGAAAGCACATTGTCCTTTCCATAACTCTTTAAACATGGTATCCTTTCAAGGTTCCTCTTAATTACAACACAACTTCAAACTATTAATTTAGAAATGAAATACAAAATCAAACTGGTAACAATAATTTGATTGTTCAGGTAGAATAATTTCTTCTTTTCTTTCATAAGAATGTTCTTGGTTTCATTCCTGAACTCAAAAATGTTTTGTAATAGTCTGAGAGGTGAAAACTAAGTGATGTGTTCAGTAATTTCTAAGATTTAGACCATGTGCAATTCATGAATATTGAATGTACCTTTCTTCTTTAAATAAATTAAAATTTACCTTGTATCTTTATAAAGAAACAAGTCAAGAAAAGTAATGATTGTACAAAAGAAAGTAAGGTCAACTCATGCAGTGTCACAAAATATTAACTTGAAACCTTCAAGAATAATTTGATGGGGACTATTTTCTGGTTATCAGTAACTACTAGTGTCAACACTATTTCAGTCTTACAGTGACAACAATTCATCCATTTCTGTACCTTTTCGGTTTTACTTGGGCTAGGCTGGTTCTCTGCAGTGTCTTGCCTATGGGCATTCTACAAAATCCTAGCATCTAGAAGAGGATAGAACCTGTGATAATCCATAAGTGGTCAAAACTGGTCAATAGTGGTCGACTTGTACAGGTCATTTGGAAATTTTAATGGTCAGATGAGTTTTAAAACGGCAGTTAGGCTAATTTGGGATAATTTGTGTGTGGATTTTTTCCCCTGATAAGTTGATTTCATCAATGTGAAAGAGAGGGGTGGAGAAACTGTTTTGTCCCTGCCAAGGATACTCATCAGCTGGCTTTTGCCACTTTTCCAAACTGTTTTGAAGTTCCTAATAAGGTCTTTAAGTTTCATGTTTGACACCCAAGTAATTGCTTGATGATAAGATATTATCATGACTACTTACAAGTCATTATTTCATGCTTTAGGAATAAAGCCTGGTGTCAAGGATAATACCCCAAAATAGGGACACATAATTTGTCCCTTTGGTAATTTGATTTAACTCTTTACTAGATGACAAAATTGTAGGCTGTTCCAAATTGAAAGCATTTGCAGATGACAGAATAAATGTGACTGAAAAATTAAAATCTTGAAAGCATTTGCAGACAACAGAATAAATGTGACTGAAAAATTAAAATTTGGTTTGGGATGGATACAAAAAAACATTGTGGGAAAAGCAGAAAATACATTTTCTCCTTTTCCCACAATGTTTTCAAAAGGCTTCTTACTCAGGGTCATTAAAAGTCGGGATTGTGTGGTAAAGAGTTAGGCCACACCAAACTGAGGTAGAAAGGGCCAACTTTCAACCTTTAACTGTTTTGACGGCACTTTATAGATGTAGGAAGACACTTAAATGTACCTCAAAGACATTGATGTATCCCAAACTATTGTTTATTAAATCAGTTAATGCCTTCTTCATGTGTACCTCAAAATTCCTATACATTTTATATTAATAACAAACCTGCATATTTCACATGTTTGTCTATGAATGACTGCTTTTCAGCAATTTAACATGAGAGGTGGAGGGGGAGAGAGAGAGAGAGAAAGAGAGAGAGAGAGAGAGAGAGAGAGAGCGTGTGTGTGTGTGTGTAGAAACATTATCTAACATGTAAGAAATGATAATCGACAAAAATTGTTTGCTTAAAAAAATGACCTCTATGCAGGTTCAATAAAGAGAGTCATTCTGACAACCTCTTCAGTTGACCAGCAATACTGTCTTTTGAATTATGATCAAATAAACAAGTGCCTTATTAATAAAAACTATGATACTGATGATAATATAATAATAAACCTTCATGTACAGCTTTTAATATTAATTTAGAAACCAGACAGGTATGCATGTAAGCCAGTGAAATTAATCAACCAACTCAACCACCCCAATCAACCACAGCAATCAACCACTTGTGACCAGTATTGACTGTTTATAACCGGTTAAAGCTGCCAGGCTGGTCAATACTCATATTGACCTGCTCTTTGCCAACCTTGCACACTATATATTAACTAAATCATTGCAAATATGTGCAGAAAATACCTGTTGTAGCATTATGAGCTACTTGAAATTAATATTTGTACACTGGTATAACTGTTATTTATTACATCTAATGCATTTTTGAGTGAGTCCATTTTCATGGTCTTATGAAAAGACTTAACCCTTCCCCAAACGACAAATTTTGGACCCTTCCAAACCAAAAGAGATGACAATATTAGATTAGAAATAAATGGCAGAAAGTTCTCAAAAAGGGTTGAAAACACTGTGGGAAAAGGAGAAATTGTTTTCAAAAGACTTTTACTGCAGACATGTAAAAACCAGGGCTTGTTTGGGAAAGGGTTAAAATCATCACACATCACAGGGCAGAAAATAGTCCTTGTTTTAAATATGTGAATCCAAGCCCTTGGTAGAACTGAAGGTACTTTTGCAGCCAGAATGGATGAAGATCACACTCAGTGTGACATATTGCCATGCAGAGTAAAAAATGACTTTAACATAACTAAATTAAAACTTTCAAGTTGAATGTACAAATCCAATTATTGCTATTTTGAAGTTAATCCTTTGGGAAAAATACTTTCTATAAGGCAGTATGGATCAAAGATCAGACTGCACTTTTGTGCAATCTGATCATAATCAACACTGTCTGCAAAAGGTCCTTGAGTAGCACTTATCAGCCTAAGGGCTAATGGCATTGGGTCACTCTATAAAAGTTTAAAAACTATATAGGCATACTTTCACGCTAAGGTTTGAATTACATAAAACACAGTCACTGTCTTAAATATGGGCTGAGCTGCACTTCATAATAAGAATTTAGATAAGTAAAAATAGTTATATAACTTGCTCTTTAAATGCACTTCTAATTCACAGGATCAGAAATATATCAAAGATGTCAAATCTATATGTCTAAAAGTATAGATGCATTTCTGTACATCCTTTGTCATAAATTATCTACTAACTCGGCATTTTTTTTTTTTGCCGAAATGTCACAAAATAAAATTCAAGGTATCAGAGGGACTAAAAATGGAGTTTTACATCTTGAAGGCAAATTTGAAGCCTATCTGAGTCCTTTAGGATTCACGTTAGTGGATGTCTAGTTCACTGAGAAGGACACGATTTTCCATCAAAAACCTTCAGTTAAATTCGTGTCACGGTTCGTACTTGATCGGGGCCGTTTGTAAATAAAATATTTCTTACCGTCGATGACAAGAGAGAAATATTGGTTCCAAGCTTTTATGCTACAGGAATCATAAAAATCGAACATTTTTTTATACACTGCACGATCTCCATACTATCAAAAGTTCTGCAAAAATGTTTCAAACAATTCGGAAATTCATCGAGAGCGTCATACGAGTGGCAACAACTAGGTTAGGTCGACTTCATGGGTTCTGTATATTCGTTATCGATAGGTCTTTTAATTATTTATGGCCAAATTCTAGCTGGCTCCCTGAACAGTGAACAATTTTTTAAATAAGAAATGGTTGAAAATGTGATTTTATCGGGGAAAAATTGCTTAATCTCCTTATTTATTTGGCAGCGGACGATACAAGTTGTGAATGAAAGTTCTTGAATGAAAACGAGGGCAGTGTAAATAATGTTCATACGCTACATTTTGAAAAATACAAGAACAAACTTTGTTTTAATATTTAAAGTAATTTAGATTGACTATTTTTTGAGATTTGGTTTTGGTGAAATTTCGATAAAGAAATTAACCTTAATTTGTATGGTTTGTTCAGGGTCAGAATTGATCTGCTTTGTAGATCTGAGTTATAAGCCTATAAATCAGCCATGCAAAACTGAAAGTAAGCGCGCATGCGTCGTTACGGATGATGTATTTGGTTCCGGTCAAAACGATCACAGTAAGCGGATTTGCTATAGCAAATCCGCTAAAAATTGAATATTTTGTAAGTGTATATGGGTCAGAGGCCTAAATACTTGAATAAAGATATTCATTAATTGATTTCAAGATTGGCACCAACTGGTTCCAATTATTTCAATTTGGCGCAAACTTTTCTCATGTGGCGAAAGTGATGGCGCAAGAAAAAAAGGAGCCAGAGGAAACCCTGGCAAAGATGAAAACCTTCGAGCGATATGCAAAACATAAATAGGGAGCCTTCATTTTGTACCCAATAGGCAAAGCAAAAAGTCTGTCCATTTTTTTTTTTTAATTTTTTTGTCTGTTTTAGTGACTCTTAGGGGAAGTATCAATCAAATCAGAAAAAATGTTCATCAAATTCTTCAAATATTGTCAAATATTGTCTTGCAAATCTTCAATATATGATCAGAATATGTGCAAAGTTGCAATACAGTTGAAGGAAAACTGTTGGTGGAGTTTGCAAAATAAAATTACTAATATTTTGTACAGTCCGACACACAGACAGACGGAGACACGGACAGACAAACTGATTCCAGTATACCCCCAAAAACATTCGTTTTGCAGGGGTATAAATGAGTTATGAAGGTGTTCAATCCTTGATTTGGAAAAACAGTCATTTTCAATTTTGTGACCTAAATGGTGGACATTCTACCTTTTTTGAGAACTATCTGCCATTTTCTCAAAATCTAAAATTGTCGTCTACAAATTCTTTCAGTTTGGGAGAGTTCAAAGTTTGTTGTTTGGGAAAGAGTTGAAACTGGAGAACTGACCACCCTGCTCATTCTCTACACAACCTTGCTGTTAAAATCACGAGTCTAGATTCCAAAAAATACTTGTTTTCTCTTAGACATTGAGGATGGAAATAACATTAAAATCAGCAGGTCTGTGACATGTGATGTTTAATTTTTACAATGCAACTTGATTTCTCTATAGTTCCAATGCAGATAAGAGTCATATTCAAAAACGACTTAATCCTGTAGTCAGTCAACCAGTGACTGCCTATTGTTGGTTGTAATCACTTTGAATCGCTGCCAAACTACAATCAACAATATAACTGCCCAAAATCTATATTGGAAATATCGAAGACATACAAGTCAGACATGGCTTTGTAATGTCATTGATAAATATTGTCCTTTTGCCCAATTCAGCATATTCATTTGTCATTACAGTGCATTATACAATCTATTATATCCATGGAAAAGGCAGTGGTTGAAAACATTGTGAGAGAAAGAGTAAACATAGTTGGTTTGCTTCTGCTCTTTTTTCCAAGACGCTCTTCTGTCCATTGAAAAAAGAATGCTTCCATTTGGTAGATATTAATTTTGTGCTTTAACTCTTTACCAAACAACAAAATTTTAGACTGGTCTAAATTGAAAGCCTTTGCAGACGACAAAACGAATGTGCCTAAAGAATTGAAATTTGTTTCCAGCTGGGTAGAAAACATTGTGGGAAAAGGAGTAAATGCTGGTTACCACAATGTTTTCAAAAGGGTTAACTCTTTATCACACAATCCCGACCATGAGAAAGGGGCCTTTTGAAAACATTGTGGGAAAAGCAGAAAATGATGGTAACCAGCATTTTCTCCTTTTCCCACAATGCTTTCTGCTCTATCAAAAAAAAATGGTGTCACTTTTGCCACCTTTAATGTGTCGTCTGCAATTGCTTTGAATTTAGACATGTCCATAATTTTGTTGTTTAGTAAAAAGTAATAACCATGTACCATACCCCCAACCACCAGTCGCCAGTCAGATTTGCTGACGGCGGAGCTGCAAGCTTGGCCACAGAGGTGAAGTATAATGACTAAAATTCTGGTAGAAGTGTACAAGAAAAAGTTACAAACTAAATAATGCAGGGTTGGGCAGTATGGTTAATTGTATGTTTTAATTGTGGAGAAGATACTTGAAATAAAAGTTTAAGAACAAACACACACTGATGCAAAGATGGACTCACAGACACACAGAACAACACAGAGCCATGACAAAAGCCAATGGAGATAAAAAAAATGGTGAGAAAAAGAGAACAATGCTTGTTACATGTACCAACATTTTCTAATTTTCCATCAGTGTTTTCAAAAAGTCTCCTCCTCTGGGTAATATTAAAACCCTTTACCAAACATGCCCATCTTTTAGCAAGCCTAAGTAAATGATGGTAACATTTCCTCCTTTCTCATAATTTAACCCATTACCACACAATCCCTACTTTTGACGCCCCCGAGAAAAAAGCCTATAGAAAACATTGTGGGAAAAGGAGAAAATGCTGGTAACCAGCATTTTCTCTTTTTCCCACAATGTTTTTTACCCTTCACAAAACAAATTTCAAATTTTGAGTCACTTTTATTTTAGAGTTAAAGAGTCCCTTCCAAAGACAAATCACATCACTTCAGCTACATTTGTCAGTTTGGAAAAATTTAAACAGTTAAACACACTGTTTCACACTTGATTTGAAGCCTAACTTATTACCAAAGTTAAAGACTACCCATAGAGTACTGAGAATGGGAGTCTTAAACACCTTTACAGTTTGCCCTACTTTCTAAACCAATGAAAACGCCGGATTTCGTTCAAAACTGCTGGATTTAATTCCATACAGACTCAATATGTTGCAATATGTTATTAAATGGTTGACCTATATACAGTTGTATCCCGATTAACGAGAAGCTCCGCCCACAGTATTTTAGCTGGTCCTTGTAGAGTAAATACCAATCTAATGCATACACTGTAGTAAAAGGGGCGGGGATTATTCCAAGTAATTGCATCATCGCCAAAAAAGTGACGTAATTTCCACGTGAATATCGGGACTAAATAACTCGTACTTGGCCACCTGGTATTTAACCCTTTACCAAATAACCTTTGGTTTTGACTACCAGGCTGGGAAATTTGGCTTGGGTCCAATTTGAAACCGTTTGCAGACAACAACTTGGTACTTGCTCAAATTAAAGGATTTGTCTGTGGAAAGAAAAAAAAGAGATATAGCAGGAAAGGAGAAAATGCTCCTTACAAGCAATTTCTCCTCTACCCGCAATGTTTTCACGCGCCTTCTGCCTCAGGGCAGTAAAAAAGAGGGCTTATCTGGTATGAAGCAGATCCTTGACAATGAGCCACTTTAGAGGGACATGGGTGTTTATTGTACACACTTGTGTTAGCAACACGTCGCCTTTGTCGGGGAAAATAAATTCTTTATAAAATTCCTCGTCTTCAACCGGTTCAAAGCATGCATCCATTGCTGAATCTATCGCTTCAAAGAGCATGAAATTCGGCAGTTTCCGTACCTACATCTAATCTCGCCCGTAAAGCGGCCGTTTACATTTGAACTGCGAGTCACATGATCTTATACAATGGCGGGCCAATGTGATTCGTTTAGCAACGACTTAACGACCTCAATGAAGTTATTCACATCTGTGTATCTGTCGGTTAAAACTTCAATCGAAATTGATAAAAAAAATTAATGTAGATCTACGAATTGTTTGTCGAAATATGGTTCGAAAGATTTCGATAAAAATTTAAAACCCAAGTTTTCTTTTGGAAGAGGAGCCTGACAATTTTCAGAACGGTATACCGGCGTATTTCCGAGTGTACCGATCTGCTGCATATCAATCCACTAGATACAGACGAGGGATATGATGGCTACCATCACCCGTGATATGCCGAATGAGTCCGACTGCAGACAATTGTCCTGAAACTAGTTCAAGGACAACCTGAGTAACAGTTTTAACGCCATACGACTGAAAACGCACGTACGTACAACCGTCAATCAAAAGAGGCGTGTCGAACTGAGCTTTCTGTCGTTCTTGTATGGCTCTTTCCACCAATTCTTAGCTGTCAGTCAATTAGAAAGTAGGGCAAACTGTAAGTTAGTTATTGATCATATATTTCATTTGTATGAAACTAAATCGTTGGTCGGCTTCGCCTCCCTCCGATTTAATTCCATACAAATGAAATATATGATCAATAACTTATACTTATTTCTCACTGAAAATGTTCATTCTCTTTCTTAATTATTAATATCTACCATACTTGGGGCTAAGGAAAAAGCTTTGCCTGAATAAAGTTAGGCCATAGTTTAAACAAACTTCTACTTTGAATACATAGCATAATCGAAAAACGCAGGTTCTTTTCTTATTTGACATGCAAGAGTATATAGTATACAAACAGGCGAGGTCTTTGTTGATAAATTAGGAATAAAACACAAAATACCTGAATGCAAATATTTGGAGTGCTGATCAATATATTCATATACTTCATGAACTTTATTTTTTGGATAGATCTTGATTCAAGAACATTTACAATCTTGTACATGTTGCTTACAATTTGACTCGTCATAGACAGAAAAAGGTGTTGTTGCTTCATCCAAATTTTTCAAACTATGTTGAAAAGGCTCATTGAGCAATCATGTCAAAAACAAGTCTTCTTTTTTTTAATTGTTTTAAAAATTTAGGAATTTGGTGTCAAAATAAGGTCAATCTCTATGGTCATCAAATTCTTAATATCAAATCTCTGCACTATGCACCTTGGGTATTCCTAGGAATTTTCTTAGGATAATTTTATGGGTACATGCAATAAAGATTTTCAAAAATCTAAAGTATCAATTCTTTCAACCAAACAAAAATAATCAACCAATCTTACGATAGCTCTTATTTTCCATTTAACCCATTACCACACAATCCCTACTTTTGACAACCTTAAGAAAGAAACTTTTAGAAATCATTGTGGGAAAAGGAGAAAATGCTGGTAACCAGCATTTTCTCCTTTTCCCACAATGTTTTCTACCTGTAACAAAACAAATTTCAAATTTTCTGTCACTCTTATTTTGTCACCTGCAAATGCTTTCAATTTGGACTAGCCTAAAATATTGTCATTGGGTAATGTGTAAGCCCCTTTGACAATTACTTGGCAACCAGTTAATGACAACCTGCAGCACTTGCCAGCTGTGTTGTGCAACCACTTGCATGCTGTCTTGCAAGCTGTTGCAGTCAATTCAGGTAGTTGTAACAGATCTCACCTGACTTTTGAACAAATTCTGACATGACTGCATATCAATGACAATACTCACACTTGGTTGCATTAACAGCAACAGTTACTGTTATACAATTGTTGCAGATCTTTGCACACATGCGTGACTTGGATATCATACTACTTTTGATTGATTATGCTCTGATTGCACATGTGTAATAGATCTCCCAGCTGATCACTACTTGTTTGATTATGTTTGAAATGTTACGCGACTGCTAGCAGATAATTCCTATCACATTGTGCAACACCATACAACCAATGTGTTACTGTAGAAGACACTATGCATATATATTTTACAGAGAAAAATGTGTTTGCTGAAATGGTCTCTGGTTCTTCTCAAAGAAAGCTTGAAGCTATTGTTTCTGTATTTCCTTTTTTTTTTGTTCTGTGTTTGTTGTCTTATGAGCCTACATTTCCTTCTTTGGGATTCATTGTTTATCTGACAAGATCCATTATGGGCTCCTATTAATTACCAGCTTGTTGCTAGAACACTTGTTTGATCTGTCTTACATTTGAACAGTTTGTGGCAATTAAATATCTAACCAATCGCAAGGTGTTGAGAAAAATTGTTGGACAATGCCATCAGACCCATATGACATTTGGTTAAGGTCTTAAAAAAATCTCAGTTACTCCTGCCAGGCTTGCATTACATGTACGTTAAATCACTATTTGAACCTAATAGCTAATAAGAAAACCTAATAGCTAATAAGACATATTTTCAGTCTACAAAATAAGACTTTCTCATAACAATTCAAGGTCTACTTGTTCTAAGTAAAAAGGATCCGACAATGTAGAGATCAATGATCAGACACCACTACCAATGCAGCATGATTTACACACCATTGGCAAAAGCAAGTACCATTCTTCTTGTACTTTTAGCCCTTTACCAGACAACAAAATTCTAGCCTTGTCCAAATTCAAAGCATTTGCAGATGTATATATCAATGTAGCTCGAATGGTGCATCTTTTCTTTAATAGGGTAAAAAACATTGTGGGAAAAGGAGAAAATGCTGGTTACCAGCATTTTCTCCTTTTCCCACAGTGTTTTCAAAAGGCTTCTTTCCCATGGGTGTCAAATGACGGCATTTTGGGGTAAAGTGTTAGAATAATAGGGTTGATTCCAATGCATGATCAGCATTGCAGAACAAACAATATTTTATCTGATTTCCGCGTTGAGGTATGACAACACTGCCTACGTTATGTCATTCACAAAGAACAAAATTCTATCCTCATCTTCTCATTTTCATGAAAAATAATTAAACAGAAATAACACAAAACAATTTCCATCACTCCCTGTAATTCATTACATTTAACCCTAAAACAGTTGCTCTAGTGAATGAATGTAGATCAAGATCAGACTACATGAAACAAGCACTTTGATATTTGACCTACACTTTCTACTATGCAGGGACATAGTAGACAAAATCTAGCTGAATATCACTCACTTGGTCCCATTTCTCAGTCTTTTTAAACTAGTTTGTGTTTGATAAAGGGTAAATTAACTTTACTCTTTACCTAACAATCCCTGTATTTTACAACTCTGAGATAGAAGCCTTTTCAAAACATTGTGGGAAAAGGAGAAAATGCTGGTTACCAGCATATTTTTTCCTTTTCCTACAAATTAACGTTTTCTACCCTGCTAGAAACAAATTACAATTTTTGAATTGCGTTTATTTTGTTGTCTGCAAGTGCTTTCAATTCGGACAAGTCTAAAATATTGTGTAGTAAAGGGTTAAATCTTTGCTAAACTAGTCTGACTTTGAATGACCCTTTAAAAAAGGTTTTTAAAACTTTTAAAACATTGAAGGAATAGGACAAAATGATGGTCATAGGTATAATGTCCTTTTTTCATTTTTCCATGATTTTTCCATGATATTTTTACCCTATAAAAGACGATCTTCTGTTCTGGTTAACATTTACTACTGTACAGGGTTCATTTAACCCTTTACCCCATAAGGCATTTCTATGGTATCTCTAGTTGATCCTAAATAACAGCAAGGATGAAGCCATTTCTTATGTGTATATAGCACCTTTTGATAGCATAGAAAACATTGTGGCAAAAGGTGAAATTGCTCGTCACGAGCAATTTCACCTTTTGCCACAATGTTTTCCAAAGGCCCCTACAAACAATGCATTAAAACGAGTATCTATGGAGTAAAAGGTTAAAAAAAAATCTATAAAATACAGGATTATATACTTCCAATATCTTAACTCTTAACCACACAATCCTGACTTTTAACAATCCTGAGAAAGATGCCTTTTGAAAACATTATGGGGGAAAGGAGAAAATGCCGGTAACCAGCATTTTCTCCTTTTCTCACAATCTTTTTTTTTCCTTTTCCAGACCAAATTTCAATATTTCAGTCACCATTATTTTGTAGCCTGCAAATGCTCTAAATTTCGTCCAGTCCAAAAGCTTGTTTTGGTAAAGGGTTAATGTACGAGCCATACTCTGTGAAGAGGGACTTTGAACTCTTTACAACACAATCCCGACTTTTAACGACCCTGAGAAAGAAGCCTTTTGAAAACATTGTGGAAAAAGGAGAAAATGCTGAAAAAACACCATTTTCTCCTTTTCCCACAATGTTTTCAATGCTTCTGAAAACAAATTTCATTATTGGAGTCACATTTATTTTGTCGTCTGCAAGTGCTTCCAATATTTGGAACAGTCCAAAATTTTATCATTTGCTAAAAAGCTAACACAAAAGGTATCTGCCCGTGTTGGCTAACACAATCAAAACAAGCTGGCCTGGGTCAAAAAGTTTTGCATAAGGTGCATTTTCAGATTCTGCTTGCTAAAAGACCAGTCTACCCCATTACTCAGTTTGATGTCAAACAGAATGGATTTTCATTGATCTATAAGAATGAGATGTTTGATATAATGCATCACAAACCCCCTTTTGTCAGAGTATATCATAATCATATTGATGAAATCTATTAAAAAAAATAGCTAAATAAATTATTGAAAATTACAGAATCATCAATAATTTCAAATGTTTTTATCTGCTACCTTTTCTTTCTATGTGTGTTTACAGTATTCCAAAACTGGTAAGAAAGATAATAGGCTAAATTAGTTTAGCCACAAAGCTTAACCCTTTACCAAACACCCCCTAGTTTTTACGACTCTTGAGATAGACGCCTTTTGAAAACATAATGGGAAAAGGAGAAAGCGTTTGTCATCTGCAAGTGCTCTCAATTTGGACAAGTCTAAAATTTTTGTCCTATGGTAAAGAGTTAATTGTGACAAACTTAGTACACTGGACATCTGCCATATTTTCCCAGGATACATAATTCACCTATATAATAGCTAGTAACCAATCTCAAGTTTCCAATATTGAAGGTTTTTGAAAACATTGAATGAAAAGGAGGAAAAGCTGGTTACTAGTGCTGGTTCACAACATTTTCTCTACTTTCCATAACCCCACCACAATGTCTTCTACCCCTTTAAAGACATATTGAGTCATTTTTCCCACATTTAATGTACGTTGTCTGCAAATGCTTTTGAATTGCTAACGTCTAAACTTCTGCTCCTGCAGCCAGCTTTTAAGTCCTGTAGCAGACCAAATTTGAAAATACATGTATTCATCCAAAAGAAATTGATCAAGTAAAAAGAATGTTTTGCTTTTGTCACAACACATGTTTCATAAATTTAAGCCTTGATTCATACTGATTAACCCTATTTCAAATGAAAATACATTTTAACACTTTACAAGATGACAATATTATAGACTTGTCCAACTTGAATGCATTAGTTTTGCAGACATCAATTTCTTTGTCATTGTGGCCAATGTGGTCCTATTTTTTCTTTGATAGGGTAGAAAACATTGTGATAAAAGGAGGAAATGCCGTTTACCAACATTTTCTCTTTTTCCAATGTTTTCAAAGGGCTTCTTTAACAGGGTCTTTGAAAGCTGGCAGTTAAGTATTAAACTGCTGTGGACAATTTGTTACAAAATGATATATATTATGAGCATGTCTACAGCCTATGGTCAACCTACCTGTCCATTTGCATGCTCTCCTTCCCATGGCAGCTTCTTTCGACCCTTCCCAGCGCTCATGTATGGTCTACCATTAATTTCCGTTGTACTTGCAGTTGGTGTCGGACAAGTTGAAGAGCTAACAGACTCAAGCTCCATTGTGTCAGACCTAGACAAGTTCCTGGAGCTTGTACAACCACTCATTATCCACTCCATGTCTGCGCCTTGAGTCTGAAAGCTTGCAGAGCTCCTGGTTGAGGCAGAGGAGGGCACTGGAGTGGCATACTCAACAAGACCTTCACTGTTTAGCTTGGGTAGCTGCCTTCTTGCAAGACGAGCTTGTACGGCTCCCATTACACCCTCACCTTCCTGGCTAAGCTCTACCTGATCAACCGCATGAACCAAAGGTTGGAGCCTGCCAGGACCCATGGCTTGTGCAATAACTGCTAGACATTCCAAAGCTCCTTGTCTCACCTGACGCTTACCATCAGTCAGGGTTGGAGCAACCATACGGCAGACAATAGGGAGATCAAATGCATAACTTGGGAAAGTTAACAAAGCAGCAATGATAATATTGAGTGTCTCTTGTCTAACCTTAGAGTTCTTGTGCTGGAGGTTTTCACATATCACAGACAGTACTGGTTTTGGGGAATAACTCTGCATCATTTTTGTTGTCACTTTCATAACAGCTTGTCTCACAACAATTTTATTATCACCCATTCTCTTTGTAAGTGTGTTCATAAGGGGTTTTAGGTACTGTTTTACATTTCTGCCCAACTTCTCTACTAATATACAGAGAATGTCCAATGTAACAGTTGTTATCTTAAAATTAGAATCATCCAACAAATTGTTCAGAAAGCTTATAAAAGACAGCATATGTGGCATTAGATTGGTTTGAACATCTACCTCATTTAAATCAAACATAATATTTCTTAGTTCCTCAACACCTTTTGCTCGTAGCTTGAAATTATCTTGATCACTGATCTGATCCATGACATGACTAGGAATGATACCAAATTCATAGGAATTGACGTAATGAGCATGATCAGAAGACATGGGATATTGTTGCTGCTGCTGGGGTTGCCCAATCATCCGGTTGTTGTTAGATTTGGAAAATGGTGGCATGTTCTTTGCCTGCATTTGCTGACCTGATCCATTTGCCATGTTATAGTTACTTCTATTTGACTGATCTCCATTGTCAATATCTACCTGACCTGTTAGCTGCAAATAGAATCGGCGCAATGGTGGTGAGAGCTTGTGTAGATATGAAGTAAACTCACGATCCCCAACCAAGGTTCTAATCTTTTCAAGTGTAGTTAATGAACAGTCTCTTAAATTATCTTCCACTGAGGTGTCCAGTAGTTTCTTAGCAAGTGATTGTGATATTTCAAAGAAATTTTCTTTGGCAAACTCAGGTGTAAATAACATTGGTAGCGCCACAATCGATTCTTTTCTAACTCTTGGATTCTCATTTTCCAGTCCATAATGGACAATTGCTCTTAACAATGATGGAACATGGTTAGTGACCTTCATGTACACATGTAATGTCTGAATGACAGCTCTTCTCACTGTTATCTTACTCTCCCCAATATTTGGAATTAGTTTTCCCATTACCTCCGACATGCAGGTGTCCAAGCCATCCCCAAACTGGGGAATCACTTCATTTATCAGCTGAATACACTTTAATCTTACATCCCAGTTTGTATCCGTCAGTGCTAACCCAAGTCCCCGGAAAATTGCTTGTTGATTCTTAAATGGTAGCTTTCCACCATTTCTGCGGACGGTGATCAACAGTTGCTCGAGGATCTCAACTCGTCTCTGAAATCTCTGGTCTCTTAGCTGATCGAGAACTTCATGTTCTTCCATACTCCAGCCTCCTGTCGGGCGTTTATCTAGGTAAGCCGCATCGTTAAATTCGTGCATAGGAAATTTGGGAACTGGAACTTTGGCTACTTTACCTGCCATTAAAACTAAAATAAAGCATAAACAAAAATAAAAGAGCGTCTACATTACTGAAAGACTTCAGTTTATCCACAGACATCTGCATGAAAATGCTGTGACATCAAATCCGTTAACAACATTCATTGTGACTCAAAATTTGCCAAAAGTTCCACTAAGTTTCCATATAAATTTAATCCAAGGACAGAAAAAATGGCGACTTCTCCACAACAACACGGATTGTATTGATCACGTGACATCTTGGATTCCGATTGGTTATCAAAAATAAGAATTAATTTTAAACGAAATTTATTGCCAAAAATCCTAAAGGGGGGTAATCAGGTTTACAAAATTGTTCAACATACAGACTTGATTACCCTGATAATAAACTGATATTTTTAATAAAATATCATGAAAATCTTAACGTAGTGGACCCGTAATAGGAAAACAGCTATTTCCACTGTAATATTATCCTAGAAAATTTGCTAAGATTAAAAATGAGTATTATTGTACTACTTTCACCATGACACTTTTCCTGTTTTGTCCTTCCTAGAATTATCATTTATAAATCTAAAAGCACTATATTTTCATTACAAATGGATATGATAATTACCTCCCTTTTCTGGAAACTAACAAAGGTATCAACAAATAATTTCAAGAGAGACATAAAGGAATTTCTGGTCGGTTAAAAATGTGAAAAAGTATTATATCTGTACAAATCTGTCTTTATCAAGCATCAAAAAAAATTATGCCATGCTGCTCTATGCCTATTACGGGTCCACTACCTTAAGTAAAAAGTTTTTCCAACCATTTTTTTCAACATTTCCAGAGACAAACTGATCATTCCCGTATCTAAATTGTCGTCCGTCAATGCTTTTAAGTTTGACAAGTCTAGAATTATTTTATTTGGAAAAGAGTTGAAACATACTAAATTGCCTTCCATAGATGCTTCTTATTTTGCCAGGTCTACAACTGTAACTGTGTTACCTTAACCCATTACCACACAATCCCTACTTTTTACGCCCCTGAGAAAGAAGCCTTTAGAAAACATTGTGGGAAAAGGAGAAAATGCTGGTAGCCATGATTTGTTCCTTTTCCCGCAATGTTTCTACCCTTCACAAAACAAATTTCAAATTTTCAGTCACTTTTATTTTGTCATCTGCAAATGCTTTCGATTTGGACAAGCCTAAAATATTGTCGTTTGGTAATGAGTTAAAAAGCGTTAAAGCATGCATGATTCAAAAACACAGCACAGGAATTTGACATTCTATAACCAAAATAAATGATCAAATATGAAAAAAAATCTCCCTTATAGTCTATAATATATATGTTCTGCGCAAAGTAGGAATAGGGACAATTCCGGAATTGTCCTGCGCAAAGTAGGAATTCTCACTTTGTCGGGCGAAGTAAGAATTCCTACCTGGCACAGTTCAATTCCGGAATTGTCCCTGCGCAAAGTAGGAATCGGGACAAAGTGAGAATCTTTTGTTTCCCCGTGCGAAGTAGGAATAGCAGACAAAGTTAGTTTTTCATTTTTCATAATTTTCTTATCGGTATTATTGATATTTGTCCATTATTACAGAAGACGACTGGTTGACAGGGTTTAATATTCATGATATTTTGAAGTAAGTTCTAAACTGAAATACCGTTGAAAGGCACCATAACATGCAAAAGCTGGAATAGCTACGTTGATAATAAACCATGTGCCTAGCATTGTATTTTTTAATTTTGGTGCCGAGCCCAAAAGCTCAGTCGGTAGCGTACAGGACTTGAGAACAGGGAATGGATTGTTCGATTCCCCGCTCGGCAAATTACTTTCCGAGGACTGGTGATAGTCATTGCGACAGGATTCATTCCTTTCTTACCGCTGATCATTGTGTCGACGATGGTTATGTGGGAAAGCAGCCTGTGACGTGGAAAGCAAATTGTGCGGTGTAATGGTAAAGATACCCAAGAAGAGCATGGATAGGCGCACTGGTTTGCGTGATATAACTGAAATGATGTTACGAACCGCGTTAAACACCGTATAATCAGTCAATAAATTTTGGCCGACAGGATATAACAAGTAAGATACCATGCGTTTTATTACATATCGTGAAAACTTCTGTCCTTTGGATACCAAATAAACGCAATTCATAGAATAATAACAGAGTTATCAAAAAATAAAAGTTTGTGTTACGTATAGGCATCAGTTTAACTCTTTACCACACCAGAAAATTTTACACTGGTCCAAATTGAAATCATTTGCAGACGACAAAATAAAGGTGACTGAAAAATAGAAATTTGTTCTGGGAAGGGTAGAAAACACTGTGGGAAAAGGAGAAAATGCTGGTCACCAGCATTTTCTCCTTTTCCCATAGTGTTTTCAAAAGGCTTCTTTCTTAGGGGCGTCAAAAGTAGGGATTGTGTGGTAATGGGTTAAGATGTAAGAAACAACGAAAAGAGAATCATGATTACCAGAATCCGAAACCTTTGCAACATATCTAGACTATTCTCACTTTGCTCTACCCTTTAAATTTTTACTTTGTCCACGCCTATTCCCACTTTGCGCACAGACCATAACTGACCACAATACGATACATCTCCCTAGCGCAATTCTAGAATTGTCCGGTACAGTTCCGGAATCGGCAGACAAAGTAGGAATCCCTACTTTGCGCAGGACAATTCGGAATTGTCCCGATTCTTACACTGCGCAGAACATAACCACAAGGAACGCAACGACTCGATTGCCGGCGTTAGCACAAGACAGCATTATTCGATCATTTATTTTGGTTATAGAATGTCAAATTCCTGTGGACACAGCAAGCCATTGACTTTGAACTGAGTTTTGGGTTATTTTGTTTCCATTTATGAAAAGTTAAAGATGTATAATTCATTTAAATACGGAGGTATCGAAGTCGTAACTGAAAGTAATGGAGGTACTCGCTATATGTTGCAGTCTTTTTCAAGTCTGGCGAAAAGGCGAAATATAGGAAGGATGTAAAAACATGTTTTACGTTCTTGAACCAACCTAATTGCGTAAAATTGAAAAACTTCTGAGAGAGGCGCCAACTCCATTAAAAAAAAAAAAAACGGTTTTGGTTACTTGACCAAAGTATATACTATACATGTATTCTGTAAGTTACACTTAATTCTGTTCTGTTCTGTTCTTAACACGCGATAACCTAGTTGGTTTATAGGGATAGGAAAGATCGGACTGGTTTTTCAGTTTTATTCACTGTAATGTGTTGGCTGCAAAATGTTCATAAAACAGGAAAACGTTCTGTCAATGACCCCTATTCACCTACAATTCTAAAACTGCATGATATTTAATTATAACCGCTGGGTCTAAATTCAAAGGCTTGCCGCAGATCTAAGTATTGCTTTCCTTTCAATTTAGGATAAGAATTGCATTAGAATTGCATTTGAGTATGGTGGACAGAAAAGTAAAAATTTATCGAAAACTTTGTGTAAATTATAGATCTAGATCTTTTTAATAAAGTGAGAGTGGAGGAGGGTAGGATTTGCGCCGATACTATATTTGCAGCTAACAGCATGTAACAGGTCAGGTCGATTTGTTTCACCAAAAGGCGTGTGCTTGTGCTTATGCGAGAGAAGAGGAGAATAAACTATTTTGCGTGTTCCCACTGAATGATGGTCCATGTTTCACCTTCAGGCTGTATGGAAAACAGGCACTAAAGTATCGCAGCTTGAATATTCCTGTCGTAAAATAAGTTCGGTCCGAAAGCTTCCGGACAAGTATTATGGCAGATTGTTGCTACCAGACAGACCTTGTTTAATCTGGGGCATACTTAGAACTCACCCTACAAAAACAGCTTGCTGTGATGCTGATTATATCTTCAGTAAATTGTTTTCTGCTTCATACATAGAACCATGAAACAAATGTATCAAACTTACGGGAAATTTTGTGCTCACAAATTTTGTTATAGCAGGGCAAACGATACGCTCCTGAAGACAGAACTTAAGGACAACGATCCTTGATTTCTTTTCTTTACTTTCGTAAACAACATACCACTTTCTTTTCTTTACTTTCGTAAAAAAAACCCAACTTGTTCAAAACTTGGATTGCTTCACGAGGTTAGGTTAGCGACATATGTGGCCTCTGAAATCTGCACCACTATTCTACAAGGGGATATAAATTTGCGCAAATGCTCTGAAACTCAGATACGAAAAAAAAACTAGTATATAGGTCACGTATTAAACAGTATTATAATCGCTGTCTCCAAATTCTTATATAGAGCTTTTAACTTGAGACAAGAGATCCTGAATGAATCACATTGAAAATATATATGTGTGTGTGTGGCGTGTGCGTGTGTGTGTAGCAGCTTTATGATTGGATTATATATTTTGTATTTGTCATTCCTAGTTTGTTTGGAACTTCTATATGTTATGTTCATTTCATTTCTTTGGACTATCTGTAAGTGGTTTCAGTGTTTTCAATTCTTTATTTGAAAACAACAGTCTACGTTTTTTTAGCATAGTCCAGTTTTTAGTTCTTTATCTGAAAACAAAAGTCTACGTATTTGTAGTTTAGTCCATTATTGCATGTGTGATTCCTGTCGCATACTTTTCTTTCTTTGTAATTTCCATATGTGCTAGTCTTGTATATTGGGCTGGATAACTTTGATTCTTATTTTGATATGGCTACACATGTCATGATATCTATAAAGTTTATGCTAGTTGTGTCACTCCAGATATTTTGTATATATGTATCTATAAAGTATTATGGGCCGGAGGCCTTTGATATTGAATAAAATTATTGTATTGTATTATTGTATTGTATTAAACATTAAGTACCGGTACATGACATGTACTTTTTTTTCTCTCTCTCTCACGGCTCCCTCTCTGTGTGTTCCCCCCTCTCTAAATCTACTCCTCTCTCTCTCTCTCTCTCATTAGTATTCATTTATTATTTTCCTGTGATATGTTTGTAATTGTTTATAATATGCGTTTAGTTTGCCTTGGGTTGTATTTGTATTGTATGTTATTTGTAAATCTTCTACAAAAGGAGAAATAAAGAATATCATCATCATCATCATCATCATCTCTGCAAGTAAGAAAAACCCTCTCCATTATAGATCTATAGATTCTAGATCTGTCTGCCTTCCTTTTGTGCCTGTTGCTGTTCAAGCAAAATATAGTTACTGTACATATTTACGAAACAAATATTATTTTTTTCTCAGACCTTCTCGGGCGGGGTCGGGGTGGGGATGTGCACGTGTGTGTGTGTGTGTGTGGGAGGGGGGGGGGGTTGCCAAATTGGCTAATGTTATGATGAACGAAATTCCCTAACTACATACATGTCATCTGTGACCTTTTGAAATCAAAATGGCCTCTCGTATTGGAGTTGATGTGGGTGTCGTGGTGGAAAATTCAAGTATAGAAAAAAGGACAGTACTTTGGATAGCAGGACTTGCATTTTTCTGCGGTTGTATTGTAGGATATCATATACATGGACTTCGTGTAAGCTACCTTAAAAAGAAACACGAGTTTTTGAAGCGCCACATGAAGAAAACGGAAGAAAAGTTAATGAAGTGAGAGGTGCGTTTGGTTTTTCTTACGGAGTTCTAATCGAAGTTTCAATACTGAAATGTAGATCTATATTGTTGAATCGCGTCGAAAGAAATAATGACGATGTGCGAATTAACTCTTCTCAGTTATAGCTTCTGGCAAAAGAAATCAACGCAAACTAAATAAGTGTTCCACATGGCAGTTTTCTTAAACAGTCGAAGGGAGGTAACCTTAGGTAAATGAATCATCGATGACGGAAACGTTTGGCATATATGATTTATCAACGCAACATTCAACATGTCGGATATAATAGAAGTGGAAATCGGAAAGGATGGTATAGAGGTCGAAGCTAGCGGAACCGTTGTTCTGGTGGTCGCAGGGTTTGCATTTGTTGGCGGACTTGCCCTCGGGGCGTTTCTAGGCTATAAACTCGGATGTAAATTTGGAAAGAAAGATTAGAATTTGAAGGTAGGCCTATAGTGGATTTTGTACCGCACGACACATTTACCTCATTATATTATTTCTCTTCAGTTTATACGTTTGACATGCCTTGTCGCGCCAGACCCTAGTCAGCCTCGATCTTTCTCTAGGGTTGTTTTGAAAACTGCAAGGATGAAATGAGTCATCTGAAAAAGATACAGAATAAACACAGTTTAAAAAAAAAAACTTGAAAAGATAACTGAAATTCCTGTCAAAGACAAATTTATAAATTATGGTTATATTTCTAAAATTGCCTGCTTTAAAGAGATACGTGTACCTTAGAAACACTGGAAGAGTTAGAAAAACGACACCCCAGATCAAACTCTACTCTAAGCCTTATGCATTCACCAATCAAGTGATCTTAATTTTAGTTGTGGATTCGAACTAGAAGTCTGATCGACCGATACTTTCTCTTTTATTACCATTTATCTTTTTGTATCATTGCCAATTTCAGAAGTGAGTAATGCAGGAATCACAGTGTACGGTGTGATGATGATGATGATGATGATGATAATAATGGTAATGGTGACGAGAATGTTAACTTTCTGTGCTATAGGTATATTTGATACGGAAAGTAAGTTCGAGATAGTAAGAATATACCGTAATCGAAAGAATTGGATACAAGGAGGTCCAGCATTAAGATTATTTTTCTTCGAATAGAGCCTCCTTGCGACCTTTTGTTGATGTCCGAGTTCAAAATATACTCATACACGTGAGAGTATCCTTGTTTTTTTTTTTTAATAATTCACATGTACTCGGGTGTGAAACGCAAAGTGTCCCTGTCACATCCTTGCCCAGGGAATTGAACTTGCGACCTTCCAATTATTAGTTCTGTTTCACCATGCACTTCTTCACCGAAGGCCACAGGTGCTCAGCAGAGACTGAAACCTAAATGTATCAACGATTCCAGATAACTTATGTTGAAAAGGTCTTTTCTACAGGTAGTATGAAATTCCATTACGTCAAACCTTTGTCGAGGACTGGTGAAATTTGTTGCAACATGGCACCGCTGTATTCCATTTTGGTTATGTATAACCCTTTAACCCTTTAAGACTTGGAACCAACTTAACCCTCTACCAAACGACACAATTTTAGACTTGTCCAAATTGAAGGCATTTGCAGACAACAAAATAAAGGTAATTAAAAAATTGAAATTTGTTTCGAGTAGGGTAGAAAGCACTGTGGGAAAAGGAGAAATTCCTCGTTACGAGCAATTTCTGCTTTTCCCACAGTATTTTCAAAAGACTTACTGCAGACACGTAAAAACCAGGGCTTATTTGGGAAATGGTGTTGATATGCGATATTGTTCAAAACGGTATCAATCGGCAAGTTTTTAAGAACAGCCAGTGGGCGTTTTATTGAGTTTAAAAACGTTTATAAATATTACTTTAAAATTCAAAGTAATAGTTGTCGGTTCTGTTCCCAAATTAGACAGAATATGAGTGTATGTGGAACGCCATCTGGCTGGAGATAATGGCGAAATTGTCGGAATCAGAATTATCGGAAATGTAGAAATGATCACGCGAAGAGGGATTCATATTATGTGAAATTGGATTAAAAATATTTGATAAATGTCTATATACATGTACCTCTATATAACCACCGAGTTCGATAACAGTGTATTGAAATAACACTTCCAGAACGTTTCCCAACTGTACATAGAACTTTGTCTTTGCGGGCAGTGTAGATCAAGATCAGGCTACGCAAGATGTACAACCTGATCTATGATGTACACTGTCCGCTTTGATGATACGCTACATGCAAAAGCAACCATGAAATAACAATTATTTGGTCGGTATTTCTAGAATGAAAATGTCTGATTGGTTTATCGGTCGCTCTAAGGATTAAAGTTAGAATATTACAGAGAATACGATGTGGTGATAATGAGCCGAATCTTCACCTTATCGACTAACTTTGCGTTGTAATAGGATACCAAAAGCGGTACTTGATTATTATGTCAATACACACACAAAGATTGAAAATGAAATGTCAATTATTTTTTCCCCTCATATACTGTTAAGAGCGACTTACTGCCCTTTTGCGGGCAGTGTAGATTAAGATCAGACTGCACATTCTGTGCAGTCTGATCTTAGATCTACACTGTCCGATAAGGGAAAAAAAAATCAAAATTTTAGTAACTTTTATCTTCTCGTATGCAAATGATTTCGATTTGGGCAAACCTAAAATTTTGTCGTTTGGTAACGAGTTAAACACGCTTTTGCCATATCGCCACGTACACATATGAGTTGACATGGAAATCTCAAAGGAATAAACCAACATCATTTTCAGTTGCACTGAAAACATTCACGGAAAAGGATTTATTTTTTCATTACACAACTGCTCCGTATTCAGCAGAACAAGGGTTGAATTTTGTCCTTCTTTTGACTGGTTGTCGATGAACAACTGAGCTGGACTGGTGGTGTTGTATTCGCCTGGTAGTCTACGTCTTTTTGCTGCCACATAAGCTTTCAGAATCCTTTGCTACCGCAAGATCATGGAATCTGCAAGTGTTTTTTGACCATCTTTGCACAAGATCAGACAGCGCTGAACGTGCAGTCTGATCTTAAATCTACATTATTCGCTAAGGATATTTTTTCCTGAAATAGTTTGATGATAGTCATTGCGACAGGATTCATTCCTCTCCCACCGCTGACCATTGTTTCGATGATAGTTATGTGAGAAAGCAGCCTGTGGCTTGGAAAGAAAATTGTGCGGCGAACTGGCAAAAGAGACTCCAGGAAAGCATGGATAGGTGTGCTGGCCGCTGCGATATAACTAAAACGACGTTGAAAAACGGCGTTAAACACCATACAATCAATCAATCAATTTCCTAAAATATTTATCTATTTAGCAGGATAAGGGTTAAGTCACGTATGAGAAAGAAAAGCGTTTATGAAGAATGGCTGAGTCCATTTATAAGTAATTAGATCTACAGTGTACGTATTGATCTAACTAATCCCATACACTTTGACCCTGTTCTATGTTATATTACGTACGGAGATCGAGTGCTGTATTTTGTGAAGGTCAAGTATTGCAGTCGTACGTAAAGGTGTATATTAACCCTTTACTCCATAGATACCCATTTTGACACATTGCTTGTAGGAGCCTTTGGAAAACATTGTGGCAAAAGGTGAAATTGCTCGTAACGAGCAATTTCACCTTTTGTCACAATGTTTTCTATGCTAGCAAAAGGTGTCATATACACATAAAAAACAGTTTCATCCTTGCTGTTATTAAGGGTCATTTAGAGATGCCATAGAAATGCCTTATGGGGTAAAGGGTTAACCCTTGTACTACTTAACCTTTTCCCAAATGGCAAATTTTGGACTAGACCAAATTCAAAGAATTTCGCATGACAAATTAACAGTTGCTAGAGAGATGATTTTTCTATGTGATAGGGTAGAAAACATTGTGGGAAAAGGAGAAAATGCTTGTTACCAGCATTTTCTCCTTTTTCCACTATGTTTTCAAAAGGCTCCTTTTCCTGACCCGTAAAAACCACGGATTGCATGGGAAAGGGTTAAACAAAAGAAATGAAACTTTCGGGCTGATTGCATAAACCCGATTATTGCCTCGTCAAAGGTATATTCCGGGTGGTGGTGGGTATCTTCGTAATGGACAGTGTAGATTCAAGATCAGGCTGCACTCTATGTGTAGTCTGATCTTGATCTGCACTGTCTGCGAAAGGTCCTTGAGTTGCACCCAACAGCCTAAGGGTTCCTTATTAAACGACCTAATTTCAAAAGTTCAGTATAGAAACCAGCACAGAACGCAAACTAAATGTAGCTCACATCACGTGACTGAACTGTTACAGGGAAGAAAATATTGTGGTAAAGAGAGAAAATGCTGTTACCAGCATTTCGTCGGTTTACTTCAAAAACCCCTTAACTACAGCTTGTAACAAGCTGCAGTTTCGAGGTTTCGAAGTTAACCGAGCATTTGCTCCTTTGCTTTTTTTTACCCGAAAGTTTTCGTCGGGGTCTTCATTACAGGGCAATGATTGGTTATAGGATTCTAGGACAATTGCCCCCCCCCCCCGGACAATTGCCTCCCGGACAATTGCCTCCCGGACAATTCCCCCCCTCCCGACAATTGCGCCCCCGACTATTTCCCCCCGGACAATTGCACCCGGACCATTGCCCCCGAGGACAAGGAATTGTCCGTGGGTAATAGTACGGGGAGAATGGTCCTGCTGGGAGGGGGGGGAGAAATAGTCCGGTGGTAATTGTCCGGGAGGGAGGGGGGGGGGCTACAGCTACAGCTTCTAAATTTACACATAGCATTATGAGTGGGGCGAAGGAAAAGTTGAGGCCAGATCACCTGTCCACATTTACCATATCGCCGGTTTACTTCAAAAACCTTGTAACTACAGCTTGTTACAATCTGTAGTGACGAGGTTTTTGAAGTAAACCGCCGATATTGCTCCACAGAAAGAACAGAGAGGCATAGATCTATTTTCCAGAAATCTGCTCACTCCCTTCTTTACGAATATAAAGAGTATGAAATTTTCGTTGGTTATTATGGTTGATGATAATTTAGAATCGAAATTCGTTGCCTCTATATTAAATGGTAAATAGTTATTATATCAATATTTGAGACCCATCACGCAAAAAGGGACCATCTGGGAATTCTGTACATCAATTAGATGAAAACAGGTCAACGAAAATGCAGGTCATTTTAAATTGATAATTCAAAAATGATTTTATATCAAGGTACAATGATCACTTTTCATGCAGAAAATGTCATTAAAGCGAAAAGTGTCAACCCTGGTCAGCCTGCGCAATTCGCGTTATCTGACCAGGGTTGACACTTCTCGCAGTTCCATAAAGGTCCCTATTTGCGTGGTGGGTCACATTTATTAGTGACCATTTTGTAGATCTATAACTTGTAGAGATTGTATTGAAAGTTATCATCGAATCACTTTTTTTGTTTGAACTCTTCTCCATGTGCAAGTTTTTTCTAGACAGTGCAGATCTACATCAGACAGCACAGAACCAACGGAATAGTTACTTTAGAACTGATTGGTTCGTTTGTTCTATTTTCAGAAATTGACGAGAGCATCTTAACGACGAATGTGATTGGCTGATAGAAATACATACAAACAAACAACACAATGGAGCAAAGTTTGGACAATGGACTTCGTGAAAACCAGCTTTACAGACATATCATTGTATTACGGGCTCTCTTTTGACACCAAATAGCACTATGTTTGACAAAAACTTTATTTTTAACATAACAAGCTCTTGTAATTCCTGTTTGTATCCGGTGCTCTTGGAAAAGGATCTTTCATGCATCTCTGTGACCGTCAAAATCATGGAACCGTAAAATTCACTTTGTTTAACAAATCGATGTGGTCATGAGTAGAATTGTTCTGGGAGGCGCGGGAAATTGATAAACAGTAAAAAGTATCGACCAATGTTAGCCTACGCAGTCTGCGCAGGCTAACATAAGTCGATACTTTTTGCTGGTGCAATTAACTCCCCTTTCATAGAGCATAGCTCAACTATCTTTTTTCCTCTTTTTTTTTTGTCATTTTCTTCGTGCATGGGTAAGATAACTAAAATACATGTGATACCAATGTTGTAATTTTTCAACCTCATTATTTTTACAACGTTAAAAAGTCACGTTGAAATCTTTGTTAATGCTCTTTTATATAAATGATGGCATTTGTAAATGTGTTTCATTGTCATTTTATCCTGTCCCCAACCGTTCTATTTCGCATAAGTTTATATAGGTAAACCAAAACAGTTACCTCTGTAGACTTTGATTGTAAAGTTTAGAAAATCGTTGAAGTCTTAATCTAAGGTAAAAACTGGTGATTTAGCGAAACTGATTTGACTAATCCGAATCGAAAGCAATTGCAAACGACAAATTAAAAGTGGTTCAAAGAATGGGACTTGCTTGTGCAAGTGAATAAAGCATTGTGGAAAAAAGGAGACAATGCAGGCCACCAGCATTTTCTCCTTTTTCCACGATGCTTTCAAATGGCGTCTTTCACAGGATCTAAATTACGCCGGACTGTTTGACAAAGAATTAACGCGGAATCGAACAAAACCCGTCCCTCCCCCGCCCCTTTGCAACATTATTTTAGCAGCCCACCCGGGTAGCTTAGTGGTTAGCGTATCTGATTCGTGATCTGATGGGTAGGGTCCGATACCCAGTTCAGACAAACTCCTTTGATGCACGTGAGAAAAGTAGTGACTTAAAAAGAGAAAGTTTTGTCAGTACTGGTGTGAGAAAGGCGTGAAACACATGAATAGGTGCACTAACAGCTGTGATATGACCTACACTCTTAAAACTACGTAATCTCCAATAGAAACAACATTATTTCAGTTATACCGCACGCAGCGACCAGTGAACCTGTCCATTCTTTCCCAGAGTTTCTGTAACCGGTGTTTGGGACAATGTTCTCCCTTTGCCACTGGCCACTCGTCACAACTCGGCCGATTCCGTACCTACATCTAATGGAAATGATGGCTCCCATCACCCGAAGTATGCCGAATGTGCCACTGGCTTGTTTCCAGCAAAACAATCGCCAAAAGAACGACCAGCGTCGAGGGCAGAATGAATCCTGTCCTAATGTCTCTCATCGAACTCGGTAGAGAAATTAGCCTAGTTGGGGGTTCGAACCGACGACTTCTGGATGTCATGCCTTGTACGCTACTGGACGCGACTAAGGGAGATTCAATAATCTTTTGCGGACAGTTTAGATCAAGATCAGACTGCAAAGAAAGTCCAGTCTGACATAGACCTTGTACGACTGTCAATAACTTATGTAACCCCGAAAGCAAACTTAAAGCAGACGGCAATGCAAACATGTATGATATACTAGTAGATGATTAACATGACTATATCAATTTCCTACATAGTTCCTGGTTCGTCCGTCCGTCTGCCTCACCATCCGCTTGCTAGTCCGTCCACCCGTCTTTCTCTATGTCTGCCTGTCTGTCTGTCTACTCCTCCTCTCTCTCTCTCTCTCATTCTCTCTCTCTCTCATGCTCTCTCTCTCTCTCTCTCTCTCTCTCTCTCTCTCATTCTCTCTCTCTCTCTCTCTCTCTCTCTCTCTCTCTCTCTGTACTGCTTGAAATAAAGACATTCTTAATTATTTTTGTCGTCTGGTTATAGAGCAATGATACAAAACATTCATTTGTAGAAAATCATTTTATATTATTAGTTTTGAGCACATTGAACTGACAGAACGACTAAAAATTATACAAAATTCTCTCAGCACATGGTGGTGAGCTAGCCCGCGGAAACAAAAGGTAGATTTGTTCAAAACATGAATGCTTATTAAAAGCATTAAGGCTATACAGGGAAAAGCGCTTAATACGAGCTATATTTTCTTGTAACCCATCTACACAACTTCCTACTTTTGACGACACTGAGAAATCAGCTTTTAGAAAACACTGTGGGAAAAGGAGAAAATACTTGTAACCAGCATTTTCTCCTTTTCCCACGATGCTTTCTACCCTTCACAAAACGAATTTAAAATTCTCAGTCACTTTTGTTTTGTCGTCTGCGAACGCTTTCGATTTGGACAAAACTAAAATTTTGTCATTTGGTAATGAGGTAACACAATGTTTTTCTTCAAGCGGTCTTGTGCGTGATGCAAAATGTCGTGAGCAAAGGGTGGCTTAAATATTCTAAGCCGGATTGATCGACTAATGAACATGATTTATTTTCATTCGACTTTTAATCTGTGATTTTAAATGCGTTTTATTTGGTAAGGTACTTTATGAAGGAAAGAGCATAAACTCAAGCAGGAGAAAGCCTTCTGTACAGAGAAAATACTAAGAAAAATCTTTGACAAGTGGTGAACTTCGTTGCCCTGCTAAATTTCAATTTTTTCATCTTTTTCGAAGTCTATAGGAGCCTATATGAAGGAAAAGGTTACAGCTAGGCTTGAGAGAATTAATATGTTATTACAAAATACATGAGATTTCTGTTCTACAATTTCCGGTAAGTTCTATTCTGTCTGTTTGTTTGTTCTGTATGTCCATCCGTATGTCTTACTTCATCTACAGCCATCTCTGTTTCTTCCAGTAATGATAAGCTCTTAGATCATCTTTACAATATAAGCCCTTTGAAAGCGCCCAGTAACACCAGTGGACATTTAACCCTTTCCCAAACGACAAACTTTTGGACTAGACTAAATTGAAAGCATTTGCAGACGACAATTCGACTCTTGCTGAAAAGATTATTTCTGTCTATGATAGGGTAGAAATAATGGCGGGAAAAGGAAAAAATGCTGGTTACCAGCATTTTCTTCTTTTCCCACAATGTTATCAAAAGGCTACTATTCCAGACCCGTAAAAAAACAGGGATTGTTTGGGAAAGGGTTGAACATACTAAGATAATACCAAGATAATTGCAATGTCGGGACTGACCCCCCCCCCCCCCCCTTCGAATCTAGTTTACATTTTGCTTTTTGTATAATCATTATATTTAGTAAAATTTAAAAAAGAAAGCCACAGACGTCAGTCACCGTGAATAGTTCTACCCTTTCAGCCCCACCTAGTAGCAAAAATAATGGCGTTGGCAGAGCTGTCTTAGCACCCGTTTTTTTGTCAGTAAAGCCTGGAAAAAGGATTAACGTCTAAGTTCCTAGGACTTGCAGATTGTAGGTCTATTTATTTATTTTTTACCTGATCGAGATACAGTGCCTAACATTTGAAGGACTCCCATAATTTGTTTGATGACATTTCTGCACTGACGAAAAATTTATTTAAAAGGCAAAAATACAATACTTTGTGAGTCACCTGGCCCTGTGGTCGTGGTGTTGTTCTTTAGTAACCTTGCAATTATCCGGGGAAATTCAGGGAATTTCAAGTTCCACAACTTGCGTATTTTCCTATCGTCATCCCAGAGCATACGGTATCTATATTATATTTGCAATCTGAAAATCAAAGGATTTACGTTTTTTTTTTACTTTTCCCGCCACAAAACTTGGGGAGGAATGGGCGAGACAAAACTCACATTTGCATTGCTTTTGTTTCATTTAACCCTTTACGACGCAAGCCTGAGTTTTAACGACCCTGTAGAAAAAGGCTTTTGCAGCCATTTCGGGAAAAAGAGAAAATGCTCGTAATTAGCATTTTCTTGTTTTCCCTCAATGTTTTCTTCACTTTCAATGACAATTTTAGTGGGTTTTTTTTCTGCTAGACGACCTGCAAATGCTTTCAAAACTAATACTTTGTCGTTTAGTGAAAGGTAAGCAAGATTAATAATTTTTCTTGTTAGGTCTCTAGATCTTCTAAAATACTTGCAGCAGGTCTGTCGTCGGCTAAAAAATGCTGCCTTGATCAAAGTAACCATGTTGACCTCGACAATCTCGTATATCTGTGGCAATCACTTCAAGGTGAGCAATGACGGAGGGATTGTGACCGTAAAGGAAGGCGAGGAAAGTCTGTATTTGAATCTTGTTCAATGGACCAAAGAACCTTTGTCTGCAGACAACAGGATATTCAAAGTTGAGATATTGGAGGGCATTCCTACAAGTAAGTTTCAATTTCTTACAATATAAAATACAACACAATCACACTGGACTAGTCACATAGATGTCCCTATTTGTGCTGTCAGAAAATGAAATTACTCTGAAAACAATGTCATTGTGAGAAATCCAATACAACTAGTACTGGGCATGTGAGCCTTTGTGAGCTCCAGCCTCGATGAAACTTGGTCAAAATATCTTGATAGCGCATCTCTATATACATGTACATCTGTATCTTGAGCATTTTAACCCTGTACCACACAAGGTCGATTTTTTACAACCTTGAGAAAAAAGAATCTTGAAACAATGAGGGGAAAAAGGACAAAATGCTTCTAACAAGTGAGTGCAGGAATCAGAGAGTACATCAACTGGATGATTTGATCATTGTCCTAGATGGGCATGCCTATTCAGTTATTGCATTATACACAGATTTCCATCAATTATCAATCAGTGTGCCAAATATGATGTAATTGTTGTATTGGTTTTATTGGGGTTTAATGCCACTTTAACAGCTAGGGTCATATCATTGCGGTCAGTGACACACATATATTATGTTTCCTGGCTTTCTCATACCAGTACTAACACAACTTCCTTTCCAAAGCTACCGAATGCTTTTCTCACATGCTTCAGCAGAGGTGAGAGGCAAAAATATGCAGGAAAGAAAGTTTGCCTCACCCAGGTATCAAACTCACAACCACCAGGTCATGAGTCCAACACGCTCACCACTGAGCCACCCGGGCAGGTGCCAGGCTAGGCTAATGTGGTTGGATGCCTCTCTGTGATGCATGATACCAAGCATGTCACCTCATAATTATGAATCTAGGAATGTGAATAAAATACGCCTTATCTGTTACAGAAATAAAACATCTACATACATTTATAGATAGGAATTTCGAGAAAATCTGAAGAATTATCAAACAGCTGTAAATCTAAGACGTGGCAGCAAATTCTGTGCATTCTGATCTTGATCTACAGCTGTCAAAAGATTCTGTCATTAAAATGTAAGGTTGTATGTGGTATCTTGTGAATTCAATAACAGTATTAAAGCTATTGATGGCTAAATTTTAACATTTCAGGTCAAATATGTATGATTGGAACCAATCCTAAACTTGAAGCCCCGCCTCCAATATGGAATCTCCATAAGTCCTGCAGGTACAACTCCAATGATGGTGGAGTGTTTACAGAGGGCAAAGGTCACAAAACATTTAGGACTTATGGGAAAATAGGTCAGTAGAGCAACTTTAGAATGCCATTGGTTCTTCTGCAGACAATGGGGTTCTGCAACGTCTAATCAAGGACCTGTTTGGTCCATCATTTTATTATACATTTGGGCTTGATTTCCTTCACATTCTGATGTGTAGAAAAAGGTCTAGATTAAAGGTTGCTTCATTATTTAACCCTTTACCACACAATAGCAACTTTTACAAGCATGGGAAACAAGCCTATTGAAAACATTGTAGGAAAAGGAGAAAATGCTGGTACTCAGCATTTTCTCCTTTTTTCACAAAGTTTTCTACCCTATCAAAGAAAAATTGCATCAATTGAGACACTGTGAAATTGTCGTCTGCAAATTATGTTTTCAGTTTGGATATGTCTAAAATTGTGCCATGTGGTTAGGGTTATCATGTAATCTATAGTATGTTTAAGTGTCTCAATAACAAGGGCAGGAATGGGGCTCAAAAGGTCAATGAAATATTCTTGAATATTACTGTTATTTTACCCTGCACAAAATAATTCATCTTTTTTTTCCGAATTGGCTGAAAATGTTTGTTTCACAAGAACATCAGTGTGTTTCGATAAATGACTTCTCCAAATGATAGACAAAAGCCAATCAGGTGGGTGTAGCAGCAACTGTTTTTTTTTTCAGTGAAAATTAAGAGAGTAAACCGGGGCATGAATATGAAGAATTATTTCAGGGTTAGGCCCTCTGGTTTATACAACTACTTTCTCCGCAGAATCAGTAACTTAAACATGTGTAATGATTTACCAGATGAAAAAATCTTGAAATGGTCCAATGGTTGATGCAAATGTGGTTCACATTAAGGAATTAGCTTTGAAAGAGTTGAAAATATTGTGGGATATGTCAAAAATACTGATGACCATCATTTTCTCTTTTTTCCACGATGTTCTCCAAATCGTCCTACTCATGGGTTGTTAATATACAGGATTGTTTCATGAAGGGTTTACCATACATGTAATTGTTATTTATTCACAGGTGATGTAATCATGATCTACCTTGAGCACATAGCGCCAGAGAGGTGTCTCCTTAATTTCTTTTTGAATTCCACACTTGTGTTTAGACAGTGGGTTTCAATTAGATTTGAAAATCTCCATCCTTCCATTGGCATAAGTAATGGACCAGCCAGATTTCGAGCCAGCTGGCCAGGGGTCATCAAAGATCTTGATACAGATCTTATACCGGTAAATACGTAGTCTTTATATATTGAGTCTTCTTTTAGTCATGTTTTAATCTTTTGTCGGTTGTGAGTAATGAATAATGACAAAATGAACCCAACAGTTAATTACTTCAAACAATATTTTTTACCTTGCAGCAGACCACTTTTGAGAATTTTGTTACAACTTTTCTTTTGTCACACTGTTTTCACATGAGAGAACTTAGGTATTAAAAACTTTTTTAATTAAGTTTTAACCTTTTACTATTTTAGATTGGTCCAGATTGAATGAACTTGCAGATGACATAATAAATGTATCTCAAAAATTGAAATTTGTTTCCAGCAGGTAGAAAACATTTCGGAAAAAGGAGAAAATGCTGGTTACCACCATTTTCTCCTTTTCCCACAATGTCTTCAAAAAGCCTCAATCTCAGGGTCGTAAAAACCAGGGATTGTTTGGTAAAGGGTTAAATACCACTATTTCACAAGGCTGATTTTAAACTTCTCTGCTGCAAATTTGAGTTGCATGGATATTTGCTTCCAAAACAGACAAAATTACTGTAATTTCACTGCCTAATTTTTCACAGACTCACATGCTTCAACAAAACTAAATGAATGATTTCATCAAGTTTGAAAATTCAGTGTCTTGTTGTATTTTCAAGTTTGAAAATTCAGTGTCTTGTTGTATTTTCTATGTACATGTATGTATGGTCAATAGTTCCTTTAGAAAAGACTACGAAAAAAAGATACCATGATTATACGCCCTCCCCCACCCCCACCCACCTACAAAGTATGAGGTGGTACACTGGTTTCACCATGTCTGTCTGTTATCCATCCATCCATCCATTAATCTTTCTACTTTTTGATTCCATGCTGTTATCAAAAATACCTTAGTTGGTCTGGGACCCTGAAACTTTTTACAAGTGTTGCTCATGGCTCAAAAAGGTGTCCTTTTTTTTGTGGGGGCCACACTAGTCAAAGGTTAACCCTTTATCAAACAACCCCTGGTAACCAGCATTTTATTCTTTTCCCACAATGTTTTCTACCCATCTGGAAACAAATTTCAATTTTTGAGTTATGTTTAATTTGTCGTTAGCAAGTGCTTTCAGTTTGGACAATTCTAAAATTTTGTCGTTTGGGAAAGGGTTAAGGACACAGGTTAACTTCGTCTGCAAAGTTGTTTCCATGCTCTTACTCAATTGCTGTTTTACCTAAGACTCTGAAACTTTATATAAGTGCTGCTCATGATCCAAGGGGGTGCCCTTTTTGTTTTTGGGTGACACAGGTCAAATGTCAAGGTCACAGTTTAACTTTCTTTGAAAATTGTTTCCATACTCTCTCTCAAAAGCTGTTTAATTTGAGATCCTTTAACTTCCTTCTAGTGTAGCTCATAACCCAAGGAGATGCTCTATTGTTTTTTGGTCACAGGTCAAGGTCACAGGTTAACTTGTTTGAATTATGTGTCCATACTGTAACTCAAGAGCTGTCTGACCTATGACCCTGTAACTTTATGCAAGTGTTGCACATGACCCATGGAGGTGCCCTATTGTTTTTAGATCTCATGGATTAAAGGACAAGGTCACTGCTGATCTTCAGTATTGAAAATCACTTCTGTTCTCTGAATGTGCCACTTTTGTGACAAGTTGATGGTGGTGGTATTTATCCACTTTGTGCGACTTTTAGTTGGTATTGTCTTAAGGTAATAAACACTACATATACTTTGACTAAATGTTTTTGACCCAAAGTGACTTGCACATGTATTTGTACATGTTCTTCATAACTACTGGTGACAAAATTCTAAAGACAGGGAAATTTCTGTAGTCCCATTTGATTTTCTAAGATTTGAATACATAAGTTAGTTTTTTACCCTAATTGATCAAAATACAGACTGAGAGTTTTTTTGAAAATTTTTCATTTTTAGCTATAAAGTTTGGTTTCATGACAGGTAGGGCCAATGAAATGTCTTTTGAAGACTAAATTTTGTCACTAGACTTTTTCCAAAAGATGAGCCACAGTCAGATTTGTCTTCTAAGACTTTTTAGCTCACCTGAGCACATAGTGCTCAGGGTGAGCTATTGTGATCGATCGTTGTCCGGCGTCCGTCCGTCCGTCCGTCCGTGTGTCCGTCCGTCCGTGAACAATTACTTAAAAATTCTTTTCCTCTGAAACCGCCCAACAGATTTCAGTGAAACTTCACAGAAATGATCCTTAGGTGATGCACTTTCAAAATACTTCAAAGATTTGAATTCCATGGAGAACTCTGGTTGCCATGGCAACCGAGAGAAAAAACTTTAAAAAATCTTCTTGTCCCAAACCGTAAGGGCTAGAGCTCTCATATTTTGCATGTAGCATCATCTAGTGACCCTCTACCAAAATACTTCAAATTATGGCCCTAGTGTTGAAAATGGCCCTATGTTGTGGGTTCTTGGATTTCACATGGAGAAAAGAAGGAAATCTTTAAAAATTTTCTTGTCCCAAACCATAAAGGCTAGAGCTCTCATATATGGCATGTAGTATCATCTAGTGGCCCTCTATTAAAATACTTCAAATAATGGCCCTAGTGTAGAAATTGGCCCTATGTTGTGGGTTCTCGGATTTCACATAGAGATAAAGAAGGAAATCTTTAAAAATCTTCTTGTCCCAAACCGTAAGGGCTAGAACTTTCATATTTGGCATGTAGCATCATCTAGTGACCCTCTACCAAAATACTTCAAATTATGGCCCTAGTTTGAAAATGGCCCTATGTTGTGGGTTCTCGGATTTTTCATAGAGATAAAGAAGGAAATCTTTAAAAATCTTCTTGTCCCAAACCATAAGGGCTAGAGCTCTCATATATGGCATGTAGTATCATCTAGTGGCCCTGTACCAAAATACTTCAAATAATGGCCCGAGTGTGGAAATTGGCCCTATGTTGTGGGTTCTCCGATTCCACATAGAGATAAAGAAGGAAATCTGTAAAAAACTTTATGTCCCAAACCTTAAGGGCTAGAGCTTTCATATTTGGCATGCATCATCATCTAGTGGCCCTCTACCAAATAAGTTTATGACGACCCCCCCCCCCCCCCAAAAAAAAAAAAAAAAGATTTTGGGCATATACTCCACCATGAAATGAAGTACCATTTGAAAGATCTGTTCAGGTAGGGCCAAGGTCAGTGTCACACCTGAAGGGCAAATTTTTGTAAGCTGGACGCATTGAAAGGTTGGTGCAAGACTATTGCAAGTGTAAATACATTGTTGATGTGTTTACAATAGCCATTACCCATGAACATGTCCCTGGACAACCACTGTAGTTGTTGGTGTATTTAACAACATTATAATACTAACTTGTATAGAAAGTCTTGAATCGGCAAACATTCTCTACTAAGTTTGCTCAAATCAGGCAACTTTTTGCCACACACCAAAAGGCCTAGGGCTTTGTTATTATTCCTTCAAAACTCTGTTCTGGAGGTATATAGGAGTCAGCTTGTTGGTCCGTCCATCCATCCATCCATCAGTCTTTCTGTAGCATTTTCTTGTCAGAGCTTGTTCTCAACAACTACAGGACAGATTTCATTCAAATTTTAGAGAGACTCGGTGCCAAGCAAGAATGTGCATATTATATTTTGGTGACGGTTATTTGAATTTTTACAAAGTCATTTTCCTTTGATGAAATTTCTTTTTCTCCCTATTTTTCAACAACTATTGGACAAATATCATTCAAACTTCTCTTAAATATTTATATAACCGGGTTTGGTTAAGAAAGATTATCTTCTTATCTAAACCAAGAAGACCTAAAGCTTTGGCCTTGCACTTCGATATTTGGTATTTATCTTCATTGTAAATCTTTACTGCTTGGTACTCAGGTGAGCGATATAGGACCATCATGGTCCTCTTGTTTCAAAATTTTGACTCTGCTTGTTTTATCATGATCATTTTAAGCTATCCAGTTGGCTTAGACATCCAGCCATTATAACAAATGACCAAACAAATGTTCTGGAATGTACAGAAAACTTACCACAGGCTTTTCTCAGTGCTCAGGCACCTAGACCCATCGGTAAGTCAACTTAACATTGCTCTGAATATAGATTGACTTTCAGACTATGAGTGCTTTCATTTTTTTCTCTAATACATAACCTCTTTACCACACAATCCTGAGTTCTAACAACAATGGGAAAGAGGCATTTTAAAAACATTGAGGGAAAAGGAGAAAATGCTGGTAACCAGCATTTTCTCCTTTTCCCACAATGTTTTCTACATATTGAAAAAAAGAAATCAGCGGTTTAACAATATTTATTTTGTCATCTGCAAATGCTTTCAATTTGAACCAGTCTAAAATTTTGTTGTTTGGTAAAGAAGCAACTCATACAGCCCTGAATCATACTGATATACTATGTTTTCAGTGCTGAGATAAATTTGTAAAAAGGATTAACCCTTGAAAAACAACTGAATAATTTAACAACCTTGAGGAAGAAAGCATCTAAAAATATTGTGGAAAAAGGCAGCAGAGCTTGAAACAAGCGATTTCTCTTTTTTCTTCATATATTTTACCCTATGAGACAATTTCAGCTTATTCATATACAGTAAATTTCTTAATTATATCAACTTTTTATCTGCAGATGCATTGAGTTTGGAAGAGTCCAAACTTTGGAGACTGGTAAAGGGTGAGCTATATATATATATATCTGTTATATATGAGATGCCTACCTGTATGATGTTTAGATGGTATATTTACAGGAAAGGATCACAGTTATTTTGAGATAAAAGTTCTGAATATCTCAAACCCTAAGTTTGGTCCTGCTATTGGCCTCACACAGGCAGTGAGTGACAGATTGGCAAGTTATCCTGGGTGGAATTTTGAAACTGTTGGTTACCATGGTGATGGAGGGATATATGTCAACGATGATGGAACATGTAATTGAGTTTTTATTACATTTTTTCAAAACTCCAAATTTTTAAAGTTAGTTTTTTTTTACCAGCCATCAAAAAATTATGCTTTTGAATTTAGATGAAGATTAAGTTTGCATTAACGATGTGGATTTGACAACTGTAGCATCACATAAAAGTTTGGCTTGTCTCCAGTCCATTATTTTCTCCCTTTTCGTAATGTTCTTTTCATGATAAATTCCATCAACTTAATCAGGCTGAATTTTTTGTTAGCAAAATTAGAAAAATCCGAAGTTCTCTTCACTGCTGATCACAATTTAACCCATTACCACACAATCCCTCTTTTTGATGACCCTGCAAAAGAAAGCTTTTGAAAACATTGTAGGAAAAGGAGAAAGTGCTGGTAACCTGCATTTTCTCCTTTTCCCGCAATCTTTTCTACCATCTCAAATCAGATTTCAATTTTAGAGTCACATTTATTTTGTCGTCTGCAAATGCTTTCAATTTGGACTAGTCCAATATTTTGTTGTTTGGTAAAGTAAATAGCATATTATGTAGACAGCGTAGATTTACCCTTTACCAAACGACAAAATTTTAGACTGGTCCAATTGAAAGCAGTTGCAGATGACAGAATAAAAGTAACTCAAAAAGTGCATTTTTTCCCAGCAGGGTAGGAAACATTGTGGGAAAAGGAGAACATTCTGGTTACCAGCATTTTCTCCTTTTCCTACAATGATTTCTACAGTTCACAAAACAAATTTCAAATTTTCGGTCACTTTTATTTTGTTGTCTGCCAATGCTTTCAATTTGGGCAAACCTAAAATTTTGTCTTTTGGTAAAGAGTTAAATCAACATAGTCTGAAAAAGCACCAGAGTTGTCCCTATTTTAGATGATACATTGTTAGACAGCAGGACATATCAGCTATCAAACAAAATAATGGACGGTGTGGATCCAAGATCAGGATCTGTATGCACCAACCATTCTTAAGAACTTTCTTAGTCTCATTCTCTAGAATTTTCTGTATTCAAAAGTAATGCAACTTCTGATTGGCTAAACCATTTGGTTTAACTAATTAGAAGTTATGTTACTTTCGAATTTAGAAAATCTTGAAGAGTAATATATTTAAAGTTAATACAACTTCTGATAAACTAATCCATTTGGTTTAGCCAATCAGAAGTTATATCATTTTCAAATTTAGAAAATCTTGGAGAGTAGGTATATTTGATAATAATACAACTTTTGATTTGCTAAACCATTTTGGTTTAGCCAATCAGAGGTTATGTTACTTTCAAATTTAGAAAATCCTAAAGAGTAAAACTAAGGATATTCTTAAGAATGGGTGGTGAAGACAGAGCCTCATGGTGCAAGATCACATTTTAGGTGAAAGTATGACACCATCCAAGGATACTATGGTTACTGTGGATGACCGGATGGGTTGTGGTGTCATGTTTGAGCCTGGTCAAGTTGCAGATTGCAGAACCCCACAGCTGGTAATAGTTTATTTTACCAAGAATGGAGCAATCATTCATAGCAAACCAAGACTGTTGCCAGAGGCTGGGTTCTATCCAGTGGTTACCTTACCAGAGAAAGGTATGGCTGGTAGACTTCTAGAAATTTTCAGCGTTGTTGTTTTCAAAGAAAACAACAGGGTATTGTCATAGCCTAGTGCTTCTCTACATATTTGTCAGTGAAAGCTTTTACATTTTCCAGTATATCTGTAATAATTGAAGAAATATTTTCTTCAAACTTGAGCTAGTTGCCAGTTAACAGCTATCATCAAATACCAAATCCGGAGATAACCCTAACTGTAAGCCACATAATTCTGAGTTTCAAACCATCCATTCATCGAAACTTTATCGAAAAGGAACAAAAATGCTGGTAACCAGCATTATCTTCTTTTTTCAGATTGTTTTTCTTCCTGTCACAGGTAAATTACACCAATTTGATTTTTCATATGTAAATCCTCCTACTTCTCTTTCGAGCGGAACAGGGTAAAGTAATTTGACATAATTATCTTTTTACTGAGAACATTTTTGTGAAATAAAATGTGACCGTGTCCCTTTAATTTTGCAAGAAATAAGTTTTTATATTCATAGAAATAATTTGTTGTTGAATTTTTGGTCACTTTATGATAAAAAGAAAAAGTTACAGTTGGACAGAAAATATATGATTCTGTTCATTCACAAATCAATGGGTAGCTATCTGGCAAAAGGAGGTTTTATGCACCTTATGCTTCTTTCTAATGATTGTGTGGTAAAGAGTTAATAGACCTTCAAGAAACATGTTTTGCAATGACCAGAGCAGAGATATTTTAACCCTTTACCACACAATCCCTCCTTTTAACGGCCCTGAGAAAGAATTAAGGCTTTTAAAAACATTGTGGAAGAAGGAGAAAATGCTGGTAACCAGCATTTACTCCTTTTCCCACAATGCTTTCTACCTATTCAAGGAGAAGTATAATCATTTGACAACATATCAATTTTCCTTTGAGAATTTCATCAATGTAGACGAGTATGAAATTTTGCTGTGTGGTAAAGGGTTAATGCTAAAGCCTTATGTACCTATATCACTCTTTGGCTTTCAGAAAAAGGCACAGAATTTTATTTGAAGTTTAAGGTCACACCAAAAGTTATGTATCATCTCAACTTTTCTAGGTGACAAAGTCATAGTGTACCATCCAACTATTCCTCCTGAGACTTGCAAAGAACTGGAAACAGAGTTTACAAAATGGCAACCACTTTATTCAGCTTTTAGATTCAGTGAAAGTATTGAATTCACAGATTACAATGAAGATTACCATTTATTCAACAAGGTTCAGATTTGTGGTAAAAAAGATGTTCCACAAATTCTTCAATATACACAGGAAGCAAAAGATTCTTACTATTTCCAATTCAAGATTATAAGTATAGGTGAGGTTTTGTGTATTGGGCTTGTGCTGTTTTTTACCTGGTATTGCAATCGAACAAGTTAGATTTAACCCATTACAACATATTCCCGACTTTAAATGACCCTGTGAAAGAAGCCTTTTGAAAACATTGTGGGAAAAGGAGAAAATGCTGGTAACCAGCATTTTCTCCTTTTCCCACGATGTTTTCTACCCTTCCCAAAACCAATTTCATTTTTAGAACAATGTTTATTTTGTCGTTTGCAAATACTTTACATTTGGAATAGTATTTTCTCCTTTTCCTGCAATGTTTTCTACCCTTCCCAAAACCAATTTCATTTTTAGAGCACTGTTTATTTTGTCGTCTGCAAATACTTTACATTTGGGATAGTATTTTCTCCTTTGCCTGCAATGTTTTCTACCCTTCCCAAAACCAATATCATTTTTAGAGCACTGTTTATTTTGTCATCTGCAAATACTTTACATTTGGGATGGCTTGAATTTCTGTCCTTTGGTAAAGAGTTAAAAACTGGGCTGTATTCTCAATCTGTTGTAAATACTGTTACAATGTTATAGTCCAAGACTGGCCATCAGATTGGTTGAGGATTTTTGTCTCAGCCAATCAAGTGGTAACTCTTGAAATACGAAATGAGAACCGAATCAGCAGAGCTGCCAAACATGGCCAAAGGGCACTCATAGTCCAATAATTATTGATATAATGGAACTTTCATTAAGTATTCACCACAAAACAAAATTTAAGAGTGATCCAAATTGAAAAGTTTTGCAGATGACAAATGAAATGTTATTTAAAATATGAAGTTTGTTTTGAAGGGAAAAGAACAGTGTGGGAAAAGGAGAAAATGCTGGTTACCAGCATTCTCTTCTTTTCCCATTTGTTTTTAAAAAAGCCCTTTCTTAGGTTTGTTAACAGCCAGGATTGTGTGATGAAGGGATAAACAAATCCTTGGCTTGCTGTTTTAGTCCTTTTGAAAAAAAAAAAGTTACAACAATTGAACAGGCAAACATTTTGGTGAAAGACAAGCAAAAATTATAGAAATTTTTTGAACTGCAAACATTTTGGTGAAAGACAAGCAAAATTTATAGAAGTGTTTTGAACTGTATGGCAAACATTGTTACGAACAAAGTCAACAACAAAGAAACAAAAGTACAAATTTGTAGCTGAAATACAAACCGTCTCTGGTGGGATTCAAACCCATGACTGGTAAATATCCTCATTTTTTGAGGTTTGAAAGACCAATACCATAACCACTGACCCAAAGAGATATCTCCCCGAAGCAGTTGTTAAGTAAATTGTTTTTAAACCGAGACGAAGCCATGCATGAAGGAATGGTCTCCCATAACACACCCTCTTAAAGTCATCATTCATTGATGACTCAAAGCCTGAAGCAGATAGTCTGATTTTGGACAACAAATGGGATTAATGGTTCATGGCCGATCCCTGACAAGCCCCCATCTTACGAACAAAGTCCGCAATAAAGAAACAAAAGAACAAATGCATATCTGAAAAACAAACTGCCTCTGGCGGATTCAAACCCATGACAGGCAAATATCCTCGTTTTTCGAGGTTTAAAAGACCATAACCACTGAGCCAAAGAGATATCTACCCAGTGCACTTGCAAGAAGGAGTGGTCTCTTATATCAATTGTTAAAAGAATCATTCTTTTTTTTGTTCAATGAAATCCAGTCACTGCTAGTACTATACCTTAAACATAATCATTTTTATTAACTTCTGCATATGTACTACATGTATTAGAGGTTACTTCATTTATTTGATATTCAGGGGTCACTTCTGAGTTCAAGGTGAGCGCTGCAGAGAAAACAATTCTGACTCAAACTGAGATGCTGCCCCATGATTCCACTCACAAAACGTTCACAATTAATGGAAGTGGAGATGAAACAGTGACAACAGGCAAGCTTTCTTTAACTTTTTACCAAACGACAAAATTTTAGACTGGTCCAAATTGAAGGCACTTGCAGACGACAAAATAAAGGTAACTCAAAAATTGGAATTTGTTTCCAGTTGAGTAGAAAACCTTGTGGGAAAAGGAGAAAATGCTGGTTACCAGCATTTTCTCCTTTTCCCTCAATATTTTCAAAAGGCTTTTCTTTTTGGGTTGTTAAAAGTTGGGATTGTGTGGTAAAGAGTTAATTTGAGCCATACTCTGTGAAAAAGAGGCATAAACCATCTGCAAAAAGTATTGACCCAAATCAGTCTGTGCAGTCTGCACAAGCTGGCCTGGGCCAAACTTTTTTCTATCAATCGTCTTCTATAATTATGTCAAAGGACAACCCCCTCCAGAGTCAGTCACTCTTAAGACTGAGGATGTTATGAATCCCTAATTATAGGGCAATTAGCCTGTCTGTCCATGTGTCTGTCCATGTGTCCATTTGTTAGTCTGTCTGTGTAAAAAATACTAGTAAATGCCTATTTCTGTCAAAGCGCTGGAGGGGGTATTAAGTCTTTACCACACCATCCCGACTTTTAACAACCATGAGATAGAAGCCTTTTGAAGACACTGTGGGAAAAGGAGAAAATGCTGGTAACCAGCATTTTCTCCTTTACCCACAGTGTTTTCTACCCTTCCTAAACAAACATTTTAATTTTACAGTCACCTTTATTTTGTTGTCTGCAAATACTTTCAATCTGGACCAGTCTAAATATTTCTCATATGGTAAAGAGTTAAGTCACATTCAATGACAGCTCTAATTTCATGATGTAATGGATTACAGAGATGCATTGGGCCCCTTTTTTTCAGAGCATGGCTCATTAGAATTTTGTTAATCTAACAAATTTGTCTAATAAATGTTATATGAGTATTTTGACATACCCATAGATGTCGCAGATGTCACTATATACCTGACACCAACTCCTGAAGATACTACTACTTGATTCAGAGATCTATTAACTCTTTACCAAATGACAAAATTCAGGCCTGGACCAAATTCAAAGCATTTGCAGACAACATATTGAATGTAGCTATACAGATGATTTCTGTATGTGATAGGGTAGAAAACATTGTTGGAAAAGGAGAAAATGCTGGTTACCACCATTTTCTCCTTTTCCAACAATGTTTTCAAAGGACTTCTTCCCTAGGGTTGTTTAACTCAGGATTGTGTGGTAAAGAGTTAACCTTGGTGTCTGTGATTGTGAGGTAGAGCGTCGGCCTCATAACCATAAAGTCTGGAGTTTGATACCCAGGAAAAGATGTCAACTTTGGGATTGTTCATTGGTCCACACATTCGGCATGAGTACTGGTGTAGTTCCCAGGAAGCAGAATCATATGTTTTGGAGAATAATCTCTCCTTAGCAGATAGTGTAAATCCAAGATCAGACTGCATATTCTGTGCAATCTGATCTTGATCTATACTGTCTGCAAAAGATCAGGGAGTTGCTCTTAGTAGCCTAAGGATTAGATCAACTCATTACCAAACAACAAAATTTTAGGCTTGTCCAAATTGAAAGCATTTGCAGACGACAAAATAAAAAGGACAGAAAATTTGAAATTTCTTTTATGAGGGTAGAAAAAACATTGTGTGAAAAGGAGAAAATGCTGGTTACCAGCATTTTCTCCTTTTCCCACATTGTTTTCTAAAGGCTTCTTTCTCAGGGACGTCAAAAGTAGGGATTGTGTGGTAATGGGTTAAAGTAAGTAGCAGTGAAGATTGGACACTTTTCTACCCTTTGAAAGACAAAACCATCATTTGAACCACATTCAAGTAATTTGCCATTAGCAAATACTTTCAATCTGGAACAGGTAAAATTTTGTGGCATGGTAAAGATTTGAATCAAATTTTTAAGCTGTGAATTCTAGAACATAAATCTCTGTGTGAAAGATATGTGTCCTCCTTCTTGCTCTTTTTTGTTTTTAGTATGTCTTGATTTTAGAATAGCCAGCATTTTTCAAACCAATTGGTGATGTAATATAGAGCTTCAGACAGAGGGAGTTATTTTGATTTCATAATATTGTTGACTAAACCTTTTGTTATGGGCACTCATTAGAATCATCGAGAAGATTCTATTGAGTACCCAAAACATAGGGTTTTGAAGAGAAAAGCCATCACTCCCTCTTATATGGAATTCTGATGTAATAGGTATGTGTTACAGGAGACAAAGTGGAAGTGTTCATAGATACCATTGAACCAGGAAAAAAATGGCAAACTGTGGCAGTCAATAGTAAAATAGTGTTCAGAGAGGAGATATGCTTTGACTCCAAGGCAACCGTCCATCCAACAATGTGCTTCAAAAATGGACCAATCAAATTAGATATTGATTGGCCAGATACAGTTGATGTTGAAAATCAAACAATATTTACTCTTGTGAGTTCACTTTTTACAAATCTAGCAAATATGGCAGTAAAAGAATTAATCACTCCGAATGAGTAATTGATCTTTCTCTCACATTTATTCTCCTTTTTTGTTCCTTTCCATTTTCATAATTTACTTTTTCTATTGTGGTTTAGGGATGTCCCTGTTTAACTATTTCTGACAAAGTATCATGCACCTGTTACTTGTCTTATCACACTATTATCAATAAAACATGAACTGATATCTTTCTTTATCAAATGTTCAAGTTTCACATTTAAACTTTTTGGCTGTATTGGAGACATGGACTGTGTATCACAGTTACTGCCACATATATTATATGATTCAAGTTGTTTTCACAACCTAGGGTGAACTATCACTATAAAGACTCGGATTTGGCAACACAGTCAGTGATACAGATACTACATTTTCTTTCATACCTGATAAAATATCCAGTGCAAAGGTTTCATCTGTAATATATTTAAATGTCATGTTAATATTTTAGGGTGAAATATCACATTGGAGACATGGACCAGGTATCACAGTCAGTGCAACTGATATCACATGTTCCTCTGTACCTGATAAAACTTCCTGTACTAATATCTTGGCACCAGTTCCTGTCAAAAAGCATGGTAAGTCTGGGTCCACATTCACCAATCATTCTTAAAAACATTCTGTCTAATTCTCCAATATTTTCAACATTTGAAAGTAATACAACTTCTGATTGGCTGAGCCAAATACTTTTTCCAATCAGATATTCTTTTACTATCAATTTCAGAAAATTTTGGAGAATAAGACTGAAAATGGTGAATATTGACCTTGGTGTCTAGCATGATTTGTCACCACTTACTTCAGATGGCCATAAATATAGCTCTAACAGTATATCATTTCTTGTGATTACTTGCAGGTGCTTTCTTTTTCCAAATCAAATTGGAAGATCAAGATGGCCAGTTTTCGATGTTCCCAGGTGTTGGGGTCACAAGTGGGATCAGTCCAGTGCAGACTAAGACCCTGACACTTTTGAAACAGGCTTCGTCAGCTTTCTTCTATGGATCAACACAGTCACTTGTAACCTGGAAAGGTATGCAATCAAACCTGTCTGAAGCAACCATAGCTGTGTTAGACAAGTGGCTGTTCAGTGTGACATTCATATCTTCAGAAATGTGATTTTAGGTGTGAAATTGTGCTTCATATAGGCTAATGCAGTTGGTCATGAATAGAGGTTCCTCAGTACAACTTTGCTAAGAACAACAGTTTCAAATGTCAAATTCCTTTAGTGAATCAGTTTAGTGTCCTATATTTTTCTGTTGGCAATGGAAGTTTTCTGACCACTGACAAGGCCCTGTTGCATATTGCATGGAGAATAAGTGTAAGTTTTGAAAGTGTTGGGTTCAGTGAGTGAACACCATTACTGATTTTGTGATGAACAGCAAAGCTAGGAAATTAAATTTTTGACAAACTACTTTTCTTATATATGGCTTTAAACCTGCGAAAAGAGGCATTTGGACATTAGCATAAAGTGTTGTCTCGGATCAGCCAGCATTTTTTCCTTTTCCCATAATGTTTTTGATCCTATAGAAGACAGAAATCATCATTCTGAGCTACATTTATATACACTGTCATCCGCAAATGTTTTCAATTTGGTCTTGTCCAAAATTTTTGTCACTTGGTGAATAGTTAAATAATATCAGTCAATTATTTAATTATTTTCAGAAGGGTTAGAAGTATGGAACAAATAATTTTTTACAGTGAAAGAACGAAACTTATTTCATCTTGTGAACATCATTAGTAATTTTTTCACTTAAGGCTGTGCTACTTATGAAAATATTACAGATGTTTATTCTATGTAATAAATTTCGATTTTCTCACCAAAGAAAGACAAAAATATCCCCTTTGTACCTTTCTTCTATCAGGCACAACACAGGCTAAAGATGCAGTGGAGGGCATGATCAGTTCTGTTGGCTGCTCTGTTATTCCAGTGCATGATTTATTTATTTTAACGTTTCACTGTAATGGCAAGAGTGTGCTATCACACAAGATGAAAGCCCCGCCTGGTGGTATATATCCAGTCATATCATTTCAAACTGGAACCCAGGGTAAGTAAATCAGTTATTTGACTCTTTACCACACAATCCTGACTTTTAGCGACCCGGAGAAAGAAACCTTTTGAAAACATTGTGAGAAAAGGAGAAAATGCTGGTAACCAAATTTATTTTGTCGTCTGCAAGTGCTTTCAATTTGGACAAGTCTACAGTTTTGTCATTTGGTAAGGAGTTAATTCATGCCCTGTGGAAAAGTGGGTATAATTAATACATCAGCCTCGGCAATCAGAGCAGGCAGACCTGAGCAGTAAACCTTCATCCAGATCCAGCCAGCTGTTAGACAAAGTGGGTTTTATGTATCCTTATTTATGTGTTGTGATTGCTTGGTACACTGCATCTAGGAGATGCACTAAGCCCCCTTTTCACAGAGCATGACACAAATAAATTTTTCTGCAATATTGTTATTTGGGAGCTGTAAATTCATACTTGATGCATTTCAATGTTCAGACAACTCTGTTCAAGTCATCTTAGCCCTGTACCGAGCAACAAAATAAAAAGCATTTGCAGTTAACTCATTACCAAACAACAATATTTTAGGCTTGTCCAAATTGAATGCATTTGCAGAAGACGAAATAAGAGTGACTGAAAATTTGAAATTTGTTTTGTGAAGGGTAGAAAACATTGTGGGAAAAGGAGAAAATGCTGGTTACCAGCATTTTCTCCTTTTCCCACAATATTTTCTAAAGGCTCCTTTCTCAGGGTCGTTAAAAGTCGGGATTGTGTGGTAATGGGTTAAGCATGACAAATTAAGCATGACTGAAAAACTGAAATTTGCCATAGGAAGGAAAGAAAAACATTGTGGGGAAGTGAGAAAATGCTGATTTACAGCATTTTCTCCTTTTCCCAATATGATTTCAAGAGCTTTAAATAGCATAGGTTGTGAAAACCGGCGATTGGGTGAAAAAGAGTTAACTCTTTACCACACTATCCCGACTTTTTACAACTCTAAGAACAGACGGCATTTGAAAAAATTGTGGGAAAAGGAGAAAATGCTGGTTACCAGCATTTTCTCCTTTTTCCCACATTTCTTTCTGCTGTTTCAGGAAAAGACACCTCCATTTTAGCCACATTTCAATCATTGTCAATATATGCTGCTAGTTTGGATGAGTCTAAGATTTTGCAGTGTGATAAAGAGTTAAAAACATTATGGAGAGAATTGACTGTCTCATGCAATATTGCAACTCCTTTATAATTGAATTTTCACAGGCTTTCAGGGATTAAACTTTAACCCTTTTTTTATGAAATCAGGAGTTTTATGTTTCTACTCTTGCATAGACAAGTTCTTAGCCTACAAATACTTTCGACACAAAAAAGTGTTAGAATCATTATCATCTAGTATACTCTTTACCAAATGACAAAATTGTGGACTGAACTAGATTGAAAGCATTTGCGGACAACAAAGTACATGTAGAAAAATTACGATTTCTATCTTTGATAGAGTAGAAAACATTGTGGAAAAAGAGAAAATACTGGTTATCAACATATTCTCCTTTTTGTAACTTCCTTCCCCTCTCCCTCCCCCTCCCCCTCCCCAGGGTCATATTGACCTATGTTGTTGGTCTGTCTGTCCATCTATCTATCTGTCTGTTAGCAATCTCTTGTGTGTGCAACTGCTACAGTTTTCATTAAAATAAGTTAAAACTTACAACAATGAATCTCTATGATGTGTAGTTGTGCATGTAACTCTTAATCCTTTATTCCATAGATACTCATTTCTACGCATTGCTTGTAGGAGCCTTTGGAAAACATTGTGGCAAATGGTGAAATTGTTCGTGACGAGCAATTTCACCTTTTGTCACAATGTTTTCTATGCTATCAAAAGGTGTCATATACTCATATACATATACTCATATATATTTAGGGTCAATTAGAGATACCATAGAAATGCCTCATGGGGTAAAGTGTTAATATTTGGATCTCTGCAGGCATTCTAGTTTATATAGCCCATTTCACTGACAAGGCCCTTCAGGCGTAAATATGCTGGCTTTGAGAAGCTCTTGTTCCACATTATTCTTAAAACTCTTCTCGTTTAGGGTTGTTAATTGAGAAGACTATTAGGTAAAGTTACTACGATGATATTCCAGTTTTAAATCTTGCAGGACAGAAGTTTAAGATAGAGGTTTTGGACACAGAATCCCTGGATAAAAATATTGCAGGAGAAGTTCTCAATCTCTCAGACACATGTACTTCAGACCTTGATTGGAAAAAACATGCAGGTGGAGTTGTCAGTAGGGGATTTACAATAGCTTTAGGGACATACGTCTTTGTTTGGGCTTTAGCCCTGTATTGCTGTTTATTCAAATATGTTTTCCTATAAAACATATTTTTCTGACTTAACTCTTTACCACACGAGAAAATTTTAGACTGGTCCAAATTAAAAGCATTTGCAGACGACAAAATAAATGTAACTCAAAAATTGAAATTTGTTTCCAGCTGGGTAGAAAACATTGTGGGAAAAGGAGAAAATGCTGGTTACCAGCATTTTCTTCTTTTCCCACAATGTTTTCAAAAGGCTTCTATCTCAGGGTCGTTAAAAGTAGGGATTGTGTGGTAAAGAGTTAATTATAGAAAGGTTTTGAAAACACTCAAAAGGACCAAATTTAGGCAACAAGAATTATTTTCATTTTTAAACAGAGTACTATTATCTTTATAAGGAAATCCAATCATAATCCAAAGTCAATTTGATGTATAACCAGTAACACTTTCAGAATGGAAATGCCTTAACTCATTACCAAACCAAATCTTTTTAGGTTTGTCCATATTTAAAGCATTTGCAGTCGACAAAATATAAGTGACTGAAAAGTTGAAACTTGTTTTGTGAAGGGCAGAAAACATTGTGGGAAAAGAAGAAAATGCTGGTTACCAGCATTTTCTCCCTTACCCACAATGTTTTCCGAAGGCTTCTTTCTCTTGGTCGTCAAAAGTAGGAATTGTGTGGTAATGGGTTAAATCTTTACAAAACAACAAAATGTAAGACTTACCCAAATTGACATCATTTACAGATGATAAAATAAATGAGAATCAAAATTTTGACCTTCTATTCTGTTGAGTAGAATACATTGTGGGAAAAAATACTGGTTACCAGCATTTTCTCCTTTTCAAACATTGTTCTCAAAAGCTTTTTTTTTCTCATTAAAACTCAAGACTATTGGAATGGGTTAAATTTTGCCATGTACCAGTAAAAAACATCTTCGCAAGCCAAGGTTGACGATTCACTACTTTACTCTACCCTTGGCAGATTGAGCTTGATTTTTACATTCCCCCGATACGCTTTTTCATTGGATGTAGCTAGCTGTAACTGCAACGAATAAAATCGCTTGTAGCATTTTATCTTTGATAAAAATAGAATAAGGTCGCTACCTTTCGAATAGAAGGTAAACATGGAAACCCATGTGGATGTCTGCTTCTTGCTTCATGTGTATTCGTAATCTGTTTGTAAAACGATATTTCATTGGCTTTTAGAAATATGATGTAAAGGGGGGTAATTGCCAGCATCCAATAGACAGCGCATCGAAAAATCGGGCTCAATCAGCCAAGGTAAGATCAACGTAGTGATCGTAACCTTGACTCGCGAAGATGGTGAATAAAAGCTAAGCTTATATCACAAGGTGCAACCCTTTTTCATACATTCCAGAGTTCCAATGTCACTGAGGAAAAAGACTGTTCACCAATATTTTCTCCTTTTCTCACAATGTTTTCAAAAGACTTTTTTGTAAAGAGTTAACTCTTTACCAAATGACAATGTTTTAGAATGGTCCAAATTGAAAGCACTCACAGACGTCAAAATAAATGTAACTTAAAAATTGAAATTTGTTTCAAGCAGGATAGAAAACATTGTGGGAAAAGAAGAAAATACTGGTTACCAGCTTTTCCCATTTTTTCGTTTTCAAAAGGCTTCTGTCTCGGGGGATTGTTTGGTAAACAGTTAAAGAACTTAAATGTGTTCCGTTTTGAACCTCAAAAATAACACGCTTTCTGTTATCTCCGTTTATATTTAGATGCCGTTATGTCAGCATTGCCTGGTTTTGAAGTATCAACAGATGAGAAGTTTTCCAGCATTGAATCTGTCTATATATCACATGAGATTGTGGATATACAACAGATAGAGAAAATTGTTTATGGGTAACTTTATTATAAGTATATTTTAATGGCGTGTCACTTAACTCATTACCAAACAACAAATTTATAGACTTATCCAAATCAAAACCATTTGTAAACGACAAAGTAAAAGTGACTCAAAATTTGAAATTTGTTTTGGGAATGGTAGAAAACATTGCGGGAAAAGGAGAAAATGCTGGTTACCAGCATTTTCTCCTTTTCCCACAATGTTTTCAGATGGCTTCTTTCTCAGGATCGTTAAAAGTCGGGATTGTGTGGTAAAGGGTTAATGAGGGTCACAGTAAAAGTTTTTGGAAGAAATGCATATATTTAAACATTGTGGGAAGAGGAGAAAATGCTTGTAACAAATATTCACTATGATATAAAAATTATGTAACCAAAGACTTACCTTAAAAAACAAATGCTTGCTTAAGGAAAAAGTTTTCCAGTGACTTGAAATTGATCCGCAAAGGTGATGACAGAGTCGCTGTTACCACTGTACCACAGCTTATTTGCAGACATATTTTAAATTACCAATAAGTAACTGCTTCGTCCCTAATATTCCCTATTTGAATGTTTTGACCTGATCCAGTATTTGTAAATAAAGTCCACAATTACTGCGTTTTGCTAGTAAGACAGGTTAAACGCATTGTTTCATTACATAAACAGTACAACGCCCAATTTAGCAGAAAGGAATACCTATTTCCCCTATAATTATGAAGTCAGTGGACCATAAAAAGACGTTGCAATCATCTGAGAGTAGGACTGTAAAATTTTGGGTTTGTCCAACTTGAAAGCATTTGGAGAAGACAAAAGAAAAGTGACTGAAAATTTGAAATTTGTTTTGTGAAGGGAAGAAAACAGTGTGGAAAAAGGAGAAAATGCTGGTTACCAGCATTTTCTCCTTTTCCCACAGTGTTTTCTAAAGGCTTCTTTCTCAGGGGCATCAAAAGTAGGGATTGTGTGGTAATGGGTTAAAGATTTATTTTACATCGATCAAGAAACAAGTTCTAACAACTCATACTGATCTCTCTCGATTTTGCTACCTGGGAACTACAGCAGTACTTGCGCTGAATGTGTGGGCCAATGAAAAATCCCAAAGTTGACACCCGCTCCGGGGTATCAAACTCAGGACCTTATGGTTATGAGGCCGACACTCTACCTCACAACCACGGATACCAAGTGACCATGCTCTGTGAAATAGGGACTTAATGTATTTGCAAAAGGAATTGACCCACTACTCAGGAGAAATTGCATTCACATCCCATAGAAAGTAAGGAGATATGATAACTTTCCCACAAAATTTTTTATCACCCCTGGTATAATTCTTCTGTTTTCCTTTTTAAGCCTTCATGGGAAAGGTTATAAGGTGCAAACAACAACATGGAACATCGACAACCAACGGAAGTTCATGCTGATGGGTATGTCCTCTGTGGTTATCGTCTGCTTGTCGTCCTCGTCATTGAACAGTAAAACTATGCTGGCTGAAGTTAGACACATCACCACTAAAAGTAAGGGTAGCATTTTGTATAACTTTCACATCTATATTGATTTGCCTTAACTATTAACCAAACAGTCTGTAGTTTTCAAGATCCTAGAGAAGATGGCTCTTGTAAACATTATAGGATAAGGAGAAAATGCTGGTAATCAGCATTTTCTCTTTTTCCCACAATGTTTTCTACCCTATCAAAGAGAAACCCTTCCATTTGAGCCGCATCTTTATTGTAGTCTGCATATCCTTTGAATTTGAGTTGACCAACATTTTCTTCTTTTCCTACAATGTTTCTACCCTTCCCAAAACCAACTAGATTGTTGTCTGCAAAATGATTGTTTTCACTATGGGTCCAGTCTAAAAAATTTTCTCTGGTAAAAATTTAAGATTTATCTCATGAACAGATGTTACAGTACAGCTGCAGAAGTAGTAGCCTGATACCAGCAACTTCTCTAGTTGCTACAATATGTATGTTTTAATTCCTTACTATATGAGAACATTTTAGACTGGTCCAAATTGAAAGCATTTGCAGACAACAAAATAAAGGTGACTGAAAAATAGAAATTTATTCTGGGAAGGGTAGAAAACTCCGTGGGAAAAGGAGAAAATGCTGGTTACCGGCATTTTCTCCTTTTCCCCCAGTGGTTTCAAAAGGCTTCTTTCTCAGGGGTGTCAAAAGTAGGGATTGTGTGGAAATGTTTTAACTCTATAGAAAAAAAAAATTAGGCTAGTCAAAATTGAAAGCATTAGCTGGTGAAAACATAAAAGTAATTGTAAAACAGGAATTTGTTTTGTGGAAGGTAAGAAAACAGTGTGGAAAAAGGAGAAAATGCTGGTTACCAGCATTTTCTTCTTTTCCCACAATGGTTTCAAAAGGCTTCTTTTTCAGGGTTGTTAAAATTATGTGATAAAGGATTAATGAATTTAAATTTTTTTTCACCTTGCTTCCAAAACAACAAATTACTTACATTTTATTCTCAGCACTTTGCTTTTTATATTTTGATTGTAGAAGCTGATTTGCACTTGCATTACCTATGATATGTCTCTTGTTTCGTTTAGATATACCAATGTTACCCATTTGTTTGGGATCAGTAGCATGGCCACCAGGGGGCATCCTCAGAGAAGGGTTAGCTATGTTTGAACGTTATTCTACCATTAAACTGGATTTCTATGGGTCTATACGGCCAGAGCACATCAACAAAATTGAACATCACATGTCGTTGGCTGTTGGGCTTTCATTGGTAAAGTTTATGAATATTTTATACTGTATTATATTTTATGGTAAAAAAATTTGTATATAATTATAATATGTTTTCTTTTTGTTTCTGTAGAGAAGCAATTTCTCCCTTTGTTCACAATGTTTCCACGTGCAGTCAAGCATTGTACCCTAAATCTGTTGGTCCCAAATAAATTCTATCTCTATCGACAGCTCAAAATACAATCCACTCCCACTTGGAAAGATTATTTTTTATAGGTGTGACTAAACAAGCAGACAGTGTAAATCCAAGAGCAGACAGCACATTATGTACAGCCTGATCTTAGTCTTTGCAACCCAAAGTGCCAGTAAGATCAGTTGTTCCTCAAGAAAAATATAAGTTATTTTGGTAGCCCTTGCATCGACTGCGTGGTTGTTGGTTTGCAATATCTTTGTTGTTGTGAAAAACTTTGACATTTAGTAATATCACTGTTATTGCTGAACTCTATACCAAACAACAAATTTTTGGACTGGTCCAAATTGAAAGCATTTGCAGACAACATAATAAAAGTGACTGAAAATTTTAAATTTGTATTGGGAAGGGTAGAAAACACTGTGGGAAATGGAGAAAATGCTGGTTACCAGCATTTTCTCCTTTTCCCACATTGTTTTCTAAAAGCTTCTTTCTCAGGGTTATAAAAAGTCGGGAATAAGTGGTAAAGAGTTAGGATATTAACCGCAAAATTGGACAAGTCCTAACTTCTTTACCAAACAATCCCCAGTTTTTACGACCCAGATAAAGAAGCCTTCTGAAAACATTGCAGGAAAAGAAGAAAATGCTGGTAACCAGCATTTTCTCCTTTTCCCACATTGTTTTCTACCCTTCCCAAATCAAATTTTGATTCTTCAGTTACATTTATTTTGTCGTCTGCAAATGCTTTGAATTTGGACCAGTCTATAAATTTATTGTATGGTAAAGAATTAAATCTATACCAAACAACAATTTTCTCAGACTTGTCCTTATTGAAAGCATTTGCAGACGACAAAATAAATGCCAATGTAATGAATGAACTTGTTACTGAAAATAGAGAAAACATTGTGGGAAAAGGAGAAAATGCTGGTAACAAGCATTTTCTCACAATGTTTTCAGAAGGCTTCCTTCACAGGGTCATAAAAACCGGGGATTGTGTGATCAAGGGTTAACTTCACCATAAATAGAGTAACTTCCTGCATGATATTTGCAAATAGAAAACACTTTTCTTTTTTGACAATGACATATATTTAACGAAATCATCAATATTTGGCTATAATTTATATCCAATGTATTTTTGTCTTAAATGTTTATATTTTGGAAGTGGAAAATGATATTCAGAAATGAAAATATCAGAAATCTAGCAGCACCTTCTTTTCCTAATATTAGCATTCAAAACTGCTCTTGCACATGTTTCAAAACATTGTCTGCAGGTGTGTCGCAAAACTGATCTGTGTTAGCTCTTCAACATATGAAAAACATTTACACTTGCCAACTTTAAAAGCTTTTTCACACTACCATACACTACAAACTAAATACGGACAAAATGATGAGATTTAGTTTTCAACTTTTCAATAAACTATTAACTGTGATTAATTCATTGTCCATGCTTGATCTTTCTTTGTCTTTAGAAGAGTTGAAAACATTTGAGATCACAGTCTGTTATTGTATGGCAATGCTTATGTTAGTGTCTGGCAGAAAAAGAATTTGGTAAAAAGTTATCAAAAGACCTAGCAGGTTTTTACTTAATTTTGAAATTAATTTGTCTGTCAGCGAGCGTAAAATGGCAGATTGTCGTCTTCACAATAATTTCTATACTTTTAACTGGTATGATGTAAACTGAAATGCATTTCAACACATTTGGCCTTTATTCCCACTACCACACAAGAAAAATTTAGACTGGTCCAAATGAAAACATTTGCGGATGACAAAATAAAGGTGACTGCAAAATTGAAATTTGTTTTGGGAAGAGTAGAAAACACTGTGGGAAAAGGAGAAAATGCTGGTTACCAGCATTTTCTCCTTTTCCCACAGTGTTTTCAAAAGGCTTCTTTCTCAGGGGCGTCTAAAGTAGGGATTGTGTTGTAATGGGTTAATGAATTGAGCTACCATGTTTTTTTGTTAATGTCTTTTTTCAAACCGATAGCAACCTGTTGTTGTGGAAGCATTGAGCTCTGTTTTTCCTGGGAACACAGATAAAGATCATGAGAGTGACCTTGACTCAGAGTTTGATGACAAAGATGATGTACCATCAGCAGTGACATATGACCTTGACACAGATCCTTCCTCACCAAGGGCCAAAAAGCTACAGTTTTTTACCAAAAAGTCCAAGGAATATATTGAAAGTTCTGCATGTCATATTTTGTGACAATAGCTTTACAGTTCAACAAAGATAATGGCAACCAGAGCAAATACTGCATAAATGGATATCTACCAGAGTCTAAAAATGCAGATTACCAAATGCAGATACATGTATTTTGCTTCCATAAATTTTTGCAAATTCAAGACACTAATTATTTTGGTATACTTATCGTAAAATACATAAACAGAAAAGTTTGCGAATTTTTCAAATTCGCGAAATCAAAAAAATTTCCACATGTACATGTGCTTGCAGGGATTTTACCACCTTTTTTACCACTCAGGGTCCTGGGCATTTGAAACTGGGAAAAATGTGTGTGAATCTGTTGAATTTGGAAAACTTTTGAAATACATTTTGTTAGGAACAAAGTTTTTAACCTTGAAAATGGTGGTAACCAGACAGTAACTTATAATATCTAAAAATGTCATCATGTTTCAAAAACATAATTTCAAATAAGCAGTAAGACCCGAGTCATAAATAATTTACTTTTTCAAACTTGCACTATTTGTTAACTCTACCAAAACGACAAATTTATAGACTGGTCCAAATTGAAAGCATTTTTAGGCGACAAAATAAATGTGACTGAAAAATCAAAATTTGATTAGGGAGGGTTAGAAAACAATGTGGGAAAAGGAGAAAATACTAGTTACTAGCATTTTCTCCTTTTCCCACAATATTTTCAAAAGGCTTCTATCTTAGGGTCGTGAAAACCAGGGATTGTTTGGTAAAGGGTGAACTGTCAAAAGGGAAAACCATACATCCTGGTCAAGTAACCATCAAACAGTTGAAACAGATTTACTGTTAAGTCTTTACCAAAGGAAAAAAATTTAGACCAGTCCAATTTGAAAACGATTGCCAACGG